>FR990003.1:1909990-3109990 GCA_905404265.1 Fabriciana adippe | reverse complement strand
CCTGCATGAATTTATCGTGATCAAAATTATTAAAGCACCTTCTCATCACTACTGTAGGCTTAATTCGAGGTGGTCGGATTTTGTAAGACAAATAAATGAGGTCATGATACGAAAATGCCTCAGCAGACATTTGACCATAAGTGGCAACGCGTTCAGTTGACGAAACTATCATAAGATCCAATAGGGATGGAGAGCAGTTAGGAAACAAGTGGGTAGCATTCGTGGAGAGAAAGTTGAGGTTCGTACTATCGACAATAGCTTTTAGACGATTTGCGCGCGAGTCGTTCTTAATTAAACATGTGTTGAAATCGCCCATAATGATAGTGTGGTCAACACTTGAAACATATTTTTCCAAAAGAGCTTTTTTTTTATATTTATTATGTATCATATATTTTTTCTCATAATTACAATCAAATGTGGAATAGTGTGATTATTATTATTATTATTTATAATGAATTATTTAGTACGTATAATTGCTTTGGACTCATTTAATCATGGAATATAATTTAAAAATTTTCTACCAAAATGTACGAGGCTTACGTACCAAGACTGATACGTTCTTCAGGGCTATGATGCTGGGGGAGTATGATATCGTCTGTCTTAGCGAGACGTGGTTGTATGATGGTATTTTTGATTCCGAACTTTTTGATTCAAGATACACTGTCCATAGATGTGACAGAAATTATAATGAACGTGGAGACACAATGGGTGGTGGTGTACTTGTCGCCTTAAAATCTAACCTAACTGTTCGTTCGTCGACATCCATACAATTGGGCAACTTTTCAGCTGAAATATTGAAAGTAACAATATCGTTGGCGTCTACAGAAATAACAAAGTCACTTCATATATATTGCTGCTATTTCCCTAATATTAACCGTCATTGCGATACGCTCATTGATTTTTTCGAATTGGTTTCAGATGAGAAGCTAAATTATCCTAATGACAGTTTCTTGATATTGGGTGATTTTAATGTTCCGATTGCACAGTGGGTTAGGAATGACAATATCATGATCCTGAATAATCGTTGTGATGATATTGGTCTTGTTTACGCATTGGCCAACTTTATGAATTTTACCGATCTGAGACAATTCAATTCAATTTATAATGTTAATGGCAGACATCTTGATCTTGTTTTTAGTGACTGCCACTGTGCCGTCGGTCGTTGCCTTCAACCACCTGTTAAAGAGGATGCACATCACCCAGCTCTGGAGATAATATTTGCTATACATAGTTTGCGATTAATTAAACCGACTCCAAGAATGATTCGACTTTTTCACCGTGCTAACTACAAGGAAATTAATAATGCACTGTCCAAAATTAATTGGACTGAATTATTAGATGACCGTGATATCTCAGATGCTGTTAATGTTTTTTATGAAACTGTATTTGTGGGAACACGCATGCACACACATGTAATATAAAGTATATAAAGCGATGTATTTGATTAATAAAACAGTTGGCATATAACTCTTGTCTCGTCTACATTATTCATACCCCCGTACCAATCGCTACATTGGCGACCCCGACTACGACGAAACCGACAGTTGCACGTCCGCCACCGCACGATACACAGGGATAATGAACACACACTACGGCGCGCCCGCTCCGATCACGACGTCAACACCGCCAGCTCCGACCGCGAGCGTGAAAGAAGAGGACCAGCAGGCTATCATTAATACATTATCAGTAGCCAATAAAATTCCAAACTTTTGGCCTGAAAATCCACGCCTGTGGTTCATACAAATAGAAGCAATTTTATCGCCTCAAAAGACATCAGACGTGAATAAGTATTTCATGGTTGTAGCCAAGTTGAGTAAGGAAGCTATACAACAAGTCGCAGATATCGTGGCAAATCCGCCGGAAAATAATAAGTTTGAAACTTTGAAGAAACGCCTTTTACAAATTTATGAAGAATCTGAAACGAGACAAATCCAGAAATTAGTGTCTGAAATGGAATTAGGCGACCAAAAACCCAGTCAATTATTGCGTCGGATGAGGGAATTAGCAAGAGACAAGATAGAAGATGACACATTAAAAATTTTATGGCAAGGTCACTTACCATCATCAGTTCGAGCAGTACTCACCGTCACGTCAACAAAAAACTTAGAAGAATTAGCTGTGGTCGCAGATAAGATCATGGATACTCACCAGCAGGAGCAGATCAACGAGGTAGCCCAAAGTAGTTCAGGTACCACTACCGCGTACGACATAGCAGCAGTTATGGCAGAGATCGCGAAGATTAACCTGAAAATGGAGGAAATGGACAGAGGGCGAGGAAGACCAAGGGCGAGGAGCAGGAGTAAATACAGAAACTTCACTAGTCACCGCTCTCGATCAAGATCGCGCAGAACACCACAAGATCCAGACTGGCTGTGCTCATATCATTGGAGGTACCGGAACAAGGCACGAAAATGTGTCGCCCCGTGTAGCTGAAAGAAGAAGGACCAGTTTTCCAAGTCGGAAAACTAGCAGAGCTGCAGCCGGTAGCGGGAAGGTGTACAGCTAAAGATCACCGCTTAATAGTAAGTGACACAAAATCTAACATAAAATTTCTAGTAGACTCAGGTGTTTGTATTTCTGTATTACCTAGATTTTTAGTAAAAAACAAAAGTGAATTATGTAGGAATTCTGATTTTAAACTTTTTGCAGCCAATGGCTCGGTAATTAAAACATACGGCACTAGGACACTTACACTAAATTTAAAACTTAGACGTGATTTTCGATGGACTTTCGTCGTATGTGACGTTAAGCAATCGATACTAGGTGTAGATTTTTTTAAACCATTTTAAATTGATATTAGATATGGTCGTTGTTTAATTGACAAAACAACCAACCTGGCAGTACACGGAACGATCATAAACCATGGGGAACCTACGATTTCCGCGTTACGTAAAGATCATCCGATTTATAGTATTTTAATAAAATATCCAGACATTCTTAAACCGATGTCATTTAAAGAGACGCCGAAACACTCTGTTTATCATTATATTGATACCACGGGTCCTCCTATCTTTTGTAAGCCTAGACCTTTAGCTCCAGAGCGATATAGGATTGCTAAAGAGGAATTCAAAACTATGTTAGATGTAGGCATTTGTAGACCATCCAAATCGGAATGGGCGAGTCCATTACATTTAGTGCCAAAGAAAGACGGTCAGGTTCGTCCTTGCGGCGACTATAGAGCCTTGAACGCAGTAACTAAGCCTGATAGGTATCCCATACCACGAGTACAGGATTTCACATACCTCTTAGCTGGCAAGACAGTATTTTCAAAGATAGATATTAAAAAAGCTTATCATAATATATTAATTAATCCAGACGATATTTGTAAGACAGCGATCACTACACCGTTCGGATTATACGAATTCGAACGAATGACCTTCGGTCTGAGAAATGCAGCACAAACTTTTCAGCGTTTCATGACAAATACTTTTTATACTGTTATGCTGATGACATTTTAATAAGCTCGGAAAATATGACCCAACATTTGGAACAACTAGAATTAGTATTTCAACGGTTGAGCGAATTTGGCATTACTATAAATTTAGAGAAATGTACTTTCAAAGCCACTAGTATCAAATTCTTAGGGTATAAAGTTACTACAACAGGGATAAAACCATTAGAAGCCAAGGTACAAGCAATTGTAAACTATCCTAAACCTCAAAACGTTAGCCAATTAAGAAAATTTTTAGGCATTGTCAACTTTTATCGAAATCATTTACCTAGAGCAGTAGAATACTTAGAGTCATTAAATAAATATATTCATAAGGCTAAAAAGAACGACAAAACATTGATAGAATGGACACCGGTTGCTGAACAAGCATTCTTACAATGTAAGAATAGTATAACGAACGCAGTCACGTTATCGTTTCCTGTGGCGAACGCGCCACTTGCACTATTTGCTGATGCATCAAATAACTGTATAGGTGCTGTATTACAACAATACATAGATGGAAAATGGCATCCTTTAGGTTATTTTTCTAAGAAATTAACAGACACACAAAAGAATTATAGCACATATGACAGAGAGTTACTTGCTATATTTCTAGCTGTAGAACATTTTAGAAGCTTATTTGAAGGTCGCGAATTGATAATATTTACGGACCATAAACCTTTAACATTTGCATTTTCAAAACTATGTAAAAATAACAAGAAAGAAAGTCCGAGACGCATTAGGCAATTACTATTTATTAGCGAGTTCACAACTGATATACGCCACGTGAGTGGGCAGGACAACATTGTTGCAGACGCCTTATCACGTATAGAATCCGTAGAATGCACTTCGAATGTCGTTGATTACGAACAGTTAGCAATAGAACAAGATAGTGATTTAGAACTCAAAAGTTTTTTAGATAATTCTAGATACCAATTTAAAAAATTTTTAGTTCCAAATTCCACTAAATATATTTATTGTGAGATATCAAGCGAAAGTGCAAGGCCATATATCACGCAGAATTTTAGAAAAAATGTTTTTCAGGCTATACACAATCTTAGTCATCCAGGCGTGCGTACAACACGCCAGATGATTAAAGAAAAATTTTGGTGGCCAAATATGAATAGAGACATAGGTGTATGGTCAAAAACATGTATTAGTTGTCAAAAATCCAAAGTACATAGGCATACTAATTCCACCTATGGGCAGTACTCACAGGTTGACAGATTTGACCATATACATATCGATTTAATAGGACCACTTCCCATAACCGAAAATGACTACAGATTTTGTTTAACGATTATAGACAGAGGTACAGGCTGGCCAGAGGCATATCCTCTGAAGGACATTTCAGCCGAAACAGTAGCGAAAACTATGTATACAGAGTGGATATGCAGATTCGGTTGCCCTGTTAAACTCACGAGTGACCAGGGCAGGCAATTCGAAAGTAGATTATTCGCAATTTTAATGTCATATCTAGGTGTACAAAGGGTAAGGACAACTCCATACCATCCCCAGAGTAACGGGACGGTTGAACGATGGCATAGATGTATTAAGGCATCGTTAATGGCAAGGTTAAATAATAATAAAAATTGGACGCAAGAACTACCTAGTGTAATGTTAGGGCTTCGTGCAGCCATCAAACAGGAAACAGGGGTAAGTGCCGCGCAAATGGTATATGGTCGATCCCTGCGTTTGCCAGGAGAATTTTTTGTAGATATGAGTGGTAATAATCTCGATCCTTATAATGTGGTACAGAATATTAATGACACTATAAAAAAGTTCAAACCGGCTAGTGTAAAATCAAATAATTCTAAAGCATTTTTTGTACATCCAGACCTTAAAGATTGTTCGCATGTATTTTTAAGAAATGACAGGATAAAGAAATCATTAACATGTCCTTATGAAGGTCCATACAAAGTTTTAGAGAAATCAGACAAAGTATATAAAATTCAATTAACAGACAGAATTATATCAGTTTCCATAGACAGACTAAAACCAGCTTATTTATTAAATGAAAACGTAATAAGGGATAATAACGTTAATGTAAAAAAAACTAAAAGTGGTAGAATTATTAAAACTCCCGTCAGATTCTTATTCAATTCTTAGTAAGGTTATACAATTTTTATATTTTTTGTGTGTTGGCGCTGTCGCGAAAAGCACTTTTCGGGGCAGCTACCTTAAATAATATACATATATAATATACATATATATTAACTTCAAGTCGGCTCTCGAAGTATAGATGTCCGTAGTGTAGGCATGATAAGTATTTTATTTTTTTAATAAATATTTAAAGACAAACTTGTGTAAATTGATTAGTATGTAAAAGACGCTGACTAGACGCTAGACAATATATTTTAATAATAAATACATTGTACATGTAATTAGATAGACTTACTGTGGCAATAGTACAAAGTCCATTTTACGTTTTTTGCTTAGCCAACGGAATAAGGTGTGAATGCCACCTTATTAATCAGTTATATTGTACAATCATAGGAACACTAGTATTGTTTAACTATACATTATTATATTATTATAACAATTTATGTAAACATTAAGATATATGTATTTCAGGATATGTATTGTAAGTACAGAAAAGCAAATTAGTATAAGATAATTGTAAACTTGTGTCATAAAAATTGTATTCATTTGTTTGTATTTAATGTTTATATTTTATTTTTTTTTAAAAAGGGGGGAGTACTGTGGGAACACGCATGCACACACATGTAATATAAAGTATATAAAGCGATGTATTTGATTAATAAAACAGTTGGCATATAACTCTTGTCTCGTCTACATTATTCATATCCCCGTAGTAATCGCCTTCTTCTGGTGTAGTCGGGTAAAAAGACATTATTATAGACAAATAAAATTACCAAATAACATTATCAGCTTCTTTTTCAACATTTTCGTTTACATTCAAACTTTTTCTATTAAATTGTTCTCATTTAAAGAAATTTCATTAGATGGATTAATATCTATTGATTCATTTCTATATATTGTTAAAATAGATGGATGATGATTGTTTTTTTTGACCTGAAAAAATTACTATTCAAATCTCACTAATAATGTAAAAATTAGCGTGGGCGTTTGAGCGAGTGAGTAGGTAGGTGGATGGGTGTGTGAGTGAGGAGTGTGTGAGTGAGGAGCGTGTGAGGAACGTGTGAGTGAGGAGCGTGTGAGGAACGTGTGAGTGAGGAGTGTGTGAGGATGGAGTGTGTGAATGAGGAGTGTGTGAGTGAGGAGTGTGTGCAAATGTGTGAGTGAGCAAGTGAGTGAGAGAGTGAGTGAGAGTGTTATAACTTAATGCTAAAAAAGTTTTTTTTTTATTCTTTATTTTTTTTACATGGGAGTTTGAGTCATGACATTGACTATGTCACCCCCGTACAACATCAACTTAATAATAATCATAAACAAATAAAACTAAATACAATTTCATTCATGGTGCAACTAGGCTAACATAATCGCATTGCTTGACAGTGGCGCGGCAAGTATGCTGTTACAAATACCCACATTATACGATTTTAACAAAAATGGCCTTAATTCTTCGTTTCGCACACATTCCATTAGTAGGTGATATATATCATCGATACAATTACATTGTGAGCATTTTTCTGTATTAGATATACCCATCAAAAACTTAAACTTATTTGAAAGAATGTGCCCGGAACGCAGTCTCAACAGCGATACTATATGTTTCCTTCTCATTTTAGATCTATCAAACCAGGAAGCTCGCTTACCATTGTTTTATACCATATACCTTTGTACCGTGATCGCTCGTCAAAATATTCTTGCCAATTACGTTTACACATTTCTTTTAATTTAATTAAAATTTCATTATATAGAGGAACATGATCGTAAGGAATTCCTTCACAAATAGCCTGTTTGGCAGCCCTGTCTGCTTCCTCGTTACCCTCAAGTCCGATATGAGAAGGTACCCAAAAAACTCAATACAGGAACTGACACAACATTTTAACACTAAAATGGCTGAATTCCAAGAAAATCTAAATTCTTCTGTGACTGCGACAAGTCCTACTACAACTATTGCAACACAGTTCAGTACATTTCACTCATTTGTATTAACTGCACTTGAGGGACTCCAACTACAAGTTCAGCTTCTAACTAAGCAATATGACAGCATTGAAATGCGGAGTAGAAGGAAAATCCTATTAGTGCATGGTGTTCAAGATGAAAAAAAGAAGATACAGCTTCTGTAGCAATAAAAGTGTTATCACAACATCTTAAAATGCCAGATCTCTCTGTGGATAATATAAGCAGATGCCAGCGCATTGGAACTCCATCATCAGAGAAGTCGAGGCCCATATTAATTAAGTTCAGGGAACAGTCGCTAAGAAATCAAATTTGGTACTCAAAGGCCAATTTCAAAAACACCGGAATTACTCTATCTGAATTCTTAACCAAATCCAGGCACGAAACTTTCATGGCTGCAAGGCAACGCCTCGGAATATCTAAGTGCTGGACCAAAGATGGATTCGTAATCGTAATTGGCCCAGACGGTAAGCGTCATAGTGTAGTGTCGTGTGCTGAGCTTAATAAAATTGTCGCTGTTCCTGAAGCTCAAGGTCGAGGAGCCTCTGCCTCCAGTGTGGGGCCCACGGTGGAGACCAAGGCAAAACAGACCATCCGGGCAAAAAGAATCATCAAAAAGTAATATCTGTTTCCATTGTTATGTTGTGTTCTCCTCCTTGTACTTAGTTAATTTATATGCTTGTACTTAGAGATCATTCGTTATTCAAATTAACGTCTTTAGTTTTACTAGTAGGTATTTTAATTTTAACTTTTTAACGTTATTTTGAGATTAGTTACCCACAGAGTTTAGTTTTTATACACTGTCACAGTTTTGTAAATCAACATTCAATTATAGTTACAGATTAAAATGACATCTGACAGATGACAGTGAAGTGTGAACTCAAACATGACAAAGCGTAAAATTAATTGCTATATAATAACCAGAAAGAAGTTAGCGTGTGAATATTTTTTTTTGTATTCTGTTATATGCTAATAAATTGCTCTTAAAATGCTCCTCCGAAATCTGTAATTGCTCCACGTCTAAAGTGATTAGTTAATTAATAATAATTTTTAAAAAAAATTGCTTACTCAAAAATTAAATTCGCTATAACACGAAAAATAATCATTTTTTTACCAAAGTCTTTTGCTCAAAAAATTGCTCCTTAAATGCTCTTTCGAAATATGCAATTGCTCCACGTCTAAAGTGATTAGTTAATTAATAATTATTTTTTAAAAAAATTGCTTACTCAAAAATTAAATTCGCTATAACACGAGAAATAATCATTTTCTTACCAAAGTTTTTTGCTCAAAAAATTGCTCCTTAAATGCTCTTTCGAAATATGCAATTGCTCCACGTCTAAAGTGATTAGTTAATTAATAATAATTTTTAAAAAAAATTGCTTACTCAAAAATTAAATTCGCTATAACACGAAAAATAATCATTTTTTTACCAAAGTTTTTTGCTCAAAAAATTGCTCCTTAAATGCTCTTTCGAAATATGCAATTGCTCCACGTCTAAAGTGATTAGTTAATTAATAATTATTTTTTAAAAAAATTGCTTACTCAAAAATTAAATTCGCTATAACACGAGAAATAATCATTTTTTACCAAAGTTTTTTTTCTCAAATATTGCTCTTTAAATGCTCTTTCGAAATGTGCAATTGCTCCACGTCTAAAGTGATTAGTTAATTAATAATTATTTTTAAAAAAAATTGCTTACTCAAAAATTAATTCGCTATAACACGAAAAATAATCATTTTTTTACCAAAGTTTTTTGCCCAAAAATTGCTCTTTAAATGCTCTTTCGAAATATGCAATTGCTCCACGTCTAAAGTGATTAGTTAATTAATAATAATTTAAAAAAAAATTGCTTACTCAAAAATTAAATTCGCTATAAGACGAAAAATAATCATTTTCTTACCAAAGTTTTTTGCTCAAAAAATCTCAAATATCAAAAATTTCTAAATGAGACACAGCCGCCCAAGAGGTCATGATTATGCACTATTATTTTTAACTTAATTCACTATTATTTACTATATTATACCTTACCAACTTTTAATTTACTTTATATTTTTAAATAATATTATCATGGCGGCCTTGTTTTTGACAGGCATTAAAATAAGCGATCGCCACAGAAAACGGGTCACTATGATTGGAGCAATTGCAGATTTCGGAGGAGCATTTAAAGAGCAATTTCTTAAGCAAATTTATAGCAAAAAAAACTTTAATAAAAAGTGATTATTTCTCGTTTTATAGTAAATTTAATTTTAGAGTAAGAAATTAAAAGAAATATATTATTAATTAAATAATCACTTTAGACGTGGAGCAATTATAGATTTCGGAGGAGCATTTAAAGAGCAATTTCTTAAGCAAAAAAACTTTAATGAAAAGTGATTATTTCTCGTTTTATAGTAAATTTAATTTTCAAATAAGAAATTAAAAGAAATATATTATGAATTAAATAATCATTTAAGACGTAGATCAATTACAAATTTCGGAGGAGCATTTAAAGAGCAAACTTTTAAGCAAAAAAACTTTTAAAAAAGTGATTATTTCTCGTTTAATAGTAAATTTAATTTTTGAGTAAGGAGCAATTGCATATTTCGAAAGAGCATTTAAAGAGCAATTTTTGGGCAAAAAACTTTGGTAAAAAAATGATTATTTTTCGTGTTATAGCGAATTAATTTTTGAGTAAGCAATTTTTTTAAAAAATAATTATTAATTAACTAATCACTTTAGACGTGGAGCAATTGCACATTTCGAAAGAGCATTTAAAGAGCAATATTTGAGCAAAAAAACTTTGGTAAAAAATGATTATTTCTCGTGTTATAGCGAATTTAATTTTTGAGTAAGCAATTTTTTTAAAAAATAATTATTAATTAACTAATCACTTTAGACGTGGAGCAATTGCATATTTCGAAAGAGCATTTAAGGAGAAATTTTTTGAGCAAAAAACTTTGGTAAAAAAATGATTATTTTTCGTGTTATAGCGAATTTAATTTTTGAGTAAGCAATTTTTAAAAAAAAAATATTTTTAATTAACTAATCACTTTAGACGTGGAGCAATTGCATATTTCGAAAGAGCATTTAAAGAGCAATATTTGAGCAAAAAAACTTTGGTAAAAAATGATTATTTCTCGTGTTATAGCGAATTAATTTTTGAGTAAGCAATTTTTTTAAAAAATAATTATTAATTAACTAATCACTTTAGACGTGGAGCAATTGCATATTTCGAAAGAGCATTTAAAGAGCAATATTTGAGCAAAAAAACTTTGGTAAAAAAATGATTATTTCTCGTGTTATAGCGAATTTAATATTTGAGTAAGCAATTTTTTTTAAAAAATATTATTAATTAAATAATTACTTTAGACGTGGAGCAATTGCATATTTCAAAAGAGCATTTAAAGAGCAATATTTGAGCAAAAAACTTTGGTAAAAAAATGATTATTTCTCGTGTTATAGCGAATTAATTTTTGAGTAAGCAATTTTTTTAAAAAATAATTATTAATTAACTAATCACTTTAGACGTGGAGCAATTGCATATTTCGAAAGAGCATTTAAAGAGCAATATTTGAGCCAAAAAACTTTGGTAAAAAAATGATTATTTCTCGTGTTATAGCGAATTTAATTTTTGAGTAAGCAATTTTTTTAAAAAATAATTATTAATTAACTAATCACTTTAGACGTAGAGCAATTGCATATTTCGAAAGAGCATTTAAAGAGCAATATTTGAGCAAAAAAACTTTTGTAAAAAAATGATTATTTCTCGTGTTATAGCGAATTAATTTTTGAGTAAGCAATTTTTTTAAAAAATAATTATTAATTAACTAATCACTTTAGACGTGGAGCAATTGCATATTTCGAAAGAGCATTTAAAGAGCAATATTTGAGCAAAAAAACTTTGGTAAAAAAATAATTATTTCTCGTGTTATAGCGAATTTAATTTTTGAGTAAGCATTTTTTTAAAAAAATGTTATTAATTAAATAATTACTTTAGACGTGGAGCAATTGCATATTTCGAAAGAGCATTTAAAGAGCAATATTTGAGCAAAAAAACTTTGGTAAAAAAATGATTATTTCTCGTGTTATAGCGAATTTAATTTTTGAGTAAGCAATTTTTTTAAAAAATAATTATTAATTAACTAATCACTTTAGACGTGGAGCAATTGCATATTTCGAAAGAGCATTTAAGGAGCAATTTTTCGAGCAAAAAACTTTAGTAAAAAAGTGATTATTTCTCGTGTTATAGCGAATTTAATTTTTGAGTAAGCAATTTTTTTAAAAAATAATTATTAATTAACCAATCACTTTAGACGTGGAGCAATTGCAGATTTCGGAGGAGCATTTTAAGAGCAATTTATTAGCATATAACAGAATACAAAAAAAAAAATTCACACGCTAACTTCTTTCTGGTTATATAATATTATTATCTTTTATATTTTATAGATTAATATATTTTATTCATATATCTATAAACTATATATATTTATAGGTTACTTATTATAGTTATATTGTTACATTTATAGTTATATTATTATTACAAATTGTACTTAATTAGCTTATTTATTTATTTATTTTTTAAATGAATTACGATGACAGTATTAGTAACGGCAGTTCACATAGTGATATATTTTATCAATGCGATACAACATCATCTGACGGCAGTTTTCATAGCATTTCTATGCCTCTTAATACCTCTCTTGAGAGCACTTTTGGTGACTTGTCAAAAAATTTTAACGTTGTTCATTTGAACGCGCAAAGTATACCCGCACACTACACAGACTTATTAGATTCTTTTGATGTAAAGAATGTCCAAGCGGTTCTAGTTTCGGAAACTTTTCTGAAGCCTTGTCTACCCTCAACTGCGTATGCTTTGCCAGGTTTTCACCTAATACGGAATGACAGAACTGAGAAGGGGGGAGGCGGAGTTGCTATTTACCTTCGTAGTCATATTCCTTTTTCAATTCTAGATAAGTCACCATCTGTGTACTCGAATTCTGCTGAGCATATTTTTATAGAGGTTTTGTTTGGTACACTCAAGGTTCTCCTCGGTGTTTTCTATAGTCCCAACTTACATGTAAATTATTTTGAGTCTTTTGAAGCTCTTTTGGAAAAATATGTTTCAAGTGTTGACCACACTATCATTATGGGCGATTTTAACACATGTTTAATTAAGAACGACTCGCGCGCAAATCGTCTAAAAGCTATTGTCGATAGTACGAACCTCAACTTTCTCTCCACGAATGCTACCCACTTGTTTCCTAACTGCTCTCCATCCCTATTGGATCTTATGATAGTTTCGTCAACTGAACGCGTTGCCACTTATGGTCAAATGTCTGCTGAGGCATTTTCGTATCATGACCTCATTTATTTGTCTTACAAAATCCGACCACCTCGAATTAAGCCTACAGTAGTGATGAGAAGGTGCTTTAATAATTTTGATCACGATAAATTTATGCAGGATCTTAGTCATATTGACTGGGAATGCATATTTAATGCTTCAACACTAAACGACAAGATCAGTATTTTCAACTCAATCATTACTGAACTCTTTGACATTCACGCACCACTCCGACCAATAAAACTTAAACATCTCCCAGCACCGTGGCTAACACAAGATATAAAGCTGCTCATGGCTAAGCGCAACGCTGCAAAGTCTAAATACAAAATAAATCCCACTCAGAAAAACCTCCAACGGTACAAAACATTGCGGAACCGATGCAATAAGACTTGCAGAGATGCCAGGCGTGCATATATTTCCTCATCAGTTGACAGTAACAATTCTGCTTACACGTGGAAATTTCTAGATGCTATGGGGATTGGAGGTAGGCGGGCCAAATATGCATCATTCTTAAGCAGCTGTACCGATTTAGATTCCTTAAATAAATACTTTACAACCGTTGATGCATTACCCAGTAGCATAAAATTGAGTACCCTACAATCCTTGTCACTCTATCACGACCCTTCTATTACTCCCTTCTACTTCACAAATATTACACCTGCAGAAGTACACAAGCATGTGACAGCCATTAAATCTGATGCTATTGGTAATGATAACATCAGCAGAAAAATGATTTTATTAAGTCTTAATACAGTTCTTCCTATCCTGTGTCATATCTTTAATCATTCTTTAACCTATAATGAATTCCCTGATGTCTGGCGACTTTCACTAGTGATCCCTATACCGAAAACATCCAACCCTACATCCTTTTCACACTATCGACCAATTTCCATACTTCCTTTCTTATCTAAAGTCCTCGAACGTATAGTTCATGAGCAATTATATCTTCACTTGTATAATAATAACATCCTATCTCCTTTCCAGTCCGGCTTCCGTCCTGGGCACAGCACTGTTACTGTACTTAATAAGGTCTGTGATGATATTCGACACGGATTCGACAATCAGCAAATTACCATCCTCGCCCTGCTAGATTTCTCTAATGCATTTAATACTGTAGACTTCGATATCTTACTTGCCATTCTCAAGTCTATAAATATCTCCTCGAATGCTATTAAATGGTTTTACTCCTACCTAAATAATCGTGAACAATGCATTAGGCTTGATGGCAAGCGTACTTCTTGCTCTCGTATCAGTGCTGGAGTCCCTCAGGGTGGAGTGCTGTCTCCTCTGCTCTTCTCCATTTTCATTAACACTCTCACTAAGCATCTTACGTTACCTTATCATCTTTATGCTGATGACTTGCAGATTTATACGACTACAACCGTAAATGACATTGCTAAGGCTATTGAAAATATTAATTCCAATCTCGACATAATTAGTACCTGGAGTAAGTCATTTGGTTTGTGTATAAATCCAAGTAAGTCACAAGTAGCAGTGTTTGGCAATTCTAAACAAATATCTAAAATACACTTTCCTCTCCTCCCTCCAATTTTATTTAATAATGTTCGTTTGGAATACAGTAGCAGTGTGAAAAATTTAGGAATTATAATGGATAGCACCTTCTCGTGGACACCTCAAATTGCTCAACTTAGCCGTAACATATTCTTTGCTATTGGCACTTTAAGAAGGTGGAAAAACCTGCTGCCAGTTAAAACTAAAATTTCTTTAGCTTACGCCCTTCTGTTACCGATACTCGATTATGCTGACTCCTGTTACTTAGATCTATCTCAGCAATTACTTAATAAGCTCGAGCGCCTACAAAATCTCATAATAAGATTTATTTTTGGGCTAAGGAAGTATGATCACATCACACAGTATCGGATACAACTGAAATGGCTTACTGTACACAATCGACGTTACTTACACTCACTTTCTCTTCTATACACTGTCCTCTTCCATCCTGATACTCCTGCCTACCTCAAAGAACGCTTTGCGTTCCTAGGGGCTAGTTCCCAGCACCCTCAACAACTTCGCTCCCGCAGTGATAGGTCACTTGAAATCCCATTAAGCCATTCCAAATCCTATAGCGAGTCTTTCACAGTTAAAACAGTGAAACTGTGGAATGAACTTCCAATAGAAATAAAAATGTCTAAATCGGTAAGTATATTCATTATTATAAGTACTAGTATGTTTATTTATATTAAGTTTTAACGACATACACTTTATGCACCTTTCCGCTCTTCTCACTTATTTTCCTGTATCCTTGTCTATGGGTTGCCTGTAAGAGATCACTTTTAGTGATAAGGCCGCCTTTGCACATCTCAATAATTGTATTTTCTTCTGTTAATGTACCATTTTTTTTGTGCAATAAAGTGTTTAAATAAATAAATAAAATAAGTACCCATTGAATAAATACAGTCTTACTTTGAGCTTCGATTTCATAAATACACTGTAAAATTTTATAGGCTATCGGATATCCTCGAATAGTCGAGGTTAGCCGAGCCAAATGTATGAGGGCGCTTTTTGAATCAGATAGAATAACGAATTTCCGTTCTGGACATGACAACAAAAATGATAGTGATTCAAATATGGCAATTAGCTCAACATGCATGATCGAAATATTTACATTTATTTTAAAGTTCATAGCGCCTTTAGTTTGAGGATCAAAAAACGCAGCTCCAGCTCCATATTTATTTTTAGAGCCGTCGGTATATAATTTATAGTAACAGTTATATTTATTATGTAATAGCGCTCGACATTGATTAACTATATTAGAATGATTGGTTGATTTACTGGCGGTGATACCTTCGACAACAGGAGAAATATTTTTTGATATGTCAAAAAACCCAATCCATGTAGGGAGGGAGTATATGGTTAGCTTTTTTTCAGATGTAATAGGGTATTGGTTTAAATTTCGATATAGCGAAATGAGTAACGGCAATTTCTTATGTCTCCAAAATTGATTGTTACAAATACTATTGAGTGTTTTTAATTCATTTATAGTTACGTTTTCACTAAAAGACATAGTTTTTAATAAAAATTTTCCAGCTAGATATTTTCTTCGAATTTGTAGTGGTTGAAGGCACAACTCGCTCTCCATTACATGGATCGGGGTAGTTTTGATAAAGCTACCAATAACTCGCATACAATGGTTTTGGATCTTGTCTAATTTACTTAAATGGCTATTTATACTGTTATCATACAAAAAGCTCCCGTAATCTAATCTACTGCGTATTAATGCTATATATAATCGTCTCAAATGTTTTGGATGAACCCCCCATTTACTACCGGTCAAGAACTTAAGAATGTTAATAAATTTTAGCGTTTTATCTCTGATTTCATTAATATGTCTACCCCATTTTAAATTGCTATCTAACCACATACCTAAATATTTTACACTGTTTACTTGTTGCATTAAATTATTATCGATATTTACATTAATACTAGTTCTAGGCTTTCGTCTATAAAAAATACATATTTTACTTTTATTATAGGATATACTTAAACCAAGCTCTTCTATTAATTTACAAAATAAACTTAATGCAATCTGAATATCGTTGTATGCTGCATTCACATTTATATTAGAGCTATACAGCACAAAGTCATCTGCATATTGGGATATAAATACATGGTTAATATATTTACAAATTTTACTAGTAGCAATATTGAATAATAAAGGGGACAATGGGTCTCCCTGTGCCAATCCCATTCTTGTTATTCGAGATATTTCTTCATGCTCATTGATAAGCATAGTTAATTTTCTATTATTAAGAAATTGCCACAGGTATTGACACAAAGATGATCCTATCCCAACATCATCCAAAATTGCCATGAGACTAGATATGTTAATATTATTATATGCATTATCTATATCAATAAAACAACCTACTGTCGGGATTCCTCTTGTAAATCCCATCTGAATGCGAGTAACTAGCCTAACTAAGTTGTCGTAACATGAACGTGACCTTCTAAATCCTATAGTTTCATTAGAAAAGCAATCATTCCTTTCAACAAACCATTCTAACCTACGTGTAATAATTAAATGTAGTAACTTACATATGCAAGATAATAATGCGATAGGTCTATACCCCGTTGAAGAAGTGCATTCCCTTCCAGGTTTTGGAATAGGAACGATTTTAATATTTCTCCATTGCGTTGGAATGAAGCCATCTGTTAAGAATCTATTATATAATCCAACAAGTGTATTCTTTCCTGAAGCTGGGAGATTGCTAATCATTGAGTAAGTCACACCATCCATACCTGGAGCTGTCTGATTTTTTGTAACAATTATTTAATTCTTGTACCGAAATAGGGGTCTGTAATTTTAAATTTCTAGATTGAAATACTGGAGGAATAGGAGCGACAGAGTCCGGTGCTAGGTCACATAATAAGGAATTAGCAATATTCCGATCAATAACCGATCTAGGTGTTTTGAAACCTTTGATCCATTTCATACGCGACCACATTTCTCCGTAAGAAATTTTATTATCGACACCATTACAGAATTTTTCCCAAGATTTACCTCTACTCCTCTTAATCTCACGTTGTGATAATCCCACTTTCTCCTGCAAATCAATAAGATTAGCAGGAGTCGGATTTTTTCTAAATTTTGCCAAAGCCAAACGTCTTTTCGCCACAACGTGAGAGATATATGGTGACCAGTAAGGCTTGGGAATAAATTTAGATGCACTCAATGGACACATACAGATATTAATATATGGGATAGCTTCTTCTGCAGCTGTATCAATAATGTTAATAAAAAAATTATATGCCTCTTGATTATCTATTGGTAGTATACATCTATTCAATTGTCGTTCGACAGACATGCTATACTGTGCCCAATCAGCTTTTTTAAAATTTCTTTTCCTGACCATAGTACAAAAACTTGAGTACGTTTCCACTTTCATTTTTATCATTAAATGGTCACTGCCTAAATTTTCATTTATGATGTTCCAATTAAATTTAATTGCAATATCTTCTGTAACTAAAGATATATCTGGAGAAGACTTTTGGGTTGAGCCATTAACTATTTTAAAACGAGTGTCACTGCAGTCATTGAGGGAAATGAAGTTAGATTCCAATAATGCATCATAAATTTGTACACCTCTAGCATCGGTTTTACAAGACCACATACAATGATGACCGTTAAAGTCTCCCGCTATAACTGTTCCTTGTCTAAATTTTGAAAATATTGGGCTCCAGTCTTGAGGAAAAGTATTAACTGCAGGTGGACAATATAAAGATATAATATTTTCTATATCTCCGCAATTAAATATTTTAACATATACACATTCAATTCCTGAATTTTCAATGTTGAAGGGCAATTGTTGAGCTTTAATGGACCAGTGTACAATAATTGCCACTCCACCATAACCATCTCTACGATCTGATCGAAAAATTTTGTATCCATTTATGGCCAGAAAACTATTTGGATCAAGCCATGTCTCACTCACAATGGCGATGTGTACTTTTTCCTGACTCAATAGTAGCCCGAATTCTGTTAATTTAGGTCTCAAGCTTTGTGCATTCCATTGTATAATATTTAACTTGTGTTCGTTATTTTTCAGATCCATATTCTGTAAAGAGCTTAAAGCACGGCCAGTTTATAATATATTTGAAAACAAATGTTAACAGATATTTGTATAGTATTTTAATGCATGAGTTCAACTTTTCTTCCCATTTTAAAGTATTATCCACAATCTTTTCCCTTAATTTTTGAAACAACACTTTCCATTTGTCGTGCTCATTATTTTTGCTTTTGTCTTCCTCTTCATGTTGTTTTTCCAACTCTTCTTCATTTACACTACTTTCTGGTTCCGATAAAAAATCTATGTTTTCCCTAATCTGTAGATTAACGTCCTCTGTTACCTTTTGTTTGGTCGCTTTAACTGATTTAGATGTAGACGTATTACTAGTTGATTTCCTTTTTGACTTTTTATGTGATTCTTTTGTTGCTTCAGCATAAGACTTTGGCGAAATAGACTCTTCAATGAACGCCTCGACTTCTATAGGAACATTGGTTGTTATAACTTGATCATTAGTAATTGTTGGGAAAGATTTCTCTACTATAACAGGCAATGGGGGAGGACTAGGGGGCACATATATTGTTAAAGCTCTTTTATACGTGCAACTAAATTCTGTCATTAGTTCGCGAATTCTTTTTTCTTTAATATAAATGGGACAGATTTTAGCCATTGCCATATGATTTCCTCCACAATTATTACACCTAAAAGAAGTACGATCACAATTTTGGTGGTTCTCACCACATTTCGGACATATAGTTTTATGAGAAGGACAAATTTTATTTATATGGCCATATCTCCAACAACGAGAGCACTGTGTGACAGGAAATACATACGGTGTAACTCTTACTGAAGTATCGAACATCTTAATTTGTGTAGGTAAAGACGAACCTTGAAAACAGATTCTCATCGCTTCACTCATCTCCCATCTCCCATCATAGTTATTTTTGCGTTTAAGCCTTTTAATTCCCAAAATTTGTGTAGTACTGTATAAACTTTCCAAAATCTCTTCGTCTGAGCGATCCAAATCAATATCTTTAATTACTCCATATACTCGATTAATTTCCATTGTTTTATAAGTATTGTACCCCATTTCATTGAAATATTTTGAATTTAATAATTCTTCTGCACTTTCTTCTTTATCAAACTGAATCAATACTTTATATGAATTAATATATTTAACTCGTACAACATTTAGTATTTTTTCTGCTCTTAATAATTTCGCTAATTTAAATTGTTTTGGTAATTGTTCCTTACATATAATGCAAACCTCAATCTTCTGTTCTCTTGTTCCGCTAGTACCATTTGAATCCCCTGCCAAAGCGAACCGTTTGCCTTTCCTTTGCACGGTGGTCCAAACTTCTTCCGTATCATTATCCCTATTTCTCTTACTTGGCCTACTTATATCATTATTAGTCTGAATGGATAAGTTATCTTCTTCTAGAACATCTTCCTCTCTCGATATATCCGCGCGAACGCAAAACTCCACCTCGTCCGTATCATTAGACTCAGGAAGGACATCATAGACCTCACAGCGAGGACTGGCGCAAAGCTGCTACAATCATAAAACCTAACCATGTTCAGTGGGCCGTTGACTCTTTTAAGCCTCATAAGGCGGGAGGGGAAGACGGGATAACACCAATTTTACTACAGCAAGGGTCGAACATCCTCCTTCCCCACCTGATCAAAATCTTCAGAGCGAGCTTCGCCTGGGGTTATGTACCAGAAAAATGGACTCTTGTCAGGGTCATATTTATACCTAAAACTGGTAAAAAAGACTATAGCCAGCCAAAGTCTTTTAGACCAATAAGCTTTTCCTCATTCTTACTTAAAGCAATGGAGAAGGTGATTGATAGGTATATACGAGATGTAGCCTTGACCAAAAATCCAATTCATTTCAACCAACACGCATATCGTAAGGGTAAATCAACTGAAACTGCCCTTACAAGTCTTATAGACAAAGTAGAAAAAGCGTTAGAAGACAAGGAAATAGCACTCTGTGCATTTCTAGACATCGAAGGTGCTTTTGATAACTCTTCTACGTTGCTGTTGATAAATGGGCTGACAACCAAAAATGTCGACCCAACAACGGTAAGATGGGTAAAATCTATGCTCACTAGCAGAAGAGCCAAACTAGCCCTTCACGATACAAATATACACATATCCACAGCAAGAGGATGTCCGCAAGGGGGAGTGCTGTCCCCACTACTGTGGACCCTTGCCGTGGATGAGCTACTATACAAACTGGCAGAACTCCACATTGATGCGCAAGGCTACGCAGATGACTTGGTAATCATAACGAGGGGTTTCTGTCAATCCACACGATCAAATATACTACAAAAGGGACTAAATACTGTCAGTGACTGGTGTGTCAGAAGTGACCTATCAGTAAACGCTGACAAAACAGTCATTGTGCCCTTTACAAACAAGCGACGGCTAGACAAACTAGTCATGCCAAAGCTTAATGGTAAACAAATTACATTCTCCACACAAGTCAAATACCTGGGACTAACACTAGACCAAAAACTGACGTGGAACCCACACCTAGCCACAGTTTTGAGTAAAGCTAAAATGGCATTAGGAATGAGCGGCCGCATGCTGGGCAGTAACTGGGGCTTATGCCCCAAAACCACACTTTGGACTTATACTGCCATTGTGAGGCCAATTGTCACCTATGCATCGGTAGCCTGGTCAAATAAGACTAAACAGACAACAGTCATTAAAAAATTAGATAGCCTACAAAGAACAGCCTGTCTAATGACAACAGGAGCCATGTCCACGTGTCCTGGTCAGGCACTAAATGCACTACTCGGGTTGCCACCTCTACACCTGTTCATACAGAAGGAGGCACAAGCCAGTATGTACAGAGCTAAAATCCAAGGCAAAACTCAATGGCTCTCACGGAAAATGAGGACTTTACAAGACTCACTACAAGAGATGCCGCTACTTGGTATGACAACTGATGCCATGCAAATGCGGCACTCCCTTGAAAAATATTATACAATTGAATTTCCGTCAAGAGAGGACTGGACTAAATGCCAGATATCCTATAAAAACGGATCCCTAGTCTGGTATACAGACGGTTCCAAAATAGGAGCAAAGACTGGCTGCGGGATACATGGAGAGCGACCGAGATTCAGCAAAAGCGTACATCTCGGACAATTCGCCTCCATCTTCCAAGCTGAAGTCTACGCCATCCTAGAATGTGTAGAAGCTAATCTATGTAAGCACTACACAAATCAAACAATTTATATAAATTCGGACAGCCAAGCTGCACTACTAGCATTAGACTCAAACACAGTCTCATCGAAGTTAGTAGAGCAGTGCATGGACCGATTAAACCTCTTAGCAAAAAGAAATAAAGTAGTGTTAAGATGGGTACCGGGTCATGCAGGGGTAATCGGCAACGAATGTGCCGATAAGCTTGCTAGAGAAGGAGCTCTTGGCATGCAGCAGGGTCCCGAGCCCTTCTGCGGAATACCCAAGAGCTTAGCTCAAAGAACCTTAATGATAGCATGTCTAAAGACTGCAAACAAGGACTGGAATGAATCAAACGGAATGATTCACTCCAAGTCACTAATTAAAGCCTATGATATAAGGTTTAACAACCTTATGCTAGCGCTTAACAGAAAAACCTTACGAATACTGGTAAGGACTTTCACCGGACACTGCTGCTTAAATAAGCACATGTTCAACCTAGGGCTGAGCGAAACGCGAACCTGTAGAGTATGCATGGAGGCAGACGAAACGCCACTTCATCTTCTATGGGAATGTGGACCGCTCATGCACAAGCGTAGCATTCATCTAGAAAAACAATTTCTAGGCCTAGATGAATTAAAAGAGTGTAACCCTAAGAAAATCCTTCAGTTTTTAATATCTGCAGGGTTTAATGGTTCACTCTAGCATAAAATGTGGCGATCACAATAGACCAGAGATGGTCGCAGTGATATAATACAGCCGCCAAAATGAAATAAAAAAAAAAAAAAAAATCATTAGACTCGTTTGTATCCATATTTCTTATTATATTTAAACGCAGTTAACATAATAAGCTACGTTGTAATGATATTATTACGAACACAGCGACTTGAAGAAACCGGTTTTAGCGATACAACGATAACGCGTCTAAAGCCAACGAGCGTTTACGCACCTGCTAAAAAAGTTAAAAGACTTGAATAACATTTGGAATACAGCTTAAATATGGATTAAAACATAGACATTTAAATACTTTTTATTATGAGCAATCATTAATAAGAAAGATGTGGGGATAGAGTTAAAGATAAAATAATTTTGACACTGGAATTTATTGTACAGATATAGAAAGGGATGCTCCCTTTACTACATCTAAACTTGATTGTTTTCTCAAAGTTCTTTATATTTAATAAAGAAATTACATTTTGTACTTAAGATTTCCTGCACTCTCCTTGCATAGTTTAATAATTTCTATATCTATGTAAATTATAAGATATGCAGTACTGCAATGTATAAGCTATATTACAGTAAAGTTTCATCAAAATCTATTCAGTAGTTTTTACATGAAAAGTAACAAACATACATCCATACAGTCTAACAAACTTTCGTTTTTTTAAATGTTAGTAGCATTACTTAACAAATTAAAATGATTCTTTTATATATATAAAGGTTTTACAAGTTTATAATATCACCTTAAATTAGATATATTTACCTCAGAACTTTTCAATATATTTTGAGAGTTTTCAATTAATTTTACAAACTTTATTATTTTCTTCAGTGATACTGTGCACCATAAGCATATAAACTTTACTTTCATATCCTACAATAAAACATATTGAATAATGAAAATAATTTAGTTGTATATAAGAGAAAATATGATTTTTTTTGAAACTTAGGTACAATTTACCTTATAACCTAAAATATCAGTGAAAAAACTTTCGTAAGTTTTAGCAGAGAAAGTCTTGCCGCAAATCATCAAACAAACATTACATATTTTGTCAGTGATATTCATCTTAAAGAAATAAATTAGAATTATTGTGTAATAATAATTAAAGTAATTAACTGATTTGTTTTGTAAACAACCTTGAACTTGAAGATTTTTGTTATGACCAAAGAGAATGTCACCACTACGTTTTAAGAGGCGGGACTTAGAACAAACTCAAAGAGAATGTCACCACTACGTTTTAAGAGGCGGGACTTAGAACAAACTTTTTGACTTCAATTTACATCGCACTTCAATACCAACTGTACGACAGAAACGTCAAAAGAACAAGAGTACCAACCTATACAACCTAACAGACCAACTAGTGCTTTACGCGTTTTTATCGATATCGATAATATTCAGGATCAAAATCTAGGGTCGTAGATACTAAGCAAATATTATTGAAATGAAGATCAAGTCTACATTTAATTAATAATTAAGTACATTGTTGTTTAGTAGGCAAAATAATTAATGCAACACTGGACTTAATTAAATGTAGACTCGAATCGAAATAAAAAAGTAATGAAAGAATACATAAGGTTTATATTTTTATTTTATTTTTCAATATAATTATATATTATTCAGCATTAAATTATAACAATGTTTTATTGAACGTCATGAGTCTACTACCAGTTCAGAAAGAAAAAGCCTCAGACCTGAGAACTAGCGAAAGAAACTCAGCGGGACTGATAATTATCTTTCTTGTAAGTTAAATTATAATTTACAATATTTTGTTCCTAGTATTAATCTTGTCAGTGACTTCTCTCATGTACGGCAGAACTGCAGGGACGCGCTCGACTGTGGCTGGTTACACCGGGTCCCTGTGATGCATAATAATAAAAACAAGAAAATTGTAAAAATCATATTGATGTAAATAAACAGTCAAATAAAAGTAAAAAGAAAGAGACAAACCTGAGTTACTAGGCCCAGCTATTGCTTCAACCTGGTATAGTGAATGTTCATTGTCATGTATCCTTTGAGAGACATTATCCATGGTAGTCTATGTTGGATTGAATATGACAAGGAAATTCAAGTAACATTTCTTCAGAAAGTGACTGACCCAGTTTTAAATTTTTTAATGGCACAGCTAACTTTTTAAGTCAACTTTTTTCTTATTGAAAGCTTTGTTCTCAAAGTGATTTCCACATACATATTTTAATATATGTAATTTTTCTATTAGAACATAATATATTAAATCTTCTTTGCCCACAGCCTTAACTCATTGCCTGCATCTAAAAAATAAATTAATTAAAGTGAAATTGGGTATGTTTTTTTCCTTTCAATCTGGACTTAACCTGTTATGTATAATTTTATTATCAATATTTACTGTGCATAGGTTAAAGACATTTCTCTTAAAGAACACACTGTTCACTTATACAGAGACTAAGTATACATAAAAAATAATATTAACAGTATTTACACAGTAGCATGCATTATATTATAATTCACATAATTCTCATTGTTTTATTCTTATTTATCCTTAATTAATTTGTTACACCTTTATTCTAATTAATTTTAAACATGCGTGAATTTAATCATCTTTTAAATATTGTTTACAGTTTAAGTGTTCATTACAACATTGACATTTTTTTTAAATTGAAGATATGCAGTTATAAAATTTTATCTTTATTATGTGATTTTAACTTATTCTTAAAATGCTTATATGATTACAATCTTTTACAGTATTCTGTAGATTATTATATAAAAGTACATCTTCACACATATTTTTATTACCATTAAGATCTCGTCAGAAGCTACCAGATTTGAAGCTTTTTGTTTCTAAGATTATGTAGGTATAATATACTTTGCTATGAATGTTATTATTGAATGTATGTTTTAGTCATTATTTTTTAATATTAATTATGTGTTGTATGCATAGTTGTTTAATTAATATTCAAGAATTTGGTTTTTTTCTGTATAGCTTCTTACTATAGTTCTTGTTAGTAGTTGTGATGAAACAGTGTTTTTATTAGTTTACTTTGTGCTCCTTGTAACTTACATATTTGTGTTTGTGCTGGTTTGTGCAGCTGAGCCCCATATCTCTCTAAGGTACTCCAGGTGTGGCTTGGCTTGTGTATTATACATAGTTGTTCTGATTTTGTATGGAATACAATTAGATACATCGCTAGATAACAACTGTAAAAATCATGAAATTTTTATGAGTTCGTAGCTATATCTGATTTAATACATACCGACTTTCATCTATAGGAAATTTCTCCATAAATATCCTTTTCTCGTCCGCCATTATTTCCACAAATTGTTCGATTTCCACAAATTTCACATCCTATAAACCGCGTTTTGGCGGCATTTTAAAAAAACGTTTTCACTGAAACAAAACTCGATAACTTGTTGCCACAAATTCTGTAGAATATCTTCTTGCAAATTTATGTAACAAATTATGATATTAATTAGTATTTACGTCTTATTCAAAAGTCATAAATAGTGAAGAACTGTCTATCGATAATGACGAACGGATTAGTTAAAGAAAGAGAAGCTACACGGAGGAAGTGCGATGGAAGATGTCCGCCATTATTTTGCCTGCAAACTCCATAGAACAGTTTTTTTGTTCCTAGTTGCGTTAGACTGAACAAACTTTTTGACTTCAATTTACATCGCACTTCAATACCAACTGTACGACAGAAACGTCAAAAGAACAAGAGTACCAACCTATACAACCTAACAGACCAACTAGTGCTTTACGCATTTTTATCGATATCGATAATATTCAGGATCAAAATCTAGGGTCGTAGATACTAAGCAAATATTATTGAAATGAAGATCAAGTCTACATTTAATTAATAATTAAGTACATTGTTGTTTAGTAGGCAAAATAATTAATGCAACACTGGACTTAATTAAATGTAGACTCGAGTCGAAATAAAAAAGTAATGAAAGAATACATAAGGTTTATATTTTTATTTTATTTTTCAATATAATTATATATTATTCAGCATTAAATTATAACAATGTTTTATTGAACGTCATGAGTCTACTACCAGTTCAGAAAGAAAAAGGCTCAGACCTGAGAACTAGCGAAAGAAACTCAGCGGGACTGATAATTATCTTTCTTGTAAGTTAAATTATAATTTACAATATTTTGCTCCTAGTATTAATCTTGTCAGTGACTCCTCTCATGTACGGCAGGACTGCAGGGACGCGCTCGACTGTGGCTGGTTACACCGGGTCCCTGTGATGCATAATAATAAAAACAAGAAAATTGTAAAAATCATATTGATGTAAATAAACAGTCAAATAAAAGTAAAAAGAAAGAGACAAACCTGAGTTACTAGGCCCAGCTATTGCTTCAACCTGGTATAGTGAATGTTCATTGTCATGTATCCTTTGAGAGACATTATCCATGGTAGTCTATGTTGGATTGAATATATTCAAGTAACATTTCTTCAGAAAGTGACTGATCCACTTTTAAATTTTTTAATGGCACAGCTAACTTTTTAAGTCAACTTTTTTCTTATTGAAAGCTTTGTTCTCAAAGTGATTTCCACATACATATTTTAATATATGTAATTTTTCTATTAGAACATAATATATTAAATCTTCTTTGCCCACAGCCTTAACTCATTGCCTGCATCTAAAAAATAAATTAATTAAAGTAATGAAATTGGGTATATGTTTTTTTCCTTTCAATCTGGACTTAACCTGTTATGTATAATTTTATTATCAATATTTACTGTGCATAGGTTAAAGACATTTCTCTTAAAGAACACACTGTTCACTTATACAGAGACTGAGTATACATAAAAAATAATATTAACAGTATTTACACAGTAGCATGCATTATATTATAATTCACATAATTCTCATTGTTTTATTCTTATTTATCCTTAATTAATTTGTTACACCTTTATTCTAATTAATTTTAAACATGCGTGAATTTAATAATTTTTTAAATATTGTTTACAGTTTAAGTGTTCATTACAACATTGACATTTTTTTTAAATTGAAGATATGCAGTTATAAAATTTTATCTTTATTATGTGATTTTAACTTATTCTTAAAATGCTTATATGATTACAATCTTTTACAGTATTCTGTAGATTATTATATAAAAGTACATCTTCACACATATTTTTATTACCATTAAGATCTCGTCAGAAGCTACCAGATTTGAAGCTTTTTGTTTCTAAGATTATGTAGGTATAATATACTTTGCTATGAATGTTATTATTGAATGTATGTTTTAGTCATTATTTTTTAATATTAATTATGTGTTGTATGCATAGTTGTTTAATTAATATTCAAGAATTTGGTTTTTTTCTGTATAGCTTCTTACTATAGTTCTTGTTAGTAGTTCTGATGAAACAGTGTTTTTATTAGTTTACTTTGTGCTCCTTGTAACTTACATATTTGTGTTTGTGCTGGTTTGTGCGGCTGAGCCCCATATCTCTCTAAGGTACTCCAGGTGTGGCTTGGCTCGTGTATTATACATAGTTGTTCTGATTTTGTATGGAATACAATTAGATACATCGCTAGATAACAACTGTAAAAATCATGAAATTTTTATGAGTTCATAGCTATATCTGATTTAATACATACCGACTTTCATCTATAGGAAATTTCTCCATAAATATCCTTTTCTCGTCCGCCATTATTTCCACAAATTGTTCGATTTCCACAAATTTCACATCTTATAAACCGCGTTTTGGCGGCATTTTAAAAAAACGTATTCACTGAAACAAAACTCGATAATTTGTTGCCACAAATTCTGTAGAATATCTTCTTGCAAATTTATGTAACAAATTATGATAATAATTAGTATTTACGTCTTAATCAAAAGTCATAAATAGTGAAGAACTGTCTATCGATAATGACGAACGGATTAGTTAAAGAAAGAGAAGCTACACGGAGGAAGTGCGATGGAAGATGTCCGCCATTATTTTGCGCGCAAACTCCATAGAACAGTTTTTTTGTTCCTAGTTGCGCTAGACTGGTTATGACTTTTTATTTTTTTATTTTTATATTATCAATCTGTATCGATAGTGTTGGAGTTCGTACAAAATACACTTGTACAATACGATTCGAGTTAAATCGAAAAAGTAATCGTTTTTATTATTGATATTGCTTTAAAAACTGAATACAATTCAAATAGCGTAATTGAATAAATAATTTTATTAAATTCTTATAAAAATATAGAAAACTTTAAAAAATTTATAATTGAAGGGAATAAACGTATATCATTATTATAAATCATTGAATAATTATTATTTAAATAAAAATATAGATTTCAATGCGACATTATAATTAAACAATAATTTTAAAATTATATTTAAATAATAAAAATATTATTGAAATTATGAATACTCTACTAGCGGTTCATCCTGGCTTCGTCTCTAGATCAACGAAGTCTAATCTATCCCACGAGAATCGTACATTTTTCGAGGATAAAAATTAGCCTATGTGCTATTCCAGACTATAATCTATCTCTATGCCAAATTCCATCCAGATTTGTTTAGCCGTTCTGACGTGAAAGAGTAACAAACATCCATACATCCATCTAAGCTTTCACATTTATAATATTAGTAAGACAGTAAGAATACTACATTATCTGTGATATAAATTATAAAAAGCTTACAGATAATTAATTATTAACTTAACGTCAAAATATGTAAATTGTAAACAAAATGAATGTTAAACTTTTTAAAATAAATATAAAGTAATTTTATATATATTTCACAAGTATTTATTACAAAATGAATGAAAATTGTTTAAATATATGTCAGACGTGCTTAAGTTGTGATCGTTCGTTGTTTCCAATAGAAAAATTTGAATCTACAATGAAGAATTTAAACGTTACAGTATTTAATGTACGTATATTAACTTTATTATAATTCTAATCTATCTATACTAATATTATAAAGCTGAAGAGTTTGTTTGTTTGGTTGAACACGCTAACGTTAGGAACTACTAATCCGATTTGAAAAATTCTTTTTGCATTAGATAGCCCGTTAACTGGGGAAGGCTATAGGCTATATATCGTCCCGGAAAAATGTACGGTTGCCGTGGGATAGATTTGTTTTTGTCTAGGGACGAACCCGAAGCAAAGCGAGGGTGAGTCGCTAGTATATTATGCTTTCTTAGATTTACTCTAATATTTGACATTTTAAATAAAACTATCTTTTTGGATTATTTCGCGTATTTATTTTGATTTTTGGTTCCCGACGTGTCGAATGTTTTACAGCAATCATGGTCACGGGAGAGACTAAAGTTTTAGACGTCTCAAAGGCGTTTGAAATACTTGTTACAAACAGCCTGTAATAAATAATCCAAAAAGATTTTATTTATGTTTTATTCAACTATATTTCTAAATATAATCTTTTATTTAGATAATATCAGTTGTCATATTTAAAATTGAAAATTGTATTTTTATATTAAGGATCATCAAAAGGCCAGAATATGTTGGGAATGTAAAGCAATAATAATAAAATTATCAAAGTTTAGAGAACAGGTTTTGGAAGCTCAAAGGCTACTTACATACAATGTGACGGTAATAATTTTTTTATTTTAATTTTAAGTATAATATTTAATTTAAATTTAACACATGAAACAAAAAATATAAGTAAAAATATATAAAAAATATTTATGTGTATAAAAGTGAATATTTTCTTGATTTTGTCAACAATTAAACTCAAATTTATTTTTCAAACTTTCCCCAAAATGTATTTTTCATATATTATTTCAGAATATATCTCCATTAAGCACTTTAAAGCTTCATTCAAATGAAGACATTATTAATTTTACATATGAAGAAAAGAGCGAAGTTAATACATTAACCTCAGTAAAAACAGAGTCTAATGAAAAAAGGTTTTATTCAAATAAAACAAACAAATTCCATGAAAACATCCAAGATTCGGATATAATTAATTTAAGACATATTAATAAAGATATTAATTCTAATAAAAATAAGCAATCTAGCAAAAACTACAGTAAATTTAAAGATAAAATAAAAACAATAACTTTTACCGAAGATGAGATGTTGAATAACAGAGAAAATAAAAGGAATCAACCGAATTTCAAAAAGATACCATTTAAATGTGAGTCGTGTGTACATGGCTTTACTAGAAAGCAGACTTTACTTTTGCATATCAAGAAAAAACATCATGAGGTAATGTAAATGTACAAAAAATATAGTTTTTAAAACTAAAAAAAACGTGTGTGTATACTTATGTACGCATGTAAGAAGTTATACTTCTTTGGGGTAACAGAACAAAAATAGCTAAAGATTTCATCCCGTATGTCACAACCCTTCTGTTTGTGTAAGGAATGCAGCTAACTTCATTATGTCGCTTTTTGGCTGTCGGTGTGCGCGCGCATCGTAAAAGTACTACTCTTATATTTTTTTCCAAATGTCCCAAAAGAAGCATAATTTCAAAAAATTGTCTGCTTTCTATTTCAGTCTCTAGGACAACACATGTGTCCCGTATGTCAGATAAGGTTCCCAACACACAAAATGATGTCGCGACACAAAACTCGACACTACACAATACACAAGTGTTTATTATGTGGCTATGACACTTTCACACTAACCGCTGCGATCAAACATTGTGTCGTGAAACACAAAAGAGATACTCATGGTTTAATACATTGTCGACAGTGTGAAGATACTGTTAGGTAAGTCTATATTATTATCTATACTATATTACTATATATTAATATTATAAAGCTGAAGAATTAGTTTGTTTGTTTGGTTGAACGCGATAATCTCAGGAACTACTAATCCGATTTGAAAAATTCTTTTTGCATTGGATAGCCCGTTACCTGAGGAAGGAGGAAGGTACATGTTTTCGTAACGCATTCAACAGCTTACATTATTTTTTATTTTTGCATTAGATAGCCCGTTAACTGGGGAAAAAGGCTATAGGCTATATATCATCCCGGAAAAATGTACAGTTCCCGTGGGATAGATTTGTCTTTCTCTAGGGACGAACCCGAAGCGAAGCGAGGGTGAGTCGCTAGATATTAATATTATAAAGATGAAAGATTTGTTTGTTAATTTGTTTGTTTGTTTTTTTTGTATCGAATAAGCTCTGAAACTATTGGACAGATTTAGATGAAATTTGGTAAGAATACAGTTTAAGACCCTGGGAAGGACATAGGATAGTTTTTATCCCGGAAATAATCGCTTAAGGGGGTGAAAATGGGGATGTAAGTTTTTATGGGAGAATTAACAAATTAAATAAATTTTTTTTCGGATTTTTCGCGGATTTATTTTGTATTTGGTTCCCGTTTTAGGGGTTGAATTTCCAAAAAAAAAAAAAACTATAAATCTAAAAAAAGACTGCGTAAAAAGCGAACTAAAAAGATGAGAACAAGTTGACGAAGGAACTATTATTCTTTTATATCCTACTAATATTATAAACGCGAAAGTTTGCAAGAATGTATGTATGTATGTTTGTTGCTCTTTCACACCAGATAGATTATAGTCTGGGATAGCACATAGGCTACTTTTTATCCCGGAAAAATATACGGTTTCCGTGGGACAGGTATGTTTTTGTCTTGCTAGGGGCGAACTCGAGCAAAGCGAGAGTGAGCTGCTAGTATTTATAATATATTTATGCAGTTGGAGACATACATACATACACGTAGCAGTAAGTGTAAAACATGTTTTTACAAAACTCGTATATTCATATGCATTTAGTAAAAAGCTGTTATTTTGACATTAGCGACTTAGCGGATTTTGTTCTCAATTTCATGGGTTTTAATATTTTTGCGCGGAACCCTAATCCTTTTTCTAAAATAAAAGTAGCCTAAATTACTTCTTATAACATCAGCTATCTGCCAGTGAAAGTCCCGTCATCAAAGTATCGATCCATTCGTTTTAGAGAATAGCAGGAACAAACAGACAGACAATAAAATTAAAATTGTATTATAATCGTATATAATTTCATATGCATTTAGTATAAAGCTGTTATTTTAACATTACACACAGACACTTCAATTTTATTTATATGTATATTATATGTATAAAAGTCCTATTGACCTTTTGAAGAAGGTCAAGAGGACATTATTGTAGCCATTTTTTCAGTACTGCCGAAGAGTTATCAGACCATATAAAAGCTAAGCACACTCTAAATTGTAGCGAGTGTGGAGAAAAGTTCAAAGGGAAACACACATTGAGAACGCATATAATGTAAGTATATCCATACTAATATTATAAATGTGAAAGTGTTTGTTTGTCTGTTTGTCCTTATTTCATGTTGAAACAGAGGATTGGCCTGATTTTGTGTGGAGATAGTTGGAGGGCCGGAGAGTGACATAGGGTACTTGTTACCGCGGGAGATTATCTCATTCCCGCGGGAATACAAGTTATAATAGAACCCACAACAACTCGTCATATCTATGTATATATATATATATATATATATATATATATATATATAGGTCTCAATACAAAAGCTTATTGTTTACAGGCAGCTTCAAAACTGCATTATTGAAAAAGAGTGTTCTAAGCATGGCCCCGGTTATATATAACAGATTACCTATATCACTCAAAGAGCTACCGATCACTAAATTTAAAAAACAATTAACAATTTTGCTAATTAGTAAATGCTATTATTCTGTCAATGAGTTTCTGATGGATAAGCTATAGTCTTAAATAGGTATAAGCTATATTTTTGTAATACTCAACTTTAACTTAATATATAAATATGTTACTTATTGTTACTGTTACTGTCCTTTGTAAATTTTAAGTTGAAAAATTATATTTGCATGCCTAATGGTAGAATGTATACGGATACTTAATATTAATGCCTACATCTGTAACATACTATGTACACCTACATTCAGTGCAAATAAAAATATTATTATTATCACAGATCATATATAGGGTACAGATAGTGCATCCCATACAAATATTTGGACATCGCTAACTCACGCTACTGGACACACTATTTTTTTTGTCCTAAAATGATAATAGATGGCGCAAGTGAGAATTAAAAATAAGGCGACATCTAGCAACTCTAAATGATAGATGGCGTTAAAAGCTAAGGGTATCTATCCCCGAGCTGCCGCTGCGCAATGTTGTAGGTAACTATGTAAGGTCTCTCAAGGCTACTATGACAATTACAAACTATATTTTTAAGATATTGTCTTTGAGTGCTACAAAACTTTTTATTATATTAAGCGCCATCTATGAACACAGTTTACATAATTATTATCAAAGATCGTGCTATCACAATGTAGTACCCATTATTGCCGCCAGAAATATAACGATATTATTGAATTTTATAAAACTTCAAAAACATTATACTTTTGTCCCTTACTTCCTTTTTTCTTACTTTAGGTATTTTTTTAAAGTTAGAATATACTCTTTTCGCATTTAATTTTTTTCAAATTTTGAATTTAACATGAACATAAAAACAAATCGATACATACAACGCCATCTTTTATCAATTTTTTTAACTAATTTCACTTTGTTCGTGATGTGACCCCATGTTGTTATTATTATTATTATTATATATATATATATATATATATATATATATATATATATAATACATTATATTTGACGATAGGTTTGGCTCAGTTTGTAGTGACCCTACTTGCTGTGCCAGCGGTCGCGGGTTCGAATCCCGCTGGGATTTATTTGTGTGATAAGCACGATTGTTTGTACTCCAGTCATGGGTGTTTATATTTATAACATATATTTAAGTTATATATGTGTAGTGTATCAACTATCCGGTATCCATAACGCAGGCCTCGTAGCTTACCATGGAACTAGATGGTGCTGTGTGTTAATGTACTAACATATTTATTTATTTATTTATATTTATCATTCCAGGCGTATACATTCTTCGCACCGCGACTTCACATGCGATAATGCGCAAAAACGTTCAATACAAAATCCCGTTTAGAATCTCACATAACATCCCATAATGTAGCCATAGCGAAGAAACTCTCATATTGCACAATATGTCAAGTCCAATATAAAAATATATACGTATATAGGAACCATTTGAAAAACAGCAAAAATCATTTGGAAAGATTGTAAGTATATATTCTAAACTAGCGGACAAACAAAAACGAATCTATCCCACGGGAACTGTACATTTTTCCGGGATGAAAAGTAGCCTATTTGTTATTCTGATGTATGAACTATATTATTGTGAAGTTTCATTAAAGTCTAATCAGTAGTTTTTGTGTACTAAGCTGTATAAGTTGCTATAGTCTTTTAACTATCCCACGGGAACTCTTTAATTTTCCGGGATGAAAATTATCTAAAACGTTGACCGGGTATATAAGGTACCACCATGCAAAATTTCATTTAAATCGGTCCAACAGTTTCGGAGATTAGCCCGTACAAACAGACAGAGAAACAAAAAAATTGAAAAAATCTAGATTTTTCTATTTCTCTACTTACATCCCCCTGACTCGGTTTTAAAAAAAAGTCTAAAAGTCTAAAAAGCATTATCTACACAGATAAATAAAATTAAAGTGTCTGTTTGTAATGTCAAAATAACAGCTTTTTGTTAAATGCATATAAAATTTTATATATGGTAATTTTTTGTCTGTCTGACTGTTTGTTTCGGCTAATTTCCGAAACGCCTGGACTAATTTTGCCGGGACTTTCACTGGCAGATAGCTGATGTTATAGGTAGTAACTTAGGCTACTTTTATTTTAGAAAAAGAATTAGGGTTCCGCTCAAAAGAATTAAATCATACCTAGGCACGCACCCGAGCGAAGCGAGGGTAAGTCGCTAGTCTAAAAATAAATTTTATCCAATTTGATCTAAATTGGACCTTTACTTTATTAAATTACTAGCGACTCCCCCTTGCTTCGCTTCGGGTTCGTCCCTAGACTAAAACAAATCTTTCCCATGGGAACCGTACATTTTTCCAAGATGATATACAGCCTAAAGCCTTCCTCGATAAATGGACTATTAAACACAAAAGATTTTTTCAATTCTAACCAAGAGTTCCTGAGATTAGCGCGTTCAACCAAACAAACAAACTCTTCAGCTTTATAATACTAGTATTGATTTCTTTTTCAGATACCATTGTAAAGAGTGCAACAAAAAGTTTGCGTCAAAGGTTTATTGGAAAAAACACTACGATTTTTATCATTTAAAGAAATCTCCATTTAAATGTGAATCTTGCAATAAGGTAAGAAATATATGTATATACTAGCGACTCGCCCTTGCTTCGCTTCGGGTTCGTCCCTAGACAAAAACAAATCTATCCCACGGGAACCGTACATTTTTCCGGGATGATATATAGCCTATAGCAGTCCTCAGTTAACGGGCTATCTAATGTAAAAACGAATTTTCAAATCGGATTAGTAGTTCCTGAGATTAGCGCGTTCAACCAAACAAACAAACAAACAGACAAACTCTTCAGCTTTATAATATTAGTATAGATGTGTTCCGCCCTTTAACGTCCCACTGTTGGGCGTGAGCTTTAATACGGTGGATCAGACCATACTTCAACACGCTGTCAATTTCGTCATACAGTTTAACTAGTACGGACGGCAGCGTTTCATCGTATTTTGTTAGCTAAGCCTTTGTATTAGAGTTCATTTTGCATTATCTATACATATAATAAAATTGTAACTAAGCCAAATCTATACATTAAATATTTTTAGAAAAATCTTATTGAAATAGACATTATTATCGATACAGAGGCCGAATCTATAGTTTTTAGAATTTTTGTTTGTCTGTTACCGCATCACAGGAAAACCACTGGATAGATTTTGATGAAATTTGGTATGGTGATAGCTGGTTATTCGGGTCAACATATAGGATACTTTTTACTGCGGGAAAATATCTCATCTCTGAGGTAAACGTTAAAACGTAACTAGGGACGAACCCGAGCGGAGTGAGGGTGAGTCGCTAGTATAATATATTATAGCTTGCTAAATGTACCATTGCAAATTAAGTAATCTAAGCTGTTCATGTATATTGAAATAAATAAATAAATAAATTGTTCATGCTGTCAATCATTTGGAAAAGGACCTGATGTTAAATTGAGGGAAGCCCAAGCCCAGCTGTGGGCCTATAAGAGTAGAATGCAATAGATAAAATATAAATAATATACTAATGACGACACGTTTGGCTCAGTTTGTATTGACTACTAGCTGTGCCAGCGGTCGCAGGTTCGAGTCCCACTGGACTTCATTTGTGTGATGAACACGAATGTCTGTACTCCAGTCATGGGTGTTTATATTTATAATATGTATGTAATTGAAGTTATATACGTGTAGTGTATCAACTATCCGGTATCCATAACACAAGCCTCGTAGCTTACCATGGAACTAGATGGTGCTGTGTGTTAATGTACCAACATATTTATTTATTTCTTTTTTTTAGCTTTTCATGTCAGATTGGCGTTTGAAAAATCATAAACAAAAACATCACGGGTTGAATAGAACTAGAGATCATACGTGTAATATATGTGGAAAGAGTTTCTATGTAAGTATAAGTTACTTGCTTCCTCATACAAACTTTCATCCCCATTTTCGACCCCTTAAGGAATGATTTCCAGGATAAAAACTATCCTATGTCTTTCCCAGGGTCTCAAACTGTCTTCTTACCAAATTTTATCTAAATCGGTTTAGTAGTTTCGAAAACTATTCGGTACAAACAAACAAACAAATCTTTTCTCTTTATAATATCAGTATAGACTAACGTTTCCACGGTTAGCTATGTTTATACATAAATAGTAGCTTGCTACTTCATTTAAATTATATAGCGATTTACCCTCGCTTTGCTCGGGTGCGTACGCCGTACGCTGATTTTGTTCACAATTTTATGGGTTTTAAATTTTTTCGCGGAACACTGATTCTTTTTCTAAAATAAAAGTAGCCTAAGTTACTCCTTATAACATCAGCTATCTGCCAGTGAAAGTCCCGTCAAAATCAGTCCAGCCATTTCGGAGATTAGCCGGAACAAACAGACAGACAGACAGACAAAAATTGTAAAAAATGTTGTTTTGGTATATGTACCGTGTATACATCCATATGCATTTAGTAAAAAGCGGTTATTTTAATATTACAAACAGACACTCCAATTTTATTTATCAGTGTAAATTATTGAGTTATATCTGTCATTTTGTTTTTTGTAATACTAGCGACTTACCCTCGCTTCACTCAGGCGCTTGTCTAGGTACTAAGGTAGAACGAAAAAATATTTTTTTTTTTTAGTTTAAGGGTAAAATTTGTAGCTTATAAAAAAAAATTTGAAAGAAAAAAAAATTTTACTCAACATTTTGAGGTGGCCCACTGATCTATAAAATAAATAACTAATTTAATTTTTTGGTTTTAATGAATTTTTTTTTCGCGTGATCTTTGAAAATATTCAAGAATGCATGAATGTAGCCATTTTCTACTCAACTTTCACTGTAATACAAGAAAAGTAGTAACATGTTATTTTTTCAACCTTTTTTTAAAATTGCAATAATGCAATATTACGAATCGAAAGTAGCGTCGCTAGATTGAAATAAAAACTTTTTTAGCACTGTGCTATTTAATTTTTTTTTTTATTTTGGGTTGCTATTATTTATTATTAGTTTTAATTCCATTTTAATTTTTAGTAACATATATGTTTTTTATTTTAGACCCAATCGACTCTCAGAGGTCACAAGTTAACGCATTCGGACGAACGGACATACATGTGTTCGAATTGTGGTGATACTTTCAAACAACGGCCCGCTTTATACACTCATTGTAAATTAGTACATAGAAATGAGAAGAATTAACTTACTTGAAAAAGAAGAAGAAAGAATATTGAAGAAGATTTAAGAAGTTGAAGAAAAGTTCAATTTATTTCTCTTGTATGTAATGGTTTAAAAAAAATTAATGTTACATTAAACTATGTAATGTGTTATTTTTTGTTAATATATTAAATATTTATTATAAATAAATATACTAAATAATATTGCTGAAAATAAAAAAAAAAATTATTAAAACTTTTTTTTAAAACCGACTTCAAAAAAAAGCACTAAAAAGTAAAAAATAACTTATTGGTAGTTTTCATTTACTATAGATACCTAATCAGATATTTTCGAAGTCGGTGTGCTTATCGGCTGACATTTTTTTTTAATATATTTTTCCTTTTTCAATATAAATAAATAGTATAGTACACTGTACAATATATACACTAGAGTAGTGTGTAATGCACATTATCTTGATGGTGGTCGCAGATTCGATTCTCGCAAGCAGGTTACAGATGACTCATCTAATTTAGGTAATGTGTAGTGTTATATAAAAATGGACACCTACATTTTAAATAAAACTATCGTAACTAAGTAACACTAAAAAATCTTGCTCTAAAATCCAATTCTAATATATTGGGCATGTAAAATCAAACAAAATAAATCTAAACTCAAAGTATCTACTATTAGCTGTTAAAGAGTTCCACCTATCCACCTTCTGTTCTTACCATCAGATCAGGTCGACGATACCGAAACACTACACTATCAATGGAAATAGAAACACTTGCAAATTTTCAAGTCAATATGGAAATTGGGAGTAGGTTAAATTTTCATTATCTATTTTTCCACCCTTAGTGGTGGTATTTTTTTCAAATTTAAATGGGATCAAATTGGAAGTATACCACTTTCAAACAAAACAAAAATTGTCCAAATTGGTTAATAAAAGATGGAGTTCTGGGGTAACAAACATAAAAAAAAAATGGGTGCGTGTAACCTTTACGTGCGGTTGAAGTAAAACTTCTTTGGCAAATATCGCAATTAAATTATAACAAATCAATTATTAAATAAGGCATATTGGGCATATTACAATCATATTTTTATAGAATATCATATACGGAAAGAATATATTTTTTTAGACAAAACAACGGTTACCATGGTAACATGGCAATGTATTCTATCTCATTCTCTCGCCGGCTTAATCCTATATTATTTATGTGCATGTCTCTATTTAGTGTCACATTTTCGTTTCATCGAGTTTCAATTCACAACGATTCTAAAGAAGTTTCATTTCAAAAAAATACAGTCCAATTGAGTACCTCCTCCTTTTTGAAGTCGGTTGAAAAGAAATATATATGTTAAGTCAATAATGTCCATAATATTTTCTTAGATTTACGCGAATATTTGACATTTTAAATAAAACTATCTTTTCGGATTATTTCGCGGATTTATTTTGATTTTTGGTTCCCGACGTTTCGAATGCTTTACAGCAATCATGGTCACGGGAGAGACTGTGACCATGATTGCTGTAAAGCATTCGAAACGTCGGGAACCAAAAATCAAAATAAATCCGCGAAATAATCCGAAAAGATAGTTTTATTTAAAATGTCAATAATGTCCAATAAAAAAAATCAAATATTCAAAGTTTACCGTCCACTTTGATGGAGTTGTACTTTCAATATACATTTGGACGTGGTTTCTTTACCAATATTTCATTAAAATCATGGATGAATAAGATTCAATATAGTTTGTTGGTTGATTGTGGTAATAGTTTATATCGGAAATCGAAAAATCTATTCATTATAAAGTTAGCCAGAAAGTTAACTTATTTTTTTAAAGGAACTTATTTTTATTTATTTTCTGCTCGATAAATGAGTTCATAAAAAATACAGATTCATTTTTATAAAAAAAAATTGTTTGTCCGTCGTTTATTGTCTATATTTATTTATAATAGATATAAATAAATAGAAAAGAACCAGAAAGAAGTTAGCGTGTGAATATTTTTTTTTGTATTCTGTTATATGCTAATAAATTGCTCTTAAAATGCTCCTCCGAAATCTGCAATTGCTCCACGTCTAAAGTGATTGGTTAATTAATAATTATTTTTTAAAAAAATTGCTTACTCAAAAATTAAATTCGCTATAACACGAGAAATAATCATTTTTTTACTAAAGTTTTTTGCTCGAAAAATTGCTCCTTAAATGCTCTTTCGAAATATGCAATTGCTCCACGTCTAAAGTGATTAGTTAATTAATAATTATTTTTAAAAAAAAATTGCTTACTCAAAAATTAAATTCGCTATAACACGAGAAATAATCATTTTTTTACCAAAGTTTTTTTGCTCAAATATTGCTCTTTAAATGCTCTTTCAAAATATGCAATTGCTCTACGTCTAAAGTAATTATTTAATTAATAATATTTAAAAAAAAAATGCTTACTTAAAAATTAAATTCGATATAACACGAGAAATAATCATTTTTTTACCAAAGTTTTTTTGCTCAAATATTGCTCTTTAAATGCTCTTTCGAAATATGCAATTGCTCCACGTCTAAAGTGATTATTTAATTAATAATATTTAAAAAAAAATGCTTACTCAAAAATTAAATTCGCTATAACACGAGAAATAATCATTTTTTACCAAAGTTTTTTGCTCAAATATTGCTCTTTAAATGCTCTTTCGAAATATGCAATTGCTCTACGTCTAAAGTGATAAGTTAATTAATAATTATTTTTAAAAAAATTGCTTACTCAAAAATTAAATTCGCTATAACACGAGAAATAATCATTTTTTTACCAAAGTTTTTTGCTCAAAAAATTGCTCCTTAAATGCTCTTTCGAAATATGCAATTGCTCCACGTCTAAAGTGATTAGTTAATTAATAATTATTTTTTTTTAAAATTGCTTACTCAAAAATTAAATTCGCTATAACACGAGAAATAATCATTTTTTTACCAAAGTTTTTTGCTCAAAAAATTGCTCCTTAAATGCTCTTTCGAAATATGCAATTGCTTCACGTCTAAAGTGATAAGTTAATTAATAATTATTTTTTAAAAAAATTGCTTACTCAAAAATTAAATTCGCTATAACACGAGAAATAATCATTTTTTTACCAAAGTTTTTTGCTCAAAAAATTGCTCCTTAAATGCTCTTTCGAAATATGCAATTGCTCTACGTCTAAAGTAATTATTTAATTAATAATATTAAAAAAAAAATGCTTACTTAAAACTTAAATTCGATATAACACGAGAAATAATCATTTTTTTACCAAAGTTTTTTTGCTCAAATATTGCTCTTTAAATGCTCTTTCGAAATATGAAATTGCTCCACGTCTAAAGTGATTATTTAATTTGAAGAAATTTCTAGTGTAGCATTTCCGTTTCATCGAGTTTCAAATAAAAACGATACTAAAGATGTTTCACTTCAATAGTTGTTAAATAAATAATCACTGAAGACGTGGAGCAATCGCAGATTACGGAGGAGCATTTAAAGAGCAATCTTTTAAGCAAAAAAACTTAAAAAAAAAATTATTATTTCTCGTGTTATAGCGAATTTCATTTTTGAGTAAGCATTTTTTTTTAAATATTATTAATTAAATAATCACTTTAGACGTGGAGCAATTGCATATTTCGAAAGAGCATTTAAGGAGCAATTTTTTGAGCAAAAAACTTTGGTAAAAAAATGATTATTTCTCGTGTTATAACGAATTTAATTTTTGAGTAAGCAATTTTTTTTTTAAATAATTATTAATTAACTAATCACTTTAGACGTGGAGCAATCGCAGATTATGGAGGAGCATTTAAAGAGCAATCTTTTAAGCAAAAAAACTTTAATAAAAAATGATTATTTCTCGTGTTATAGCGAATTTCATTTTTGAGTAAGCATTTTTTTTTTTAAATATTATTCATTAAATAATCACTTTAGACGTGGAGCAATTGCATATTTCGAAAGAGCATTTAAGGAGCAATTTTTTGAGCGAAAAACTTTGGTAAAAAAATGATTATTTCTCGTGTTATAGCGAATTTAATTTTTGAGTAAGCATTTTTTTTAAAAATAATTATTAATCAATTTATCACTTTAGACGTAGAGCAATTGCATATTTCGAAAGAGCATTTAAAGAGCAATATTTGAGCAAAAAAACTTTGGTAAAAAAATGATTATTTCTCGTGTTATATCGAATTTAATTTTTAAGTAAGCATTTTGTTTTTTAAATATTATTAATTAAATAATTACTTTAGACGTGGAGCAATTGCATATTTCGAAAGAGCATTTAAAGAGCAATATTTAAGCAAAAAAACTTTGGTAAAAAAATGATTATTTCTCGTGTTATAGCGAATTTAATTTTTGAGTAGGCAATTTTTTTTAAAAATAATTATCAATTAACTAATCACTTTAGACGTGGAGCAATTGCATATTTCGAAAGAGCATTTAAGGAGCAATTTTTTGAGCAAAAAACTTTGGTAAAAAAATGATTATTTCTCGTGTTATAGCGAATTTAATTTTTGAGTAAGCAATTTTTTTAAAAAATAATTATTAATTAACTAATAACTTTAGACGTGGAGCAATTGCAGATTTCGGAGGAGCATTTTAAGAGCAATTTATTAGCATATAACAGAATACAAAAAAAATATTCACACGCTAACTTCTTTCTGGTTAGAAAAGAGGTACATATTTTGTACAATGAATATCATTATAACTTGTATAGTCTATGGTTTGTAGTGTCAAAAGTGGGATGGCGATTCTTTCAGAAAATTTCGATTTTTAAATTGATTATAATGGAAATCTGATGAATCTATTCACAAAAAAATCGAAGTCTAAAAGATCGATTTATGAGAAACCGATCTTTTTCGTGTTTTTATTTACAATATAAATATAAGTTCATATTATCTATGTTTTTATTTTAAAAAAGAACCTATATAAGTGTTTTGTATTGTGTTTGTGTATATTTAATTGATGTTATAGTTCTTATTATAACAGAAAAATCAAATCTCGATTCTCTAGGGTGGAATATCGATTCAGTCCATTGTATAGATTAAAAGAATCGATCTTTTTGGCTCTAAAAATCGATTCTTCAATTAATCGATCTCATATGTACATGCCCTATGTCAATCATATATCTATAATCTATATTTATTACGAAGTTTGTGATTTTATTTGTCATCCATGGTTTGTGATCGTGAAATAATAAAATTAAATCAGTCTAGCGCAACTAGGAACAAAAAAACTGTTCTATGGAGTTTGCGCGCAAAATAATGGCGGACATCTTCCATCGCACTTCCTCCGTGTAGCTTCTCTTTCTTTAACTAATCCGTTCGTCATTATCGATAGACAGTTCTTCACTATTTATGACTTTTGATTAAGACGTAAATACTAATTATTAATTATTATCATAATTTGTTACATAAATTTGCAAGAAGATATTCTACAGAATTTGTGGCAACAAATTATCGAGTTTTGTTTCAGTGAATACGTTTTTTTAAAATGCCGCCAAAACGCGGTTTATAAGATGTGAAATTTGTGGAAATCGAACAATTTGTGGAAATAATGGTTATGGAGAAATTTCCTATAGATGAAAGTCGGTATGTATTAAATCAGATATAGCTACGAACTCATAAAAATTTCATGATTTTTACAGTTGTTATCTAGCGATGTATCTAATTGTATTCCATACAAAATCAGAACAACTATGTATAATACACAAGCCAAGCCACACCTGGAGTACCTTAGAGAGATATGGGGCTCAGCCGCACAAACCAGCACAAACACAAATATGTAAGTTACAAGGAGCACAAAGTAAACTAATAAAAACACTGTTTCATCACAACTACTAACAAGAACAAGAACTAAGAAGCTATACAGAAAAAAACCAAATTCTTGAATATTAATTAAACAACTATGCATACAACACATAATTAATATTAAAAAATAATGACTAAAACATACATTCAATAATAACATTCATAGCAAAGTATATTATACCTACATAATCTTAGAAACAAAAAGCTTCAAATCTGGTAGCTTCTGACGAGATCTTAATGGTAATAAAAATATGTGTGAAGATGTACTTTTATATAATAATCTACAGAATACTGTAAAAGATTGTAATCATATAAGCATTTTAAGAATAAGTTAAAATCACATAATAAAGATAAAATTTTATAACTGCATATCTTCAATTTAAAAAAAATGTCAATGTTGTAATGAACACTTAAACTGTAAACAATATTTAAAAGATTATTAAATTCACGCATGTTTAAAATTAATTAGAATAAAGGTGTAACAAATTAATTAAGGATAAATAAGAATAAAACAATGAGAATTATATGAATTATAATATAATGCATGCTACTGTGTAAATACTGTTAATATTATTTTTTATGTATACTTAGTCTCTGTATAAGTGAACAGTGTGTTATTTAAGAGAAATGTCTTTAACCTATGCACAGTAAATATTGATAATAAAATTATACATAACAGGTTAAGTCCAGATTGAAAGGAAAAAAACATATACCCAATTTCATTACTTTAATTAATTTATTTTTTAGATGCAGGCAATGAGTTAAGGCTGTGGGCAAAGAAGATTTAATATATTATGTTCTAATAGAAAAATTACATATATTAAAATATGTATGTGGAAATCACTTTGAGAACAAAGCTTTCAATAAGAAAAAAGTTGACTTAAAAAGTTAGCTGTGCCATTAAAAAATTTAAAAGTGGGTCAGTCACTTTCTGAAGAAATGTTACTTGAATTTCCTTGTCATATTCAATCCAACATAGACTACCATGGATAATGTCTCTCAAAGGATACATGACAATGAACATTCACTATACCAGGTTGAAGCAATAGCTGGGCCTAGTAACTCAGGTTTGTCTCTTTCTTTTTACTTTTTATTTATATTATATTATATTTGACTGTTTATTTACATCAATATGATTTTTACAATTTTCTTGTTTTTATTATTATGCATCACAGGGACCCGGTGTAACCAGCCACAGTCGAGCGCGTCCCTGCAGTCCTGCCGTACATGAGAGGAGTCACTGACAAGATTAATACTAGGAGCAAAATATTGTAAATTATAATTTAACTTACAAGAAAGATAATTATCAGTCCCGCTGGGTTTCTTTCGCTAGTTCTCAGGTCTGAGGCTTTTTCTTTCTGAACTGCTAGTAGACTCATGACGTTCAATAAAACATTGTTATAATTTAATGCTGAATAATATATAATTATATTGAAAAATAAAATAAAAATATAAACCTTATGTATTCTTTCACTACTTTTTTATGTCGACTCGAGTCTACATTTAATTAAGTCCAGTGTTGCATTAATTATTTTGCCTACTAAACAACAATGTACTCAATTATTAATTAAATGTAGACTTGATCTTCATTTTAGACGTGGCAAAAATGTATCTTTAGCCAGATTGGAACAATCGCATCTGGAACAGTGCTAAGTTCCGGATCAGTGATATGTTTCATTTGGAACATTTGGAACACTAGATTAATAGAATAATGTTTTAGGTTCAAAATTACCCAATCAATAATAAAATCGATTTTCCTTCATACTTTAACAGGCTTAGGACTGACAGCTAAAACAAAATTATTGTGCTATTATTCTAATAAGTATATATATTCTAATAATATAATTTAAGTACCTAATTATTCGCACTATTCACATTAGTCTATAGAAGTTTTGCGAGAATCAAATTTCTCAAAAATCTAAATGTCTCAAATGCACCAGCGCAATCAAAACACAAAACAAGACAAAACCTGTTTATACTTTGTTTTGGTTTGCTCCGCACGTGCCAGCGTTGGATCGGGAAGTAATCGGCATTAATCGGCATCGCATCGCGCGATCGAAACTGTCCGAACGCCAACGGTGACTACAGAGTACAGACTATAAATGAGAGAGTTCCAAATGAAACACTTGTACTGACATGAATGTTCCGAATCATTCGGATCACATTGATGTTTCGTAACACTGAGTCGTTTCACTAAAGAGCTACACACGTCTACTTCATTTCAATAATATTTGCTTAGTATCTACGACCCTAGATTTTGATCCTGAATATTATCGATATCGATAAAAATGCGTAAAGCACTAGTTGGTCTGTTAGGTTGTATAGGTTGGTACTCTTGTTCTTTTGACGTTTCTGTCGTACAGTTGGTATTGAAGTGCGATGTAAATTGAAGTCAAAAAGTTTGTTCTAAGTCCCGCCTCTTAAGGCCGGCCGCACATGTACGGAATTCCGATCCGGTTTCCTGATTCGTAATTCAGATTCGGAGACCCGAATGCATGCCTTACATACAAATTGTTTGACTAGGCGCATACGTTCTGTTATATTCCACTTTCCCACGTAAAGTATAGTTAGTCAGCACTTTAATGGTCGCATGAGAACCTTTTTGTTATTTCAAAGTTTTCCATATAAAAACAATCAGCAGTATTAATTATTCTCATGGGAAAGCTTTAGTTATGAAATTGCTGATATTACAAATGCCCTCTTGAACAATTTTAATAAAATATAAGTCAGTTAGACTCGGGACGCGGTCGCGGCTATACAAGCATATTTGGGAAGATCTTAATTAAGTAATAAGTAGTGTAATTTTTTTGAATAAAGTAGTGTGGTGAAAATAGTAGTTTATTTTTTTAAAAAGACACAAGGGGTGCGCCGCCTAACAATTGGTGTCAGAAGTGGGATACCAGAGACGAAGTCTAACGACGTTGAGTCAATAAGACGCTGGTATCCCGAATCCAGGTGCCACCCGTGTCTCTGATCGACATTAAGTCTTGGCCCAAGGCTAAGCCTGCGTCAGCCAACACTACCAGGACGACGGTCAGTCTCAGCTTCATAGTCTGAGCCCGCTCCAGCCAACACTACCAGGACGACGGTCAGTCTCAGCTTCATAGTCTGAGCCCGCTCCAGCCAACACTACCAGGACGACGGTCAGTCTCAGCTTCATAGTCTGAGCCCGCTCCAGCCAACACTACCAGGACGACGGTCAGTCTCAGCTTCATAGTCTGAGCCCGCTCCAGCCAGCGACTTCAGGTCTAACTCACCGAATCACTAAAAATTCCCATAACCGGGAATCCATCATCGCCAGGACTCCGACTCCCACGGCAGCGATGCGCCTGCAGTTCGTGTTAATGTGAGTTTCTGTGCTTTTTATCTATCGGTTCCAAAGTGATTCGTGTTACAAAATTAGTGATTATTTTAAGATATATTTATAATATATATAATTCTAATTTTAAAGAAGTTTAACTAAATTCAGTAATTCATTTTAATTTTAAATTGTGTAGTCCAGCATAACATAATAAAATGTCGGTTAAATCAGAATCAACAAAAAAAGGCGATGCGTCTGAGAAAATAACCCTATCTTTTCTTACTAATTTATTAAAACCTACAGTGGTGATAGAGAGTCTCTCCCTGCATTTTTAACCAATTGCGAAAACGCTATAAGCCTAGCAAACTCAGAACAACAGCCAATTCTATGTAAATTTATAATTTCTCAATTAGAAGGTAAAGCACAAGTTGCCTGTAGTCTTAAAACGTTTTCCAGTTGGGAAGAACTTAAATTATTTTTAAGATCAACTTTTGGAGAAAAGAAACATGCCACTCATTTATTATCAGATTTACAACATTCTAAACAATTACCAGGTGAAGACGTCACCAAATATTCTCTTAGGGTAGAATCTATTTTAACTAGAATACAATCCGACATTCACTACAGCTGTAAAGATGATAGAGAACTCCCAGGCAGAATAGCTGCTATGGAAGACTTAGCGTTAAATTCATTTTTATTAGGGTTAAATCCGTCAATCTCTACTATTGTGCGATGTAAAAATCCAACCACTCTCAGTGACGCTATACAGTACGCCACTGATGAGGAAAAGTTATTTAATGTACAAAGAAATAATTCGCGGTCACAAAAGCAATGTAATATTTGTAATAAGTTTGGTCATAGCTCTAACGAATGTTTTAAAAATAAAAAGCATAGTTCTAATTCTAATTCTCATCCTCGCACATTTCATATAAATCCACAATCGAATATTAATCGAAATTCTAATTTTATAAATAAATCCTGTAACTACTGTAAATTGCACGGGCATACAATAAATGAATGCCGCAAACGAAAATTTAATATGCAGCGTCGTCGACAGGCCGAATATACACAACACGACAGTACGTCGCGTAACTCTAATGCACAAGTAAATGCAATATATGACCGTGAGAATTTTAAAGAATCCGAATGTTTAGGAAATGATATTAATAATTTAAACTAAGTAGGATTTCGGTTCCGTGTCTGCCGAAATCGCGATTTTTAAATGACACGAATAAAATTCATATTAATAGGGGAGACCGGGTACAAAAGTAACACTTTGTACTTTAACCCTGATTTCTAGTTAGTTATCCTATTTTTAGTGAAATAAATTTAGCAACATATAAATTTCGATTATTTTCTACAATTTTGTATCTAAATTTACTTCATTATTTGATGTTTATTATGAACTACAGAAAATTAAAAAAAAAATGTCGGTTGTTACTTTCGACCCCGAGGCCAGGGCGAAAGTAACACGGTGTGGGTCGAAAGTAACATAATCGAGGTGTATGTATTTAAAATGAAATGCAATGTCAAATTAAGTAATTATTTATTAGAAAAGCATGTTTTAGTAACATACATGTTAATTTGTACTTTTAACATTTAAATAATAATTCTTTTATTCATAAACAGTATAAACAAAATAAAATTAAACAAAACAAAACTGTTATTGACTTCTCGTCCGTTACTAGAATAGTAATTCTTAATCATAGTACTTAATTAATAATGAGATCAACTTTTATGAGATTCAGTTTCCTAGTTTACTCAGACTCGCAATTATGGCACACATAGTGGGCATCATCATTGATGCATGCAACATGTGACCAATTTTTACATTCGATACATTGTATCCACTGCTCGTTTCCCCGACTATTGCTAAAAGACTCTAAACATACAAGACAAAAGCAATCTTCCTCGTCAGATGAATTGTTATCTTCAATGTTTTCTTTTCCTTTACTTGCCTTCTTTAGTTTTTTTGTTTTTCCCTTTCCTTTTGTGGATGAATCAGTTTCAGATTGCAAAATAGTTTTCTTGGCTTTCATTCTTTCTTTATATTCTTCTTCAATTGCATTTTTTTCGGGTGTGTCAGTCAAAATCGCAGTCTTACGTTTCTTACGCCCTTTATTTATTGTAGTTCTCGGACCTGCTCTTGGAATAGGTCTAATATCTCGGGGCAAAACTGAGAAAGGAATCAGCGGAGAAGAATCTACTTGTAATCCGCTAGGTCCTGCTACTGACAAGTTAAGATCGTCAATTGGCATATTCGGTTTAACTTGGAGGGCTGAGGGTGCGTCGGATCTAGTCGACAGATCAGTTGGTGAAATTTCTTCGTTGACTTGCAAGGGACGGTCTGTTACAGATGATGGTGAAAAGTCAGTGTCAGTGAATACATTTCTATTATATGGACTTATACCAGTGCAAGTAAACCCAGCAATAGCATTTTTATCAGTAACAGCAAGGGGAAATGCTTCTCTGACAATCCCAGGAATGTAATGGATGGTCATGGTTTGACCGGGATGATTTCGCATCCAGTTATCTGTAGCTGTGTTTATCATTTTCTTGAATGGTCCAAATACTGCTCTATCCAGGGGCTGGAGTTTATGAGTGCAGTGGGGTGGAAACGACACCAAAACTATTCCATTGTTCTTACAAAAATCTAGAGCTTGGATAGATATATGTGATGCGTGATTGTCCAGCAATAGCAAGCATTTTTGATCAATAGTTGGCTTGGCCTGTTTTTTAAAGTGTTCCAGAAATAACAAAAATTCTGCTTCTTGCATCCAGCCGCTGGCATTCCCAGCACCAGCAGATCCAACAGGCCCTTCACGTATCATGTGGTCTTGATACCGCTTCAATGGGAATACAAAAAAAGGAGGTATATGTCCTCCTTGAGCATTAATGGCAACAGCAACAGTTACTAATCTTCCACGTTCCGCTGAGGTTACTGCACCTACTTGTTTAATTCCTCTCTGAGCTACTATTTTGCTAGGTTTTTGGACTGTGGTTACTCCTGTCTCATCCATATTCCAGATATCTTTTGGCTCAAATTTATACCTATCCATAACGTCTGCTAGGTTATCGAAAAATTGGTTAACATTATGCTCATTAAAGCTTGAGGCTCGAGATAGGCTCGTTGCTTGAGGGCATCTCAGAGATAGGGTCGAGTGTCGTTTTAAAAAACCAGTCAACCATTCTTTACCTGCCATTTGAGTGTCATGCCATTTTTCCGGGAATTGTTTACCATTTTTAATTGCTAACTCATATGCCAACTTACGTACTTCAGATGGGGTCAATCCAAAATAAACACCAGAGCACTCAATTAAATAGTCCTGCAGTTTCTTTTCTTCATCAACAGTAAAGACACGGTTGACGCAACGGTAGCCAACTATTGCACCAGTATTTCCTGCCTTTAATTTTTTTATATACCTGTACAATGTCACATGGCAAACATTGTATTTTTTTGCTAGGGCTCTAATTGTTTTATCTTCTTTAAAATGTTCGTCAGCAGCTTTTCTGTACACGTCCATATCAGTGGTCCCTCGTGCTGTCTTTCGTAGTCGCTGTCGCGGCATTCTGTTGGTATAAAAAACGTATTATGAACATAAAACGTAATTAAATCATAATCATCATTATGGGGGCAAAAGTAACATGTTACTTTTGTCCCCGTAGTGCTATGTTACTTTTGTACCCAACCACGTTTTTGTAAATTCATGAATGCTTACCTAAAAATGGAACTTGCTACGTAAAAATCTATAAAAACACTGTTTAAACAATCTAATCAAGAATCACTACACAAATAGTCATATTGATATCATTATTTTAAAAACTTCTTATCACTAAATGAATAAATGTCAAAAAACTTACTTTTTGTCCGTTAAATCACGTAGCGTCCTCTAGCACAACCGTACGGCGCAATGCGTGCGCGGCGACTAAATGCAAGCGGGGGGACGGTTGCTGGCTATCTCCTGACGGTAGCGGGACGGCGTTTCGACTATTGGATAAACCTAAAGAGCAATTGTTACTATCGACCCGCCGTTACTTTTGTACCCGGTCTCCCCTACTACTAAATCTTATTATACACCTCAGAGCCGTAAGTTAGGCCTGAGTCATACCAAATCGTTTACAACTCAGAATCCGGAACGAGATCTGAGTCTTATTAAATATAATTCATCTCAGAGTCCAAAAAAGGATCTGAGACTTACTAAATCTTATTATTCAACTCAGAATCCGAAACGAGATCTGAGTCTTATTAAATATAATTCATCCCAAAGTCCAAAAAAGGATTTGAGACTTATTAAATCTTATAATTCATCTCAGAGTCCAAAGAGAGATCTGAGACTTACTAAATCTTATTATACACCTCAGAGTCCTAAGATAGGCCTGAGTCTTACTAAATCTTTTACACATCAGGATCCCCAGATGGATCTGAGTCCTAATGAATTAAATATTATACCTTATACTAATTCTAATATTCATTATCCTAAATCGCATCTAAATGTAACTTATAATAATTCTAATATAGATAAATCGTATAAATTTAAATATAAAAATATCGACTCTAAATCTAGGTTAAGTATTAACTCATTTAAGCCTAATCTAAATACTAACTCTAATCGTAGGACTATATATGAAATAAATAATTATAGTAATAAGGTAGCCTTACCTCATACATATTTGTTCTCGAAATACGCTCTAGAGAAACTTTGCTTTCTTATTGATACAGGATCATCTATAAGTATAGTAAAAAGGTCTTCCTTAATACAAATTCCAGACCTTAACAATGAAGTTGTCAAACTTAAGGGTATTAATAGCTCAGAAAATCCTGTCGAAACACTAGGTACTTTTCAGATGGAATTTAATTTATCTGAACAAATATTTAAATATAAATTTCATGTAACTAATGATGATATCAACTTAACTAATTATGATGGTATCATAGGAAGTGACTTCTGTAATTATTTTAAGTCTAATATTGATTATTCTTCTAAATCTATTTCTATAAATAATCATCATATTCCTATTATTTACACACAGCCAACTTATATTATTCCGGCTCGATCCGAGGCTGTAATCGAGTGCAGTATATCAAATTACTCGCCTGAACTTTATCAAAATAACGAAGCTCTCGTACTCGATCATACTTTAAAAGAAGGTGTTTATGTAGCTAATTGTTTAGTATTTATTAAGCCTAATAGGAAAACAAATATTTCTGTCTTAAATACTACTGAATCAGATATTGAGATAAAAAACTATTGTGTAACCTTAACACCACTTGAACGTGAGTGTCCCGAACTTAAATCATGTTTCAATATAAGCCCTTATTCTATGTCTAACTCTAATCGAATAAATAAAGTATTAAACCTTATTCGCTGTTCTCATCTAAACAATGAAGAGCGAAAATCACTCATGGAATGTTGTTTTAAATATACAGATATTTTTTATCTTGAAGGCGAACCTCTAACATTCACTAACTCTATTGAACATACTATTAATACGGGTAATGCCCCTCCTATTAATGTAAAATCTTATCGTTTTCCTGAATGCCATAAGGAGGAGGTCGATTCTCAAATTCGTAAAATGTTAGATCAAAACATTATCCGCCCTTCTACTTCACCTTGGAGTGCACCAGTTTGGGTAGTCCCGAAAAAAATGGACGCCTCTGGTAAACGTAAGTGGAGAATAGTTATCGATTATCGCCGTCTCAATGATGTCACAGTTTCAGAAACCTACCCATTACCTCTTATCACTGATATACTAGATCAGTTAGGTCATTCTAAGTATTTTACAACCCTAGATTTAACCAGTGGTTTTCACCAAATTAAAACTCATTCCAAGGACGCACCGAAAACGGGTTTTACTATTTCTACTAATTCGAGTATGTCTGGACACTATGAATTTACCAGAATGCCATTTGGGCTAAAAAATGCTCCTGCCACGTTTCAGAGACTCATGAACACAGTTTTATCGGGCTTACAAGGTCTACATTGTTATATATATTTAGATGATTGCATAATATATAGCCAAAATTTACATGATCACATGATTAAATTACAACTCGTGTTTGATAAATTTCGCGAACATAACTTAAAACTTCAACCCGACAAGTGTGAATTTTTGAGGCATGAAGTTACTTACCTTGGTCATATAATTACCGATAAGGGTGTCTCTCCGAACCCCGACAAGGTCAAAGCAGTTTCTCAATTTCCAATTCCTAAAAATACTAAAGACATAAAATCATTTCTAGGATTAACAGGTTATTATCGCCGGTTTATAGAAAACTTTGCTAAATTCACAAAACCACTTACCTCTTTATTAAAGAAGGATGCTATATTCCACTGGGACGCGGAACAGCAACAAGCTTTTGAATATCTGAAAGAAAAATTAATTACCGCCCCTCTTCTTCAGTATCCTGATTTTTCACAAACTTTTAACGTCACTACAGACGCTAGTAACTACGCCGTAGGCGCAGTACTATCTCAAGGTCCCGTAGGCAGAGATAAACCAATCGCATATGCGTCGCGCACATTAAATCGTCCTGAAGGAAATTATTCTACGACTGAAAAAGAATGTCTAGCTATTTTATTTGCTGTGAAAACTTTTAGACCATATTTATATGGCAATAAATTCAAAATAATCACAGACCACAGACCTCTTGTGTGGTTATTTAACGTAAAGGATCCAGGTAGTAGACTTATACGTTGGCGTCTCAAACTCGAAGAGTACGACTACGAAATCGTTTATAAACAAGGTCGCTTAAATTCTAATGCCGATGCACTGTCCCGTTGCCCCGTTACTGCCATTAATATAAATAATTTAAACAATATAAGTTACGAAAAATTCTTTAAAGATCAATTTACAAATAAACTTCCAATTTCAAATACTGTTATCGAAGAGTGTACTCAAAGCTTACATTTATCCAAATTAAACACCATTGCGTGTCCGGTCTCTTTAGATTTTGATTACTCAATTCCATATTGTGAAGAAATTTTATCTCAGCTCGAAAATGCTGAAGATCTACTAAAATCTGAACGCGAACCTTTCACTATCAAATGTGTTAATGACAAAAATAAAACATATTATTTCTTATTTACTAAGGTACATCACTATGAACAAACTTTGTTTAAAGACATATATAATTTATTAATAAAACTTAGAGATTTATTAATTAATTCTGAAAATCCTATTACTAACTTAGCGTTACCAGACTTTTCTGACCCATTTTCTAAAATAGCCTACACTAAGGTCTATAATATGGTAGCCTTTATTTTTCATAATACAAATATCAAAATATATATATACAGAAACAAGCTAATTTACCCAACTCCTACTGAAATTCAAAAAATCTTAAAAGAAAATCATGACTCGGCTATTGCAGGACATCCCGGGTCACAAAGAATGTATAAACGCTTAAAAGCTAGCTATTATTGGAAAGGCATGCGTTCTGATATAGAACAATACGTAAAGAAATGTAAACTGTGCCAAATAAATAAACCTTTACGATTATCTAATAAAGCTCCAATGGAGATAACTTCTACCTCTACTAGACCATTTGAACGATTAGCTCTCGATATTGTAGGTCCCTTACCTGAAGCAGGTTTTCAAAAATTTAAATTCGTCCTAACTTTACAGGACGACCTTACTAAATTCACATGTGCATACCCTATGGTCACGGCCACTAGTGAAGAGATAGCCCGAAATTTAGTTCATTTTATGTCATTATTTGGTTTTCCTAAAACTATTCTAACAGACTTAGGAACTTGTTTTACGTCAGATTTATTTAAGCAATTAACTGAGATCTTAAAGGTTAAAGCTCTTTTCACTACTCCTTATCATCCGCAAACAAACGGAGCATTAGAACGCTCACACGCTACTCTAAAGGAATACTTAAGATCCTTCGTTGACGAAAATCAAAATGATTGGCATTGTTATCTATTCACCGCTATATTAGCTTATAATACTACTCCTCATACTACTACTAACTTTACTCCACATGAGTTATTATACGGCTACAAACCTAGCATACCAAATTCACTGTATGAATCTCCTAGTAATACTACTTATAATGAATACATTCGCGCATTACAATATAGGATGTGTTTCAGCCGCGAAAAGGCAATAGAAAACATTATTAAGAGCAAGGAAAAATCTAAAACATATTATGATACCAATTCCCGTGAAGTCACGTATAAAACAGGCGACATGGTATACTTAAGACATCATCATAGATTACGAAAAGCACTATCGCCTATATGGAAAGGCCCCTATAAAATAATTAAAGTTCATAATAAACACAACGTGACCTTGCAAGTAGGCCGTAAACATATTAAGTATCACACTAATGAAATAAAGCCAGCTACATCCTAACCTAGTTTCATATTTCTTTCCAGAATCTTATGCTGTCGAAGCATCTTAGGCCATGGTCTCGTCGAGTCCAGTATTATTCCCATTTATCATAGTCCAGGAATTTACTTTGAACCTACCTCTAATATTAAGTTTTATAATGATAACTGGAAGGTTATAACACACATCGATTTAATATCACTAGAGCCCTATCATAATAAGATAGAGAAATTTTTACAAGATATCATTAATCTGTGTGATAAAATCCAATCTCAAGACTTAAATTCATGCAAGGACCTCTCGAGTCCCATTGAAACACTTATTCACTCTAATTATATTAAATTACAATCTTTATCGCATATTATATCTAAAAAATCATTTAAAACTAAACGTTCTTTAGAATTTGGAGGCGAAATTTTAAAGTTCTTTTTCGGCACATTAGATGCTGATGACGCGAGGAAATACGATGCCGCTATTGAGTCGTGTAAAAAAAAGTGAATCGGAATTATTTCACTTAATGAGAGACAATATACATGTGATAAAATCGACTATTAATAATTTTAATAATACTATATATAAGTTGAATGAAAATGAAATTAAGTTGAACAGTCAGATTAATAATATGAACAAAATATTATCTCAAATTACTAACACTGATAATTTACTTCTTTATACTTCTAGGTTAAATAATTTACTTTTTATTATAGAAAGCTCGTTATTAACTATTTCTAATATATTAGACACCACACTAAACTCTATTTTATTTTCTAAGGTTAATATTCTACATCCTAGCGTAATAAGTCCTTTAGAACTTTATAATGAATTGTCTAAGCATAACAATCAAATAAATAAAAGACAAGATTTCCCAATAACGTTAAATATTCAAAATATTCATACATTAATCGATATTTCTAAGCTTAATACTTATTATTATAATAATAAAATTATCTTTGTTTTACAAATTCCATTAATCACTCCTGATAATTTTATTCTTTATAAAAATTTACCTTTACCTACACCTCATGATGACGCATCTAGCACATTCGCCTTAATTAAACCTACAAATTCTTATATCGCTTTAAGTAATGATAGATTACATTATGCCATGCTGGATAATTTAGATAGCTGTAAGATAATTAATTATAATTATTCTATTTGTGAATTAATTTCTATATATTCTACAGTAAACAATCCTAATTGTGAATCGAAATTATTAACGGAGGTCACATTGTCATTGCCTCCTGAATGTAATTCAAAAATTTTATATGGTCAAATTGATATTTGGCAGAAGTTGAAAAATAATAAATGGATTTATGTCAAATCAAAATCAAGTAAATTAACAATTAAATGTGATGATAATATTAATGACTACCCTATTGTTGGTACGGGAATTGTCAAGTTATCTACAAATTGTATCGGATACTCAAAAACCATTCAACTAGTACCAACAAAATCTTATTCCTTTATGATTAAGTCACCGTTAGATATAAATTTCGATATTACTGTTGATGACTGTTGTAAAAAGGACATATTTAATAAAAGTTTGCCATATCTATCGCCAATACCCTTGAATAAAATTAATTTAGAATCCTTAAGATACGCTACTCATGAAATGGACAGTTTAGAGCAGCAATTAAATAATCTAGAAAAAGAATCACATTTTATTAGATATGGACCTTATTATTCTACATTTACATATATTCTAATTGTTTGCATATTTCTTTATATATTTTATAAAATTTATAATTATTGTAAAAATAAAAACTTATCTAGTTCTGGATGTTGTGTTCAGATATATAATCATTGTTATAATAGTAGAAAATCTAAATCCAAAGTGTCGAATTCTGTGGAAATGACACAAGTATCATCGTCATCTGAAGATGATAAATATTCAATTCAATCATTGCCAAATCATAATGTAATGCGTAAAGCTCAACTTCCATCCAATAGAAATTTTAATTTTTAATAAATATTATGGATTGTTATTTTGTATTTTTTAATTTTTCTATATAAGTTCATTATTTGAAAATAATTATTATAAGTTTGTAAAAGTTTTTCCCAAATCTACTTCGCTTATCTTAAATAGATAATGCTTCGTAAAAAAAAGGGGGAGCTGTTATATTCCACTTTCCCACGTAAAGTATAGTTAGTCAGCACTTTAATGGTCGCATGAGAACCTTTTTGTTATTTCAAAGTTTTCCATATAAAAACAATCAGCAGTATTAATTATTCTCATGGGAAAGCTTTAGTTATGAAATTGCTGATATTACAAATGCCCTCTTGAACAATTTTAATAAAATATAAGTCAGTTAGACTCGGGACGCGGTCGCGGCTATACAAGCATATTTGGGAAGATCTTAATTAAGTAATAAGTAGTGTAATTTTTTTGAATAAAGTAGTGTGGTGAAAATAGTAGTTTATTTTTTTAAAAAGACACAAGGGGTGCGCCGCCTAACAGTTCGTACATTTTCCGTTCGGAAAAAAAACCTGACGTTCGTTTCGGAAACAAACCGTGCGTTCGGGTATTCAGAACGGAAAAAACCGAATGACGTCATCCCGAATGCAGCGCTCGCATTAATTTTTGCTGATCCGCCGCACACGCACGGAAATTTTCCTTCAGAATAGGGATGTAGGCAGTGAAAAAAAATATCAATATATCGATGTATTGATATTTATTAAAATATCAATATCGACCTCGATATCCCAAGGAAAAAATATCTATATATCGACCAAATTTTCATAGATTTTTAGTTTTAAAATAATAATGTATTTAATACTTTCTTAGATTTACGCGAATATTTGATAATAGTAATGGGTAGGGTAGGCACTGTTTGTAACAAGTATGTAACGGCTTTGAAACGTCTAAAATTAAAATAATGTATTTAGTTCAGTCTGGCTCAATGAAAGATAATACTATTTTTTATATAAAATGCACATTATTTTATTGCATTAGAATTTTAATAAAAACGAAGTTATTTTTAAGTATTAGTTTACTAGATTATAAAAAACATAGTAGTCATAGACAATACAGTAATTTTTTTTCCGTTCGTTCCTATCTTTTACGGCTTTATAAATTCTGTTAAATATTCCGCTAATAAATTAAATAAAAAAAAGGTTTTTGATACGGTTTTCGATATTGAATATTTTGTCGATCGATGAATATCGATGAATCGATATATCGATGTATCGGATCGAAATATATATATATATATATATATATATATATATATATATATATATATATATAGCTTTTATTGAGCTAGATTGAACTAAATACATTATTATTTTGAAACCGAAAATCTAGGAAAATTTGACCGATATAGTGTTATTTTTTCCTCGTGATATCGAGGTCGATATTGATATTTTAATAAATATAGATATTTTAATAAATATATATACGTCGATATATCGATATTTTATTTCACTGCCAACATCACTACTCTACCTACTGCCAATAGTAAAATTCCTAATTCAAAAAACCTAACGTCTACGCTAGTCTTCCGGAATTCCGAATCAGGAATCGTGATCAGGAATTCCGAATCAGGATTCCGTACATGTGCGGCCGGCCTAATAAAACGTAGTGGTGACATTCTCTTTGAATTAAATGGCTATGGCGATTGGCAACGGTGATATTTTTCAACTTGCGTTATGTACAAGACGTTTCAAACTATAATATTTTATTAGTTACACGTTGTGACGATAACGTTTTAGTTTTTAATAAATATGTTCTATGGAGATGAAATAAAACGAGATAATTTAGACTAGTTAAATCTGAACCGTCTTTTAGAATATTTTTTGTAGGTAGTTGTAAGTTGTAACTTGTAACAAATCAAGAAATTCCATGCATGAGAAAAGTGAAAATTGATACATTTATTTATCGTGTCTGCGCTTTAATATATACCTGAAGTAGGTAGGTATGTATATGATTCGGTCTCTGTATCATTAAATAATGTCTATTTTAATAAGATTTTCCACAAAATATTCAGTGTACAGATTCGGCATAAAGAATTTTATTTTATTAATCAAAAATTACATTTGAATGGCTCTTCTTTAATAGTTAAATATGCGTGATTAACAAATGATGTGCATTTTAGATGATACCATGTAATTTACACTTGTCACATCCAATATTTTTTTTCATTATCATCTTCAACATCAGAAATTAATATTATCACATTCTAATTCCACTATCAAAAGTCAAGTAGGTTTTATATATAAATAAAAAAAAAGGTTTCGTAAAAGCTTCTATAATATTGAGGTAGGTATTAGATTTTTTTCAATTAAATTTATAAATCCCTTCTTTTTTTGTTCCAATATTCTAAGTCAGATCAGGCAGATAAGATTTTATTAATGGTAAAAAAAAGTGTTACAAATGAAAATACATTTGCAACTTATGTACTTTTTGTGTTACATTAAGTGATTTTAAGCTCCATTGAAATAATACCGTAAAACGGGGTGAAAAGGGACAAAATTTAACTTTGCACAAGAATTTTACAATGTTACTTTAATAAAAGTGAATGTTATTTGAATGAAATGTATGTCCGCCACCTTATATATTGCAATACTATCTTTAAAATAACAATTATTGAATCGGTTAATAAAATATTTGCTAAAAACTATGCTGTCCCTTTTTAGACTGAATGTGGGGTCAAATGAGATGAATAAAGGGTTGCTAGAGAAAACTGGTCACGGCCGTCAAAAGATGAAAAATATAAATTATAATAATAAATAAATAAATAAATATTTACAAAAATAAATAACCTGACTGCGTATGAAGGGAAAATAAATAAAAGACAAAAACAAGTTGACGAAGGAACATAGTATTATGGTTTTTATCATTTCTTATTTCAAATTTCATTTAAACATACAAGTTCTATATATTTTGTAAACCATTTATAAACCATTTTATTTTGATACCCCACTCGATAGATTTTGAAGAAAAAATATTTTTAAAGACATAATTTTAATCATTGATTTGTAATTTTAATATACCCAGTGTCACCATTTAGGCTAGAGCGTGCCAAAGTTACTTACATATATAAACTCGAAAACCCGAAGTCTGAACCCTCCGTAAAACCGTAACCCTCTATACCTTTTACTGTAGGTATTATAATTTAATTATGTATATATGTAATAAGGTGCAATAATAAACCAAGAATCCAAATATATGTCTCTTTAATACGAGTGCTGTAGAATAACTGAATACATTTATCCAATCGAACAACATCTTTGCTATTTAATTCTGTTACCAAACATGGATACAGCTAAATACGTATGTGTGAACACGGCACAGTATACCCCCCTTCAAAAAAAAAAAATGATGTGACATAGTTATTATTAAAATACATATTCAGGAGAAAAAAAAAACTTTAACACTACATAAAATATTCAAAATTATTTCATTAAACATCATATAGCAAATCGTCCAACTAAAATGTGTATGCATAAATAATAATATACCTTAACGTTTACAAGCAAAACTTAATACATGATACATACTTCTACAAAATAATTGCCTCTAATATGAATGGGTACACACTACACAGTAACATAATATTATACTAAAATATAACTACACTACATGGATATTAGATACGCTTAAAACTAACACGAGTTAAAATCACAAAAAAAAACTGCCATTACACAATAACTTGCTGACACCCTTGGTTCTGTCGCTGTTCTGGTTGCCTCATGACAACGACAGGATTATCCAGAAGTGTCCTTTTTAAAAAAATCTCATATTGATTCTTGCAGCGTTTCCATACAATGTAGCCAACTATAAGGAGTACCAAGGCTAGAGTTGCAAGAGAATATAACTCTACCCTGCTGCTATAGTGCATAGCTGCTTCTGAAGCCGTTGCACTGTTTCCTGCACCATTTTGCGCAATAATGATTTCTTCTTTTTCTTGCTTACTCTCCGGTTTACCCATTCTGATATATTATTGTTAAAAATATACGTATTGAAAATATAAAGAGATAGACTATGGTAACCACTTCGATGACAGACGACTAAGAAGTGAATCTTACTGTGGGTTTACTAATGCGTCCCGATCTTGTCACTATGGGCGCATTGTTTAATATACACTTTTCCATTTTAGGCGAGATTGCATTGTCATCAGAATGTAACATGAACGCAGGCTTGAGTCTGTCTATACTAACATTTTTTTCTGTATCTCCCTCTTTAATTTTAAAATATTTGTCTGTCCGACTCAAAATTTTATATGGTCCAGAATACGGTGGAGTTAATGGACTTGATACTCTGTCGCAACGAACAAACACATGTGAGCATTTTTCAAGTTCCGGGTGTACGAATATTTCTTTTTGACGTATTTTACGCCTCGGTATTGCTGATATATCTCTGATTTTCTGTCTCAGTACTTGTAAAAATGTTTCTTCACTTGAGATTTCTGGCTTTGTCAGCTGAAAGAAATCACCAGGAAGTCTAATTGGTTCCCCATAAATCATCTCGGCTGCACTAATCTGGGTGTCATCTCTTAAGCTTGCTCTTAAACCAAGTAATACACTCGGGAGCTCATTAACCCAGTTTACTACATTCCCTCTACACATAAGAGAAGTTTTGAGCGAACGATGCCATCTTTCAACTGCACCGTTCGCTTGTGGATGATAAGCTGTTGTTCTTATTCTCTTTATTCCCATTCTTCTTGCCAGCTGGTTAAATAAGTTTGACTCAAATTGACGACCCTGATCTGTCGTTATTTTTAACGGACAACCGAATCTTGAAATCCAGCCACAATAAACGGTCTCGGCTACACTTTCTGCTGTAATATCCGTCAAAGGATAAGCTTCGGGCCAACCAGTGCTTCTGTCCAACATTGTTAATAAATACCGATATCCATTGCAGTATTTAAGAGGACCCACGATATCTATGTGAATATGTTCAAAACGATCACTTTTTTCAAACATCTTAAATGGTGAAAAATTATGTCTTTGAACTTTGGACTTTTGGCATTCTGTACATGATCTCGTCCATGATGCAATATCTTTGTTCATCGATTTCCAAAAGTATCTATCTCGCATCATATTTCTTGAAGCTCGGATGCCGGGATGACTAACTCCATGTACGGCTTTGTAAGCCGATGCCCGGAATTTCAACGGCAAATATGGGCGAATTTTTCCGTTCGATGTTTCACAATAGATATATGATTTACAGTTAGGGAATTTTATCTTTTTGATATGAAGTGTTTTTGACTTTAATAAATCTAATAGCTCCGTGTCATTAGTCTGTGACTTAGCTAGTTCTTCATAGTCGATTGAGGATGAAAAATCGATGGTGGCGATTCGAGATAATGCATCTGCCACTGTATTCTCTGAACCGCTAATATGTCCGATTCTCGTACAAAATTGCATCACGTAATCCAAATGCCTCAACCTCCTTGGGGTATCGTTGTTACTAAAAAAATTTTTCTTAAATGCTTGCACTAAAGGTTTATGATCAGTGTAAACAGTTATAGGTCTCCCTTCGATCAAGTATCGAAAATACTTTATTGCCATATATATTGCTAATAATTCCCTATCGAACGTACTATAGCGCTGTTGAGCCTCACTAAGCTTATTAGAGAAGAAACCTAGAGGTTTCCATGAGGTTCCTTCTTTTTGTTGAAGTACTGCTCCAGCACAAGTGTTCGAGCAATCCGTCATGATAGAGATGGGAGCATCAGCTATAGGAAATGCTAGTGTAACTGCATTTTTTAAGCTCTGCTTACACTGCTCGAAGGCTTCTCTCGTCTCTTCCGTCCATGGTATCAGGCTCTTGTCTTTTTTTCTACTGTTCCTCAAAAAAACGTTTAACTTAGCTTGATTTCCTGCAGCACCTGGGATAAGACGCCTATAAAAATTGATCATACCCAAAAAACGTCTCAATTCATCAATTGTTTGTGGCCTTGGAAAATTCATTAATGCTTTAACGCGATCTTCTAAGGGGCTTAGTCCTTCTTTTGAAATGTGAAACCCTAAGAAGTCCAACTCAGTTTTTCCAAACTCGCTTTTCGCTAAATTTATAGTTAGGCCGAAATTATTTAACCTCTCAAATACGATTTTTAAATGCTCTTGATGTTCGATTTCTGAAGATGACGCTATAACGACGTCATCAATGTATGCAAATAAAAAATTGAGACCTTGAAAAACTTCGTTATTTAAAAATCTTTGAAAGGTTTGAGCTGCATTTCTCAGCCCAAAAGTCATTCTCGAAAATTCATATAAGCCGAATGGTGTAGTTATCGCAGTTTTTTCTATGTCCTGCTCTGCAATACCGATGTTATGATACGCTCTTTGTAAATCTAATCTACTATATATTTTCTTATTAGCTAATACATATGCACAATCTTGTATATGAGGTATCGGATATCTGTCCGGCTTAGTGATATAGTTTAAACGCCGATAATCTCCGCATGGTCTTAATTCTCCATTTTTCTTGACTACTACATGAAGTGGAGAAGACCAGCTGCTTTTGCTCGGTCTGCATATTCCCATATCCTGCATCCTTTGGAATTCCGCTTTTACTTTTTCATACTTATCCGGTGGTAAAGGACGCGGGCGCGCAAAAACAGGAGGCCCGTTAGTTTCTATATAGTGGACTACGGAGTGGCGTGGAGTATCCTTAAAACACATTGGCCTAGTGATATCGGGATATAATGCTAATAGGTCACTATACGGATGGTTTGAGTCTATTGTTCTTACTGAGCCTTGATCATCAAATTTCACTGATGTTATAACAGATAAATTCGTTACTTCGTCTATAAGTTTCTTTCGATACATGTCTACTAATAATTTATGGTGGCCTAAAAAGTCTGCACCCAAAATTGGTTGATTCACGTCCGCTATAACAAAAGACCAACGGTATGGTCGCCGTAATTTTAAATCTAAAACAAGAGTTTTTTCACCATAGGTTTTTATTTCGGTCCCATTAGCCGCATAAAGTCTATACTCACTACACTTATTACTACAATAAGGTCTCTTAGTTGCCGGGAGAACTGAAATATTCGCACCAGTGTCCACTAAAAATTTTAAACCACTGTTTCTGTCCATAACACATAGGCGTTTGGAAGTCGCAACGGTGCTAATCTCCGCCTTCGATTGCACCACATTTAGTTTCCCTGATTATTCTTGTTCCAAGCACACGGCTCCATACATTTCTTAGCTCTATTCCGGTAGCGATAATGATACGAACAAAGCCAGTCAGCACTATCGGGCGTGCGCCGGCTCAGATTTCGCCGTCGAGAAGTGGACCGGGAGCGTGCGCGACGAAAGCTGTGTCTGCGATTTCTAAATATAGATTTTTTTGATTCCAAATCATTTATTCGCAGATTTACTTTAGCGATTTCAGCCAAAATTAACGCTGTATCGTTAGAACTCGAAGTACCGGCTCTTATTTCCGAAATTTGTTGCGGCCTTGCCGTTTCCATGACCTTGTCAGCGATAGCGGCCAAATTTTCTAAATTTTTCACATCTGTTACCGCCAGAACAGCTCTTACCGAAGCAGGGAGGTGTCCTTGCCACATAATAGACAGGGTTTCATCCGGAATTTTATCTCTCGCTAAATCCCTCATTTTACGAAGTAATTGAGACGGTTTTTGATCCCCTAAATCCATTTCGCTTAATAATTTCTGAAATTGGCGAATTTCGGATTCTTCGTAGACTTGCAACAAACGTGACTTTAAAGCTTCAAATTTCTTCGTCTCGGGCGGCTTCAATAGGATATCGCTTACTTGTTGAATCACCTCCTTGCCTAATTTGGCGATAACTAAATTATATTTAGATTCGTCACTTAACTTCTGTGATCCAAGAATTGCATCAGTTTGTACGAACCACAATCTTGATTTATCGCACCAAAACTCCGGAATTCTAGACGAAACTGTTATCGATGCTAAACCGGAGGAGTCATTCTGTGTTGCTGTTCCTGAACCCGAACTGTTGGAGCTCGTCATGATTGTAGGTTCTTGCGTCGGGGTCACCAATTATACCTTTTTATTGTAGGTATTATAATTTAATTATGTATATATGTAATAAGGTGCAATAATAAACCAAGAATCCAAATATATGTCTCTTTAATACGAGTGCTGTAGAATGACTGAATACATTTATCCAATCGAACAACATCTTTGCTATTTAATTCTGTTACCAAATATGGATACAGCTAAATACGTATGTGTGAACACGGCACACCTCCTTCTGGCGCAGTCTAACTACCAATAAGTAGATAATAAATTTGTTCACTTTTAATTTCGAGAGAAAATATGGAAGTTTGAATTGTAAGTAGGTTTTGGATAAGAATTCATATAATAGAATCATGATTATTTTTATTAATATATTTATTGGAATAAAGCTTTATAATAATGGTAACAAAAATATTTATCCTTATAATGTATTCAGTTTCAGTAATCAGTAAAAATAAAAGTGCAATAACATTTTTTATAAATATTTAAAACTTAGTCTACTATCTTTGCTGTATAAACAAACATAATCTGCTTCCGAATACCTACCTATTAAAAAGACAACCTTACATAGTAATATCACATACAATCATTGCTCATAATCATTTATGTTAATTAAGTGTACAATCATTTATAAACGTTTTATGTTATACTTCTTTCATATATTAATTAAAATAATAATAAATATCTATATATCATCATCCATGAGATCACACAATATATCAGAATCACTTCTGTAGAATTTATTTTTCTTATTTAAACCAATATTCTCACATTTTTGAACATCAGCTGAAGTTTTATTTTTCAGAATTATATCAGAAATTATAGGTATGTATTTTACGAGGATCATTTTCTTGTATTTTACATATTTTTGTAACTGTGTCTTCTTTTTGAGAAAAAAGTTCAAGTTCTTGTGCAATATCGAAACTGTCTTCAAAGAATATAGGCATTTTGCTGATATCCATATCCAAATTTGTCACACTATTAATATCATTATCTTGACTTTCTTTAGGTCCAGTGGCCGTAATATTAGCGTTGGGACAAGATTTTTGCTCTATATTTACTTTGTCTGCTTTATTAATCTTCACTTTAATTGGGTTAATGTTAATTTCAGTATTTTGTTCAGACGCAATTCTTTTCTTAGAAGTTGTTATGGTTTCAGTCTTTTGATTCGTAATTTTTCTCTTCGTTGGATTAGCTCGATTCTTTATGATAGGGTTAACTTTAGTGTTTTCAGTCTTGTTTCTATCGTTTAGATTTCTATTTTTTTCTTTTTGCTTGTTATTATTAGACTCAGATTTAACTTTTTTGTAGACATTTCCACAACTAGGTCCAGGAACAGATTCAAAACTGGATCCCGGGACAGCAAGAGATGTGTTTCCAGATAAAACTTTATTATTGAAATCTATTTCAATTTCTGATAATTCTTCTACAGAAGAAGCTTCACTGTTCAAAATTAAAGAACGATCATGCATTTCAGATTCTGAATTTTGATTTTGTGTATCCTTATCATATTTTGTGCTAATTGTTTCCGAATCAAAGTTACCATCATCTGGATAGGATTTTTTTTCCTGATGGATTTTTTTTCCTGTTGGATGTTTTCATACCTGAGCTTGTGCCATAGCGCATTTCCTGGAGCATCGACATAACCGTAGCATCTATAGCTTCTTTAGTGAAGTTGTCGTCTTGGCGTGAAAAATGTCCGGGTAGTCTCTCCAACACTTTGTTTTTATCTAATGGGTTAATACCCGCTTTCATAAACCCGGCGAATATATTAATTGAAGCATTTTTCTTTAAACGCGTAATTAAGTTTTTTAAAAGACGTGGAAATATACTTTTTGGAACAGTTGCGAGAGCCCGTCCATCTGTTTTCTTCCAAGTAAATAAAATATCCCGCCACGCAACTTTAGTAGGCCTAAAAAACGCCACATCAAGTGGCTGGGTAATATGCGTGGAATTCGCTGGCAAAAACACAAAATGTATGTCTTTCATTTTACACTTCCGAATTAAATTAATAGATAAATGAGATGAAAGGTTATCGCCTATTAAAAAAAAATTACCATTTTTTTTTTGTCAAAATATGGAATAGCCACGGTTTTTACCCAGTCTTCAAAGGTTATAGCGTCAAACCAACCTGAATTCGTTCGATTGTATCTACAACCTTCAGGACCTTGTTCGGTCCAGGTATCGTATAAATGTTGCGCTTTGTATACTACGTAACTAGGTAGTAACGTGCCATCTGCAGCCGCTGCAAACATTAATGATGTGGATGATTTAGTATGATTCATTACCCTTTCTGGGTATTTGACTCCTCTTTTTGTTATAATTTTTCTCTTACCCGGGTCATCCGATAAGTTTGTTTCATCATAATTGATAATGTTGGCTAATGGCACGCCTTCTAATGATGTCTTTAGGTCGTCAAAATAAGATTCAATTACTTCAGGAGAGACGGATGCCCTGGATTTTTTAATGTTTTGGCTTATTCTTACAGATATTTTCTCCTGATGTCTTCTTAAAAAGCCCCAAACAAAATCAGGGCCTGGCATATTTATATACATAAGTGGCGGGCATATTTATACACATTGTACGGGCGGAGGTGATTACTTCCCATCAGGTGAGCCTCTTAGTTAGTAAATAGAATATCCCGCCACGCAACTTTATTATACAAATATGTGAAACAGCATCTGCAGCCGAACTAGGAGACCTGTGCATCAGCTGTCAGCGCCAATTTGGTTACGATTTTGTCCAGAACAATTATCCGATCAAAAACGAAACTCGGTAATACCCTTTTCTTTACGCTCTTTAATGAAATTGTACAAACAACTAGCAATTTCGTTTGCACCTCTTTTTGCTATACCTTCGTGCAACATGTAGCACGTTGCATCTTTAGTGTCCATATTATACACAGTAAAATTATACGTGGACAATTTCCTTTTATAATAAAATATACTAATTTCTCCATGTGGAGACGATAATATTTTTTGAAAGTCAAATGTAGTGGATAGAATAAGATTAAAACAGTCCTCTTTATCTTTATTTTTGAGTATTCGTGCAGCTTTCTTCTTTTACTGGATGTAACTTATGTTTTATGAGTATAAACTTGAGTCTATACTCAAGATTTTTCTACTTCATTTGGAAATGTGTTATTCTGGAATGCATGGAAAACATAACAACAATCATTTTTTGGTTTGTGAAAGCCCAAATTAAAATGAGAATTCACCCCTATATTATCTCAGTGGTTGTGTTTTGGTTTCATACAGGTTTAGACAGGTTTAGACAAACCACTCACAATAAAGCATGTACATGCGACTAATACTGAAACCTTCCTCCACGTACAGTTTTTGAGATCGTTTTTTTAATAAACTGAGACTCGACGGGAGCAAAAGCATTGACATGGTCACATATACTTTTAATAACATCTTCGGTTATCTTTGACTTTTTGAGGTCATACTTTCCTCGTCTATCTATATCAACAGAAGAAGACCAATCATATTTCTACCATGCTGTTTTTACAATACGCTCGCCTCAGTGCTGGATTTACACATTTGCCACCCCAAATATAAAATCTTTGCCGCTCCTACTGACTTCTAAAATTAGACACACTGTTCACAATAAAGTTAATTCCTTTTTTTTAGGGAATAATCTAGTTTCTAGATTATTTTTACAACTTTCTGGGTATATTTTTAAGCTAAGAAAAGCAAAGCTTTGTTTTTACTGCACTATTTATAAGGTGTGGTGGGCTAAGGAAGATAGGTAGGTAAGGCCCGATACTGCTAACCATGTACTTGTCAACGTCAAAATATCCAAAAGTTGGCAGTACTTGGTACTCTTCCCATGGTGAGTGAGTGCGGTCTGGTTCGCGTCCGTCCGCAATATCACGCACCGTGGGAAGCCTCCTTTAGCTTTCGAAATAAACTTTTGATGGACGATAGAGCTTCAGCAGTCGCTCGATAGCTGGAAACAGACAACCAACGCGTCTTGGGATGATAGAGAAGCTGTATGTATTCGACTTCAGCTTTGTTACATTCTGTAAGGGATTCGGTTCGTATTGTGTAAGTGGTAAAAATTAAAAAAAAAAAATAAGATTATAGATTCAGCGTTTACTGGCAGTAAATCACGTTTGTGGTGCACTGCGCTGTTAATGACGTGTGCAGAGCAACCAACACCAACTATGTTGGGGTACAGACTTTGTTTGAGCTTATGGAAAACATTGTTAATTCCATGTCGTTCTATTCCACCGAAGTTTGTGTTGTAGTTGTCTCTAACAAACGCAATACTCTTAGACAAGAGATCACGCTCACGAAGTTGTTATATAATCAGTTCAGTTATTGTGTCAGATGTCTCATTTTTCGTGCTTTCTATTTCGAGGACCTTTGAAGTGATTCGGTTTTTTTTGGTATTGAATAATTATAGGGAATGATTTTGTGCTTCCGTGGTTACTAGCATCTATGCTGATGAATGGTACATCTTGTAAATCACTTAAGTTCGGCAACCGACAAAGGGCTTCATTCCCGTAGCTATCGCAGTTGCTTTTGTTCGATTACATGAAACTTTGCATTATCTGACCCCGAAAATAATTGGTCCACTGCAAAATTTCCTCACATATTTCATCAGTTATAAAGGAGCCAAATAAAACGAGAGGATCTGCTATATTTCTGACTGAACGAGCTGGTCCTCTAGCCGTGCGAATGATATTTATCGCAGAAGTTCAGGAAGAAGCATATCCTTTATGAGATACCTGATTGACGATTTTTGCCTCGAATGTTAGGTTGAGTCATGTGAATAATGTAGTTGGAACCAGATGAAGAATTCTCACTGGGAGGAGAGCAATGGAAGGTGACCTTCCTTGTTCCTCTTCAATATCTAAAGGTCGACTTTCTTGTGCGTCTTCAGTGTCCGAGGGTTCGTCGTGAAAATCACTTTCCACGTTATAAATCTACAAGCCATCCTCATTCTATTCTATACTATCAGAAACAACTTCATTTGTGTCGGCATAATCCTCATCACCTTCATCACCTAACGCACGAACTATGTCGTCATCTGTCAACCTCGTAGCCAGTACCATTACTGCATTAATTATTTCAGTGCCATTTAGGTAATAATACACTATGCGCGCAGTGTGTGGACCATGCCCTAAAAACAAAATCTGAGTCTATGAATGGAGCAAAATGGGGTTCTTAGTATCAGTAAAGTGCCTGTGTGCAGTGAGAGAACCGCCGTCAATGATAACCTGAGCGGTTTGAGCTGTCAAAGACAACATAATAGAGCCTCCACCTTAACTTACAATAAACAGCGGAATGACAAGTTCAACCCCGCTATAATGATTGTGGCATTTGTTTTTTTTTGGCACTTACGTTCCATTTCCATCATCATGCAAAAAAGTTTGTTATGTTTTGTTTCTTGTTTTAAAGTCTATTTTCTCATAAAGTGTCTTAACACCTTTATCTCTGAGTTTCTTTCTAACAAAACAGGCTGCAATTATATTCTGCTTATTTTCTATGTAGTCTAATACATTTTCCAGACATTTTATGTAAAAATGTAGCTTTTTTTCTATTTCTATCGTACGCAGGAAGTGATAAACAATGTGATAATCTATTAAATTTGGTTTAAAAATGTTAAAGGAATAGAACACGAAAGACTTGGGAATAACAAATTTTATGCTTACCTCGAGAGTATGTATAATACATATATAACACTGGCCAACACAATTTTTGGTGCCGTAATTTTAAGATCTGATTTTAAGGATACCTGATTCACTAATTTCAAATATCCATTTTGTTTTTTTTTTATCAGCTAGTTTTGAAATTATTAATAAAAAAAAAACATTTGTATGAAAAACAAATATTCAGAACACATAAAACTTCTTTTGATTGAATTTTTTGCATGTTTTTTCTTTGGATTGTCTCTCATAAGAGCTCAGCAGTAATCAGTTATCATGTGAGAATCCCGTATACATCATATTCGCGGAGTGAATAAGAAAAAAATAAGCATACAAATTGATAAGGACAGAATTTGTCTAGCTCCGCCCAGGAGCGCTTGCGACTGGTTCGAAATCAAATCGCCAACGATTTTTTAGCCTCCCAAAGGTATTTTCAATAACAACTCTAGCAGTCATATGCTTTTGATTGTAATTTGCTTGAGGTGTGTTAGGAGCAGCGTTGCCAATACTAATTTATCAAATTCCCCGAAAATCTAACTCAAATTCCCCAATTTGGGGACAAAAATATACGTGATTCCCCACAAATTCCCCTCAAAAAATTAAAAATAAACAAGTTTCAAGTATTTAAATAATATTTATTTTTTCTTTTATATTTTTAAATAATTTTAAATGAAACTATCTTTTCGGATTTTAATTTATGTTAGAAATATAATAACTAAATAAAATTAATATAGTCCAATCGAAATCTGGTTTGGAAACAACCAAATTAAAACCTGAAGTTTTGTTTTTAAAACGTTAGCAGCTTTATAAGGGATTAAAATTCTACAAAAGTTATAGGTCTAGTAAAAATCTACAACTTTTATAGATAACACTTTTTACAATAACTTCAAAGTTTTCGAGATATTGGCAGAAATCTCGGTTTTTAATTATTTCTTCGTTTTTTATTTTTTATTTCTGCAATCATCTTTTGGTTTTAGTGAAACTAGGGGAATATAATTTTCGAAATACATATAATAAGCAATTTTTTTTTTTGAAATTGAAATAATTAGCCGTTTCCGAGAAATTTATGTTTCATGGTCTCGGGAGGTAGAGGATGGTATATTTTAACCCTATTTTTTGGATTTTTCCCGTAGAATCTATTAAAGTTTTTAATTTTTCGAATTTATCAATATTTTATTAATTTTTGATCGATTTAAATTTTTTAAAATATATTATGCCATTTTATGGATGCACAGAAGATTAAAGGTAGTGTTAAAAATTTGAATAAATTGTCAACAAAGATTTAGCATAGCTTAAAAAAAATTATCATTTTTGACATTTTTTTTATGATTTCTAACAAAACTTTGACTATATTTTGTAAATATCAACTTGTTTTTTTTAATTATATTTTTGAATTATGAATAAACAAGATTAGACTGTGATTTAGTTCCATTTTTTCTGTGATTACCTTAAAATCTATTTTTTTTTCAGAAAAAAAATATAAATATAACTTCAAAATTATTATTATTATAATATTATAATATATAGAAGTTTAAATTAGGAGAACTTGCTAGGAGTCATTTAAGTTATTAATTGTTACTAGTGAAGAAATTCGTGACTAAGAAAATTTGCGTAGTTTTAACACTTAGTACAGCTTAAATTAAAAGCTAAATTGGTTCAGACGTGAAAACTGTGTACGATTTTTATTAGTAATTTAATGCTTAAGTGTTCGGACCCAGTCGGACTATCGATGTTCAAAATCCCCGCATTTTCCCCACATAATGCCAATCCCCAACAAATCCCCAATCGACTTCAGATTCCCCGCAGTTTGGGGAATTCCCCACAAATTGGCAACGCTGGTTAGGAGCAGCATCTAAAATTGGTGTCATCAGCCATGGCCGTTGTGGATAACCTGAGTCACCTGAGAATATAAAAATAATATACACAAATGTCATACATCCTATGTTACCTTCACACCCTACAAATTTTGACCCTAATTTTCTGAAACAGTTCTTTTTTAAATGTGAATAACTTAAAACTTATATAATTCTGAAATAAAAATTAGTCTATTACTTATAATAGATTTTTACCTAAAAGCCACACTGTTTCCCCATTTCGGTGCAATGACTGCATATATTGATTGAGATCACTGTTTTCCCATATAAATGAGTCATGATTTGCACCTCCAAATTTTGCATTAACATTAAGGATCCGATATTCATCATCACATACCTGTAAAAATTATAATATTAATATTGTGCGTAAAAACTGCGGTGCGGTAAACTGCGGGGAAGGGCTGGTTCTAAAAGTAAAATTAAGTGGACTGTATATATGAAGAAAAGGGGTGCGGACAGCGGGAATGAAAAGCACGCCTACCTTGCTGGAGCTCTGCGTCAGGTCTCGGCTGCAGCGCCAAGGATGATAACGGCAGCGGTTAGATGGCGATGGCGGTGACGATACTCATGACACACATCACAAGCACTCGAATTTTCCATGCAATTATAGCAGGCGCGCGCGGGTTTGCTTCTTGCGGCTCAAACGGTGAATGCTAATCGACTGCGTATAATGACCCTTTAAATTGTAGGCGTGCATATAAAAAAGGAAGCGGGTAGGAATAAATATTATGTGATTTACTATTGGCGGAAACATTTCCCCCGGCCTTAAAGGGTCACCTTTAAAAAAATTAAAATAAATAAGATATGCGGTTATTATAACAGCGAGCGATTACTTAGAAATATATATATATATATATATATATATATATATATATATATATATATATATACATGTTTACACATATGTAATAGCGGTTAATGTATATACAGCGGTACATAAAATATAGCGGAATAGTATATAATAAAGCGGTTATATGATATAGATTTATATTATAAATTATTGTGTCGGCAAAGGACACAAGCGAATCGTAGGTCGTACATAGCAACCTTTAGAAGTTCTAACTGTTACAACACGAACTGTGCCGTCTTTAGCAGGGTGAACCCTTTCTACACCTAAAGGCCACGAAAACGGCGGAGAGTTGTCCGTGTCTATAACAACGACCGTCCCTACCTTTATGGGAACACTCGGCGTATTCCACTTCGCTCACGCCTGTAACCTATGTAGGTATTCTGCTCGCCATCGACGCCAAAACGACTGCACAATTTTATCTAGAAGTGTATGTCGCTGATTGATGGATACAGACTGTACTTCAGGTGCGGGTATAGAATTAAGTGGAATAGTGTGTAAAAAATGTGCAGGTGTAAGCGCGGACGGTTCACTAGGATCACAGCTTAAAACCGTGAGCGGGCGAGAGTTCATCAAAGCTTCTATCTGGGTAAGCACAGTCAGCAGCTCTTCATACGATAAGATCTGCTGTCCAATTACTCTAAATAAATGCGTTTTAACAATCTTTACCATACTCTCAACACAACCTGCGAAGTGTGGTGTTGCGGGCGGAATATTCTTCCAATTTATGCGGCTTTCTGCCAATTCATATTCCATATGTGGGCGATACTCGTCAAGAAATTTATATAAATCGCGTAAATATGAACGAGCACCTACAAAATTTGTACCCAGGGTCAGAATACATGCACTCTACTGGACCGCGGCGCGATAGAAAACGTTTAAAGGCATTTAAGAAACACACAGTAGATAACTCCGTAGCAATTTCTATGTGAGTTGCCCTAGTAGTTAAGCATGTAAAAATACACAACCACGTTTTTCGGCCTTTAACACCTCTTCCACGAGCAGGCGTGCATAGCAACGGCCCTGCGTAATCAACGGCGCAATGAGTGAAAGCCTTTTCGACCTGATTGATGCGTTGGCTGGGCAAATCAGCCATCATTGGGAATATTGGTTTTGGCTTATACCTAAAACAAATATTGCATTTAAAGATGCGTTGACGAATTACGCGACGAGCTGAAAGAATCCAATAGCGTTGCCTTAATATGGTCATCAGCAACTCTGGACCTGCATGCAAATGTTTTATATGGTAATAGTCAACCAATAAATTCACGATATGATCCTGTTTAGGCAAAACGATTGGATGCTTATAATTATAATTTTCGGCTGAGTCAGTAAGACGGCCTCCTACGCGAATAAGATCGTTACTATCTAGGAAAGACTTGAGTTTAATCAAAGCGGGAGAGCATACTGTATTGCTCTTCAAATTAATAATATCAATAGAAAAGTGAACGTTTTGTAAAACGCGGAGTAATTTAATCTCAGCAAACTCAAGATCTGTAGAAGAAAATGAATGTGCTCGCGGTAATATTTTAAGAAAGCGATATATGTAAACAATAATGCGTAGTAATTTAGCATAGTTTGAAGTTCGTAATGCGAGTTGATAAATAATAGACTCCGTAACGTCTACGGTGACGGAGTACGAAAGCAATTTATAAGACGTACCTTGCTCCGGCACGTTCTGTACAGAATTTTTATCAAATTCTTTAATCGGCCATTCCGTAGGGTTGAGCGATGCCCACGGAGGCCCATGACACCAAAGTGCATGGTTAATAAGTTTATCTGGAGTTAGACCTCGAGATAAGCAATCAGCGGGATTTTCAATTCCTGGCACATGATAAAAGCATGTGGCAGGCAGGTTGTCAGTGAGAGCGACAACGCGGTTGGCGACAAATGTTTGCCAGCGGTGCGGGGGAGAATTGATCCAACATAGGACTACTTTCGAGTCGGTAAAAGCATATATTTGATTTATTTTATATTGCGGATTGAAGTTATCAAAGACCTTGCGTAACAACTTGGATAGAAGAACAGCAGCTAGTAGTTCGAGCCTTGCAATAGACGTAGGCTTAGTCGGCGCAACTTTAGACTTCGCGCAAACTAGATGCACAAGGTTTGAGGCGCTGTTCTGTATTTGCACATAAATGACACCACCATATGCACGTTCGCTTGCATCAGAGAAGCCCAATAAATTGACTATAGAACCTTCAACAATGCCTATATGGCGCGGTATACGAATTTCATTAAGCCTAGGTAACTCTGAACAAAATTGTTCCCAAGCATCAGCGATATGACGTGGAGGTGTGTCATCCCAGTCGCATTTAGTTAACCAAAGTTCTTTAATTAAGAGCTTGGCGAATAATACGACGGGAGCCACGAAACCCATGATATCCCAAAGCCGGGCTATAGTAGATAATATCGTGCGCTTCTTGACTTGACTAGGAGGCACGACTTCAAATCGGAAACAATCACTAGCTTTGTCCCAGCATAGACCTAAAACTTTATGCGGTAACGTTTTGTCAAATTCAACACAAGACGAGGCTCGGTGTGACGCGGGAATATGTTGTAAAACCGTATCGCTATTACTGGCCCACTTAACTAATTGAAATTGAGCACTACTAAATAATTTTATAAGTTCGGTGCTTGCGGCTATAGCCTCAGACGTCGACATCACAGAAAAGTTTATGTCATCCATATATAAGGAAGTTGAAGCAGCGGAAATATTATTATATTTATGCCCCTCGTCCTCGATCAGCTGTTGAATAACGCGCAATGCATGAAATGGACTAGACTTCAAGCCGAAGCAAACTCGAGCAAATTCATATACGGTTATAGGATCCTGTGGATTAAATCTAAACAAAATGCGTTGAAAACGTCGATCGTTCGGATTCATGCCTATCTGTAAAAATTGTTGACGACAATCAGCTGAAAGAGCAATAGCGAAGAGGCGAAATTTTAAAATTATATTAAATAAATCACCCTGTAGATTAGGGCCAGAGTGAAGAAGATTATTGAGAGAGGGATTGCCGCTACTGGCATCCAGAACAATTCTAAGCTTCGTGAAAGCTTTATCCTCGCGGATCACTCCATGGTGTGGTATATAAAAGAATGGCTTAGTAGTATCTTCGCTAGGTTCAGATACCACCTCTAAATATTTTTTATCTAAGTATTCTTGAATAACATTATTATATGCGATACGCATCTGCGGTGAGGCTTCTAATTTTCTTTCAAGGCAAATAAAACGCCTATACGCGGTTTCATATGAAGCGCTAAGAGAATAAGGATCACCTCGGAAAGGCAACGACACTATATATCTCCCATTGTTCATATCTCGAATTGTAGTAACTCGAAAATGTTCTTCGCATTCCATGTCTTCTGGGCTGCGAATAAGCGGGGCATTGATCTCCTCGAGCTCCCAAAATCGCTTAAGAAGAAAGTCTAAAGGATCGCGGATCGTTGTACAACACGAAGTTGTAATATTACAATTATTATATAAAATATTATGCGGGTTTAACACGGGCACAAATCCCATAATAATATATCCTAACGTGGTTAGAATAGCGGACGCGGAATTATTTCCGTTGCATAAGACCCTACCAGGTAGCAACAGATGCGGAAATAAAGAGGCTCCGATCAACATTTGAATCGGACCCGGAGTAGCGAAATCATTATCAGCGAGCGGCAGTCGTTGTAAGAACGGCAGAGCGTCTGTATCGACGGGCGCAGTAGGTAACTCGTCCGCGATACAGTCGACAATAAGCGCGGGGACGTCATAGGAAACGGTTGCCCGATGACGTGAATATAATTTAATTTGTGCTGAACCCTTTGTTAAGTTCTAAACGCATTACTTTTTGACAGACAGCTGTCAAGCTGTCATTTAGGTTGGCAGTTTTTGTACGTTTCCTTTCTCTCTGATCTCGACTGTCTCGTAGTGAGTATCGCTGAAATTAAATCTATAATCATCCTACAAATTATCCCAAAAGTCTTTTATTTATGCCCATAATCCTTCAGGTTATGGGCCCAGGACGCCGCCACAGCATATATTTCGAGTTTCGTAGTAGTAAAACTGAAACCAGCAAAAATTGTAATCTACAACGTGGTAAGGTGTTGTTGCCGTCATGTCTGCTGCCTCATCAAATGTATTCATCGACAAACTCAAGGGCATTGAGAATTATAGTTCGTGGAAATTTATGATGAGAATGATACTCATACAGGAAGAACTTTGGGAATGTGTGGAGAATGAGGAAGGCGATATTAAATAACAGCAAAAAGCTTTGGCACGAATTGCACTTGCTGTCCAACCTACGGCTATTCCACACATCAGGAACGCCAAGTCAGCACACGAAGCTTGGAGCAGTCTTGAGAGAGCATATGAAGACCGAGGTTTGTGCCGTAGGCTGGGGCTCCTCCGAACGTTATTCGCAACTAAATTGGACGAATGCGAAAATATGGAGTGCTATATCAATAAAATCACTGAGCTCTCCCAACAGCTGAGCGAGATAGGGTCACCCCTGGAAGACGACTTCGTGGCTGTCATCATGCTCAGCGGGCTGTCGTCAGATTTTGAACCCCTCATAATGGCAATGGAAAACTCGAACGTTAAACTGTCCAGCGACATAGTGAAGGGTAAATTGCTGCAGGAAAATATTAGAAGATGCGATAAACAAGAAGCAGCATCTGCTCTGCTTGCTCGAAGACAACCAAGATGTTACAGATGCAAAAAGGTAGGACATTTTATCAGAGACTGTCCTAAGGCGTCCCACAAGGAGGATGTCAAAACCAATACAGACATATCGAAGGCCCTACTGATTGCGCTGTCAGCAAACATCAAGCATGGACAGTGGTACGTTGATAGTGGTGCCACGGGGCACATGTGTGGGAACAAATCCATTATGAGTGACATTGTGAGTGAAGAAAGGTCAATCGAAGTGAATGTAGCTAACGGTGATAAATTGTACACTGCTGGAAAAGGTTATGTGAGAGTTCATATGAAAAATGGCACTGTAAAGACAATAAGTGATGTTTACTATGTACCTAATTTAACAGTTAATTTATTATCAGTTAGTGCTATGGTTAGTAAAGGATTCAGAGTAGTGTTTAATTCTGGTATGTGTAAAATTTTTAATAATAGAACTGTGATAGCCACAGCCACTCAATATGATGGTATTTATCAACTTGATACGATAGAATCATCTTCTCTTGATTGTAACCTTGCCATGAAATGCAATATCCCTCTCAGTTTAGCAGGTTCTAGTTGTGCTGACAAGACATTTAGTGAGAATGAGTTGGATGTAAGCAGTGAGCAGCCAATAGTGACTGCGATGACAGCTACCACTGATAATGAAGTAAAGGTCTCGCAGGAGGTTTGGCATCGGCGTCTTGCACACTTTAATTATCGCAGCATGGAGCTTATGAGAAAAGGTATGGTGACGGGCATTTCTTATGATAATAGTGCTGTAGAAAAATGTGTAGCATGTGTCGAGGGAAAGCAAACTCGATTATCATTTCCCAAAAATTCTTTCAATAGAGCTACTGAGGTATTGGAGTTAGTTCACAGTGACCTATGTGGTCCTATGCCTAGCAAGTCATTTAGTGGATCAAAATATTTTGTAACATTCATAGATGATTATACAAGAAAAACTTTTATTTATTTTTTAAAGGGTAAGGATGAAGTTTTTGACACATTTAAAGCCTGGAAAGTTCTAGTAGAAAATCAAACAAATAAGAAACTCAAAATGTTACGAACTGATAATGGAACTGAATATAGTAATGTAAAATTTCAGAATTATCTAAAGCAGAATGGCATTATGCACCAAACAACAGTGCCATACTCTCCTCAACAAAATGGAGTTGCTGAACGTGCCAACAGAAGTATTATGGAGAAGACACGGTGTATGTTGCAGGAAGCCAGTCTTGGGCCGATGTATTGGGCTGAAGCTGCAAATACAGCCGTGTACTTAAAGAATCGATCTCCAACTATAGCCGTCAGAGGGTGTACTCCAGAAGAGAAATGGACAAATCGCAAGGTATCAGTTTCACATTTAATTACTTTTGGGTGCATTGCTTATGCACATGTAAATTGTAGAACAAAATTAGAACCCAAAGCCAAGAAGTATGTTTTCGTAGGGTATTGTGAAAATACAAAGGGCTATAGACTATTAGACCCTAACAATCCAAAAAATTGTATAAAGGCTCGAAGCGTAACCTTTTTTGAAAATAAATATATTAATGAGAATAATGTGTCACATGATGATAATCATAGAAAAGAGTCATTTACACAAATGCCTATAGATGTGAATAATATGACCGAGCCTCCTACAGAATCATTAAGCGGGGAAAATATCTCTTACAAGGCCCAATCTGATGACACATCTTTAAATCTGCTTGAACCAAGATTTAGTGTGATATCTATTGATGATTCTGTGAGCGAGGAAAGTTTTTATTTAGATAATACTTCGGATGAAACATATATTCCAGACTTGGAAGAAGAGTCTTCAACTTCGAGTTCAGATCAAGACATCAGTTTTGAATCAATGACAGCTCAACTTGTGAAAGGAACATCTTGCACCAGCGACTCCGACGATCCACAGACAGTAGATGAGGCGCTGAGTGCTACAGATGCAGACAGCTGGAAACAAGCAATGACAGATGAGTATAAATCTTTTAATGTGAACAATTGCTGGACCCTTACTGATAGAGTTGATGGTCAGATCCCAGTGAAATGTAAATGGGTATTCAAAAGGAAACTGGGTGTTGATGGTGAACTCCTAAAATACAAGGCTAGATTAGTAGCAAAAGGATTCACTCAACGTTATGGAATAGACTACAATGAGACGTTTTCTCCTGTCGTTCGATATTCAAGTATTAGAACACTGTTAGCTATAGCTGCTTAGTATGAAATGAATATTCAACATTTAGATGTGAAGACAGCCTTTCTGAATGGGGACCTTCATGAATCAGTTTACATGGAGCAACCAGAGGGTTTTATTATAAAAGGCAGTGAGAATAAAGTTTTCAAACTTAATAAAGCCATTTATGGTTTAAAACAAGCAGCAAAAGCATGGTATGAGAAAATAAATAAAATATTGTGTGAGAAATTAAGGTTTACTAAGTCATCACTAGAGGCATGTGTTTATTATAAGTCTAGTCAAGACAGACTTATTATAATTGCTTTGTATGTGGATGATATTTTGTTGATGTCAACACCTAATACTCAAGAAGAGGTTATTAATATAAAGAACAAACTTAAAAGTGAATTTGAGATCACAGATTTAGGGCCAGCAAGGTATATCTTAGGAATGAGGATTATTAAACATGAAGATAGAATCACATTAGATCAAACAATTTATATTGAGAAAGTACTTAAAAGATTTAACATGGACGATTGCAAGTCTTCAGCGACGCCTATGGAACTTGGTGTGAAACTTGAAAAGGCTATTAATCAAAACAGCACTGAATATGACTACAGAAGCCTTATAGGCTCATTAATGTACATTGCAGTAGGATCTCGACCTGATATATCACATGCAGTCAGCTATCTCAGCCAATTTAATGATTACTATGATGAAACACATTGGAAATCGGCAAAAAGAGTATTACGCTATCTAAAAGGTTCAAAAGATTTATGTTTGAATTTCATTAAAGATAAAATTAGTATTGCAGGATATGCAGATGCTGACTGGGGAAGATGTGAGGCAGATAGAAGGTCCTATACTGGCTATGTGTTTCAAGTAGGAAGGTCTATAGTTTCTTGGGAAAGCCGAAAGCAGCGCACTGTGGCCTTATCAAGCACAGAGGCGGAGTATATGTCTCTCTCTGATTCATGTAAAGAGGCGCTATTTCTTCGTAATTTTTTACAGGAAATATTAGGTATATTATGTAAAGTTACAATTTTTAATGATAATCAGTCAGCACAGAAATTGTGCAAAAATACAATTTTCCATGCCAGAACTAAACATATAGATATTCGCCATCACTTTATCAGGGATCATATATCTAATGGTTCTATTGATGTTAAATTTTTATGTACAAAAGATATGTTAGCAGATTTGTTCACTAAACCATTGTCTAAAGAAATGCATGATAAGTTTGTAAAACAATTAATGTTAAAATGATAACAGAGAGACTAAATTTAACTTTAATATTGTTTTTGTGTTTAATAATGTCTTAAGTTCATTATTATTATTTTCATTGAGGAAACTGTAATATAATACCTAACTATTTTGTATAGAATATATTCTTTGAACTTCTGTTTAAAATGAAAGAAATACTTTATGTATTTAATATTTAATAATTCAAGAGCTGTGTTGTAGTATTTACTGAGCTTTATACATTTATATAATAGTTTAGTATTTTAAGGGCCAAGGTTCTGATACTTAACAAATATATTTATCACTTATGTTTTTTTTTATATCAAATTAGAGCAAATAGTAATGGTTTAAGGGCCAGTGTTAAGTTCTAAACGCATTACTTTTTGACAGACAGCTGTCAAGCTGTCATTTAGGTTGGCAGTTTTTGTACGTTTCCTTTCTCTCTGCTCTCGACTGTCTCGTAGTGAGTATCGCTGAAATTAAATCTATAATCATCCTACAAATTATCCCAAAAGTCTTTTATTTATGCCCATAATCCTTCACCCTTAGTGGATTTTTCAGCACCACCTATACCTTTAATGATAAGGTTTGATTTTCGAACCTTTAAACCTAAACGATTACACAAATCACTCGTAATAAAATGAGATTGCGAACCATTGTCAATAAGACATCGAACAATAACAGGTGTATTATTACGATCATAGACGATAACTTGCGCCGTCGCAAGAAGCACAGTACATTGCTGACTTCGATCGCGTGAGTCACACGAAGCGTATGTACGCGGAGCGATGAACTTTGAACACATCGATACGCCAGCTGTGAGTGACGTTGTGTTCGTGTTATCTAAACCAAGCGGCGCGGGCGCGGGCATAGACGGCTCGCATATTATGTTAGCCGACTGCGCGGCTTCAAAAGAGGGTGCGATGTTTCGCTCACCTGCGTAATTTTTAAAGTGTAACAGAGTATGATGTTTACCTCCACAAGAGCGACATTTACTATTTGACTTACACTGTATTAACTTGTGTTTCGTACTTAAACAATTTATACAAGCTTTTTTATCTTTAATTATTTTAAAACGTTCTTGTGGGGATAAATTGAAGAAAGCGGGACATTTAAACATATGTTCATGCACTATTTTCGTACACAAACATTTCTCAGCGGCAAATGTTAAATATGAATGAGGATTCGGTGCATTATTACCTTTACGCGGTTTTAACGTATTTAGACGACCACTATCGTTTTGAGTCTGTAAACTAATTTTGTATTGCATTTTAATAAAATCAATTAAACTTTGAAGCGTAGGTATTTTCTCATTATGGCTATGCATTTCAAAGGCGCGAATTGTATCGTGATCTAGCTTTTTTAATGCAATATGAAATAAAATGTAATCGCCTACGTTTTCTAAGTTTAAGTTTTGAATGGCATTCGCGGCGGTGGATATTTTATCTAAGAAAAACTCGTAATTAGATAGTCTTCTTCTTCTTCTCGTATCGATGGCAAGTTTAAATTGTGTCAGCCCAAAACTCAGCCACCATTCTAGCTTTATCAGTGGCGTCCATAAGCTCCTGTAAGTTGCAGGTAACAGGGCAAGCAGGGCATGCAAGTAAGTGCCTCATCGTTTGTGGGACAGTACCACATCTGCACTCCAGGCCACCCTCTGCGAATCCCCACCTGGACAAGTTTTCCTTGCTTCGACCAACCTGTGTCCGGAGTCTGTTAAGAGACTTCCAGGTCTGCCAAGGCAAACTATGTCCAGGCGCAAGATTCTCAGACGGTGGGACGAATGGAGTTGGCAAGGGACCATAACTGTCCTGCCACATCCTGCATCTTGCCTGTGGTCGTTCACCTCCAAGTGGTAAGACACACTTCATAAAGCTTTTTCGGCTTTTTAGCCTTTGTGGCACCAGGATGTTGTCGTGCATGGGGTGTCGTGTGTCTTGTTCCATTTTGGCCCTTTCGCTGGAGCTCGCCACTGCTCTACGGACTTCTGGAGGCGCAATTCCTGCCAGTGGGTACAGCATTGGTGTCGGAGTCGGTTTCAGGCAGCCAGTAATAATACGACACGTTTCGTTTAGTGCTGTATCCACCAGTTTGGCATGGGAAGAACGGCACCACACGGGGCAGGCATATTCACCAGCAGCAAAGGAAACGGCCAAGCCAGTAGTCCGCAAAACATCAGGCGAGGCACCCTACTTGGATGTGACTAGTCGGCGCAGGATTTGATTACGGCTATGGACTTTCTGCTTGATGTTCTCGCAGTTTTTACGAAAAGTAAGTGACCTATCCAGAGTGATGCCGAGGTATTTGGGGAAGTTGCTGTGCTCAATAGACACCCCACCCCAGACAATGCTTAGTTTACGCCCTGCCTCTCTATTGCGAAGGTGAAATGCGCAGGATTGAGTTTTGCTCGGATTGGGTTTTAGCGAGTTTGCGGTGTAATACTGGTCTAAGTTACTAAGGGCATCTGATAGATTCACCTCAACCTCCCCGAAAGTGGCGGCCTGGGAGGTGAGTGCAAGATCATCTGCATAGAGGAAGCGGGATGTGTTTGGACTAGATGGTTGGTCGTTGGTGTTGGTTAGATAGTGACGCTGAAGTAATGGATTTAACGTTGAGTATTTGATCAATATACATAGATGCGAGTGTGCGTGTGTCTTGATATCTATCAATCAACGACTGTAATTATAGTGTTGTAATTTTTACCATTAGGAGTTATACCAGAAAATACACTTTGAGCTTTATTTGACAATTTGCCTACTAAGTAATATAATTTTTCGTCGTCTGTTAATGAAGGATTATCATGGACAGTAGCCTTAAAACTAGCGTAGAATAGTGGCCATGTGCGAATGTCTCCCGAAAAGGACATAAGTTCGATGGGTGGCAGAGAAGGCCGCGAGCGAGGTGAAGACGATGAGTGTTTAATGTCACTATCCGTCGACTTTGGCGGTAAAAGTTGTGATAATACTCTTTTAGCATAACTATACAACTCTTCAAAGGACATCCATGTTTGATAATCTGGTTGCGCTTTCGGATTAATTGATAGTAAAACGGTGTTATAACTATCCACAGTAGACTTAAATTCCGATCTAATGTCATTTATAGTTTCAACAGCAATAAAAAAAGATTCTTTATTATTATCATTAATATGTGCCGTAATTGCTTTGTTATAAATGGCTTGCATACGTGCGAAGAGTGCGCCACGTCGCGCTTCTAGTACACGCAGCTTAATATCTTTAGAGGACAACGAAGTCTGTTCGTCACTCGATGACATTTTAAAATGATTTATGCGATTTAATTTAAATAAAATATTTAAGTAAACAGGTTAGCGAATGTTACTAAACGTTTTATAGGTAATTATAATATGTAAGTATCTAATAATAACTATACATAAATTAGTTATTTGTGGATATAAAATATACGGTGGATATAAAATTATATATACGCGGTAAAAATATATTTATATGTGCCTAAATAGGGGTGCGGTTAAATAAAGAAATATAGCCTATTTAGGTGACCTAAAAGAGCGGTAGGAGAAAATATTATATATAAAATAAATTTTGGTTCGTACAGATATATGAACCAAATGCGGGTTGATGAACAAAAATTATTTTAAATTAGGATTGAAATGATCAAAATAAAGGACTATAAATGTTAATAAATCCGTATCGGATGGACCACAAATGGATCCGTATCGAATGGACCACAAATGTTGCGTAAAAACTGCGGTGCGGTAAACTGCGTAAGGGCTGGTTCTAAAAGTAAAATTAAGTGGACTGTATATATGAAAGAAAAGGGGTGCGGACTACGGACAGCGGGAATGAAAAGCACGCCTACCTTGCTGGAGCTCTGCGTCAGGTGTCGGCTGCAGCGCCAAGGATGATAACGGCAGCGGTTAGATAGCGATGGCGGTGACGATACTCATGAGGGCACACATCATAAGCACTCGAATTTTCCATGCAATTATAGCAGGCGCGCGCGGGTTTACTTCTTGCGGGTCAAACGGTGAATGCTAATCGACTGCGTATAATGACCCTGTATGATCCGCGTTACGCGTAGTAAAATATATATAAAACTAACGCTAATAAATTATAATATAAAGTGTACCTTGTACGTGGACTTAGCCGTGGAAGCGTTGCCGGGCCCGGAATCCTTAATCCTGCGTAGTCACTGATCACTAGGGGTGTTTGTGTGTATGTGATGTATAAATATATAAGCCCATAATTAATCCGACCGAAAATACTTATTTTACTTTGTAACCGAAACAATTCAAACGAGAGGAGCACTCGTTACACCGACCGAACAATACCGAATCCAATTGACAACTGTCATCTGTCATTTCAGACATGACTTAAGACAATAATACCATATATAAAAAATACTAAACATTCCCCCGCCCAAGCAGTCCCAAACTGCTTTAACCGAAACTAAACTAATCTTAAATTACCCTAACACCAGCCTAAATACTAATATCCTAATCTAAAGGCAAACGTGACAGCTTAGAAACTGCACGTTGCAAAATCGTACCTTTAGCAATCCGTATTTCCGCGAGCCTGACCACACCATCTGTTCCTGGGTGTAAAGCTATTATCCGACCTCGACGCCATTGAAGAGGAGGAGTATTTTCCTCCTTTAGTAAAACCAAATCTCCAATCTTAGGTGGATTTATTGAGTCATTCCACTTAAAACGTTGCTGCAGGGTGTGGAGATACTCCAAATGCCATCTATGCCAAACTCTTTGTGACATTTGCTGTAGAAGTTGAAACCGAGATAATTTAGAAAATTTTATATCCTCTAGCGGATATTCGGGAACCGCATTCAACGGCTGGCCAATTAGAAAGTGACCAGGAGTTAATATTTCCAAATCATTGGGATCCGACGAAAGAGGACATAAGGGCCGTGAGTTTAACACCGCTTCAATTTTACAGAATAGAGTGCTAAGCTCTTCAAAAGTTAAGGTAGTTTCCCCAATAACACGTTTTAGATGAGTTTTCGCCGATTTAACTGCAGCTTCAAACAAGCCTCCCCACGATGGACACCCAGGTGGGTTAAAGATCCATGTAATTCCACGTCGAGATAAATCTTGACCTATGTGACCTTCACTTTTATCCAAAAAACTAATTACTTCCCTTAAATATCTATCACTTCCTTTAAAATTAGTACCACAATCCGACCGAATAACCGAAGGTAGGCCACGCCTAGAAACAAACCGAGTAAGAGTGGCAATAAAAGCCTCCGTTGATAATTCCGAAACCAATTCTAAATGAACAGATTTAGTGGTCAGACATACAAAGACGCATAAGTAAGCCTTGATGATTTTTGGATTACGATGTTTATGTGACCGTACAAAAAAGGGTCCCGCAAAATCAGTCCCAACACCTTGAAAGGGTTTAGCAGCTACAATTCGATCTCTTGGTAAGTCTCCCATTAAGGGTTGCATCGTAATTCCCTTTAACTTATAACAAGAAACACATTTAAATGTAACCTTCCGTACTGCCCTTCGAGCAGAAAGTACCCAATAATTCCGTTGCAAAATAGCTAAAAGTGCGTTTGGTCCAGCATGTGAATTTTTTAAATGTAAATCCAATATTAAAAGATTAATAAAATGTCCCGATTTAGGAAGCAACAATGGGTGTCTTGCGCTATAAGATAAATCCGAATTTTTGAGTCGTCCTCCAACACGAAAAAGACCGTCCGAATCAATAAATGGGTTAAGCCGTTTTAAATGTCCGCTCAACGTTTGTCCGTTCCGAATACGTTTCATTTCCATATGAAAACTCTCCGTTTGAATAAGCCCAATCAACCTTAATAACGCATCTTTACGTTCTTGAGGGAGTAAATAAGCCGTAAGTCTCCGATTATCTTTCCGTTTACAATTATTAAGAAATCTCCGAATCCAAGCAGTAACCGATATAAGTTTATCTAAGGAACTATAACGTTCAATAAGAAATCCGAAATTAGGAACAAATTCCGAAGTGGTAGCTACGAGGCATTTCATACCAGGCAGCTCCGAATGAGTGACTTGAGATGTAGTTAACACAGGCCAATGTGGATCTGGATATGACAGCCATTTTGGACCCCACCAGAGATTATGATGCACTAGCTCCGACGCATATAAGCCCCGTGAAGCACAATCTGCAGGGTTTAAATCTCCCGGTACATGTCGCCACGTAATTGGTACTGAAGAATTTTGTATTTGTGATACTCGATTCGCCTCGAATACTTGAAGAGTATGAGGAGAAGTTCTTAGCCAAGCTAAAACTATAGAACTATCAGTCCAACCGAACACCTCCTGGACATCAACGGTCCTTTTCAAACAAAGGCAAACGTGATGTAGAAGTTTTTGCAAGAGCACGGCTCCGCACAATTCCAGCTTTGGAATTGTTAGTCGTGATCTAATTGGGGCGACCTTGCTTTTAGCCATAACCAAATTAACTGAGGGGCTACCATTATCTGAAACCGCACGCAAGTAAACAACAGCAGCATATCCTGCTTCCGAAGCATCCGAGAAGCCGTGAACCGTAATACATTTAGCCGATTTAGGAATAATACATCGCGAAATCCGAATATCTCTAATATAAGAAAGGTCATTTCTAAAATGATTCCACTCATATTCAATATCTCCAGTTATAACCTCATCCCACTGAAAATTACCGAGCCATAAACGCTGTAATAAACATTTAGCCTTAAATATGATAGGGCATATCCACCCACTGGGATCATACATCCTAGCTACCGTTGATAGAATTTTACGCTTGCTCACTGTATCTTTGAGATCCAAATCCATCCGAAACGAAAAGATATCCTGTATAGGATTATATTGTATACCTAAAACCGAAGTTAAACTTGGCAAATCCGGGTTATCAAATATAAGAGGTAACTGTTGATGATCATATGGCAAATTCCGAAGTAAAATTGGATCGTTCGAGATCCACTTGCGCAACTCATAACCTCCCGAATTCATTAGCTTGATCAGCTCTTGTTGAAGCTCGAGCGCTTCGCTTTGTGTGTTACAACCAGTTAAAATATCATCGACGTACACATCGTGCTTCAAAATTGAAGCAGCTCTGGGATAACGTTCGCGCTCCCGCTCAGCCAATTCCAATAAAGACCGAATCGCTATAAATGGACTAGACTTTAAACCATAGGTATTTGTGTTGAGCTCGTAAGTAAGAAGAGGCTCATCAGGAGACTCTCTCCACAGTATAAGCTGGTACCGTCTATCCGATTTATCAATAAGTGTTTGCCGAAACATCATCCTAATATCCGATATAAAAACAATTTGATGCCGTCTAAAATTAATCAAAATTTCCGTTATATCCTTATGTAGCTTTGGACCAGCGTGCAAACAGTGATTCAAAGAAACACCCGAAGTAGTAACACAGCTACCATCGAAAACAACACGTAACTTAGAGTTTTCATCCGAAACTTTAAATACCGCATGATGAGGTATGACAAAATATTCTTGGTCACTATTAAAATCAAAGTTTGATACCGACATGTGTCCGAGCTTTAAATATTCACGCATGAAATCAATATATTTTTCTCGCAATACGGGATTTTTAGTAAACCGTTTTTCTAAGGCAAAAAATCTTTTTTCCGCCGACACTCTCGAATCACCTAATAAAGGTCTATTAGACAAGAAAGGTAACTTAGTAACAAACCGACCGTTTTCTAACCGAAAAGTATTATTAATGTAAAAGAGTTCACACTCCTCATCAGGTAAACCCAAACGCGATGCCATTGGTGGTTCTTCCACCTCCCAAAACCTTTGTAAGGTATCCGCAATAGAAACACCGAAATATTCCGAATTATCAATTAAGCTCGATTCAATGTATTCCACTGGACCTAAAATAATGTATCCGAAAACCGTACTATACGCCGTAAGACCAGAAGAATTTAATATAATTTTATCACCTCCGACTAGTGAACCGAAAACATCCGAACCAAGTAAAAGATCCACTGGCTGTGGAATATAAAAATCTGGGTCTGCGAGACTTAAACCCATAGTTAAATCCGTTACCGATTTATTCAAACAAATTAACGGTTGATCACCGACAATTGTATCCATACATACCACCGTTGTGGTTACTCTAGGAAATGAATTATTTAATGGAGAAAATGTAACCGAGGACCTTCCGATAATATTAATACTTTCAATACCTCCTACTCCTTTAACCCGTTCCGTACATTTTTCTAAACATAACCCCAACCTACCCAATAACTTAGAGGTGATCAATGACCCTTGAGAACCTGCGTCCAATAAAGCCCTAATTGTAATGCCCCTTTCCGAATCCGAATTAAAATAAACCTTAACCAATGCTGTAGGTAATAAAACAGTAGCTTTAGGGCACGTCTCAAAAGGGTAGGTGGGGACCGTATCTTAGCGCCGACCTGGTGAGTAACCACGTGAGTCAGTATAAACAGCCTCACGTGTAGCGTTCCGTTCATCAAAATGTTGACCATGGTTTCGACCGTTAGAGTTACCACCTCGCTCCACTTCTCCTCGTTGGTGCGGCGAAGAAGGTGACGTACGAGTAGGTGAGTTCCGAGGAGATTTTCTAACTGTTCTATTATAATAGCGACCACCCCCGCCCATGCGAGGGGGTGACCGTTCCGTAGAGTTCCGATTAATATTCCGCCTTTGTTGGGTTCCCGACCGATTGAAACAAAGCATTGGATGATGCTTATTACTACCACAATGACAATGAGGAATTCGGCTGCACACTCGATAAGAATGAGGACCTAAGCAAAAGAAACAAAGACGTTTAAGGTTAACTAAATCTTTTCTCGCGAAAGGTGTCATTGCTTTAAATTGAGAGCAATGATTCAGAACAGAATGTTTTGTTTCACCACAGCAAGCGCATGGAGGAGAAACTTCAACCGCAGCATAATGACCAGCCTTACGTGAAGGCTTTGTTTGCCTCGCATTATATTCATTATACAAACCATGCGTAGATTCCGAACTTGCACATTCTAAAAGCCGACATTCCGTTTCCAAAAACTCAACCAATTCCGAATATTTTGGTATAATATCTGTTTCACATCCGAATTTTTGTTTAAACCGAGATTTTAGTGTAGTAGGCAATTTTGACAAACATATATGTAAAAGTAAAAATGACCATTCCTCGACAGGAAAACCAAGCCGCTCTAATTGATTTACCGCCATAATTAATGGATTTAAAAATTGAGTCCGAAGTCCATTAAGGCGAATAGAAATTACAGGTAATTTTAAAATCTGGTCAACCTGAACATCTGCCAGCCGTCTAGTATTTTGATAACGCTTCATCAAAAGATTCCGAGCAATACTGTAACCTTCATCCGAAATTCTAATATGTTGAACCAAACCGCGAGGTTCACCGGAAAGACATGACATTAAATATGCTAATTTCTGCGCAGGAGATAAATCCGACCGCTTATCTACAAGGCTATCAAAAAGATTATTAAATCCAACCCATTGATCCATATCACCATCAAAGGATGGGAGCCGAAGTCCTGGTAAATGTGATAACAAAGCATCCAGTTCCATCCGATCCGATTTAATATTTTCCGAAGTAGAAGCCGACGTAGGAGGAGATTGTTGCAATTTAATCGTCATTAATTTATCAAAAGCTTCCAAAGCACGAATATAGTCCGCCCGGGCCGCAACCACTATTTCTCTGTCCGCCGTAATAGTATCGTCCGCGAGTTCAAGAATACGTTGGTAAGACGTCTCAAAAGCCGTAAATTCCGAATTCACCGTTAAAAGCCATACCGATAAACGCATAGAAAGTTCTGGCCTGTCTATAAGATCAGCACTATCTAACAACCATTGCAACTTTACTCTAAATTGGGACCAATTAAACCGTACAGACATGATAAATAATTGATGATTAAACGAACTTACCTGTATGTGAAGTTCAATCACAATTACTCGATGAGCTTCGTTCGAAGATATTAGCAGATAACAACATGTAGTACCACACACAAGACTCGCCGTTTCGCACTATATTTTAGAGATAATAACAAAAAAATATTAAAATATGAGGGTAGATTAACCTTGCTGTACCGTCACCCGCCTGGGCGTTGTCATTTAGTTCAGAGAATAGCTGGGGAGGTATTTCACGGCTATGGGTAAAGGCTGAACTGCCGGGGAGGGAGGGATGCTAATATCTTCGAACGAAGCTCATCGAGTAATTGTGATTGAACTTCACATACAGGTAAGTTCGTTTAATCATCAATTACTCTCGAGCTTCGTTCTCGATATTAGCAGATAACAACATGTAGACGTTTAGAGCAGAAAAATCTTCGTGAAATACCGATAGAATGTTTTATTAAATTCAATTACATTCATGAAGGTTAAGACGTATTCTAAATAACGACACCTTTTAATCTGTCGAGAGGTGCGGGCACACCGATATGCTAGTTAACAATTAATTTCTTAGAAATTACCCAGAGGTGTTCATAATTACACTAAAAATACATATCAAGTGAGTATTTGGTATTGATTTTACTGTCACTCATTATCTTAAAAGATTTTACTATCTTATAAGTGAAGATTAAGACAAAAAATACATTCATAAAATATAATGTTAATAATTTGTATTTTATTTGAATACATTCAATATAAAAAAGAAAAACTATGTATATTGTACTTATTCTGTATTATAAATTGATTATAAAATTACGAGCTCAATCATTATGGCCACCCTTCAAGATATAATTTTATTATAAAATTTGGGAAAAACGGAGTTTTTCACTCCAACCAGCAGTATTTCGAATAATATCTATATTTATTCCCGGACTTATAGGTCGTGGAGGAGAAGCGTGCCTAGTGGTGTACGCACTGCACACCTATGTATCAGAACCACTGCTTTATATTAAAGTTTTTACAAATCTACTAAAGCTTTGCAGGCCTATAGAAAACTATCAAGTTTTCTTAATGATATATAAAGAAATTAGTGGCCTTGACGCAATTCTTAGAATGAACTAAAAGTACTAGCTGGTCAGGTTTCTGTGAAAAGAAAAGCTACGAAAGTATTAATTGCATCGATTGCACTCAAATCTGGTATTTTTATAAGGAATCCGAATAACTAATATGATTTGTCATAATTTTTGATAAACTTTGTATTTGCGTTTGCAGGTTGTGACAAGCGCTACCGAGATTGCTATTTTTATAAACGAAAATTCAATACATAAATTTACATTAGGGTACCACTTTACTAAATTTTAGCACTTGGTTTGGTCCCAGGTTAAGTTATATTTTGATAAGTTGGGCCTAAGACGGAATATACCCATAAAAAAATATAAATTACAAAACTATTTATCACTTTTTGACTAACAGAAATGATAAAGCATTATAACATTATAAATCGGCAATTATTTAAAGTTCCATACCTAGCGCTCGAATTGTACATTTCAGTTAAGAAACATTATTTTTGTGACAATATAAAAATCATTTCTTTAAATATGTGTTAAATTATTGTATTGTATTATCAAACAAAAAAGCTATAATTATAGGAATGGAAGACTCTGAAATTCCTCTTAGGAAGAATGATGTCCGTATGTTATCACGACAACCAGTGTAAGTTGCTGGTGTTCAACTCAAGGCTTGCTACAATGGGAAATTATTAAATTTACAGATTAATGAAAAATTAAAGGTTTACTATTACTAATACACCTAATTATATATACAAAACAAATGTACACTTAGTTGTTACTGTACAAGTCATGTCCGCGTGGAATAAGGTTTACTTATAAGAAACCTTTTAAATATAGAATATCTCGGTTGAGTCGGCCACTGTGGAACGACTACAATACCAGTGGCTTTGACGATTTATTGTAAGTTTACGTAAAACCCTTAAAACTATAGAAATCGGTAAAAATCTATATAAAAAAAATTTTATTCTGTCGAATATATTCGTACATTAAATGCGTTAATAATCGCATAGGCATCAGGATCCCGATTGCATGAAATTTTGAAAAGTTATTTATGATTAAATCTACTTGCAAAAAATTCTGCCAGCAATATTTACAATTTAACTATAGACAGGTTGATTTTTTCGAAAGAGCGAATGTATTCCGCTTATACGAAAATTTTTCATGAGTCGCACTATTGCTACAATTATTTTGTTATGTTAGTTAAGTGTGGGAATTGTATCCCGCCATTACATTACTCGTATATGTAAGATATTTCCGTAGTATTATAATTATCAATACGTAACAATATATAGCACTTTTTGAAATACTTTGCAAATACCTAAGTCCTAGAAAGTATGTATCTTTAAATAAAATTAATATGCATAGGCCGCTCTTGCTCATTCCAAAGTCCACTAGCAGTATTTTGTCCACCTGCGGACCCCCTATCCCGTAGTTGAGGCTTCGGTAAATACTTTTAGGGCATACATAATACACATCAATAAATCTTTATTCTATAAATAGAATGGTTTGTAGCATTTAACCACCGATCATAAATAAAGGTTAAATTATTTACTAATATATAATTAAATACATAACGTATTTATCATAATTTTCTTAAAAAGTTCAAAATTTTGCATGTTTCGAGTATACTCGTATAACCACACAATTTTGACTGCTGGGCCAGCAGATATAAATACTCCGATTAAATAACATAATTTACACCGTTTTTATTTACTAAATAGATTAATTAAATTTTAACTTTTTGTTTTTCCTCAATGGAAATGTTGCTTCCAATTTCTTAGTTTACAATATTCCTCCAAAAACGCACCAATACCTATAGGTAGGTGTGAATATTGTATTCTTTAAATTAATTATAAATCCTAATGAACAAAGACCTTTTTGTATTACGATTTTCTTTTTTTCTTTTTTTTTTTTTTTTACAATTAAGATATGTTTAATGTACAAAGAACAAATAATCCTAATAAAACGTAGTAAAATAATACTTTCTTAGTTTTCTTATTTAAAACGTAGTAAGTAGATAAAAATCCTATGGATGTAATAATTTACAAACGGCTTAAAAACTCTTGATAAAATGTATGAAATGGTGTTTAAACCCAATGGTAACTACTCATACCATTAAACTCAAGATTTATCATAATCTCAAGATGTATTTTAATTAAAAATAAATAACCTATAAAACCATTTTAATAAATATTTTAAAGTGGTTCTTAAACCCTTCCAGCTTGAAATAAGCCGTATTTATAAATTTATTTATTTTTTATTCAATAAATGGCGATGTTTTATCGCTTAGCTTTAGAATTACAATTATATTGGTAATGAATTAGTCAATTAAGCCGACATAATAGAATAACTTCAACAGATGATAAATATGATAAATATATAGATTCATAGGATTATGAAATCTATAGTATAGATATATACGTATGTATATTTGTATATAATACAGATAAGGAGTATGTCCGTTCCTTTAGAACAATTGTTTGTATAACTGAACATGAAAAATGAATTTCAGTAACAAATCACAACACAAATAACGAACAACACAAGTACGTGAGTAATGCAGGTTATCAGTTATCATATAATATCATTGCTTAGAGAAATAACTAAGACAGCCTGCATGCAGGCTTTACCTCATCTAGTGAATGGAGCGTAGTGCTGAAGTGATGACATCTTTAAGATGTTGGGTTGCACGGACGCTGAAGTCGTCGCTGCTCCCGCACTGCACTTGCCAACGAATGTCAAGGTCTTGCTGAAGACTTTCCGGGCCTAGCAGTAGTGGGCTTCTTTGCCGATACAAATCAGAGTTCCACACCGGATTTGTTTATATAGTTCACGTTTTAGCCAATTTAAATGTTTCCGCCGATTTATTATCAAAGAAGGATTCATCTATTTTTTAAAAATTAGGAATTTAATTAATCCTTAAAAGTTGAAAGTATAAATATACGAGGAAAAACAGACTCTGAATGTTAAATATCAGTTAGATAAGATACGAGCCAGGTTATCTAACTATTAATAGTTATAGAATCTTTAGTTTTTTTTTTTTTAAACTAACGACAGAATAAACGTACATAATCGCTCCCAGAGAGGATAGTGGTAACAAGAGGACACGAGGTAAATAGCCTGTTTTCTTTTCTTCGACTTTCTTTGATTCGACTAGTTTAACTTTCTTTTGAAAGACTCATTAAAGTGATGTGGTCTAATCTAATGGCAAGATCTGTTATATCTTTGCCACACTCATTTGTATAGATGGTATTCTAGCGGAAAATTTCCATTAATTATGGATTTAGCTTAGAAACTTTAGTTTTAAGCACAGCAATGTCGTTAACACATCCTTTTCTTGTGCAGATGACTTCGTAAGTTTTTCTGCTTGTGATGTAATCCTTTCAGAAAAAGAAGAGGCGGTAGTTCTGCTTTATTAGTAGCACATAAGGGTATTTCAACAGTAATATGTACATATTGGAGGCACAGAGGAAAAGTTATTCCATCTGTGTTCGAAATATCCTCGTATTGCTGTTCTGTTACCCAATAAGCACACCCACTTGGGTGGGGCTTTACCTATAGCAAAATCTTCCGATGCTGTTGCATTAGGATTTGTGACTTAGTCACTCTAATAATTTCAAGAGAATTTTTGTCTTTATATACAAAAGCGGGTAGTGAAACTCCTATCTGAGAAACACGCAATCCCATATTATGTACTATTTAATAGCAGATATATATTAATTTTACGTCCATACATAGCTTTGGAATTCCCCTATAGGTAAATCCGAATAGCATGTATTTATATTTTGAATTTGGAAAATCCCCTTTGGAGATACCGATATTCATCATTAAAAAAGACACAAAAATATAGATGTTATATTATGTGTTTATAGCAGTACCTTGTTGGTTATGAGGCAGCAGCATGTCGCGTTCCAATGAAGACGAATCCCTGTTGTTGCAGACGTCAACACCCAATCCGCCGTTATAATTTGTTAATTTTTTAAATTTAAAACTACATAATCACTTTTTTCATGTTTTCATATAGTTATTTTAATTATTTTGAACTAACCAAAAACTAATATTATTATTTAAATAACAATTAACACCGAACGTACGAAACAGCGAAGCACTAGAATGTGAATGACAACGCCCAGGCGGGTGACGGTACAGCAAGGTTAATCTACCCTCATATTTTAATATTTTTTTGTTATTATCTCTAAAATATAGTGCGAAACGGCGAGTCTTGTGTGTGGTACTACATGTTGTTATCTGCTAATATCGAGAACGAAACTCGAGAGTAACTATTATTAATCAAGCCAAACCAAAAATAAAAAAATAAAAATATATTTCAAACAAAATGTTAAAATATTCCGAACGTTAAACTATATATAATATTTTATTACAATTATAATTACTATAAACCGTTGATGCTAATCTTTAAACACAGTATAATATAAAGTATATAAATACTTCTTAACTTTATATCATAAATTTAACTTTCAACAATGACATCTTAAACCGTATGAAACAACTCGATAATAATTATCCTATATATTTCACGAATAACCTTTTACTTCTTATTCCAAGTTTATAATATGTATATTTCAATTAATGCAATTTTAATGCTAATTTCATTGAATGAAATAATGAACCTACGATTAGTAACATACATAAATCCAAAAATCACCAAGATATAATCCGATAACCATCATAAGTTTATTATATAATTATTATATTGACAATGTACGTATAAAGGTAACGAACACAGTTCAACGCCGTATCAGCTGTCTCCGCAACGCGTGACAAAATGTTAACACAATAAGGGGTAGATATAAATTACCGATTTCTCGCAAAATATAGATATCGTGTATTATACACGTAAAAGACCGAAAATACAACTACGCTCTGCTACCAAAATGTATGATCCGCGTTACGCGGAGTAAAATATATATAAAACTAACGCTAATAAATTATAATATAAGGTGTACCTTGTACGTGGACTTAGCCGTGGAAGCGTTACCGGGCCCGGAATCCTTAATCCTGCGTAGGCACTGATCACTAGGGGTGTTTGTGTGTATGTGATGTATAAATATATAAGCCCATAATTAATCCGACCGAAAATACTTATTTTACTTTGTAACCGAAACAATTCAAAAGAGAGGAGCACTCGTTACACCGACCGAACAATCCCGAATCCAATTGACAACTGTCATCTGTCATTTCAGACATGACTTAAGACAATAATACCATATATAAAAAATACTAAACAGACCCTTTAAATTGTAGGCGTGCATATAAAAAAGGAAGCGGGTAGGAATAAATATTATGTGATTTTACTATTGGCGGAAACAAATACTACTATATTTAAGTACAATATTAATTTATTTATGCGAGTAAGTTATATATTATTATAATGTTGACCTTATAACGTAACGATATATATATATATATATATATATATATATATATATATATATATATATATACAATATATCGTTACGTTATATAATATTATTTATATGCATATTTGTTTATGTAGTTTATTTATGTATGTTATTTAAATACTATTTTAACATTTATGCAATACTAATAATTTACCATAATTAGGGTTTTTTACAGGTGGAGTACAGGTAAATATGCTACATATTTTCACAAAACACTAAATTAATCACGCATCTTGTGGAGATACAGGTGTAGGTTCCACCTGAACTGCTTGGGTAGAACTCGTTACGAAAGCGATCTGTCTGTGGGTCCAAGCCTTGATGCCCGTATATAGCTTTTTGTTTTGTTACACAATATGCGATGATTATGCATGATGATGTTTTCGTAGTTTCAAAAAACAGTTAAACCACCTTACAATATTTGATTATTATTAATGACAATGAGAGATGTGACATTTTAAAAATAACAGTATTTGAAATGCAAAATACAAAATACCTATTTCCATTTTGTATTTAAATACTTTTTTTAGAAAAGCATTTTATATTTTATTTGAAATACCTTTTAGGACATATTTTGTATTTGCAAAATGCATAAGACTTTTTGCTAAGTTTTGTAAACTTCAAAGAATGAATAATTAATGTGATGAAAAATGGTACTTTTTTTTCTTACTACGGCAACACTGAATTGAACTGCTTTCTTGTCAGGCCACATATAGCAGTCTAACGCAACTAGGAACAAAAAAACTGTTCTATGGAGTTTGCAGGCAAAATAATGGCGGACATCTTCCATCGCACTTCCTCCGTGTAGCTTCTCTTTCTTTAACTAATCCGTTCGTCATTATCGATAGACAGTTCTTCACTATTTATGACTTTTGAATAAGACGTAAATACTAATTAATATCATAATTTGTTACATAAATTTGCAAGAAGATATTCTACAGAATTTGTGGCAACAAGTTATCGAGTTTTGTTTCAGTGAAAACGTTTTTTTAAAATGCCGCCAAAACGCGGTTTATAGGATGTGAAATTTGTGGAAATCGAACAATTTGTGGAAATAATGGCGGACGAGAAAAGGATATTTATGGAGAAATTTCCTATAGATGAAAGTCGGTATGTATTAAATCAGATATAGCTACGAACTCATAAAAATTTCATGATTTTTACAGTTGTTATCTAGCGATGTATCTAATTGTATTCCATACAAAATCAGAACAACTATGTATAATACACAAGCCAAGCCACACCTGGAGTACCTTAGAGAGATATGGGGCTCAGCTGCACAAACCAGCACAAACACAAATATGTAAGTTACAAGGAGCACAAAGTAAACTAATAAAAACACTGTTTCATCACAACTACTAACAAGAACTATAGTAAGAAGCTATACAGAAAAAAACCAAATTCTTGAATATTAATTAAACAACTATGCATACAACACATAATTAATATTAAAAAATAATGACTAAAACATACATTCAATAATAACATTCATAGCAAAGTATATTATACCTACATAATCTTAGAAACAAAAAGCTTCAAATCTGGTAGCTTCTGACGAGATCTTAATGGTAATAAAAATATGTGTGAAGATGTACTTTTATATAATAATCTACAGAATACTGTAAAAGATTGTAATCATATAAGCATTTTAAGAATAAGTTAAAATCACATAATAAAGATAAAATTTTATAACTGCATATCTTCAATTTAAAAAAAATGTCAATGTTGTAATGAACACTTAAACTGTAAACAATATTTAAAAGATGATTAAATTCACGCATGTTTAAAATTAATTAGAATAAAGGTGTAACAAATTAATTAAGGATAAATAAGAATAAAACAATGAGAATTATGTGAATTATAATATAATGCATGCTACTGTGTAAATACTGTTAATATTATTTTTTATGTATACTTAGTCTCTGTATAAGTGAACAGTGTGTTCTTTAAGAGAAATGTCTTTAACCTATGCACAGTAAATATTGATAATAAAATTATACATAACAGGTTAAGTCCAGATTGAAAGGAAAAAAACATACCCAATTTCACTTTAATTAATTTATTTTTTAGATGCAGGCAATGAGTTAAGGCTGTGGGCAAAGAAGATTTAATATATTATGTTCTAATAGAAAAATTACATATATTAAAATATGTATGTGGAAATCACTTTGAGAACAAAGCTTTCAATAAGAAAAAAGTTGACTTAAAAAGTTAGCTGTGCCATTAAAAAATTTAAAACTGGGTCAGTCACTTTCTGAAGAAATGTTACTTGAATTTCCTTGTCATATTCAATCCAACATAGACTACCATGGATAATGTCTCTCAAAGGATACATGACAATGAACATTCACTATACCAGGTTGAAGCAATAGCTGGGCCTAGTAACTCAGGTTTGTCTCTTTCTTTTTACTTTTATTTGACTGTTTATTTACATCAATATGATTTTTACAATTTTCTTGTTTTTATTATTATGCATCACAGGGACCCGGTGTAACCAGCCACAGTCGAGCGCGTCCCTGCAGTTCTGCCGTACATGAGAGAAGTCACTGACAAGATTAATACTAGGAACAAAATATTGTAAATTATAATTTAACTTACAAGAAAGATAATTATCAGTCCCGCTGAGTTTCTTTCGCTAGTTCTCAGGTCTGAGGCTTTTTCTTTCTGAACTGGTAGTAGACTCATGACGTTCAATAAAACATTGTTATAATTTAATGCTGAATAATATATAATTATATTGAAAAATAAAATAAAAATATAAACCTTATGTATTCTTTCATTACTTTTTTATTTCGATTCGAGTCTACATTTAATTAAGTCCAGTGTTGCATTAATTATTTTGCCTACTAAACAACAATGTACTTAATTATTAATTAAATGTAGACTTGATCTTCATTTCAATAATATTTGCTTAGTATCTACGACCCTAGATTTTGATCCTGAATATTATCGATATCGATAAAAACGCGTAAAGCACTAGTTGGTCTGTTAGGTTGTATAGGTTGGTACTCTTGTTCTTTTGACGTTTCTGTCGTACAGTTGGTATTGAAGTGCGATGTAAATTGAAGTCAAAAAGTTTGTTCTAAGTCCCGCCTCTTAAAACGTAGTGGTGACATTCTCTTTGACATATAGTAGTAATCTGTGCAGGCCACTTAGGTTGCCGAATTTGTTGAACCGAACGAAAGAATGATCTCTTTTTACACTTTTAATAAAGTTATCTTGCTTTCCGATAAAATAATAACGAAATCAAAAAAGTGAACCAAATAATTATTGAACTGTTCCAAGTTTGTTTGCAAGTTGATCATAAATTCGGTTAACCGGTGACCTAACCTAACCTACTAAATTAAAATAAATTACTTGGTAACCATCTTTTTAGTGAATTAAACTTGAAAACATGTAAGTACACAAAATGAATGATTATATCTCATGTGATTATGTTATTTTTAATTAACTACCCGCTACCCACCAAATCCTATTTATAAACAATTACCTATGTTTTCATATCAAAACAAACAACGATTGTTAAATATTTTAATTTATACATTGATTTATCTATACCTGCAAAATGCATACATGTTATTTTTTTTCTCAATCCCTATAATATTTTCTTTTTTGTTTCAGGGATGATAATAATTCTTTACCATTGATATTAAAGCATTGTTTTAAAGATACAAAAAAGGATGCTGGAAATGAGAGTAATAATATATCGGCTGTTTGCAAGAAATGCTTTAAAACATTAAAAGGAAGTCTAATTTCAACTACAAATTTTTTAAATCATATAATAGTGAGTGACATGTTAATTTTATTTCCTAATCAAACTTGATATTTTTTTATTTGTTATAATTACATAGACAATAGGTGTATATAAATAAACAAACTGCAATAGCTGGTTCTAGTTGTGTATGTGTGAATGTATAATGATATTACTTTTTTTTTCAGAGAAGAGGTCATGGTGATCTATTGACAGAGTATGAAAATTTAAAATCCCTAACCAAAACCTCCAAAAAGAAAAAAAATGTGGCACACAAACTGATGAAAATAGTGCAAGTACTTCAAAAAAACTGATACAAAGCACTCTTCTAACTAATTTGCCAGTGTGATTAATTTAGACAAGTTGATTATAGATTTCATAATTGATACAATGTCACCAATATCTATTGTCAAAAATAAATCATTTAGGACTCTAATTGAAGGTGCTCAAAAATTATAAAACCCACCAAAATTTATGTGCCGTCGCACATGTAACAAGAGAATTGCTGATATGTGCGCAGAATATAAGGAAAAGCTAAAAATAAAATTAAAAACTGTTGATTATGTGTGTACGACAGCAGATGTTTGATCATCATCAAGGAGAAGTTACCTAGGTATGACTGCTCATTGGATTGATCCTCACACATTTGAAAGAAATAATTTTACTCTTGCTTATAGAAGATATAAAGGAATTCATACCTTTGATAAAGTGGCAGAACTGATCATTGACATACACACAGAGTATCATTTGAGGATACCAAAAATAACAAAAACTGTAACTGATATTGGCTCAAATACGTTAAAAGCATTTAAAATTTATGGAAAATCTGAATTGGGAGTGGACTCTACTGATGGAATTTTTTCTTCATCATCTGATATAGAAAACATTTCAGTAAATAAAAATGATGACGACCACGATAATAATGATGAACATAACGACGATGATGATGAGACATTCCTCTTAAAGGAATTTCCTGAATCTCAGAAACCTGAAGAAACATATCAACTGCCTAACCATGTATAAAGGTTCGGTTCGGGGAGCGAAACGAAACACGACTTCTTGGCTCAAAATATAGTTTATTACTCCACTTATTTAATACAATCATTATAATATATAGAATACACCAAACATGAAAGATGTACCACTCACACATTGCATTTAATTACCTCTCGTGACATTATTCAGGCAAGATCTCAAAATATTTCATATAAAAAGCTGCATGATGCAGCTATGGCTAAATGCCAAGCAATTTGGAATTTGTGTTCCAGTCTGAAATATACTTAGTCTGGTCATAAGTTCTGTCACACAATAAAAACTTTTGAATTTAAAATGCTGGCCACAAAAAGTTTATTGAATTGGAATTTCGAATTTTTCATGAATATAAAAATGTATACTTTTTAGAAATTTACTCATTTTTAAATATGGAGTGGACACTTAAAGAAGACCGCGTTGCGGTTATTACATTGCATCCTTTCGGTCTCGCGCCAATCCAGATTTTTGACATATTGAAAAATTTGAATATAACCAAAAGATTCGTTTATCGTACCATCAAACGATACATTGAAGACTCTAGAGTAGATGACAGGTCAAGAAGTGGTCCCCCTCGCTCGGTTAGGACTCCAGCAGTGATAAAATCTGTGAAGGCGCGAATTCAAAGAAATCCCATACATAAGCAAAAACTTTTGGCCCTTCAGATGGGTTTAAGCAGAACCACGGTGAAAAGGGTGTTAAATAAAGACTTAGGGCTTCGGGCATATCGAAGAAAAATAGGACATCGTTTGGACGCTCGTTTAATGGACCTGAGGTTGAAGAGATGTCGCGCTTTGTTGAAGCGGTACGCGGGAAACAATAATCGACAAATTCTTTTTTCGGATGAAAAAATTTTTAATGTGGAAGAGAGCTACAACAAACAAAATGTTACGGTGTACGCACAAAGTAGTGAAGAAGCGAGCAACCATGTTCCGCGTATCCAACGAGCCCATTTTCCATCCTTACTCATGGTTTGGTTGGGAGCCTCTTATTGGGGCTTAACTTAGGTACATTTTTGAGAGAAAGGCGTAAAAACAAATGCAGTTTTGTATCAAAATACAGTCCTCACGATCCTTGTGAAACCTGTTTCTCATACCATGTTCAATAACAGGCGCTGGGTATTCCAAAAAGATTCTGCGCCAGCTCAAAGAACGAAAAGCACTCAAGACTGGCTGGCGGCGCGTGAAATTGACTTCATCCGACACGAAGACTGGCCCTCCTCCAGTCCAGATTTGAGTACGTTAGATTACAAGATATGGCAACACTTGGAGGTAAAGGCCTGCTCAACACGTCATCTTGATTTGGAGTCACTCAAGGCATCCTTGATTAAGGCAGCCGCCGAAATTGACATGGACCTCGTTCGTGCTACGATAGACGACTGGCCGCGCCGGTTAAAGGTCTGTATTCAAAATCGCGGGGGTCATTTTGAATAAACTTTGTTAGCATAAGAATCTGTGTTTTATAAAGTTCATTTTGGTATATAAATGTTTACATCAATAATAAACATGTCTCAATTATTTCATATTAAACATGTGACAGAACTTATGACCTGACTATGTATTTTGAAACTGTAGAAAATACTACAAGAAAGACTTTTGTGGCAAGATGTAATCCTTTAATAATGTATGATGGGTAACAACTGTGAGTTAATTTAAAAAGAGGTACTTAGGTACTGCCAACATAATATTTTTTAAACTTAACAAGGCTTCAACACAACAATCAATATAAACTCTGTTACATTGCATTAATTTTAACACCCCTTCTCAATGTAACGACAATTATATTTAAACACACTAAAATTTAAAGTACTAACAGCTAAACAATGGTTGTGTTCATAATACCACACTTTCTTAAATGTCTTATAATTAGGTCTTTACTTAAAACCTTAGCATATCTGCTGGTGGCTCACTAGTGTTAATATAATTTATGCAGATCTTATTCTCTTTAACTAAATCCTTAACAAAATGATAGCGGATGTCAACATGTTTTAACCGTTTCATATTATCTGTTTTTGCATTTATTATGGCAGACTGATTATCACACCATATGTTGACTGGACAAACATTTTCATAATTAAAATCTAATAACAAATTTATAAGCCATGAAGCATCACTGGCTGCCATACTCATTGATACATATTCTGATTCCGTAGAAGACAGACTGACAGATGCCTGCTTCTTAGAGCACCACACAACCAGACAGTTTGACAACATTGTTTTTGTATAACTTACACCAGTTGTCATCTGTCATTATGACATATCCCCGGTCAGTGGCGCGATTCACCGAGAACAGATTTGTCTTTAGGTCGAGAACGAACAATACATTGTCTATGGTCGTATCTAACCATTCACTCTCATTATGAACTTGCACCGCCATCTGTCCACATCCTAAGACACTAATGACCGCGCCGTTACCGACTATAACTGATTTTTGCGAAACACTGGTAAATGTTGTAAACAATGAGCGATCACGACACATGCTCGCTAGCCCCAGAGTCCACTAGCCACATCGACCCTTGGTACTGTTCAAACACTGAGTCCGTCACCACAAACGCATTACATATCTTCTTATTGTTCTTTGTTCTTCTAAAACGACACTGCGCCTTATAATATCCGTGTTTACCGCAATAATAGCACTTATTATCGTTCACATTCTTCTCACTGTCTTTATTATTTCTGCACTCGGTTTGATAATGTCCGATTACTCTCGAGCTTCGTTCTCGATATTAGCAGATAACAACATGTAGTACCACACACAAGACTCGCCGTTTCGCACTATATTTTAGAGATAATAACAAAAAAATATTAAAATATGAGGGTAGATTAACCTTGCTGTACCGTCACCCGCCTGGGCGTTGTCATTCACATTCTAGTGCTTCGCTGTTTCGTACGTTCGGTGTTAATTGTTATTTAAATAATAATATTAGTTTTTGGTTAGTTCAAAATAATTAAAATAACTATATGAAAACATGAAAAAAGTGATTATGTAGTTTTAATTTAAAAAAAATTAACAAATTATATCGGCGGATTAGGCGTTGATGTCTGCAACAGGGATTCGTCTTCATTGGAACGCGACATGCTGCTGCCTCATAACCAACAAGGTACAAGCTATGAACACATAATATAACATCTATATTTTTGTGTCTTTTTTAATGATGAATAACGGTATCTCCAAAAGGGATTTTCCAAATTCAAAATATAAATACATGCTATTCGGATTTACCTATAGGGGAATTCCAAAGCTATGTATGGACGTAAAATTAATATATATCTACTATTAAATAGTACATAATATGGGATTGCGTGTTTCTCAGACAGGAGTTTCACTACCCGCTTTTGTATATAAAAACAAAAATTATCTTGAAATTATTAGAGTGACTAAGTCACAAATCCTAATGCAACAACATCGGACGATTTGGCTTTAGGTAAAGCCCCACCCAAGTGGGTGTGCTTATTGGGTAACAGGACAGCAATACGAGGATATTTCGAACACAGATGGAATAACTTTTCCTCTGTGCCTCCAATATGTACATATTACTGTTGAAATACCCTTATGTGCTACTAATAAAGCAACACTACCGCCTCTTCTTTTTCTGAAAGGATTACATCACAAGCAGAGAAACTTACGGAGTCATCTGCACAAGAAAAGGATGTGTGAGAACGACATTGCTGTGCTTAAAACTAAAGTTTCTAAGCTAAATCCATAATTAATGGAAATTTTCCGCTAGAATCCCACTTATACAAAGGAGTGTGGCAAAGATATAACAGATCTTGCCATTAGATTAGACCACATCACTTCAATGAATCTTTCAAAAGAAAGTTAAACTAGTCGAATCAAAGAAAAAGAAAACAGGCTATTTACCTCGTGTCCTCTTGTTACCACTATCCTCTCTGGGAGCGATTATGTACGTTTATTCTGTCGTCAGTTAAAAAAAAAAAAAAATCTAAAGATTCTATAACTATTAATGGATACCTGGCTCGTATCTTATCTAACTGATATTTAACATTCAGATTCTGTTTTTCCTCGTATATTTATACTTTCAACTTTTAAGGATTAAATTCCTAATTTAAAAAAAAAAAATAGATAAACCTTTTTTGATAATAAATTGGCCGAAACATTCAAATCGGCTAAAACGTGAACTATAAACAAATCCGGCGTGGAACTCTGATTTGTATCGGCAAAGAAGCCCACTACTGCTAGGCCTGGAAAGTCTTCAGCAAGACCTTGACATTCGTTGGCAAGTGCCGGGAGCAGCGACGACTTCAGCGTCCGTGCAACCCAACATCTTAAAGATGTCATCACTTCAGCACTACGCTCCAGGCACTAGATGAGGTAAAGCCTGCATGCAGGCTGTTTTAGTTATTTCTCTAAGCAATGATATATGATAACTGATAACCTGCATTACTCAGGTACTTGTGTTGTTCGTTATTTGTATTGTGATTAGTTACTGAAATTCATTTTTCATGTTCAGTTATACAAACAATTGTTCTAAAGGAACGGACATACTCCTTATCTGTATTATATACATATATACATACGTATATATCTATACTATAGATTTCATAATCCTATGAGTCTATATATTTACCACATTTATCATCTGTTGAAGTTATTCTATTATGTCGGCTTAATTGACTAATTCATTACCAATATAATAGTAATTCTAAAGCTAAGCGAAAAACATCGCCATTTATTGAATAAAAAATAAACAAATTTATAAATACGGCTTATTTCAAGCTGGAAGGGTTTAAGAACTACATTAAAATATTTATAAAAATGGTTTTATAGGTTATTTATTTTTATTAAAATACATCTTGAGATTATGATAAATCTTGAGTTAAATGGTACGAGTAGGTACCATTGGGTTTAAACACCATTTCATAAATTTTATCAAGAATTTTTAAGCCGTTTGTAAATTATTACATCCATAGGATTTTTATCTATTTACTACGTTTAAAATAAGAAAACTAAGAAAGTATTATTTTACTACGTTTTATTAGGATTATTTGTTCTTTGTACATTAAACATATCTTAACTGTAAAAAAAAAAATCGTAATACAAAAAGGTCTTTGTTCATTAGGATTTATAATTAATTTAAAGAATACAATATTCACACTTACCTATAGGTATTTGTGCGTTTTTGGAGGAATATTGTAAACTAAGAAATTGGAAGCAACATTTCCATTGAGGAAAAACAAAAAGTTAAAATTTAATTAATCTATTTAGTAAATAAAAACGGTGTAAATTATGTTATTTAATCGGAGTATTTATGTCTGCTGGCCCAGCAGTCAAAATTGTGTGGTTATACGAGTATACTTGAAACATGCAAAATTTTGAACTTTTTAAGAAAATTATGATAAATACGTTATGTATTTATTTATATATTAGTAAATATTTTAGTAAAGTAAATAATTTAACCTTTATTTATGATCGGTGGTTAAATGCTACAAACCATTCTATTTATAGAATAGAGATTAATTGATGTGTATTATGTATGCCCTAAAATTATTTACCGAAGCCTCAACTACGGGATAGGGGGTCGCAGGTGGACAAAATACTGTACTGTTCTGGACAAAATACAGTGGACTTTGGAATGAGCAAGAACGGCCTATGCATATTAATTTTATTTAAAGATACATACTTTCTAGGACTTAGGTATTTCCAAAGTATTTCGAAAAGTGTTATATATTGTTACGTATTGATAATTATAATACTACGGAAATATCTTACATATACGAGTAATGTAATGGCGGGATACAATTCCCACACTTAACTAACATAACAAATTAATTGTAGCAATAGTGTGACTCATGAAAAATTTTCGTATAAGCGAAATACATTCGCTCTTTCGACAAAATCAACCTGTCTATAGTAAAATTATAAATATTGCTGGCAGATTTTTTTTTTGCAAGTAGATTTAATCATAAATAACTTTTCAAAATTTAATGCAATCGGGATCCTAATGCCTATGCGATAACGCATTTAATGTACGAATATATTCGACAGAATAATCTTTTTTTATAGATTTTTACAGATTTCTATAGTTTTAAGGGTTTTACGTAAACTTACAATAAATCGTCGAAGCCACTGGTATTGTAGTCGTTCCACAGTGGTCGACTCAACCGAGATATTCTATATTTAAAAGGTTTCTTATAAGTAAACCTTATTCCACGCGGACATGACTTGTACAGTAACAACTAAGTGTACATTTGTTTTGTATATATAATTAGGTGTATTAGTAAACCTTTAATTTTTCATTAATCTGTAAATTTAATAATTTCCCATTGTAGAAAGCCTTGAGTTGAACACCAGCAACTTACACTGGTTGTCGTGATAACATACGGACATCATTCTTCCTAAGAGGAATTTCAGAGTCTTCCATTCCTATAATGATAGCTTTTTTGTTTGATAATACAATACAATAATTTAACACATTTTTAAAGAAATGATTTTTATATTGTCACAAAAATAATGTTTCTTAATTGAAATGTACAATTTGAGCGCTAGGTATGGAACCTTAAACAATTGCCGATTGGCTTTATCACTTCTATTAGTCAAAAAGTGATAAATAGTTTTGTAATTTATATTTTTTTATGGGTATACTCCGTCTTAGACCCAACTTATCAAAATATAACTTAACCTGGGACCAAACCAAGTGCTAAAATTTAGCAAAGTGGTACCCTAATGTAAATTTAAGTATTGAATTTTTGTTTATAAAAATAGTAACCTCGGTAGCGCTCGTCACAACCTGCAAACGCAAATACAAAATTTATCAAAAATTATGACAAATCATATTAGTTATTCGGATTCCTTATAAAAATACCAGATTTGAGTGCAATCGATGCAATTAATACTTTCGTAGCTTTTCTTTTCACAGAAACCTGACCAGCTAGTACTTTTAGTTCATTCTAAGAATTGCGTCAAGGCCACTAATTTTTTATATATCATTAAGAAAACCTGATAGTTTTCTATCGGCCTACTAAGCTTTAGTAGGTTTGTAAAAACTTTGATATAAAGCAATGGTGCTGATACATCGGCGTGCAGTGCGCACACCACTAGGCATGCTTCTCCTCCAATAATAAATATAGATATTATTCGAAATACTGCTGGTTGGAGTGAAAAACTCAGTTTTTCCCAAATTTTATAATAAAATTATATCTTGAAGGGTGGCCATAATGATTGAGTTCGTAATTTTGTAATCAATTTATAAAACTATAGGACAGAATAAGTACAATATACATACATAGTTTTTCTTTTTTATATTGAATGTATTCAAATAAAATACAAATGATGATTAACATTATATTTTATGAATGTATTTTTTGTTTTAATCTTTACTTATAAGATAGTAAAATCTTTTAAGATAATGAGTGACAGTAAAATCAATAGCAAATACTCACTTGATATGTATTTTTAGTGTAATTATTTAACACCTCTGGGTAATTTCTAAGAAATTAATTGTTAACTGGCATACCGGTGTGCCTGCACCTTTCGACAGATTAAAAGGTGTCGTTATTAGAATATGTCTTAACTTTCATGAATATAATTGAATTTAATAGAACATTCTATCGGTATTTCACGAAGATTTTTCTGCTCTAAACATCTACATGTTGTTATCTGCTAATATCGAGAACGAAGCTCGAGAGTAATTGATGATTAAACGAACTTACCTGTATGTGAAGTTCAATCACAATTACTCGATGAGCTTCGTTCGAAGATATTAGCATCCCTCCCTCCCCGGCAGTTCAGCCTTTACCCATAGCCGTGAAATACCTCCCCAGCTATTCTCTGAACTAAATGACAACGCCCAGGCGGGTGACGGTACAGCAAGGTTAATCTACCCTCATATTTTAATATTTTTTTGTTATTATCTCTAAAATATAGTGCGAAACGGCGAGTCTTGTGTGTGGTACTACATGTTGTTATCTGCTAATATCTTCGAACGAAGCTCATCGAGTAATTGTGATTGAACTTCACATACAGGTAAGTTCGTTTAATCATCAATTTTACCGCACTTAAAACACTTTATGTTCCTTTTTGCTAAAAACACCGCAGCCGACGACGATGCAGTTTCTTCCATTTTTGTACTTTCCTTCAACCTCTCCTCTTCGATTAATAACCGGGCCACTAAATTGTCGAAGGTTTGCTTGTCATATGGTGCAGACTCCCAAGGCGAAACGAAGTGTTTGTACTCGTCTGGCAAACTCATTAGAACTTTAGTTATAATAAACTTATCTGATATGTCTTCGCCCATTTGCTTAATTTGACTTTGCATCTCTTGGATTTTTGACAAGAACATAGACATTTCAACTCCTTTGTCAAATTTATATTGAAAAAAACGTTGCTGTAATATATGAATACTGGTTTCTGACTTCTGTTCATAAATACTTAGTACTTTCCGCCACATTTCAGCCGACGATGTGCATGGTAAGAGATGTAACATGACATCCTCTGACATTCTAGTAACCAGTAGCGCCTGAGCCTTAGCATCGTTAGTCTCTCATAGGGCTCGTGCAGCAGCGTCTTCAGGTTTTACCTTCCGTCCTTCGACAATATCCAGCCATCCATGGCCCCTTAGTAATACTTTAACTTGGAATCTCCATACGTTCCAATTCCTTGTGCCTTCCAGTTTAATTACATTATTACTATTGTTTACTTCCATCTTGCCTTCTAGCCTTGCCCTCACTGAGACAAGTATACTCCTTCTCGACGAAAATTTTCTTGTCCGCCACGCACGCCACGCCGGCCAGACCTAACCTCACTTTATTTATTTATTTATTTATTTATACTTTGTTGTACACCACAATCATAAAGTAAATGGAGTTAACAAAATATCAAAAGAAAAACAAAAGTGTGTACAAAAGGCGGCACTTTCCGCCGATAGAACAAAAACAAACGCTTTAAAACTGTTTTCTTTCACGCACTTCAATTTTACTATTCTACCAAGTTGGTTTAATGACGTCTGGGCTCATAACCTGTAGAAAATACTAAAAGAAAGATTTTTGTGGCAAGATGTAATCCTTTAATAATATATGACAGGTAACAATTGTGAGTTAATTTAAAAAGAGGTACTTAGGTACTGCCAACATAATATTTTTTAAACTTAACAATGCGCCAACACAACAATCAATATAAACTCTTTTACATTGCATTCATTTTAACAGAAACTACCGGGAAATGTCTGACAAGTCCATGTCCAACAAGATGGGATTCATATTATAACTGTATTATGGATCTTTTGAAAGTTCAGGAAACTTTAAATGAAACCTTAAAAAAATTAGGATTGTCGGTTTTTAAAGAAATTGAATTAATTTCTAATTGAATATACCAAACTACAAAACACATAGCAGACGGTATCAAAAGCTACTAGCGGTACTAAAAATCTTGCATTCATTACAAATGGACAATCCCATATACTGTTGAGTACTGATAGAGACAATAAAAAAAATCTTAGAAAAGAGGTTTGGAAAATTTCATGATTTGAAGGATCCGAAAGCTAAAGATGCAATTTTGGAATCAGTGTCATATCCTTTTTTTAAATTAAAATGGGTGCCAAAAGGAAATAGAGAACATATAAAGAAATTGTTCCTTGCAGAAGTGACAAAACATAAAAATGATCATAAAGATATAAATAATATACCTTGTAGGCACAAATGTACATACACATAAATATATATATATTTATGTGTATGTACATTTGTGCCTACAAGGTAAATTAAAAGGATGTATATATATATATATATATATATATATATATATATATATATATATATATATATATATATCAGTGGCGAAGGGTCCATACAAGACGATTCCCACCGTCTTACCTTTTAAAAATCCAATAATCCGTCGTTCATTATAAATATTTATTTTTTGAATTAACATAATTAGTAAATAAAAAATCTATTTATTATTACTAAGTCAATTTCTGAAAATAATATAATGCAAAAAATCACAAGCAACACATAAGCAACGCAAAATACATTTTTGCGCTCCAAACTGCTTACGCGTTTCTTCAAAGAAATGCGACGATAAGACGTTGTATTTTAGCTTACCGCGTTCATACAAAATTGTATTTCATTCTATGTTTTGGATTGAACATTATCACGTGACTTCATTCATTTTTAGTATTTTACGCATGCGCACTTATCAAATTTTTGTTGCTCGAAAAGCTGCTTCTTTACGTCTTATCCTGCCTGTGATTGGTCAAAAATTACAAAACGTCCCTAATTTGACAAGCGAAGCGTCAGACGAGCAATGTTATTATTTGAATGATTTATTATTTAATGTAAATTAATATGGCGGATTGTTATTGTTTACGAGTGCATTGCTTAAGAGATTTTTTGTTTTATAGAGTTTTAATTTGGTTTTAGTGTAATATAGACATTTTGTGCTGTGTTTTTTTGTGGACTGTGAGTGTCTCACATATTTGTTAATTTCGGTGAGTTCTATTAGCCATTATGGCATTAATTTGCATACTATTGACTTTAATTTTCTAAATTTAGTTGTTTAATAATTAAAAAGCATGTCATCAAGATACTCATTTGTTTGAAATATGATTTAATTATTACATGAAATGAGTTACCTAAATATTTTCATAAAACGTTTTAATTAAATTATGTGTGAATGTGCTAAATTAGAAAGTATTTAGTTTTCCATGTTTATTATATTCTAATTCTATTTAAGTTTAGAGTGAATTTTAATATGTTAAAAAGTTATTTTAAAAATGTTACATTATTTAACAATATAATTTGACTAGTTAAGCTAAATACTAAATAGGATAGTCAGACATTTTAAAAACGGATGTATTGCTATATGATATTATAATTAAAGCCTGTGCTTCTTATCGTTACTTTTTTGTGAATTATTTCATAATTTTCGTCCAATTTGGCTTGATAAATAAAATACAATAAAATAATAAATCAATTTCATTACTAAGCACGACGAAGTAGTTCAATGAGATTTAAGTAGATGGCGGTATTTATATTAAATATATTGATTAAATATATTTATGTAAAATTAACAAAAAAAAGATAAAATAATATTTAAATCCCAAAAAATATAGGTTGTAATAAATGTATTTTTATAAAGAAAAATAAAATAAAATCAAATTTCCGTACTTTCACTTACGAGTACTCGTACTAAGTCATGTGTAAAGATTTTTCATAGATGGCGTTATTAATATTTTATGAGGTTTTATTATTATATTAAATGTTAAATATATTTTGCTAGAATATTTTACATGTAACAACAATAAAAAACACAATAGCCTTATAAAAAAATATCTTCACAATTACATTTCTTTTTTTTTTGCATTGATTGATATATAAAAATTTTGTATCAATGTTTTTTGTCTTTTTTTTTGGAACGGCTTACCTCTGCTAAAATTTCACCCTTCGCCACTGATATATATATACATCCTTTTTTATACTTGTACATTTTATATTAAGACCTTTTTATTAACCTTTTTTTTTATAAATAATTTTTGTGACATATTGAAAAAGAAAAAGTATTGACATTAAAAAGCGTATAATTCGATGTAATTATTTTATTTATATTTCCAATAAAATATAGGAAAATAATAATACATTGCCGCAACAGCCATACACCTCAATCATCACACACGAAAGAAAAAAATGAATCCTACTACATGTTCTATGATGATTCGGATTCCTCACTAGCTAGTGATAGTGCAAATGCAAACACCACTATTGATCTGGAATCATTGCAATATTTGAATGATAATGATGTCAGCCTGCAATCATTAAATAAATACCCTACAGTAAAGATGTTATTCTTGAAATATAATACCTGGTTGCCTTGCTCAGCGCCGGTAGAAAGGCTTTTTTCTTATGGTGGCATGATTATGAGACCACACAGGAGAAAGATGAGCGACAGTGTATTTGAGCAAATTATCTTATTAAAATCTGTTAAGTAAATTTAATGTAAGTAAGTTATCAAAGTAAATTTGCCAGCCTGTTAGCTGGCTGAAATAAATAAAATTTTTTACAAAATAAAAATAGTTTAAAACTAAAAGTATTTTATTTTAATAAAGCATTTTGTAAATACGTATTTTGTATTTAGTATTTTAAATATAAAATGAAAAACTATTTTGTATTTTGTATTTGAAATAATAAAATACAAGAAGTATTTGTATTTTGCAATTAAATACATTTTATGACCTATTTTGCACATCTCTCTCATCTCTCACAATCAATATTATAATAATATTTATTATTCTAATAATTATTAGTATAATAATTATTATTCTAATAATTTTTAATGAATTATTAAATGAATACTACTTACAATTATCTAACAATATTAATAAATGAGTGTAAAACCGCGAGAGTATCATAAATCGGTAAAAGTTTCCTACTTCAATTGACTTTTGACGCATTTAATTCAAGTAGTGAGCAAAATACATAAATATGGATCATGAAAGAAAACAAAATGAATTTCGGGGAATCCATATCTGTACGTATTAGAATAGTGTATCCGAACATAAATAGTAAATAGTTCAATCATTGAAACCTCGTATTTTGAAAAATATATGGCATCATTGATAAGGTGAATACATTTCAACTAACTTTTGGAGGGCACTGTAAATGTATAGAGAATACGTCCGTGATTGGCCTTATCGAATAACCAGTGATTAAGGAAAGAATAACTCACAAACTACAAGCTTATATTTTATTTCTTTGACCTAGATGGATTACAATTTCGCTCACTACAAATAAATGTAAATGTCATCTATATAATGTTTTCTGTCATGACGACACAAATAAAAAAAAAAAACTTCTTACATATTAAAATGAATGTATATGTATGTAAACAATAAAAAGTAAAACGTAAAATAATGTAGTAAGATGTAAAAGTGTACACTGTATAAAAATGTATAAATTAGGACTACTGCTCTCTCTAACGGAAATAAATTTATACCGCTGGATTATATCCCGTAATTTGTTTACGTACTCACAACTACTATCTAAATCTACAGATGTGCTTGGCTGTCCTAATAATCCGCTGGTAGTCGTAAAGTTGCACCACCTCCCCTTTATTCGGGAGAAGTCGGCTTAGAGCTCCCGCGGTGGCGACTAATTTCGGCGAAAACTGCCGAAAGTTCGTGACAAAATTCCATCTGCTGACGAGTGCGATGCCGAGATAACGCATCGTCGACTCGACAGCAATGGAAACCCCACCTACGACAAGTTGCGGCCCCTACGGCGGGCACCGACGAGGACCGTGGAAGCAGAGGGCCCTCTATTTATAGAGGGACAACTCCAGTCCCAGCCTCCGAATCCGAGCCACAGTGGTCGCAATCGCAGCCGTAGCCAGCCTGGCCGACGACCGATTTTTGGTCGAATCTATCGACACCTGCCATCCTCCTTGTGTATTCGGAAATTGCCAAGGCGCAAGGGAAACTCTTCTTTGTGCCGTCCTTGATTGTTCTCTTGATTATTGTTTTTTCAGTTGGGTGGAAAGATGTACTTAACACTGTAACGTTTTTAGTATCCTTCCAAATCATGAATCGAACATCCTTTTTCATTGTCCATTTGTATTTTCCTCTAGTTTTCCTTTTTGATCTTTTATAAATTTCGGTAAATCGGATCTGTTTGTGTTTACTGTAGCAGTATAAAAGATTCTGTTGTCGTAAAGATACTGCATCAAGGGATACGAGGCGAAAAAATTATCAAAAACTATAATACGTGAGCTTGAATTTTTTCGTCAATCAGTGATTTCGAGAAGGCTTTGACAACATTGGCACCCAGGCCCAGCTCCGGTGAGTTATCTTCATTTTTTCCTGTGTAAATTCTAAATTCATACACACAGTCAGTAACACTATCTGCTCGAATCCTGTCTTTATTGGTTTGGCTGGCATGTATTGCCTCAGCGATGATACGCCCTTAAATCGTATCATTGCTTCGTCAATACTCTGAGAGGTGGTTTTTTTTGCTTCTCTATGACATGCAGAGTTTATCATATCCAAAACAGGGCGAATTTCATATAATTTGTCATATTCCGGACATTATTGAAATGTATGGAAATATTCTAACTTTAAGCCTTCATAACTTTTGACTCCTTCGTTTCCTCAAAATAAATTTTATATATTTGGACTCCCTATATCCTCCCCTGTCCTAAAATACCACGCACTCATATATTAAACTGCAGCGCCAAATAACACACTCAATGCTGAAAATGTTAAGTAAGTTTTCTTTTTCATTAAAAATATTAGAAGCCGGTCTTTAATGGAAAGTAAACTTTTCTTCATAGTTAATCTTGTCAATGAGAACTCAAAATTACCACAGGACATATCAGCAAGATCTAGGAGTTGTTGATCATTTTTTATTGATGTAATACCCACAAATTCTTAGCTTTTTGTTTCGGTAGATTGATCCTGATACAATTTATTTGTCAGTAACACAGCTTTTATCTTTTTTTCTTGAATTATTTTCAATAAAATTCGTGAAGTTGTTGCTATATCTACTTACATATTAGCGTCACAGTGATCAATGTTAATTATCCTATTACAAATGAAGGTTTTTTCGCTTAAATTTGATTCAGAAAATACATTGACTTGGCATTCTTGATCGACCACAAGAGGTGGTGGTGGTTGATTTAATTCATTTCCTTCAATTCTTACTTGACTTGTAATTGGTTTTTCTTTGAGTCTTTTATTTTTGCCGGGAGTTCGGAAGACAGTAAGAAATTCCGAATCTTTTGAACATTTTACGATTCGTCTCACTATAGATTCAGAACATTTTGTTGCTTCTGCGGTCCGTTTTATACATTTTTTTTAAATTGTCACCTTCAATATTATTAGCCTCTCTTTTCATAAAACAATATACATCAAAAATCATTTGACTCTCTCTTCTATGCAAAACCATTTTAAATAATTAAAATTTTTGTGCACGATAGGATTTTGAAAAGGAACGTAACGTGAACACAGAGTGGAAAGCAAAGGTCGACTGACGGACCAATAGCGCGCCGGCAAGTATGCGGCGCGTGACCCGCCCGTCCCGCGCCGCACCTCTTACCACCAATTCTTCGTTCGTTTTACATGACGCGAGTTATATATTGAAAAATATATTAGATAGAATATCATTAAATAGAATAATTCTATTCATCATTAAAATATGTTTGATTTAGTGTAGAATGTTTAATCTACTTACAAAAAATTAAATTAATACGTTTAATACATTTTTTAAATTATTAACTGCATTATTATCAGACTCTCTCTTTATAAAACAATATACGTCAAAAATAATTTTTCTCTCTTTTCTATATATAAAACCATTTCGTAATTAAAAACTTTTGTGTGCGCGATGGTATTTCGAACTGACGAACCAATAGCGTGCCGGCAAACATGCGGCATGTGCCCCGCCGCCCCGCGCCGCATCGTGACCCACTTCTTACCACCAATTTGACCGATAAATCGCTTCTGCGTATCTTGACTGCCAGCGTTCTTTTTAGATGACGCGAGTTATACTAATTCAGATCCATGAATTCTGGATGGTTTTTTGCAGGAACATATCGTCCTTTTCAATTCCAATGACTATCGCCAGAGACCCCTCGAATACTTTATATTGTTTCGTTTATAATCTTCGTGACGGACACCTTTTTCCTTTTTATTTCGCTCATTTTTACGATTTATTAATTTAAATTATTACTTATTGAGGACGTCAAAATCACAAGAAAAACACATTGAAAAAGTTCTCTAAGCACAATGAGCGAAAAAAACGGCGGGCGACGTGACATTGACAGTTGATAAGATGCGTTCGGAAATAATTGTTAATACGGTACATGTTCTTGGACAAGTGGCTTTTAAGTATTTAACCGTATATTCACAGCCCTGTAATTGTATGGTTCGAGCTCTGCCAATTGACGTATTAATACAAACTATGTAACTAGACGTTCCCAAGCGATAGAGACGAAAAAAAAAATCTGATAAAAAAGTGACAAGAACCCTTTTTATGTTCATAACCTTACAAATTTTAATAATTGCCGCATCTCTTGCTAGTTTGTTGCGGTAATAATTGCATTTTGAATTAAATAAACACTCATGTTTGAGGTATTCTTCAAAAAATGCAAAGGTGGTATTGTTAGACCACTTCATTTTAACACGACAAAAAAAAACGTGATCGCGGCCGCTGTCCGCAAACTTATGAACTGTACTAAACTCGGCCGTCTACACGCGGGCCAGTTAAGTTGGCGCTGTGCGGGAGACGTGAGAGAGGGGGCCACTTCCCACAGAACTCGCCAAAAAATAGGATCGCGATCTATTTAAGTTAACTATATTTTTTTTTTCTAGGTAACACTACTAAAATATTGTAACCTAATATTATTACGATCTAGCCAAAAAGGCTAATAAGTAATTTAACTTTAACTTAGTTTTATAAAATAGTATATCTAAGAATGTGTCCAATGGCACTTTTCTTATAGACTCTAGTTAAGGGGAAGACACTTTGTTCTTGTGTTCTATATTGGTAGCACTGTAATATTATTACTTTCACTAATTACACTATTTTTTTAACACTACACTAACTCAAAAGGTTTAGTTCTTTTGAGCCTTCTCACTATGTCCGTTGTAAAGAGGAGAGTAATGAGATGTTCGAGTGTCGACGTAAGACTACTTTATTCATGCTAGGATTACATATTATATTTATTATATTACTAATAGGAGGGAGGCACACACCACTACACCTCCCCCGATATTTTAAAAAAAATGTCTCTATGGACTTTTTTTTTTACAATTTATTTTGTTGATACATAGGATAAAAAAAAAAATTACTTCTGATTAAATATACATTAAATTGTACTAAAATATATTGGTCATCTAATATTGTTATCAATAATATGGACATTACAAAATGAAATATTTAAATATATTTTTTTATGAACCCTGAATCTTATATCATAATAATACATTTAATATTGAAGATTAAAATAAAATACAATGGAACTTAGGCACTAAATTTATATAATTTCAAATCTAGGTAAAATAAAGTAATTAAAAAAAACATAAAATTAATTGAATAAAAAAAATAAAAAATTATAATATAATCTTATGATCATGATCAGGTTATACATATTAAGTCAGTCCAGGATATGCATGCGATTTTATTTCGTATACATTTTCTATGTCGTACGTTACAACAAAACGTTAACATGAACTTATTGCATAGCTAATACCATATCATAGCTAATACCATATATTCATATATATTTTTTTTTATATTTATTTTCTCTCGAGATTTATTTCATGAACTATAGTTCCTCGTACATATTTCTTTCTTTTTTTTTTACATCCCCAGTTCTATATTTTCAGGGGTTCACGGCCTTGTACTTATTTTTACATTTATTTATTTTTATATATGGAGAGTCCGGAACACTCCCACATTTTAAACATTTCTTTAATTCTTGGTTAACCTTTTATATATTTTTAATTATAATTTTATATTAGCCTTTCACACTATAACTTTCACGCAGACGTCTCGCGTACAGCATGATCAAGTATATGTGGGCAACAATAATAATGCGTTTTGCATTTAACTCGATACCATACGTACTTTTTATCCCTTCCAAAACCTTGCTGTCTAAAAAAAGTACTCATTGACTTCTTAGCATTGCCATAATACTCGGTTGCGCACCCGACTATCAGTGAAAAAGCTAATTATCAACCAGATCTTGTGCTTTACCTATTAACATTCCGACTTTTATTCATTGCTGAAATAAGTTAATATTTCAATTTACACTAACCAATGTGTTTAAAACACTACTGAATTTATTTTTATCAGTCAAACCTTTCAATAAATTATACAATCCTTGCCAATCAAAACAAAACTAAGTATTTTAACGTGTCCTATCCCATACATAAAATAAAAGAAAATAGTTTTTCTTCAGTTATTAATAAAGATATTTCTTTTGTTATACTTGTACTTTTTTTCTTATATTTATTTTGTTAAAAAAATCCATAAATATCGATTATATTTAAATAGTAGATAAGTAAAGTCATTACACAATACTAATGTTCAAATATTCGCTGATCAATGCAATTGGAAACTACAGCGCGAGCGATTCATGTTTGTTATGAATGCCATTCCCATACACGATTTTGTAATCTTTTGCTATATGAGAATCAGTATTAAGTTTAACAAAACAATCTGTTATTAAGAACTAGCTATTTGGAAATATTTTTAATAGATCGATTCAAAATAATAATTTTATGTTTTCACATCTTTCTTTATGGCAAATACTTGTATTATTTTATGAATAACTGTGTACACCTCTACTTGATTTACCTACTGATATACTGATATAGTGGAGTGCACTGATATTTTATTTATAAGTGACATTTTTGCTTAACATTTTTAATTTTATTATATATTTTTACTCACTAAATAATATGTTAAGTTAGTGCATGCATAATTATTAATTTTTAGTTTAGATTTTATAATGATACCTATACAATTAAAAATATTATTCTAATTTTCCATACCGTTAAATCACAGCAATATTGATTTTATTCAATAATCTTAGTTATACCTTCCCGACGACCTCTCTGGAACATTGGAGTACGCTGGAACTGGTGGCGGCCACTGTTCTCGTTGCTCGCTGGCTCCAGCTCGTCCAGACAGCCTCATATGAATTTTCTAAATGCATCTTCTTTTTTCTGTAGCTCCAAAATGATGAAATGAATAATCACTCAGCCAGTAGTTTCTTTAATTGATTATTTAATTAATTTGCGTCTTCGTAATTATAAGTAGAGTCCGATGTCATAATTTTCCCCACTTCATAGTTCATCGTAGGTTAAATAATATGTTGTCCACATCCTTGTTTTTATATTCTCCTCTCTATAATATTCTTCTTTTAAATTTTTCATTTTTTAATAAAATTTTTTTAATGATATTTTATTGTTTTCTTTATTTTTCTGAGCGATGGGCGGTGCGCGCGCTTCGTGCAGATATTGCACGCGCACCGCCTGGCAGGGTCGCCATGTAAGGATGGGTGTTTTGAATAAACAAGAGATGTGTTGCTTCGAGTACGGATTTAATAATAATAATGATAAAGTATTACAAACTTACTCTATTTATACTTACATCTACACCACACCGTGTTGTCGAGGAGCTGGATTGCCTCGATATTCACATGTTTGTGAAGCCTCTGTTCGTGAGCTTCTGCGTATTTATTGATCACTTTATCGACAATCTCTACATTGAGGTCCCGATGGAGATCGTCGTTTCTTACGTACCAGGGTGCATTTACTATCCCCCTAAGAACTTTATTTTGGAATCGTTGGATGATAAGAACATTACTCTTTTTGGTACAGCCCCACAGCTGTATACCATAGGTCCACACTGGCATCAGGACTTGTTTGTATAATAATATTTTGTTGTGTATGGACAGAGTGGAATGTCTTCCCAATAGCCAATACATCTTTTTGTATCGGAATTCCAATTCATCTTTTTTCTTCTTAACGCGAGCTTTCCAGCGTAGCTTCGCGTCAAGCGTCATTCCCAAATACTTTGCTGTATTTGCATATGGTATGATGTTATTGTTAATCAGTATCGGATGGTAATCTTCTTTTTTATTGGTGAAGTTTATATGAATCGATTTTGATTCATTTAACTTTATTCTCCATTGTAATGTCCAATCATGGATTTTATTAACTGCTGTTTGAACCTTTTCTGCTGCTTCTGCGTGAGAGTTTCCAACCGCCATTATGGCAGTGTCATCAGCAAAGGTCGCGATGGTGTTATTTTCTAATTCGGGGATGTCACTGGTGTATAAAAGGTACAGGACCGGACCCAATACGCTTCCTTGTGGCACCCCAGCTCTGATACTTTTAATTTCAGAGTAGGCATCTTCGTGCCTTATTCTAAATACTCTACCTGATAAATATGATTCTAGTATATCTGAATATGACTTAGGTAGCATTTTTCTTAGTTTTAGAAAGAGGCCTTCATGCCACACCTTATCAAATGTCTGTGCGACGTCTAGAAAGACAGTAGAGCAGACTTTTTTTTCCTCTAGAGCTTTCTCAATGATATTTGTGATTCTGTGCATTTGGTCTATTGTGGAGTGTTTTTCCCTGAATCCGAATTGATGATCTGGAATAAGTCCCTTGGTTTCTAATATTGGTTTTATTCTCTTTAATAAAAGTTTTTCAAATAGTTTAGACATTATAGGTAATAGGGAAATTGGCCGGTATGATGTTATCTCACCAGGTGGTTTTCCTGGTTTAGGTATCATGATTACTTCAGCTACTTTCCATAAATCTGGCACATATTTCAGCCTTAGGGCAGCGTTGATAAGATTTGTTAGCTTCACTAGGGCTTTTTTTGGAAGATTATGTAGTACTTCACCTGAAATAAGATCAAATCCAGGTGTTTTTTTTGGATTAATATTATGTTTGATTTCCCTCACAACTTCTCTCGGTGACACTAATTTTATATTTAGTTGTTCGTTTAGGACTTCAATTGTTGTAGGTTCATAATCTGTTTGGTATTCATTTGGATTAAATGTGTTTTCCAGATGATCAGCAAAGCATTTGGCTTTTTGTTCATTGCTAACAGCCCATTTTCCAGGTCCAATTTTTATTGGTGGTATTTGAGTAATCGGCTGTTTCATATGTTTAGTGGCCTTCCAGAGTGAGTAGTCCGTGCTGCGATCACTTGTTAGCTTTTGGAGATAGGTTTCGGTTGAAGTATCAAGGTAGTTTTGGATTTGCCTTTTTAACAGTTTTGTGAGATTATTTAACTTTTTTTTGTCTTGTGGAGATCTGGATTGGTGCCATAGATTTCTTTGTTTTCTCTTATCAGATATAAGTTGTGTGATCTTTTTAGGATAATTATTTTTTCTCATGGCCCTTTTCTTAGTTTCGGGTGTATTTTTCCAAGCTGTCTGCTGTATTCATGTAATGAATTTTCCTAAGTCTAAATTTAGCTGTTCCGGAGTTTTAAGTGGTACTTTGAGATCTATATTCATATCTAGTTCTACTTTAAAACTTTCCCAGTCTGTATATTTGTTAACTAGTGTAATATTAGGTTCTTTGTATAAGATTTTTTCACTTATTTCTAGATATATTGCAGAGTGGTCCGAGTTCATATCGTATCTCTGTTCTGTGTGAATATAGTTGGACGATAGCCCTTTGTCTACAAAAAGTCTATCAGATCAGGTATTTTTATTGGATCAGTAGGCCAGTAAGTGGGTGACCTCGTCGATGCCACATCACATTGCATTTCTTGTATAGCACCCATAAGTTCTCTTCCTTTTGTGTTCGTTAGTCTGGAACCCCAATACACATTTTTGGCATTAAAGTCACCTCCTATGATAAATCGCTTACCTAGTGATCGAAAAAAACACATGAAAGTGTCTTTTCGTATTGTATGTCGCGATGGACAGTATAAAGATGCTAAAATAAGAGGATATCGTTTTGTGCTAACACAAATTGCAACAGATTGGATATCAGGCTTTTCATATTTATTTACTTCATGATGTTTTATAGTTTCTTTTACTATAATAGCACTGCCGCCATTTCCTTTGTTATCCGGGTGAAGTGCATGATAAACTTTATATCCTTTAAACTTAATGTGTGATTGTTTTGTAAAATGGGTTTCTGATATGAGACATACATCTATATTTTCTATATCTAGGACTACTTGTAATTCGTTGTGATGTTTCTGCAGCCCATTACAATTCCATTCCATAATTTTAAGCGTATTAGTCATTTTGACGTTTAGGCATAGCCTTTTTAGCGCTATTTTCTATTTTTTTAAGACGCTCATCAAATTACGTCATAAGCTTTAAAATTTCGTCCAGTTTATTATCGTTAGATTTGGTGTGCTCTTTGCGTTGAGCAATTGTAGAGCTTCTAGCAGTAACTTGAGCGTAGGAAACAGTTTTATTTGCAGTTGGAATACTTCTTAATATAGGATTTTGCTGGTTGTTACCAGGTGGTTTTATACTGGTAACTTGCTGTTGCCGCATAACTGATGGTTTTTTGGTAGTCTTATTTCTTAATTTTTGTACTTCTTTGGCTACCATGCAGCCTCTATAATTAGCTGGATGAGCTTCACCACAGTGCACACATTTTGGTTTTTCTTCCGCTGGTTTTCTGCAGTCTTTCGTTAGGTGTTTGCCTGTGCATTTTACACACCTTGGTTCTTTGGCACAGTACTTTTGTGTGTGTCCGTATGCCTGACACCTCTTACACTGGGGTATAAGTTTTGTCGATCTAAGGGATTGTATCTCAACCATGCACCCTAGTATTGATTTAATTTCGTAGATTTTGCTTATATCTTCGTCGTTGTTGAAGGTAAGCATGAACATATTAAGTGGCTCCTTGTTTTTCCAGCTTAATTTATTTACAACATCCAGTATTTTGTAACCTTTAATTCTTAGATCTTCCATGATTTTTCCCGGATTGCAGGTGGAAGGTAATTTTTTAGCCATCACTCTTATTGGCCTTACTTGTTTGTTTTCGAAGGAATGCCAGAGACAGTTGTTATCAGTCAATAACTTCGTTATTGTTCTATACGCTTCGTCATTACAGGCATTTACTTTGATGCTGTCACCATTCAACATTTTTATCATGAAGGTTCCAGATGTTTGATTTTGTGTTAAAAAATCATAAAAGTTTTGATAGTTTTCCACGCCATCCACTATAATGGGCGGTGGTGGAGGAACTTTCTTGGTTTTTTCTTTTATTATTTTTTCTTCTTTATTTTGAGGTGAGAGTGTGGGTGACGCGTGCAACTTTCTTTTTTTCCTTGCTTTTGTTCTAATCCACTCTGTTTCTTTAGCGAGTTCTTCCTCATCAGTGCCATATTCAGCAGGTTGAGAACAGGTCTCCATGTTTGACGAAGACGGAGTCGTAGTTTTAGTTTCAACAGCGCATTTTAGCTGCTGTTTAAGAATTTCTATTTGCTTTTTTAAGTCTTCTACAAGGCTTTGCAGTTTTTCCCGCTCTTGCCGTTCTTGTTTGAATCGTGTATGTTCATTTGTTAAACGTTCATACAACATATGCTCCGTTTCAGTTTTATGCTTTATTGTAATATCTTTCGATGGTGTATTAATTGTTTAGGCAGGTGATAGCTTCGCCTTAACAATATAATTTGTGGCCAGTAAGCATGCCTTACGCAATGAGTATGTGGGTCATTGCGCTTCGGCCGTCACGACGGCTTGTTGTGATGCGTTAGCACTTTGCACTGTTGGTACGCGCGGTCACGAGTAACACAACTGTTCTCAGCGAAAATCGAACGATCACTGAAGTTAACTAAATAACAACTTACAACTTGATACTTGATTTCACCCATCATTTTGTTAGAGCTTCTAATATCTCTAAGCGTCCTATCCAAAGCTTCTACATGAGCTCTATGAATCATGGTGCATTCATCCCATATTATTAAACAGACATCTTGCAAAACTTTTCCCAAAAGGCCATTTTTGCGGATGGAGCATACGCTATCTTTCTGCAAAGAAACAGTAAGAGGCAGTTTAAAGGTTGAATGAGCGGTGCGTCCACCTGCTAATAGAGTCGCAGCGATACCCGACGACGCAACGGCCAAAGCTAGTTTTCCCTGAGACCTAACTTTTGCTAATATCAAATTTGTTACGAAAGTTGCCAATTCCACCTGGGGCATCCAAAAAAAATGTCTTCCCTTCGTTAAAACGAACACTGTTCAAAACACAATTGTACACCGTAAGCTGGTCACTCTCTAATTTAGGTTCATTTTTAGAAATATATTCATTTAATTTTTTTTTAATCATAAGGTTTTCGCAAAGCCTCTTCCAACGGATCCATAGCATTATTTGAATTATTCCTATTAGATGCTGGAAGTCCAAAATCAGTTAAAGATTTCTCACACATCTCATGAATCTCATCTTCTATGATTATAAGTCCTTCATTGTATATATCATCGTTATATTCTAATGTTATATCCTGATTATCGTTACGAATTCTGTTTAATATATCTTCACATAAATCATTACGAAATTTACTCCATAACTCGAAAGGGTCAGATGGCTGATAAAATATGAGGATGATGGTAAATAATTCTCTTAACTTTGTGGCTGGCTCTGATATAACATCATCTGACAGAGTATTTTCCCAATGTTGATCTCCTTCCAGTAAACCTAATTTCTTACAGGCGCCTTGATACGTTTGTAAAATAATACCATTAACAGTCCTAAGATTTTCAAATGACGTTGGACCGCGAACATGTTGCAGTAATATTCTCAAATAATAACATTCAGTTTGAGTCGGATGGACATTGTACACACGGCCTAAAGCTGTATCTTTTTTTACACCTGGGAATCCATCAACTTCTTGTCCGCGCTTCCTTCTACAAAATGTACTTCTTTTCCATGTGTAATATTGGGGTACTTCTCGATATAAAAGAGTTTTTGCAAATTCATCTCTTTTGCACAGATCGAAAAACGTTGAGAACGTTCAGCGCTTGATTCCCATTCACGGTTCGCCAAATTTCGGGAATTCTGTGAGGCCAAACGTTGAAAACGTTCAGCGCTTGATTCCCGTTCACGGTTCGCCAAAGTTCGGGAATTTTGTGAGGCCAAACGTTGAAACCGTTCAGCGCTTGATTCCCGTTCACGGTTCACCAACGTTCGGGAATTCTGTGAGGCCAAACGTTGAGAACGTTCAGCGCTTGATTCCCTTTCACGGTTCGCCAAAGTTCGGGAATTCTGTGAGGCCAAACGTTGAAAACGTTCAGCGCTTGATTCCCGTTCACGGTTCGCCATAGTTCGGAAATTCTGTGAGGCCAAACGTTGAGAACGTTCAGCGCTTGATTCCCTTTCACGGTTCGCCAAAGTTCGGGAATTCTGTGAGGCCAAACGCCGAGAACGATTCCCTAGCACGGTTTTGTTCATTGATTACTCGTTGAGTAGCTAACCTATGCATATTTTCATCCGCTGTTTCGTTACTGCGCAAAAGTCGCAGCCGTTTTGCTGTAGCAGATTGCCGAGAAAGCTGAGTTCTTTTTCTAGGCATTTTAATGTATTAATGTATATGATGATAGGTAAATTACTTTATTGAAATATATTTAAAAAAATGGCGAAATTAAGAAAAAAAGACCTAAAGTAAATTACGTAGTGATATTAATTTTATACTTGCTTAAATATTTTTAAGTAAGGAAAAAACAAATGTTAAAGGAATTAGCGAAACAATACCCTATAGAAATTACTACAAAATACAATTATGTACTTAGATTACTTAGACCTATGTTGAATGTCAAGTAAGCAGGTACCTATTTACTAAGTTAAGAAATAATTAAAAAAAAAAATTACAAAAACAAAACTTATTTATTTAAAAAGAATTATTAGACGATGAGATATCGCAGAAAACAATTTTAAAAAAGCTTGAAATATATTATTTAAAAAAAATGGCGAAAAAGATAAAAGTAACTTAATTATTTAGTTACTTGAACGTAGGAAATTAAAAAAAAAGACCTAAGGTGAATTATGTAGGTGATATTAATTCTATACTTGCTTAAATATTTTAAGTAAGAAAAGAAACAAATGTTAAAAGAATTAGCGAAACAATACTACTACTAAGTTAAGAAATAATTGAAAAAAAAAAAAATTTAAATTAACAAAAACAAAACTTATTTAAAAAGAATTATTAGACGATGAGATATCGCATAAACAAATTTAAAGAAGCAGTTCGCTGAATACAACCGTTCCGTAGGGAGCCAACCACGCGTCTGGGCCGCGCGGCATGGTACCTTGCAGAGCTACCCGTCCAGGGTTGGATTTTGTACCTTGGTGGTGTAGTGGCTAGCATGTACGGCTGCACATCCTGAGGTCCTGGGTTCAAGACCCGGGTCGGGCCAAGTTTAGTTATTGAGTCTTTCTGTATAGTAAGCCTCAGTAACAGCCCGGAGTTGGGAAGGTGGCGGTGTTTCACTCCCGTGCCTCGGAGAGCACGTAAAGCCGTCGGTCCTGCGCCTTAACTCTCACCGGTCGTGTCGAGTAGTCGTCCCACCGGAGTATGAGAGTGACAGGAATAGAGAGTGCACTTGTGTCTGCGCGTACACTTGTGCACTATAATATCTCCTGCGCAGTTGGCTAGTCTCAATGAGATTGGCCGCCGTGGCCGGAATCGGTCAGGAGGACATTATTATTATTACTATATTTATACTGTAATTTCATGCTTCGTACTATATACTATCCATATCTAAGTATAGTACGAAAAAATACTATAATTTTATTACTTTACATAAATGACTAATTTTACCCTAGATTTCTTAGAATTTCCCCTTGCTAATGCTGACTGTGAGAGAATATTCAGTAATGTGAACCTTACCAAGACTAAGATAAGAAACAAACTGGCAACACAATCCATAGACGCCATTTTGTTATCTTGAGTTGTGACGCTATCAAAGACGGTACCTAACAAAAGGAGGAATTGTACTGATTTTATTAACTTTTCCTACTGAGGATATATTAATAAGTTTAAATTCTAAGATTTCTAAGGATGAAACTAATATTAAAGAGCTGATAAACTTTTAATGAATATGTTAAATTCAAAATAACAAAGTGTACCTACTATAATTTTTTACATATACTATTATTTAAATTTTTTTTGTACTATCGTTTTCAATGTACCTAAATCCAACCCTGCCCGGCCAGCGCCCTCCCCCCTCGAGACTGCCCCGCCCTCGCCTTGCATCGGGCTGAGAGCGCGCTCAGTCATAGTCACCCATAGTCCGTGTAAAGTTAAATATGTATATGTTGAAACTATGATATCTCCTAAGATATTCATTGAAATTAAATGATGTCAAGGGCAATTTTGTTCACAATTAAATACTTGTGATGAATAACGTATTTATTTTGATAAGGATTAATATCATGTTTATAAAAAAACCTTTGGAAGTAATGCGTTATTTTAAAACAAATTTGATTACCATAAAAAGGGTTATATTGAGTCAACCTTAAAAGATAGATATATGCTGTCGCGGACTTTTTTTTAGAACTTTTAAAGGGGAGCAATTCCGTCATACATGATTTTTGTGTAACTTAACCGTTTACGCAGCGCACGCAACGGAAACTCTCAAATGGAATCATTTTTTCCCGTTTTTGCAACATTTTTCATTTATGCTTCGCTTCTATTGGTCGTAGCGTGATGTTATATAACCTAAAGCCTTCCTCGATAAATGGACTATCCAACACAAAAAGAATTTTTCAATTCGAACTAGTAGTTCCTCCTGAGATTAGCGCGTTCAACCAAACAAACAAAAAAACAAACAATCAAACAAACTGTTCAGCTTTATAATATTAGTATAGATTAAACAATAAAAGTTTAATGTGCTGCTGAAATTAAAGTTTTGTTGTTTAATATCAGTATATGAAGGGACATAAAAAAAATCATATTATAAAACGACATTTAAAAGTTTATTGAACCAAATATTTTTACATTTAAAATATATTAACTTGACATAACAACTAAACGACATAAAATGCTAAATAACTATAACCTACTTGGAACATAAAATAGGAGTTTTCCAATGGAATCAAGATCAGGGTACCATGCCCGCGTTAGAGCACCACTTACATCGGTTTGGTAGTCAGTGTTGGCTTCGATTTTGTTTTTCCCTGATATTGTTTTTTTAATGAAGCTGATTGGGAATTTTACGTAAAATACGTTATACCCCTGTGGGGCATAGCGGCGGACTTTGCTGCGGCGTCTGCGCGCTCATTCCCCGCAATACCCACATGAGCTCTACCAGAACGAGAACCCAGCAGAATTTGATGCTTTGTTTGATGATTATGATCATATTACGATGTATTGGTATGACGAATATTTTATTGGAATTCATGTTAAGTATTTAGTTCGTGAAGACTGGATAAGCTGTCTGAGAAGATAATTGTACTTGACGTACGGCTGTGCTCCAGTATCCAGTCATAAGCTCTATTTATAGCTAAGAGATCGGTTTGGAATTCTGACCATGTTTTGTCCAGCTTAAATTTTATTGTTACCTTTGCTTTTGATTTGTTGGGAGGTACCTCTGACACAGTCTTCCTCCGTTTTGCTACCATCAGTGTAGACTTGCAAGGTGTTAGGTAAAATTTTAAGAAAAACTATATTTAGGAGCTGTAAGACGATTTTGTATGCCCAAGGTTACAAAAGTATACATACTAAATGAAGGAAGGGAAGAGCATTGTTGTTCATAGCAGCACTTCCTGTAACAGCTAATGCTGGTTTGTCTATGAGGAATTAGAAGTACCGTGATGTAGCGTTGTGCATTCAGAGAGCCATTTTCTACGAAAAGTAACTGTACTATCTTCAGAAGTTATGCCAGCCCAAAACATGACAGAGTCCCCACCGTACGGCGTAATTTCTTCAAAACATATCTCTGTATAACGCTCTCCTGGTCTTCTTAACACTTTACGACGTCGGTCTTCATCAAATAAAGAGATTCTGGCTTCATCAGAAAATAAAACCTTGCTCCATTCTACATCGGTCCATGTCGCACAATTTTGGGAAAATCTTACCCTTGCAATACGGTGCCCACGGAGTAATTTAGGACCCCTAGCTCCCCCTAGGTCTTCGACTGTGAATATCGACTTCTAGAAGTCTCCTCCTGACAGTCCATACGCTAACACTCATATTTCTAACAACTTCAAGATTGTTTTTGATGTTATTGTAGGTAGACTTACGATTTCGTTAAGCTTGGCTCACAATATATCGATCGTCCCTGGACTCAGTACATCGCTTTCTTACTGATCCCGGTCTTGAAACCTAGTCCAGGTCCTCTGAACAGTGGAACGATTAACACCAAACCGTTCCGACACATAACATTGAGTACAGCATTCTTGAAGAAAAGTCACAAAGTCACTGTACAAGACACATAGGGTTGTACCTAGCGGTGGATAGATACTTGTATGTATATCATGTTGTTCATACACTCATTCACTCGAATGAGTCTTTAGTCTACGTCAACCACCGATAGTTACTTCACGTGTCCCTCAATTGTTCCTAAATTATAAATTATAATTTACCTATGTACTTACAGTTTACTTTCAATAAAAATAAAATTATTATGTTGTTAAACATAAAGTGGTCCTTCGAGTGAGGCAGGCTTTGAGGGCAGTAGCAAGTGAATAAGCACATCGGAGACGTGGCTCAAGGCAATAGATGAGGTCGTCTACATCGAAGCAGACAGTGAGTTAGCAATTATAATACGGCCTGCTATTGCATAAAGAAGTGTGGTACTTCCCTTTTTGAGGTGGTGTTCTTCCCGTTTTAAATGCAATTTGTTTGCAATAAGGGACTGACATGTAGCGAGTTTTATAAAACTGCCAGCAGGGTGTTTCTATAAACACCAGACACGACATTCAAAATTAATAATTATATTATAAAGGGAGCAGTTTGTCTGTACAGTACCACGCATAAAAAAAAATATATATAATACAAATAAAAAGATAGAAGAAGAATCTAGGTCATTGCCAAGGACGAATGAAGTGTCAACTGTGTGAGAAGCGTTTCCGTTTGCATACCTAAGGTGCGAGCGATACGCCGAACCCGAGCGCGGCTGCCGAGATACCCCGAAGCGGAGACGGCTTCCGTGAGAACCCCGAGCACGTGGCGTGAGCGGAACTCGGAAATCGGAAGGAGTGAGCAAGGCGTCGGACAACGACATTAACATTTCACATCGCGGAAGATTGCGCTCACGCAAGCGATCAATAATTTTATTATTATAAATTTTAGTTTACCTAGTGTTCATAACTTATTTGTATTATTTAAAATTAAGCTTTGTGCTAAGTATATTATATACTAAATAATTAAGTTTAAATAAGTTTTGTACTTACATTTATATAAACGAGTATAAAGAAAATGGCCGAATTGAAAAGGCTTGTCGCGGCCCGCGGTCAATTAAAGGGCACGATAACAAAACTAGCCAATTTTATCAAAAATATTAATAAAATTTCAGCGGAGCATCATGAATGTACGTTGCAAGAGTTGATAATAAAAAAGGATCGTCTTAATAGTGCTTTTAGTGAATATTCGAATACTAATATTGATATTGCAGTTCTAGATGCCGACAACAAAGAGGATTTTTCTGAGATGGAGGATAGGTATTTTGAGGCATCCGCCCTCTTTGAGGAATGCATACGCCAGCGAGGTAAAATTAATATTGGAGGCTCTGAAAGCATGCATCGGTTGCCGCAAATTAATATCTGTAAATTCGACGGTCAGGTAGGCAATTATGCAGACTTTATTGGTATGTTCAAAAGTATCGTGGATCAAAATCCATCACTGTCTCAAGTTGAAAAGTTGTATTATTTAAAATCCTATGTGGAAAATGAAGCTTCAGACTTAATAAAACATTTAACATTAACTTACGCGAACTATACTATAGCACTTAAATTACTTGACGATCGCTACAATAATAAAAATAAAATTATCAATCATCACATTAGTTCTATCCTAGATATAAAACCATTGACAAAATGCACAGCCTATGATCTTAGAAGCATTGTATCCAAAACAAGACAGCATTTAGGTATCTTAGGTAATATGGATGTCCCTGTAGACTACTGGGATTTAATTATAATTTGCCTACTTCAAAGAAAACTGGACCAATTTACACTTGGGTGTTTCCTCTTGGAATTAAAAGACAATACACCCAATTTAAACATGTTCCTTGAATTTTTAGAACAACGTGCAAGCTCGTTGGAGGCTGTGGCAGACAGCAGCATCGCGCATGGTGGTGGTTCATTAAGTAGCGGACGCAGAGCTAGCTTGTTAACTAACTACGCTCCCAGCCCAAGTAAGAAGCCACTTCATTGTAAATTTTGTGACTCAAGATACCATAATATACATAAATGTGATAAATTTAAGCTTTCCTCGCTGTCTGACCGTCAAGACTTTGTAAAACAAAATAACTTATGTAGCTTATGTTTAAGAGGTCATAAAGGTAGGTGTATTATGAAATTTAGGTGTGCTGATTGCAAGCAAAGGCACAATACCTTGCTGCATACAGAAGTACCTCATATGTCAAAACAAGTTGCCACAACATTAACTAAGCATCATGATTACTTGTTACCTACTATGAAAGTGAGGTTATATGACCAAGATGGTAATGAAATAGTTGTTAGGGCGCTTTGTGACTCAGGTAGTCAAGTTTCCTTCATATTGTCAAGTTTAGCAAAGAGATTGAAATGCAAATTAATAAATAAAAATACTCCTATAAATAGCATTTGCAATGGTTCAACTAATGTGACACAAGAAACGAATGTGAGAGTTTTCTCAACAACAAATAACGATTATATTAATATTACTTGTTGCTTAGCACCAGTAATTACATGTGAGCTGCCACAATTCAAAATAAACAGAAATAGTTTAAACATTCCCTCTCATTTTTCTTTAGCTGACACAGAATTTTACGAAACTGGAGAAATTAGCATCCTTATGGGATGTGATATTTTCTTTCAATTATTATTGCGTGACCAACTTCCAGTCACACCTGGAGGGCTGTACTTACAGAGTACGCTCTTTGGCTTTGTTGTTGCTGGGAAGGTGCCACAGAGCAGCACAAAGTTTCCGGTGTGCAACACGGTAAGTGAGTCAGGTAAGGCAATAGGTGTCCCATGCGCAAATGAAAGCATTAAAAATTTAGAAAACACTATTAGCCAATTCTGGAGATGTGAAGATGTGCAAGAATTATTTATTGAGGCTAACACAGAGCAGGAATTAGCTGAAAAATTCTTTACTGAGTCTGTAGTGTTAAAAAATAATAAATTTCAGGTAGATTTGCCTTTAAAACAAAGTATTGATAAAATTAATATGGGTAACTCATTGCAACGTTCTTTACAGCGTCTTTACAATTTAGAAAAGCGTTTTAAAAGGGATCCTAACATTTTTATTGCATATAAAGATTTCATTCATGAATATATCAACTTAGGTCATGCACAGTATGTCAGTCTTGATATTTATGACTTAGATAAAGGTCAGGTTTATTTTTTACCTCACCACCCTGTTATTAATGAAAATAGCAAAACCACAAAACTAAGAGTGGTATTTGATGGCTCCATGTCTACAAATTTAGGTTTTTCATTAAATGATTTGCTTATAAATGGACCTTGTGTTCAAAATGAATTATTTAACATACTGATTTTATTTAGACTGCACAAATTTGTTTTGATAGCAGATATAAAAAAGATGTTTAGATCAGTAAATTTAAACCCACAGCAATGTGTGTTACAAAATATTCTCTGGCGTGATAATCCAGAAGAAAATGTAAAATGTTTACAATTAAAAACTGTTACGTATGGTTTAAAAAGTTCAACCTTTCTCGCAACTCGCTGCTTGATTGAATTGGCAAATAGATATAAAGATCAGTATCCTTTAGCAGCACATATTTTAGTTAATAGAACGTATGTCGATGACATCTTATATGGGTCCAATAATATTAACGAAATAATCGAAGCTAAAAGGCAATTAATAGGGCTGTTAGGTCTTGGCGGCTTTTCATTGCATAAATGGAGTTCCAATAATAAAATGCTGTTAGCAGACACTTCATCGCAAATAGAAAGCTCATCAGAAGTTGATTTATATAAAACTGAAAATATTTTGGTTAAAACTTTGGGACTTACATATGACACACAGTCAGATAAATTAAATATAACAATTCCCAAGTTAGAATTAGCAGAATCATATACTAAACGTCAAGCTTTGAGTTTTATAAGTAAAATTTTTGATCCCCTAGGCCTAGTAGGTCCTGTAATAGTGCTTGCTAAATATATCATGCAACAGACATGGTTAAAGAAACTTTCATGGGATTCTGTACTTCCATATAATTTAAATAAAGAATTTAAAGAGTTTGTCGAAAATCTTATAAAAATGAAATCAATAACTGTAAATAGAAATATTAATACTTACAATGCAAAACAAATTGAGCTTGTAGGGTTTGCAGATGCATCTAATATTGCACATGGTTGCAATTTATATTTAAGAATCATAGACCAATCAGGCAATGTACAGGTCAATCTGTTATGCTCTAAATCCAGAATTAACCCTATAAAGTCACTTAGCATGCCACGCTTAGAACTCAATGGTGCATTATTGTTAGCAAAATTAAGTAATAAAGTCAGTCTTCAGTTATCTATCATTAATCTTAAAGTAAAAGTGTATCTATATCTTGACTCACAAGTAGTATTAACATGGCTTAAAACAGAGCCAACTAAGTTGCCTATATATGTAGCCAATAGAGTAAAGTTCATTCAGAATATTACCAAACATTTCTCTTGGTCTTATGTTAAAACAAATGAAAATCCTGCTGACTACCTATCCAGAGGAGTATCAGCACATCTGTTGCAAGATCTTGAGTTATGGTGGCATGGGCCACACTTTCTAAAAAATTGTAATTACTTGCATAATCAAAGTTTTGAAATGCCATTAGAAATATTACAAGTAAAAACAGCAAATGTGGTGACAGCGTCATCTAGTAAAAAGGACTTCAACTTGCTAAGAAGATTTTCAGATATCAATAAATTAAAAAGATGTGTAGCATATATCTATAGATTTTTCAATAATTCAAAGGCTAAAATGCAAAATAGGTTTTCAGGGTATTTAACTTGTAAGGAGCTGGACTTCGCACTAAAAATAATTATAAAAATTAGCCAACATGAGCATTTTGCTGAGGAAATAAATAGTTTATTAAGTAATAAACCCACAAAATCTAATCTTAGATCTTTGAATCCATTTTTAGATGGTCTAGGCATCCTCCGTGTCGGCGGCAGGTTGCAACAAGCAAACATAAGCTTTGAACAAAAGCATCCTATAATTTTGCCAAAAAATTCAGTAATAACAAGTTTAATAATAAGCAATGAGCATAGGGTGTTACTACATGCAAGTCAAAAATTATTACTTGCACATTTAAGTCAAAATTACTATTTAGTAAATGGTGTTAGAGAAATAAAACGCGTTATTCATAAATGCATAGTTTGTTTTAGGCTAAAGTCGCAGACATCAAAACAGTTAATGGGTTCTCTTCCCTCAGATAGGGTCAATGTAAGTAGGCCATTTGAAAAAGTAGGAATAGACTATGGAGGTCCATTTTCAATAAAAATGCATCGCGTTAGAAAGCCGTTAATTTATAAGGCATATATTGTACTGTTTGTGTGTTTTGTCACAAAAGCCATACATATTGAGTTAGTCTCAAATATGACCACAGAGTGTTTCTTGCAATGTTTTAAAAGATTTATTTCACGACGGAATAAACCCTCAATCATATATTGCGATAATGCCTCTACGTTTAAAGGAGCAAACAATGAGCTTATTAATCTTTATAAATTGCATTTGAATGAATCTCATAAACACACAGTGATACAACTCGCTTCGAACTTAGGCATAGAATTCAGTTTCATTCCTAGTTACTCTCCTGTATTTGCAGGTCTCTGGGAAGCTGGAATCAAAAGCGCAAAATATCATTTAAAGAGAGTAGTCGGACAACAAGTTTTGACATATGAGGAATTAAATTCTGTGGTTATACAAATCGAGGGCATATTAAACTCACGACCTATACTTTCTTTAAATACTTTAGATTTGGATGACATGTCATATCTGACACCAGCACATTTTTTAACAGGAGCTTCGCTTACATCCTTTCCTGAACCAAATGTCACAGATACTAGCATAGATAGGTTATCATTTTGGAAAAGGTGCACTCACATGGTTCAGTGTTTTTGGAAAACTTGGTCTAAACAATATCTCACTCAATTGCAAAACAGACCAAAGTGGCATAATAGCACACCCAACATTGAAATAGGTACCTTAGTAATTCTAAAAAATGATAATGTGACTCCATTGGCATGGCCCATGGGACGTGTAGTTCAAACATTTCCAGGTATTGATGGAAAGGTCAGGGCTCTGACGGTCAGAACAAGCAAGGGTTCCAATATACGTACAAGTGTCACAAAGGTATGTGTGCTTCCCATAAACGACCACCAACTGCAAAGTAGTCAAGGTTAACAAGTTAGCTATGTGTATCTCAATTGTTGTTTTTATATTTACACTGTAGGTGGTGCTATGTAGGGCCTCAAAGAGGGCAAGTGGTTTATTTTTTATTTCAGGCAAGATCCTTTTTTGTTAATAACTATTGCAACCTACAGGTGATATTTTTGTTTTGTTGTTAACCTTAAATAAGTGGTAAATTTGTTTTTCTACTACAAACAAAATAGTAAATTAAGTTGTAATATTATATAATAAAATTATTAGTTCTTTTTGTTTAGTTACAAGACTTTAAAGTTATTTTTTTTGTTTAAAGGCAGTTTATGTAACTGTGACCAGATAGTTTTATTTTAAGTTTTAAGTAGTTCAAAGATCATTAATATCAAACATTTAATAACAGCAATACATAATAAGAGTGTTGTATTACTTATATATATATATATATAGTTAAGTTGTATGATTAAGTTATTATACATATTTTTTGTGTGCTTGGCAAGGGCTAAGGCTACCTTACAAACTTTATGAGAGTTGTATGTCAATCTCATAATTCACATTTAGGAAGTTATTTTTTGTTAAACTAATTACTTATTTAAGCATAATGCACAACTTAAAATCTATATATTATATGATTAGGAAAATTTGTTTAAAACCCTATTTTAGCATTGTGTAATGAAAAGTTTCAGAACTAACATTAACTTTATGTAAATTATCCTTTATTACTCAAATTACTTAAGGATTTATATAACTGTAGAATCAAAATAATTAATTATCATATTAGTTCTATTTCAAAAATATGTTAACATAATGTTTAAATTGTTTAAGAGATATTAAATAAAACAATAGATTTTATGTAAATCATATTAGAATATATTCATGCAAATTGATAAAAAACATAATTGTAAATTTTCTGTTTTGTCGTGCTCCCCACTTATGTACAAGACACATAGGGTTGTACCTAGCGGTGGATAGATACTTGTATGTATATCATGTTGTTCATACACTCATTCACTCGAATGAGTCTTTAGTCTACGTCAACCACCGATAGTTACTTCACGTGTCCCTCAATTGTTCCTAAATTATAAATTATAAGTTACCTATGTACTTACAGTTTACTTTCAATAAAAATAAAATTCTTATGTTGTTAAACAGTCACACCAGCGATAATCGTCTTGTCTACCATATTACGGTATAAAATTTGTCACGAAAAACCAATTTAAACAATTTTACATCAACATCAATTCATTAAAATTACAAAAAACCCTTTTTTATTTATTTATAGCACAATATCTAAACACAAACTGCAAGCAAATGCTCGAATCCAATAGAATATTTTTAAAGAACTGAAATTTTCGGAACATTTTATTTTACTTGCCAGTACCTTTTAAATACGTAGACAATTGTTTCTAATTAATTGAATGCATATAAAACCTCTTTGTTCTGTTGTACAAATAGGTTTATTTAAAATGATCAAAATTGCATTCTTGGCTTACATACGAGTAGGTACGTATCGGAAGCATAGAACGAAAGCAGAATAATGTTGACTTTAAATATTAATGAATAAGTTGGATAATTATTAATGATATTGTGAATTATACTCATCAAATGAAACAAACATATTTTTAATCACCTTCTTCTGTTCCCGAAAGAAAGTAGTTCTCATATTTTCTATTTTTTTTTCACTCCCTCCAGAGTGATATTTTTGTCAATAGTTTTCCATTTAGTGAGCAATATCTAGAGAATTACGCCTTGCTTCTTTATTTTTATATCATTGATTTGACACATCCCAAAGGCATGACAAATCTTTATAAAGTTCTAAAATTTCCTCCATTATTTGCCGTTCGGTACGAATAGATACAATATCATCGTTACCGTTATCCTGGTCGTCTATGGCCGGAAGCGAAGAAACCGTCGTAATAGAAGATACAGGGTTCATCCATATATAGAAAGATATATAAAGTGCAGAATGTTTGTTGCTGCAGAAGAATTACAACAAACAGGTGCTAAATTCATAACATTGTACAGGATGTCCAAAGAGAGTTATAGATTTTTATTGGATTTCCACATATACACCAGAGGGACACACACATGAGAGAGTGTGTGTGCGCAGAGGAAAGGATTCTAACTACAATCAGCAGGCTTAGACAAGTGGCATAAACGCTAGTAGAATAGACTAATAAATATATGGGACTGACATACGAGTATGTTTACGACTTCAAATTTGACTCAACGTATCGCATTTGTAATTGGCAGCCAAATGTTGATCTAATCTATTCGATGAAATGAAACGTCAGGGTAGTACATTTATCTCCATTGAAATTGAAGACAAGTGGCACTGTTGACAAACGAATTCGGCTGCTAGCGTACGATACCTATCGAACGCCAATACCTTGGAGATAACGCTACAAAATGGCGAATCACTGAATACTATGTTAAATAATATATGAGTCATACACAAAATATGAATTTAAAAAAAAATAAAAAATAAAACTTAGTTATTGATTTGGTGATTTTTTATTTATTTAAACGTAATCGCTAACAGTCTTACAAAAATATTAACATAGGTCCGTTTTCATTACTTTCGGAAAAAAATCACATTTGTCATTATTGTACGTCTACAGATGAGATCACTTGTCTACAGAAATTAACAAAATACGCATTTTAGCGTCTTATACAAAAAAATACTCATTATACGATATACATTATACGTTCATAATAATCATAATTTATTTTCTTTCTTATTTCTTTAATTATTTATAACAAAAAAATATTTAGGAACTGGTAAAAAATGTTTTAAAAATTGTCTACAGAAATGATATATTTTCTGTAGGCTAAAATTAAAATAAAACGTCATCATCAGAATTGAGACCAGATTCATTCCACATTTTGGGCAAGGATTTTTTTGTGTTAAATATTTCCAGGGAGGAATCAGAGTCTTCCGTTCCATCTTCAGCCCATCTGGGCTCTTTTAGTCGGCCTGAAATTTTGTACGTTCGCTTCAATGTTTTCCTCAGGTGTCAATCTGTCGCTTAAACCCGGTGAAATTGACACAGTCGAAGCATCTGGGGTGCCTGGGACTTCTGGACTATTTGAGGCTTCTAGGGTTCCCGAAGTTTGTGACATATTAAGAGCGTTTGCAGTATTTTTTTTTTTTTTTTTTTATGGTTAGGTTATTTTTGTTTTATTTTATTCCTATCCCTCTAACATTATTAGAGACTATATTCACTTAATTTTATTTGTCTACTCTTTCATTCCAGTTCTCGCACTTATTCCTCTCGCACTTTCATTCCGCATACCTTTTCTTTCTCTCATCCGTCCTCTTTCGTTCTATGGGTGGGTTCCCTTCCTACCTACGTTTCTATGTTATGTTTTTTGTTTTTTTTTTCCTTGGGTAAATAAAGGGGGGTACACTTTTTTATTTAATTTATATCTTATTTATATCTGTTTATATACAATTCTTATGCTAATTTCCTAATTGTTATACATTGTCTTATTCTAGTTTCTAAATGGTTATACAATACTGTTACTTATTTCTACCTTATTTCTATTAGCCTATTCTTAATTTTTATTTTTTTTATAATTTTGATGATTTGATATGCTAATCATATCTATCTAGCATCATTTATGTGCTATTTCGTTTGCTTACAATTATACATACATATTTACAATAATTTAGGAATACGGCTCTCTTTTGCTCATTTTTTTCTCTCATTATACTGCTTATATTTTCTTGTAATAATTTATGGCCTAGTTGGTTTTCTAAATTATATCTTGCTTGAAGATGGACAGGACACTCGAGGAGGATGTGGAGGACAGATTCGACCTGCCCAGGGTCGCAGACGCATGACGGGCTCTCCTTGCACTTAAAACGATGTAAGTACTCGGAGAAACCGCCATGCCCCGTCAACACCTGGGTGATGAATCTGTCCACCTCTATTTTTCCGGTCACTTTGTACGCCGCCACTGCGTCAGGGAAGAACGTTTTGGTCAAAGCGGCCGTTTCGCCATTTCGATACCGGTCGTTCCATTCGTCAAGCGAGCGCATGCGAATGCTTCGCTTGACGAATGAAACGGGACAGTAATCGTAGTCGAAACTCCGCTTTGACCTTAACGCCGCCTCTTTCGCCAGTTCGTCAGCACGCTCATTGCCTTCCAGTCCTGCGTGTGCTTTGATCCAGAACAAACTTATATGTTTGTTCTGGAGCAAAGCATCGCGCAGATAACCCCGCGCCTCAACGGCCAAGGGGTGGAGGGCTTTGGGATTCTGCAATGTTTGGAGTGCCGACAAGGAGTCGGAGTAAATCCCAATCGTTCCTGTGAGCCCTCCAGCCGCCATCCGCGCCGCCCGGCACATCGCCAAGAGTTCCGCCTGGTAGACCGTGCAATAGGACGGCAAAGCAAGCTTGAGGGTTTTGGTTTCGGCGGCGCCTCTCCATACGGATAGCGCCGCTCCCACCTTGCCCTCAATCTTGCTGCCGTCCGTATAGATGTTAAAGTCATGGCCGTTGTTAGCCATGAGTTGGTCTTGGTCCACCAGACACTTGAACTCGATGTCGATGTGGCAGGCGGGGTGCGGAGACCGCAAAGCCGAAGACATCCGCTCCACCTCCCGATCTCCTATCTCTCCCTGGGGTACCCCCTTCTTGGCCTCGTAAAGTGCCGCATTTGCAGTATTTGGAGCTTCTAGAATATTTAGGACATCTAAAGTGTCGAGATGCTCATAGTTGACATCTATTTGTTCCAGTTCATAATGAGGGCATTTCTCGTGTGGGTCACAAGTGGGTAATAAACTTCGGTCTAAAATTTGTTGAACTTTAGGTATTATAAAATCTTTGATCCTATAAAAATTTATACGTTTTGTATTCGCATATAAATATGATATCAATTCATCAAGACATGAAACATCGTTGCCTTTTGCAACATGCATATCAGCAAGACGTTTAATACACCCGCCTACGCCATCAGATGCACCTTTACCGTGCTCTTTTTCACTGTAATGCCATGTGATTGTGTCAACACCAAACTCTTTACTAATAATGGTAGCGATTAAATTGAATAAAGAATTGTTACGATATTGAATTGATGGGCCGTCACTTAATATATGTAAATGTTTTTAACTGGGAGACAACTCCTTTATTTTTGTTATTATAGCTTGTAAATGAACATAAATTAAGACAGGGTCATGTCTGAGATTGTCAGAAATAGTACAAAAAAATGTTGTTCTTACAAAATTATTTGAAGGTTCTAGTTGAGTACTATAGTAAATAGATGTATGTAGAGATAGTTGTATATTCGAACCACCAAAATGAGCAGATTGAACTTCTTCTTTATATTTACAATTGTAATTTTCAGCAAAATCAATGTGAAGTAGACCATAAATAGGGGAAATATTATTTTTTACAAACTGGATAGCCTTTATTTGATGTATCATGCATGCGACATGTTTTATAAATAAAGGTAAAGCTGAATTTAACTTATTAAATAGAATTTTGTAGGTAGTTTGGACCTTTTCTTTAACGGTTTTTTATTTTTTACATTGTCTAGGATTACCTTTAATGACAGGGTATTTCTCAGAGTTTGCGTTCTTCGTCTGATTTATCTGGCCAAAAATTATTTTCATTTTTGGCTCTATTCGACATACTCTTATGATGAAAGACATGTCAAAGAACATATATTTGAATTACGCACTCATTTTAATCAAATATTTTTTGAGATATTTGACTTTAATTTTTTAGGGCCCATATGAATCAAAATTTGTGACGGATGGATCAGAAACAGGAATAAAAATGAAAAAACCGAGTCTGTATTAAATTTATATAACATTTTATGTATTCAGAAGGTAATTCAGTGTTATGACAAAAGCCGAAAATACTCTCGTCATACTGCTTGTCGTCGCTCGCAATGTTATTTAAGTAATCTAAAGCAACGTATCATGTGTTACGAGCGAATTCAGTCGAATGTTTGGCTCCGCAGATTTAGCAGAAGGTGTCGCTAGTCAAATCTTCTTCATCATCATCTTCCTGCCCATTTCCCAATCACTTCGGGTCGGCGCAGTACATACTGCTGATAGGATTTGGCAAAAGTTTTACGACCGGGCGCCTGCCTGAAATCACCTCCTTAGGAATGCTATTGTTTATCGCGGAAAGGGCCCAAGGTGCGATGACCAGCACATCTAATTTAGATTTAATTAGTTCTATAAAATTATCTAATGTCAGTAATTATTTCACCAGTTTCATTGGCACAGTCAAATTGTTTGAGGTTCGGCTTGGCTTAATATTGGAGAGTTCTTACGTCTTGTAATATGCATATTCCATATTTCTTTCTACTAAAATATTTGTTGTAGTATTATTCAAAGTTTTCATGTAATTTTCTGATATATTTTGAAATAAATGTTGATCACAAATTATATCTCCTTATAATCTTGTTTCATATATCTTGTTAAGGTATCTATAATCTTACACAATTTAAAATCATAGCAGTATTTAAGGTACTCTTAATATCAGTCTTTATAATAAAAATAAAAGAATTAACAATGCTACTGGCTATATTGAAGATATTGGAGAAAGAACTCCGAGAAGCTTTGGTGAATACTCCTTTCTTATTTTCTCCATCCTTATACATTTTGCGACTCTCTTCTTTTCTTTTTTCTCATCATTGGTTGGTTTTGCTCGTGGCATTGTTGTATACTGCAATATAAAAACGATAAATTAATACGAGTATTGTACTTCATGAAAGATTATTATTGGTACTTTTCAAGTTTGCGATTATCAGTGTGGAATGATTCGGGAAAGGGATACGGGAAGGGTGCTCCCGATAGCGTCAGAGGAGTCCTAAAGCGAACTGCAGAAAAAATACTCGCCAGAGGAAATGACATAAAAAAAATTAAAAGCCTTGTTAAGCAACTGAAAGACCATTGTCCAGATGTTATACCTATTAGAAGTGTCGTTATGCTTGGAACTTGATTTTAATGATGATTGTGTGATAAATAACTTAAACAAAATGTACCATTTTTTTATTCATATGGGTTTTTGACCACATGAATCAGATACAGATAAATCAGAATTTTGCCTAAAATCTTCGATTACCCATGTCACATATTTTCATAGGTATTCGCATTTAACCAAAAAAATCTGTAACGCAAACGTATTTCTTGGAGCATAGATTCAAGTTTTAAAACTCTGTAACATTATTTGTAAACTAGACATATTAATCAGAGACCCACCTGAATCAAGAACATATGAATCAAATACTTACTTTTGTGTCTCCGTATCGGCGCTGAACTGGTCGCACTTCCAGCTTCGGACCCTTTTGCCGCACAACTGACTACCCCGAGCGCGGGTTGTGATGGTGTAATTTTTTGTATTTCGCCGACTACAGTCAAGTGAAGCGCGTGGCACATTAATCAGAATTTTATGCCGGACACCTTTTATTTGTTTATTTATAATAAGTAAACTAACGTAAATATAACTAATATATTTTTTTTGTCAAAAGATAACTAATCTTTTTTCAATATGATTATAATTTATATTGTTTTTTTAATAAGATAACGCGTTATTTATAATTTTGTTCAGAAAAATGGGGAACGGACACGTCATATGAATCAGAAGAACGAGTTTCAAACGATATTTTTATATATTTAGAATGCAATTATTATACAAACGGCATTGGTCCAAGTTAGATAATAGTCTAAGGTGTACTAAAAAAAATATTTCAGACCGATTGATTGGCTAGTTACAGAGATAAACCTCCAGAAATCGAAAATTTAATGCGCTGAGAAATACCCGACAACAGTGACATCTTTAGTGACACCTTTCATACGTAACGGACTCATGATCATAAAAATTGGTAGAAGTAATATCTTTATTCTTACATGAAGGATTACATTTTGGTGCCATCCTAAAAGGAAATAAATTTAATTTCATATATGCTCCCAAAGATTTTAGTTGATACCCGATAAATCTAATAGGCGGAATATGTAGGTGCGATTAAATGATTGAATTAGCAAATGGTAGAAGGGGTTAATGAATAATTCACTGGACAATAAAAATATATATACCAATACATAAATATAAAGCAATAAATATTTCTATTGAAAATAAACGGATCGACGAACGGAAGAATCATCCAAAATCAAACAATAAAAAAATCTATTAAGTTTTGATAGAAGATGTGTCAAATTTAAAAGATGTTAATAAATGTTAATAAATGTCAAAAATCAACCGTTTACTATTCAACCGTGTGCTTATGTATAGAAGAATTAGTACCTACAGGAGGGACGTATGTGTCTGTAGAAAAGATAAACATCCCTTCTGTAGACATTGACTCTCCTGAAGACAAGTATGTCTACAGAAGAGATATACATGTGGTTAATAATCGGTACAGGGAAAAATTTTGAGGTTACAAATTCAACAACTTAGCATTTGCATCTTGCTCCCCAAAATATACAAGGCCACTATAATTAAATATTTTTAGTTAATGTACTTACTTTTAAGCACGTCCCCAAGGAAAGACGCATCGAGGTTTTACAAAAACTTGTGTACTTCCTTAAAAATATGTTTTTATAATAATTAACACGCGCCGTTACAAGACTTACAAGCAATGAGTGACAAATATAACAATGTTGCAAAGTTAAAAAATAAAAACCCAAATACGTTTCTCTAAACGCAGATTCTCGGTTAGTTCTTTACGTCTACAGAAATGACCATGAAATTGACAACACCATGTTTATTTATTTTATTTCAATAATAAAACCCATATTTTTTTTTATTATTATTAAATATGAGGTCATCTAAATGTAGAATATTGTGTTAAAACTATTAATGAAATAATGTAATGATAAATATTTTTAATTGCCCCTTAAAGTCCAGTACTTCGTATCCGAACAGTCTACAGAAGGAGACATTTTCTATTATACAATGAATAATTATAAATTTAACGCAGTTAAAATCACTTATTTTTAGCATAAAATAATATATAATTAAGAACTTCAAATAATAACGTCAATTCAAGCTCGCATTGTTTTGATTAAATAGATTTTACAACGAGTGAACACTTTTTTTTCAATTTTTGTGTATGACCCATATGTTAAATAAAATGTAAAACAACTTTTAGACTTGGTAAAAAAAACTAAACTTATTACTTATGAAAAATAATATTCATTACAGTGGGATGAATGTGCATAAATTAAATAAAAGCTATTATGGCTAATTGTTGTCATGGTAACCGTTGTCCTTGTCTGACAAATACATATTATTGTATTTATTGTTATTGTAGCAAAGACTGGTAGACGAAATAATCCTTATAATTAGTGAACTTTTAATAAAGAAATCCTAAAAATCCTATGTGTTGCTCGTATACGTTTAAATTTAAAATAATTATATATAAATTAAAAAAAAAAATAATGAACTAAAATCTTCACTAAAATTGAATTTAGGTAGCTTCGTTTAGTCCATCGTCGGTTGTATATTGGACCGTATTGGGTTCTATAAACGTGGATGTCTGTGAAGATGGTGTAATTGAATTACTCTCGAGCTTCGTTCTCGATATTAGCAGATAACAACATGTAGTACCACACACAAGACTCGCCGTTTCGCACTATATTTTAGAGATAATAACAAAAAAATATTAAAATATGAGGGTAGATTAACCTTGCTGTACCGTCACCCGCCTGGGCGTTGTCATTCACATTCTAGTGCTTCGCTGTTTCGTACGTTCGGTGTTAATTGTTATTTAAATAATAATATTAGTTTTTGGTTAGTTCAAAATAATTAAAATAACTATATGAAAACATGAAAAAAGTGATTATGTAGTTTTAATTTAAAAAAAATTAACAAATTATATCGGCGGATTAGGCGTTGATGTCTGCAACAGGGATTCGTCTTCATTGGAACGCGACATGCTGCTGCCTCATAACCAACAAGGTACAAGCTATGAACACATAATATAACATCTATATTTTTGTGTCTTTTTTAATGATGAATAACGGTATCTCCAAAAGGGATTTTCCAAATTCAAAATATAAATACATGCTATTCGGATTTACCTATAGGGGAATTCCAAAGCTATGTATGGACGTAAAATTAATATATATCTACTATTAAATAGTACATAATATGGGATTGCGTGTTTCTCAGACAGGAGTTTCACTACCCGCTTTTGTATATAAAAACAAAAATTATCTTGAAATTATTAGAGTGACTAAGTCACAAATCCTAATGCAACAACATCGGACGATTTGGCTTTAGGTAAAGCCCCACCCAAGTGGGTGTGCTTATTGGGTAACAGGACAGCAATACGAGGATATTTCGAACACAGATGGAATAACTTTTCCTCTGTGCCTCCAATATGTACATATTACTGTTGAAATACCCTTATGTGCTACTAATAAAGCAACACTACCGCCTCTTCTTTTTCTGAAAGGATTACATCACAAGCAGAGAAACTTACGGAGTCATCTGCACAAGAAAAGGATGTGTGAGAACGACATTGCTGTGCTTAAAACTAAAGTTTCTAAGCTAAATCCATAATTAATGGAAATTTTCCGCTAGAATCCCACTTATACAAAGGAGTGTGGCAAAGATATAACAGATCTTGCCATTAGATTAGACCACATCACTTCAATGAATCTTTCAAAAGAAAGTTAAACTAGTCGAATCAAAGAAAAAGAAAACAGGCTATTTACCTCGTGTCCTCTTGTTACCACTATCCTCTCTGGGAGCGATTATGTACGTTTATTCTGTCGTCAGTTAAAAAAAAAAAAAAAATCTAAAGATTCTATAACTATTAATGGATACCTGGCTCGTATCTTATCTAACTGATATTTAACATTCAGATTCTGTTTTTCCTCGTATATTTATACTTTCAACTTTTAAGGATTAATTAAATTCCTAATTTAAAAAAAAAAAAAATAGATAAACCTTTTTTGATAATAAATTGGCGGAAACATTCAAATCGGCTAAAACGTGAACTATAAACAAATCCGGCGTGGAACTCTGATTTGTATCGGCAAAGAAGCCCACTACTGCTAGGCCTGGAAAGTCTTCAGCAAGACCTTGACATTCGTTGGCAAGTGCCGGGAGCAGCGACGACTTCAGCGTCCGTGCAACCCAACATCTTAAAGATGTCATCACTTCAGCACTACGCTCCAGGCACTAGATGAGGTAAAGCCTGCATGCAGGCTGTTTTAGTTATTTCTCTAAGCAATGATATATGATAACTGATAACCTGCATTACTCAGGTACTTGTGTTGTTCGTTATTTGTATTGTGATTAGTTACTGAAATTCATTTTTCATGTTCAGTTATACAAACAATTGTTCTAAAGGAACGGACATACTCCTTATCTGTATTATATACATATATACATACGTATATATCTATACTATAGATTTCATAATCCTATGAGTCTATATATTTACCACATTTATCATCTGTTGAAGTTATTCTATTATGTCGGCTTAATTGACTAATTCATTACCAATATAATAGTAATTCTAAAGCTAAGCGAAAAACATCGCCATTTATTGAATAAAAAATAAACAAATTTATAAATACGGCTTATTTCAAGCTGGAAGGGTTTAAGAACTACATTAAAATATTTATAAAAATGGTTTTATAGGTTATTTATTTTTATTAAAATACATCTTGAGATTATGATAAATCTTGAGTTAAATGGTACGAGTAGGTACCATTGGGTTTAAACACCATTTCATAAATTTTATCAAGAATTTTTAAGCCGTTTGTAAATTATTACATCCATAGGATTTTTATCTATTTACTACGTTTAAAATAAGAAAACTAAGAAAGTATTATTTTACTACGTTTTATTAGGATTATTTGTTCTTTGTACATTAAACATATCTTAACTGTAAAAAAAAAAAATCGTAATACAAAAAGGTCTTTGTTCATTAGGATTTATAATTAATTTAAAGAATACAATATTCACACTTACCTATAGGTATTTGTGCGTTTTTGGAGGAATATTGTAAACTAAGAAATTGGAAGCAACATTTCCATTGAGGAAAAACAAAAAGTTAAAATTTAATTAATCTATTTAGTAAATAAAAACGGTGTAAATTATGTTATTTAATCGGAGTATTTATGTCTGCTGGCCCAGCAGTCAAAATTGTGTGGTTATACGAGTATACTTGAAACATGCAAAATTTTGAACTTTTTAAGAAAATTATGATAAATACGTTATGTATTTATTTATATATTAGTAAATATTTTAGTAAAGTAAATAATTTAACCTTTATTTATGATCGGTGGTTAAATGCTACAAACCATTCTATTTATAGAATAGAGATTAATTGATGTGTATTATGTATGCCCTAAAATTATTTACCGAAGCCTCAACTACGGGATAGGGGGTCGCAGGTGGACAAAATACTGTACTGTTCTGGACAAAATACAGTGGACTTTGGAATGAGCAAGAACGGCCTATGCATATTAATTTTATTTAAAGATACATACTTTCTAGGACTTAGGTATTTGCAAAGTATTTCGAAAAGTGTTATATATTGTTACGTATTGATAATTATAATACTACGGAAATATCTTACATATACGAGTAATGTAATGGCGGGATACAATTCCCACACTTAACTAACATAACAAATTAATTGTAGCAATAGTGTGACTCATGAAAAATTTTCGTATAAGCGAAATACATTCGCTCTTTCGACAAAATCAACCTGTCTATAGTAAAATTATAAATATTGCTGGCAGAATTTTTTTTTGCAAGTAGATTTAATCATAAATAACTTTTCAAAATTTCATGCAATCGGGATCCTGATGCCTATGCGATAACGCATTTAATGTACGAATATATTCGACAGAATAATCTTTTTTTATAGATTTTTACAGATTTCTATAGTTTTAAGGGTTTTACGTAAACTTACAATAAATCGTCGAAGCCACTGGTATTGTAGTCGTTCCACAGTGGTCGACTCAACCGAGATATTCTATATTTAAAAGGTTTCTTATAAGTAAACCTTATTCCACGCGGACATGACTTGTACAGTAACAACTAAGTGTACATTTGTTTTGTATATATAATTAGGTGTATTAGTAAACCTTTAATTTTTCATTAATCTGTAAATTTAATAATTTCCCATTGTAGAAAGCCTTGAGTTGAACACCAGCAACTTACACTGGTTGTCGTGATAACATACGGACATCATTCTTCCTAAGAGGAATTTCAGAGTCTTCCATTCCTATAATGATAGCTTTTTTGTTTGATAATACAATACAATAATTTAACACATTTTTAAAGAAATGATTTTTATATTGTCACAAAAATAATGTTTCTTAATTGAAATGTACAATTTGAGCGCTAGGTATGGAACCTTAAACAATTGCCGATTGGCTTTATCACTTCTATTAGTCAAAAAGTGATAAATAGTTTTGTAATTTATATTTTTTTATGGGTATACTCCGTCTTAGACCCAACTTATCAAAATATAACTTAACCTGGGACCAAACCAAGTGCTAAAATTTAGCAAAGTGGTACCCTAATGTAAATTTAAGTATTGAATTTTTGTTTATAAAAATAGTAACCTCGGTAGCGCTCGTCACAACCTGCAAACGCAAATACAAAATTTATCAAAAATTATGACAAATCATATTAGTTATTCGGATTCCTTATAAAAATACCAGATTTGAGTGCAATCGATGCAATTAATACTTTCGTAGCTTTTCTTTTCACAGAAACCTGACCAGCTAGTACTTTTAGTTCATTCTAAGAATTGCGTCAAGGCCACTAATTTTTTATATATCATTAAGAAAACCTGATAGTTTTCTATCGGCCTACTAAGCTTTAGTAGGTTTGTAAAAACTTTGATATAAAGCAATGGTGCTGATACATCGGCGTGCAGTGCGCACACCACTAGGCATGCTTCTCCTCCAATAATAAATATAGATATTATTCGAAATACTGCTGGTTGGAGTGAAAAACTCAGTTTTTCCCAAATTTTATAATAAAATTATATCTTGAAGGGTGGCCATAATGATTGAGTTCGTAATTTTGTAATCAATTTATAAAACTATAGGACAGAATAAGTACAATATACATACATAGTTTTTCTTTTTTATATTGAATGTATTCAAATAAAATACAAATGATGATTAACATTATATTTTATGAATGTATTTTTTGTTTTAATCTTTACTTATAAGATAGTAAAATCTTTTAAGATAATGAGTGACAGTAAAATCAATAGCAAATACTCACTTGATATGTATTTTTAGTGTAATTATTTAACACCTCTGGGTAATTTCTAAGAAATTAATTGTTAACTGGCATACCGGTGTGCCTGCACCTTTCGACAGATTAAAAGGTGTCGTTATTAGAATATGTCTTAACTTTCATGAATATAATTGAATTTAATAGAACATTCTATCGGTATTTCACGAAGATTTTTCTGCTCTAAACATCTACATGTTGTTATCTGCTAATATCGAGAACGAAGCTCGAGAGTAATTGATGATTAAACGAACTTACCTGTATGTGAAGTTCAATCACAATTACTCGATGAGCTTCGTTCGAAGATATTAGCATCCCTCCCTCCCCGGCAGTTCAGCCTTTACCCATAGCCGTGAAATACCTCCCCAGCTATTCTCTGAACTAAATGACAACGCCCAGGCGGGTGACGGTACAGCAAGGTTAATCTACCCTCATATTTTAATATTTTTTTGTTATTATCTCTAAAATATAGTGCGAAACGGCGAGTCTTGTGTGTGGTACTACATGTTGTTATCTGCTAATATCTTCGAACGAAGCTCATCGAGTAATTGTGATTGAACTTCACATACAGGTAAGTTCGTTTAATCATCAAGTATATGGTAAATGTACTGTACTCGGTATTTGTGTAGATGAATTGGGAGGTACATTCAGTATGTTATCTGTCAAATCTTTAACTTAACGTTTGAATGATCTTAGTTGTGTTGGTGCCGTACAATTCAAGTCTAGCAGGAAGCTTAACAAAAACATCTTGTTAGCGTTATTTGTCATCATCTCGTCATCGTTATTTTTGGTCATTTTCGTTTTTATATAATCATTGAAGAGTACATCAGTCTCTCTTACTTTGCTTATATTACGCCTATATGTTCCATATGAACTACACTGAGATGAAACTGATAGCGGAGTTGAAATACTTCCAGTTTGATCAGTGGGGGATGTAGTAGGCGGTAGTGATATCGGAGGCGCCAGTGTTGCCATTTCATACTCGTATATGCAAATAATGCTAGATTTTTACGACAATAATGCTAAAAAAGTGCTAGGTCAAACTTTAATATGCCAAAAAAGAATGCATACTGCTAAGTCTAAGTTAAATGATTCATAAATGAAAATAATTGTAAGGAGGTAGTGTAATTAAAAATGCAGTGCTATATTTAAGTAAATTTAATCAATTCGACAATTCAAATAATATTTGTAAATCATCAATATCAGCTTCGTCTTCTGCTTGTGCTTGTGATGTTGATGGGCTATCTTCAAAATCAATATTCATTGGTATCACAAGCGACTCTTTAACCCCTCTTATCTGCTTTAATACATCGTCGGAAACGTTATAGGAATGACAACATTTTCCTGACCTTTTAAGGCCATATCTGATGTGTAGAATAGAGTTCAGTGTATGTAGTGACATTCGATTTCTTAATTTTGTTTTGACTACATTCATTTGGCTGAATACTCGTTCTATCTCAGCATTAGAGTGCGGCAAAGAAAAAATAGAAATGGCTAAAGAAGCTAACTCCGAAAATGGGTTATTATCCGCTGAGTCTTTGTATTCATTAACCTCCGACCAAAATTCTATAGTTGAACATGTTTTATTTTTCCAATTCGTATATCCAATATTCCTCCACTGTACAACTATACGTTTAATTTCATTGCCCTGACAGCCGAACGCTTGTGCGAGTTCTACTATTGGTGCTTTTGTAGTTTGTAATGTTTCTTGTACGGAAATCATATTCATTGTTCGCAGTATTTTTACATTTGTTGGCAATTTTGATCGCATTTCATGCACAAGTTTAAGTGTAAACTGCTTACAACGGTGTCGTAGATTACGTTTGGCTTCTGGTAAAAGTCCGTATTCGGTCAGCTTCAGTTCGAAATGATAGCCCATGTACGGAGATGGATCTAGATGGCTTTCAAGATTTGTAGCTGTCAACACCTCTATTCGCGCTGTTGGCAGTACGATTCTTCTGGCGACTGCTTCAACTAGTTCAACTAAATCATTCAGCAGTTTGGTCGGATCTCGGTCGTTGCTTTCAAAGTGCATATTTACCTTTTGAACTTCATCTAAAATAGGCAATAAATATGAATGAAACAAAATATGACACATTACTTACTCGTAAAACTAAACAATACCTTTCATTGTTCGGGAAAATCCCTAATTCATAATAAAGTTACCATAATACTATAACTAAATATTGTCTATAGTTTTAATTCAATCTTTTTCATAGAGTAAATATATGATGGAGGTGTGAACAATTTGTCGATCCCATAGCAAGAGTTGCCATAGTTGCCATCACTAGTACATAAAATTCGAAAAATGCTAAAATATGCAATATGCTTAGGCCAAATTTTTCATGCCAACAGGTTTAAAAAAATGCCAAATTTATCATTAAAAATGCTAAAACGGCAACACTGGGAGGTGCTGGTGATGCATTTGCAGTATTAGAGTGCGGCAGGCATAGTATTTATAGCACGAAAGTGGACAAGCTTGCGAAGCGTTTTTTTTATCTTTGCCTTGTAATTGGGCAACCTGAAAGTAAGAAAAAACTATGTATTAGCTTGCCATAATACCATATCAATAATAAAGTCGCACTTATATTGTGTAAAATATACGTGATGCCAGAATATGTATGCCAGGAGGACATTTGAATCAAGAGGACAATTTACCACTCGAGAAGTATTTTAAAATGTTCCTTGCCAGATTTTACCTCAGCCATTCGAAATGAGTATTTACAGGGGCATGATGTAAATCTAGTCTTATATCAATCATTTTCTCATTCCTTAATGCTATACTAGTCCTAAAATCTGATATGGCAAAGTCGACTATCACTTGTGGTTAGATTGCCTATAAACATTGTACGTAAAATTTACACGAATACCTTAAAAAAATAAGAGTTATCATTGCCACATATAGGGATACAATAAAATATAACTCTATTACGAGATTATTTTACACTGGCAACGGAAATTTTGTTAATGTGGCAAATTCACCCGCCTTGTTTTGATTTTTTTAAACTAATCAGAAACAGCCCGTCAGTGTTGCCAAACGATTTTTTTATAATGATAACCAAACATTTTAATTAAATATTTATTAAAAAGAAAATCAAAACATACATTATGATAAAATGTATAGGTTACAGTTACAGTATACGATTGGCAATCAATTACATCTATTAAATTAAACAAACATAAAAACTCTTAGGAACATATAATCTTAGCACTTTTCAGTAAATATAAAAACAACTTAAACTATCGCAACGTGAGATCGACATAGATCACAATAAAATAAAGGTGAATATAGTTTTTTTTTATGATATCAACATAACAATAATTTCAAATTAACTTAAATGAATTTCTTTAAATCTTGAATCAATCAACAACAGCACTGTAGCAACGTGTCTTATTTTAATAATTAATAAAAAATACAACTTGAGGAACTATACAGAAGGGTTTATTTATTCTTCCAATATAAAAAAGGGGTTTACGCTTTTCACGTAGCACATATATATATATATATATATATATATATATATATATATATATATATATATATATATATACATATATATATATATATATATTCAAACTAGGGGGAGGAGGAACCGACGCGTCCGTGAGATGGCTACAGATTAGTAATAATAGTTGTCAGAGACTGGACATCCTTCCATGATTGTAACAATCCATTTAACATACACTACAAGCACAAGTGGTCATCAAGTAGTAAAACACAGCTTATAATCTATAATAATAGGTAGTACTAGGTAACCTATGAATTACTACTCTATGGAATATTATACTTTGAAAAGTTTATATAGTCAAATTTTAAAGTACCTCTACAACCCTCACAAGGAGTTCCTAAAACTATTTCGATGTCACTTTTTATTACAAAGCTAATGTCATCGACATGCAGCATAAAATTGACCCTGTCTTCTTGTGCGGGCAAGGTCCTGCCGGAAGGACACCGACCGGCACTTTGGGTCAGAAGGATCGACCTTCTTTCTGCCTATATTAAACGATTGGAACCTGGTAAGAAAAGCGGTACTGACAGGCAGAATCCTCCAGGTCGCCGACTGTTGAGAGCACTCTTCAAAAGCTCACCCTAAGCTGCGTACGATGGCGGATAATACGGCCGCGTGCGAGAGGTGTGCACACCCTTCCACTCTAATCTGGTTTCGTATGTGTGTCGTCCACGATGTCTGGTGCGCGAATAATGGTGGCAGCGGCCGCCGCACCGGCGCGGGATGCGCTCGGCGCGCGCGGCGCGTTAGGCGATGCTGTCGTGCGTTTCTTCGTGTGTTTTTAAAAGAAAAAGAGGGCTGTCGGCTTGCCGTATGTTCGTTTTATAGAGCGCCGCTCTGACCCTACCAGATTCCATTAACACGATCCACCCATAAATTGAACGAATAGTGAACACTTCTTCTCATAAATTTTATACATGCCAGAATCAATCAATCATGTCCAAAACTTTTCCAACATAGTATTTGTTCGTTTTAAGGTTTTGATTCAGTTAGTTTAAAGCATTCCTCTTCAGAAGTATCTCTCAAGGAATAATTGTCATCTTGTCCGCTACTGTCGTCACTTTTATATAGTATCTTCTTTTTTGCATTACATGGTTTACTTGCTTCAAGTAACGCTCCTATTTTCTTAGTAATTAACATAAAAATTAAATTAACTGGGTTTTTACAATCAATGTATTCTGAAATTTCTTCTTCCGGTTGGACGACGGGCAGATTCTCTTTGCAATGCGATGCAAATATATGGTCTACCGGAAAGTTCTGTCCGTTTTTGAAATAAAATAAAATACATTTTTTTCTTATTGTCAATAAACTTTAATAATACGTATAATTGCTATTATTATTATTGACTTTTTGCCAGCGTGAGGGCAATTTATATATCCCATTTTTGAAAAATATTTCGCCTTTTGATGCGAAAAATTGAACCAGTGCTTATTTGATATCTTCTGCATTTTTGAATTTTTTGCCCTTCAAAAGAAATTGTAAGAACAAAAGCAAGTGATAGTCGGAGAGTACTAAGTCCGGGGAATATGGTGGATGCGACAGAATTTCCCAGGCTAGTTTTGCAATTTTTTGACGAGTCCCCAAAGCAGCATGTGGTCTGGCACTATCATGGTGCAGTATAATTTCCTTCCTGTTGAACATCGCCGGCCTCTTTTCTCGGACTGCTATCTTTAAATTATCCAATTGCTGACAATATTCCTCCGAATTGAGCTTTTCGTTCGGTTTTAATAGCTTATAATGTATTGGTCCTCGAATATCCCATCATATACACAACATTCTCTTATTCAAAGTAAAATTTGGTTTAGAGGTGGAAGGCCTGGGATTTCCAGGTTCACATATGCCTTTTTCCTTACATTGCTTTTGTAGGTAATCCACTTTTCATGTCCAGTTATTATCCGGTTTAATAAGGGCACTATTTTGTTCTGACCAAGCAGAGATGTGCATATGACGACTCGATCATCGAAATTCTTCTGACTTAATGCATGTGGCACCCATCTTGAATCCTATCTTCCTAATATGGTCCAAAATGGGTTTCTGAGCTGAATAAAGTCTTTCTGCAACCTCTGGTTTTGTCAGAAAAGGATCTTGCTCCAACATGGTCTTAATTACATCGACGTCGATCAGAGATGGTCGCCCAGAACGTGGCTTATCAGAAAGATCGAAATCACCTGTTTCAAATTTTTCGAATTAATTTCTGCATGCCCTATCAGAAACTGTACCTTCACCAAACACCCAATAAATTTCTACATGCTTCTATAACATTTCTTCCTTGTTGAAATTTGTACGAAAATACAGTGGCATAAATGAATTTTATCAGTAGCCATGAATACACTAGAGCTTAACACTTAAGACTAACGTGAATCAAAAGTTGATTTTATTCAATTTGCTATGTTAGTATGTATACATTAAGCGATAAAAATAGAGAGCCGAACATGCGCTAAATAAACATGTGCTTACATATCGAAAATTGTTGTCGTCGAAATGGACAGAACTTTCCGGTAGACCTATTATATTAAAGTTTTGTTCTGCTTTTGTAACGATCTAACAGCCTCGGTGGTGTAGTGGCTAGCATGTACGGCTGCACATCCGGAGGTCCTTGGTTTGAGTCCCGGGTCGGGCCAAGTGAGTCTTTTTGTTTAGTAAGCCTCAGTTGTCATCAGGTCCTTCATCGTCAGTATCTTTGACACACCCGAGTAATTGCAACGTTTTCGCACTTAGGTTATCTTTAAATCTTTTATATTTATAATATTATGTATGTATTTAAAGTTATATATGTGTAGTGTATCAATTATCTGGTATCCATAACACAGACCTCGTTGCTTACCATGGAACTAGATGGTGCTGTGTGTTAATGTCCCAACATATTTATTTATTATTATTATTTATTTTTGGTTGGTTCATTGTAAGAAGCAAATATCAATCTAGTATACAACAAAAGAAAGGTAATTACGTTTATGGTGGCCGGAGGACTCAAGAAAACCAAAGTCTTTACTTAATTATTTAATTAAAATCACCTTTTAGAAAATAAGAGTACTATATTTAACTTAAGTCTATATGAGACAATGGTGATCGATATTAGAGTCACCTATTGAATACAATTTGGTTATAACTATCAGTATATATAGGATAACTAAGTGCTGATGTAGAGTTTAGTTAATAGTGGTGCGCCGTGGTGGTACGCGGCGTACGTGGTTCTCCACCAAGCATATGTCACGTAGGTCACGTACATACAGTATGTTAATTTGGGGCATACGTGTAGCGATGACTTGTGACGGTGTGCAACGTCAGCGGTTCTAGGCAACGCATGTAACACCTCCACCCCTAGAGCAGCAACTATTTGAGGACCTTTAACGAAAATGTTGCTGGTACAGGATCCTGGGTGTTGGTTTCCTCAGGTAAAGCGCTAGTATGCTCTTTGCCCTTTCTTGATTCTTCATCTGACGTAGTGGTTTTGGCTTTCGTCCGTAGCATATGACGTCGAATGGTAATGAGCAAGGCAAGTAAAACCACGCCTACTATAATCGTATATAGAGGTATTGTTGTATGGTAAAGTGTCGTATCCGTATGGTCTAACCTGATTGGATGTTGGATGAAAATTCTATCTTCCAGATGGTGCAGATTTTTAAGATTTACGGTATTGAGGGTTAGGTGGGGAATCTTGTCGTTTTCTATTGAGTCATAGGAGTTGTTCAAGAGTCCAGTGATTTTGAGCGGCTGACCTTTAATCTCGTCGTTTATGTTAATTATGGTGATGGACTTCGTCCGTAGAGAGCATTCAGGTGGAATGGTAGCGAGGTAGCTTCCAGACAGTGATGTATACTCCTGACGACCACATTGCAGTTCAACTTTTGTTAGTTCTGGGAATATAATCGTGTAGTGGCGATCATCTAGTTGCTCAATTGCTTCTTTAGTGAGGCTAATCTTTGTTGGGCGGCATGACTTATCCAAAGACTGATTGACGACGATACTTTGGATGCAATCAGGCTGTCCCCGTGGCTGAAGATTGAGGCTTTCTTCGCAGAGATGGTAATTACCGAACTTCGGGCATTCAGCTTCCATATACATGAATAATTTTCCATCTGTTGCCATAAAGGGATAGGGGGGTATAAGGGTTTGGTGTAGTTTATTGGGAACGACGGAAAGGCGGTATAGTTTGAAGGTATTGGGTGATATAACGGGGAATTTGAAAATTATCACTATGCGCTTATTAATAAAATAGCTACCAGGTTTAATTATATTATAGTAATCTCGTAAATCAGCATCTAATATTTCGTTATTGTTATAAATGTTCCTAAGTCTAATTATCATTTTCTCTAAATTATCGATGCTTAACATGCTATGGTGAGTGCTCGATGCACGAATAAAGGCTAATATGTTCTCTAATCAAATTAGTTCTAAATATAAGTCATCGGTGTTTTTGCTTACGATACCTAGAAGCTGTGCAAATTTGGCGAGCTTGACTTCTGAGAAACTTTGCTTACCTAAAATAAACGTTATAGTCTCATTCATTCTTTGTTGGTTTTCTACTATTTTATTTATGATTTGAGTATACTCAGACGTCCATGCTTTATTGAGAGTAATATGATCGTTAAATTCAGATAATAGTTTTTCCTCATTATTCTCTAAGATTTTTATAGCTTTGTTATATTTTTCAGCATCTGAGTGATCCAAGTTACCAGTTATTCCTTTAATAAAAGATCCTAGACCGTCGATTAATCCTCTCTTTACTCTATTAGGTTCTAAGCTCTTTAACTGGGAGGTTATTTTAAGAAGTTTAGAAGTCAGATAGTCTATTTGAAGCTCGAATATAGGTAACGTATAATTATCTAGTTTCATTTTAAAATATTCTAGCTGGTTGTTAATAGAATTAATTTGGTGTTCAATATCGGAGAGTTCTATGTATTGTATAAAGGAGTGATAATGCGTGATAAGTTTTGTTTGTCCAAGCTTAAAGGGTAGAAGCCCAGGTCCATCGTCAAGTGGCTCGAGTCGTATTTCAAACGCTACCGTAAGTTGAACGAGCAATGCTAGTCGAAACCTGAAACAATGTCTAGGTTTTAGGTATACGCTTGAGTCGAGACTTGGCTATGGGTCCTTTCCTTTTAAATGTGTATATGTGAATGGGGAGGTCAGCAAGAACCGTATCTTGTGTATAGCGTGGTGCTAACTTCTGTCGGCTAGCTACAGGGTTTTTAATAAAAACTTGTTGGTCGGGCTGGTATTCTATTTCGGGTTCGCGATTTTTATTTCTATTCGTCATTAAGTTTGTACGATCTACTGTGGTGGATTCGTTAATCAGTTCGTATGCAGTTTTCATCTGGTCGTGATGGGTAAGGATGTACTGTTGCATTAAGTGCTCGGTTAGGTCCATGTCTAAGGGGTCTCTAGGGTCAAAATGTCCTCTTATTATGTCGTGAGGTCTACATTTGGTAAAACTATGCACAGTGCTGCTATAGGCTAGTATCGCGTAAGGCATTAGATTAACAGTTGATTCATCTTTATGTATTAGTCGAAGTATGCGTAAATGTTCTAGTAACGTCGAATGGAATCTTTCTATAATACCATTGTCGTTAGGAGAATTAGCCAAGGTTCTATGGTGGTTGATTTTATGCAACCTTACGAATTCGGCGAAAAGTTGGTTCGTAAACTCAGTTCCATTGTCAGTAACAATAGTCAGAGGTATTCCGTGGTGTGTACAGTAAGTTAATAGTCCTTGTAAAATACTAACTGCTGTACCGTCACGTAAATGATAGGCCTGTCCGTATTTCGAAAAAGAGTCTACAAAAGTCAAATATTTTTCATTCTGAGCTGTGAATAGGTCTAAGTGGACTATCTCTAAGGGTTTGGTTGCTGATGGTACGATATTGAACTGGGGCTTAATGGGGTTCCTATCGTATTTTGTCTGTCCACACACAGTGCATTCATTAATGTACTTTGTAATCTCTTCTCTCCTTTTAGGCCAATAGTACCGGCGAGACAAAGCCAAGTAGCATTCGTTAATGCCTCTATGGTTTGTCTTTACTTCGTGATAGTGTTTAATTATCTCCTGCTGTCTTAAGTATTCCTTTACATCTTCTAGCTCAGTTTTTGTTAAAACTAAGTTCATAGAAGAGTTCCTAAAGTTTCTTTGAAGAATCGGTAGAATAGAATACATGCCTAATGGTGGTGTTATTTTAAGGGCGGTTTTTACTTTAGGGTTGACATACTCTTTAATAGTACTAACTACGTCTTGTTCTAACGTGGATTCTGAGACTTGTATGTGTGTCCGTGTATGAGTGTCAAAGGGTTTTGTAGTTGTCGTACGTCGCTTAATGTCTCCTACAATTGTAAAACAAATCTGTCTATGAAATTTATTAAGTGGTTCGTCAGTAATAGGTATCTCAAGGATGGGGTTTTCGGTGGATGTATGTGCGGTAACGGTTGAGGATCCTGGTGGTTCGGGTATGACTGATATATTGGTTCTACATTCTTTCAGGAGGGCTTCACTCTCCTCATTGTTTAACTGAACTCGTGACAAGGCATCTGCGTTAGCGTTATGTTTTCCCTTTTTATAAATGATGGTATAATCATATTCGCTAAGTTTAAGTCGCCATCGGGTGAGTCTTGAGTTAGGTTCTTTTAAGTTCATAATCCATTGGAGGGGCTTGTGGTCTGTAAGAATCTTAAATCTTCGGCCAAAGAGGTAGGGTCTGAAATACTTAGTAGCCCACACTATTGCTAAGAGTTCTTTCTCGATGGTACTGTAGTTTAGTTCGCAATTGTTTAGGGTTCTAGAGGCATAGCAGATAGGTTTGTCAGAACCTATTGTGCCTTGGGAAAGTACGGCACCTAGGGCTACATTTGAAGCATCTGTCGTCAAAATGAAGTCCCTCGTAAAGTCAGGATATTGTAATATGGGGTCGTTAGTCAGTAGGGTTTTGCAATGCTCAAAACAGTTAATATTCTCGGAATCTAGGGTAATTTTATTAGATTTCTTAAGACATTTAGTCATGGGTTTCGTCACTCGTGCAAAGTCAGGTATGAATTTCCTATAGTATCCTAAAAGTCCTAAGAATTGTTTAATTTCCTTGGTGGTTTTATGTAATGGATAATTTTCAATAGCCTTAATTTTGTCTGGATTAGGTTTAATACCATCTTTACTTATTATATGACCAAGATATGCGGTTTCTAACTTTAAAAACTCGGATTTATCCATTTGCATTTTAAAGTTAGAGTCTCGTAATCTACTAAAAACCTTTTCAAGGTTTACCATATGCTCTTGGAGCGATGTACTGAACACAATGATATCATCAAGGTAGACGAGACATATTTCATTTTGAAGTCCTCTGAGTACATTGTCCATGACTCGTTGGAACGTTGATGGGGAGTTTTTTAAACCCATGGGCATACGTAGGAATTCAAAGTGCCCATTTTCCACATTGAATGCGGTTTTAGATATGTCATTAGGGTTCATTTCCACTTGGTAAAAACCTGATGCCAGGTCCAGGGTGGTAAAATATTGGCACCTACCAAGTCTAACACGTCTGTAATGTTGGGTATGGGATATTTGTCATCGATGGTCTTGTCATTCAGTTTTCGAAAGTCTACTACAAGTCTCCATTTCTGCCTACCGGATGAGTCTGCTTTTTTAGGAACTACCCAGATGGGTGAACTCCATGCTGAGTCTGACGGTCGTATGATACCCTGTTCTAACATCTTGGATATTTGGTTTCTTATTTCTTGTCGATGTACGTGAGGGTAGCGATAGCTTTTGGAATGTACGGGAATCTCGTCATGAGTTCTAATGTTATGTTTAATTTTGTTAGTGAATGTAAGGGGTTCGCCTTCAATATAAAATACGTCAGCGTACCTTGTACTCCTTGTACTCGTTCTTCCGCATTCAAATGGTTAGTTCGAAGTTGATTTAATACATTCTTAACACGGTCTGGGTCTTGTTTAGTGCGCGTGTACTCGATATTACATATATTTATCTGAATTGGTCGATCGGGTAAGATTATGTCCTTGTCTGTCGGGTTTTTCATCTCTACTATACCAATTCTGTCCGTCACCGTCGTAATACAGTCATGAATGACGCAGTTGCAAAAAAATTGTTCAGGTATGAATACATCACCATCGGGATGACAGATAGGGATGCTAATCAAGCGGGAGGAATTGGCGGGAATAATTTCTCCAGAGCTATGTTTTCTACATTGATAACGTAATAATGGTATACTTGCATTTTCTGTGAATAATATATTATGTTTAAGATCTATTGTACAGTTTTCTAATAAATCTAGCCCTATCAAACCATCAAAGTAGTTATGAAATTTATAAATATATAATTTCATGTTTCTTACTTCATTAAATTCTGGAAAACTTGGAATGGTTATGGAATGGTCATGTACACTGGTTACCTGTGAATTAGTTATTTCAAACGGATCAAAATCTCTAGGTATATGTGAGTAAAAATTTTCTACAGCTTCGGGGCTTATAAACGATTGATTTGCCCCGGTATCTATTAAGAACTTAAGTGGTGAATTATATATCTGTATAAAAGGTAACTCCTTTTTTTAATGGAAATTAAATTCTATTTTAGTTCTGGATTGCGAGGGCTTTTGAGAAAATCCTGCTCTTTCGGACTATTGGTAGGTTGTGGGGGTTCTAAAGCAGAATTAGGAGGTGGATCATAGTATTGAGGGTCGGCTTCATAAGGGTAATCGTAGGGTAGATTCGGGTGCTCATAAGGATTATAGTCATTGTACGAGTCAGGACAGTCATATTAATCGTAGTAATACTCAGGATAACAGTTATAGTCTTCATATGTCTCATTGAAATTAACTTCTTTGGTCTTAAAGTAATTAGAAGGAGGGGGATTGCCAAATTTCTGCCAGTCATGTCCGGGAATTCTAGGTGGTAACGGTCTAGACATAAAGTGACTAACTCCACTCATAGGCTTAGGGTCAGAATGATAAGGTGGTGTGTTTCTAACATGGTTTCTAAAACCACTATTATTATAATTGGGAGGAGGCGCTCTAAATATTTGCTGTGTGCGTGTAGGATAGCTATGCATACGCGGTGGGGTTTGATAAGGTGTTAACTTAGGGCGCCATGGTTGAAAATTGTAAACGGGTGTTGGTACGGGACTTCGAAAGCTGGGTCCAGGTAGGGTTAAGTTATAACCTTTAGGCGTAATATTATTATTATATGATAGGTGCGATACCTTTGGTGTTAACTGCGTTAGAACTGATGAACGCCGGTCCACAGCTGATTCGTTCCGTTGCTGTAGGTATGTTACATTTAATTCCTCCTGGACAAATTCCAGAGCCTTCTCTATAGTGTCAGGTCTCATACACCGAATACGAGACCCAAGAGGTTCTTTTAAACCTCTGACATACGCCTGCATCGTTAACTTGCGATAAAGATCTCGCTTGGCTTCAACGGTTGTACCCACAGACTCATGCAAAGAAACGTATGTCATAATAGTGCAGAAAAGGTTCTGACATTTGTCATAAAACTCTTGTGGGGTATCATTGCCTTGAGTAATTATAGACAAATCATTATAAAGTGCAGTTTCATCCCTTTGGTCTGCGAAGTTATTAATTAAAGCATTCCTAATACCTAGCCAATTATCAGGTATTCCGTTGGAATTTATAGTTCTAGCCGCTGCACCGGTTATTTTATTTAATATACCATTTATTAAACATAAATTAGTTAATTCGCTTTCTGGTTCATTTTTAATGTAGCTTAAAACTATTTGATCGCAAATCCTAATGAATCGAGTATGAATATTAGGGTTCCCGTCAAATTCAGGTACTGCGCGAAGGGCCTGTAGCCTAACTTCTTTGTCTACATATTTAATTAAGTATCACAATATTTATTATATATTAAATATAAATATAGCATACACTTCTTCATATTTATTTATTATATTACATAACATTATAATTATAACTATCTACATTATTTATACAAACACACGAAATATATCAATTAAATTATTACACTAAAATATAATATTTTTAATATTGGTGTTTGGTAATACGCGTTCTCTCATACTTGAAGGTGACCCACGCGATGCGCGAGCGCCGAGATCCACGCGTCACTCAGTAATTGCTATTGCAACGCAAAGCCAGTGTCGCTTGTCCTTACGCCGCTCTGCTTACGTACTCGCTAATTATTCGAAATTAATCATATATCATCTTTATCTTCACTAGTATTCTTCCTATCTGTACCCCTTCTATTCTATGTGCTTTATGGACTGTTATACGTGTATTGTGTGAACTATTTCTTTTGTGTATTTGTACTTAATACAATTATTGAATTCAACGAACTTAGTTTATGTTATTTCCTTCTTATACTACTACATACATACACCACTGACCAAACACCATAACTGGTGACCCCGAGGACACAAGTATCAGGAAGAAAGGTACGAAACTACAAGATGAGTGATAGTAGTGACTCTGCGAAAACCGTTGGGTCGCGCAAAGATGCCAACGTCACCACACGGCGGACTCGTCCAATGCGCGTTTCAACTGTTCAAGACTTTGAGGATATTAAGACGCGCAATTTAAAAATTAAGGTGCCACCTTTTTCTCCAGAGGATCCGGAATTATGGTTCGCTTTGCTGGAAGGACAGTTCGAGATCCACGGCATCATCGATGACGTCACAAAATTTAATAACGTCTGCAGTAATTTGAGCATGCAGTATGCGAAGACTGTGAAGGATATTCTCATCAACCCTCCGCCCATTGAAAGGTATGAGAAAATTAAATACGTCCTAATAAAGCGACTTTCTGCTTCGCACGAGGCAAAGGTAAAGCAGTTGCTCACACATGAGGAACTTGGAGATAGAAAGCCTTCACAATTTCTACGGCATCTCCAAGACTTAGCTGGACCTTCGGTCCCTGAAGATTTCATCAGGACAATATGGAGTAACCGCCTGCCTCACGATATCCAGACTGTTTTAACTTCACAAACATCACACTCTTTAGAGCAAGTCGCAGACCTGGCTGACCGTATACAGGAACTGACATCACCACGTACTGTGGCTGCTGCTTCATCCCATACCCACTCTAGTGCCCACTCGTCTCAACCATCAGATGAGATCACTGAGTTGAAACAGATGGTGCACCGCCTTACTCTCAAACTGGAGGAGCACATGCGAGGAGAATGCTGTTCGACTTCACGTGAAAGGCCACGCGACCGTCGCCGTTCTTTATCACGCCAGCGGAGCCGTTCCAGCTCCAGCTACCGGAAGTTCCCTGTGTGCTGGTACCATAAGAAATTCGGAGCACAGGCTCACAAGTGCCTAAAGCTTTGTGACTACACCAAGGCGGGAAACTCTGCGGGCAGTCGGTAGTGGCGACCAGCGACTGTCCAGCATACAAGGGTCGCCTCTTCATCACCGACCGCACTTCGAATATCCAGTTCCTGGTAGACACAGGCAGTGACTTATGTGTTTACCCTCGTTCTGCACTTCGCGATCGTCGTGTCAAGACGGACTTTGAACTCACTGCAGCAAATGGTTCGGTAATTGAAACTTTTGGCTTTATTGAACTTAATTTAAATTTAGGCTTAAGGCGTAGTTTTTCTTGGCGATTTATTGTAGCTAACGTAACGAAACCGATAATAGGTGTTGACTTTCTTAGTTATTATAATTTAATTGTCGATTGTCGAAATCAACGCCTACTAGATAATATTACCACATTGTCATCTAATGCTATAATTGCCAATGCTGATGTATTTTCTGTTAAAATATTTACAGGTGACACGCGGTTTCACGAAATTCTTAGTAAGTACCCCGAAATTACACGCCCATCTGGCACACCCGTAATACCAACACACAATACGATACATCACATTAGGACTACTCCAGGACCTCCCATATCATGCACCCCCCGTAGACTAGCACCGGACAAACTTAAAATCGCAAAGCAAGAGTTTGAGCTTATGATAAAAAACGGCACAGCCCGTCCTTCTGAGAGTCCCTGGTCTTCTCCTTTACACTTCGCTCCTAAGAAGGATAACGGCTGGCGCCCATGTGGCGATTACCGAAGGCTTAATTCACGGACTATCCCAGACCGTTATCCTATTAGGCATATCCACGACTTCTCCCATTCTATTTCTGGTTGTACTGTCTTTTCCACTATTGATCTCATGAAAGCCTATAATCAGATCCCTGTCCATGAGGATGACATCGCAAAAACCGCCATCACTACTCCCTTTGGCCTGTATGAGTTTCCCTATATGACCTTCGGATTGAGAAACGCTGGTCAAACATTCCAGAGGTTTGTTGACGAGATGACGAGAGGCCTCGACTACTGTTATTGCTACCTCGACGACTTCCTTGTGTTCTCCAAGGATGAAGCCGAACACGAAGCTCACCTTCACCAGCTCTTCGGTCGCATGAAGGAATATAACGTCCTCGTCAACACCTCTAAATGTGTTTTCGGTGCATCGGAGGTAACATTTTTAGGTTACCGAATCTCTGCATCCGGCACCAAACCTCTAGAGTCTAAGGTCCAGGCTATTACAGAATATCCAGTCCCTAAGACAATTAGGCAACTTAGGAGATTCTTAGGAATGCTCAACTTTTATAGGCGATTCTTACCCAACTCTGCTGCCACCCAAGCCCCTTTGAATGCCTTGCTTACTGGCAACGTCAAAGCCTCACACCCAGTCGACATTTCAGGTGATACTCTGTTGGCTTTCACTAGGTGCAAGGAAAGCCTCCCTAATGCTGCATTACTAGCACACCCAGATTGTCAGGCCGATCTCGCTCTTGTAACAGATGCGTCCGACCTGGCAATGGGTGCAGTTTTGCATCAGTTTAAAGGCAATGCTTGGGAGCCTCTGGCATTCTTCTCGCGTAAGCTGAGTCCCTCTCAGCAGAAGTACTCACCGTACGACCGTGAGCTCTTAGCCATATACGAGAGCATTAAATACTTTCGTCATATGCTAGAGGCACGACATTTTACGGTGTACACTGACCACAAGCCGCTCAGTTATGCTTTCAGTGAACGGAAAGCTAACTGTTCGCCTCGGCAGTACCGTCACCTCGATTACATATCGCAGTTCACAACCGACATTAGACACATTTCAGGAAAAGACAATGTTGTCGCTGATCCACTGTCACGTGTCGATGAACTGCAGATGTCATTCGACTTAGACGTGCTGGCCAAATCACAAACATCTGACACAGAGTTGGCTCAACTTCTGCGAGAAGAATCTTCACTCCGCTTAAAAAAGTTGAGGATACCTAACTCTAGTACAGAGCTTTATTGTGACGTCAGCACCACTACTCCTAGACCTTTTGTCACAAAACATTTACGAAGACAGCTCTTCGACAGTCTTCACAGTCTCAGTCACCCAGGCGCTAACACGACAGCTAAATTAGTTGCTAATCGATTTGTCTGGCCTGGAGTACGCAAAGACTGTCGAGAGTGGTCTCGCCAATGTTTGGCATGTCAACGCGCCAAGGTAAACCGCCATGTGTCATCTCCACTAGGTACTTTCGATTTACCACGCACTTGATTTGCCTTTATTCACGTGGACATTATTGGCCCACTACCTATTTCACAAGGCTACCATTACTGCCTCACGGTGGTTGACCGTTTTACCCGGTGGCCAGAGGTTACCCCCATGGTGGATATGACCGCCGAAACAGTTGGGAAGGCTTTAATATCGTGGATATCCAGATTTGGATGTCCAACGGATATTGTCACCGATCGCGGTCGGCAGTTTGAATCTACACTTTTCCTGTACCTAGGAAAAAGTAACGGGTTAGTGGAACGGTTCCACCGCCAATTAAAGGCAGCCATTATGTGCCACGCTGACAACAATTGGGTGGACACATTACCTTTGGTGCTATTAGGAATAAGGAGTGCGTTCAAGGATGATCTTCAATCATCATCTGCTGAATTGGTGTATGGCGAGCCGCTTCGGTTGCCAGGTGAATTCTTCCAGGCCTCAGTCCCAGATTCAACTGACATATCGGATTTCACCACTCGCTTACGCCAATTCGCAGCTAAACTTCAATCGACACCGGCTGCACGTCACAATAAAGACAAAATCTTTGTCTACAAAGACCTGGCTACATCTAGCCACGTATTTTTAAGGGACGATGCATTACGTGGTGCTTTACAACCACCTTACACTGGCCCTTATGAAGTTCTTGAAAGAGGTAAAAAGACCTTTAAAATACAGGTCAAAGGGAATAGTGTTACAGTATCTATAGACCGCCTTAAGCCGGCCTATATACTGTTTAACCCAAACCCTGAGCCCACCTCTAATTTCACTCCTACTCCCAAATCACATCCCTATTCCCTTCCTCATCCTGATCCTACAGGGCAGAGTGCCCCAGCTCAGAATGACGTTAAACGGACGCGCTCAGGTCGAATAGTTCGGTTCCCTGATTTTTATCGCCCGTGACGGTCTTTGGGGGGGGGGGGGTGATGTAGCCTAACTTCTTTGTCTACATATTTAATTAAGTATCACAATATTTATTATATATTAAATATAAATATAGCATACACTTCTTCATATTTATTTATTATATTACATAACATTATAATTATAACTATCTACATTATTTATACAAACACACGAAATATATCAATTAAATTATTACACTAAAATATAATATTTTTAATATTGGTGTTTGGTAATACGCGTTCTCTCATACTTGAAGGTGACCCACGCGATGCGTGAGCGCCGAGATCCACGCGTCACTCAGTAATTGCTATTGCAACGCGAAGCCCGTGTCGCTTGTCCTTACGCCGCTCTGCTTACGTACTCGCTAATTATTCGAAATTAATCATATATCATCTTTATCTTCACTAGTATTCTTTCTATCTGTACCCCTTCTATTCTATGTGCTTTATGGACTGTTATACGTGTATTGTGTGAACTATTTCTTCTGTGTATTTGTGCTTAATACAATTTTTGAATTCAACGAACTTAGTTTATGTTATTTCCTTCTTATACTACTACATACATACACCACTGACCAAACACCATAGGCCTTATAGATCGTATCTGGGTCCATTGTTAATTTACTTAGATTATTTTCTACACCTAAACTAGAGCGATTTAAATTAGAACTATTTGAATCTAAGTCTATATTTCTATAAATATCTACTGCACTATTCCTATGAATCTGTCTTGTAGGGACAGATCCTTTCCCGATTTTTCTTGGATGGAAAATGGTGGAAAAAGGATTGGCAACACTTATAGAAAAAATTCAATGCACTTACATGTGTCCTTCTCTGGTTTTTCTTTTGCACTGATTTTCAAGTGCGTCCTCGGCCGCGTACGTAGATTCGGATAACTCGACGAAACACTTGAGAGTGTAAGCAGGAGGATGGATTCGCCTGGAGCCGATGCTTGGTTCTGGACGTCTCGCTACTGCTTCGAATTATCCTACCGACTGTGCCAATTACGTTTATGGTGGCCGGAGGACTCAAGAAAACCAAAGTCTTTACTTAATTATTTAATTAAAATCACCTTTTAGAAAATAAGAGTACTATATTTAACTTAAGTCTATATGAGACAATGGTGATCGATATTAGAGTCACCTATTGAATACAATTTGGTTATAACTATCAGTATATATAGGATAACTAAGTGCTGATGTAGAGTTTAGTTAATAGTGGTGCGCCGTGGTGGTACGCGGCGTACGTGGTTCTCCACCAAGCATATGTCACGTAGGTCACGTACATACAGTATGTTAATTTGGGGCATACGTGTAGCGATGACTTGTGACGGTGTGCAACGTCAGCGGTTCTAGGCAACGCATGTAACAAGGTTTTCAACATTGAGATCAAATCCGTGTTCAACAACATAGTTTTTATCAGAAAGTCAAATTAACGCGGCTAGTTTGACAACTTGAGTTGTAAGAAAAGCCAATGTAACCTTAGCCTGCAGAAACGACTGTTTAGTTCTTTGTTTATAACTTGGTTGCAAATATGATCAAAGTTATCTTTGGTCCGCAATGAATTTTAAAAAATCTTATTTACGAATCTTATTTACAAAGGGGATGGCGAGGTCTGATGACTCACTTGGCTCGCTCTCTCGACCCCGCCATCCCCTTCTACCTAACCTATCGGGGTGCCCCAAGCCCCGAGCTCGCTTCGCTCGCTTTTGCATCCGAAGCTATCCCCTAAAGGAATAACAAAAGAAAAATTCAAAAATAAGGGTTGTAAACTTTTATTACACATTTTAATAACTCTGCAAATGAGTCTAGATTATTATTATCTAAATATTTTCTCCAATACTCAGTTCACCAATCTTCAAAGTTTTCATTATAATTAACTTTATGAAATCTTTTCTTTAAATTTCTCCATCGAGTTTCTATTCGCTGGGTGTGTATGACATCGGGGCCAACAAACGGATTCTCAGGGTCACTGTGATTCACATTCTTATGTATATACCCATTATCTTTGAGACAGTTACATGCCCTCCAACAATGCGTGTGTATAGTTGTCCCCGGTCTCACATGCTCTTTTATTATTGGTGTATGAGGGTCTCGGAATCCCTTAAATTATTGGGACACACAACCACTCGCAGGTTATCGCTTCCATCTTGAATCATACCAAGGACCCAGTACTTTTCTATTTGACGTTTTTTATTAAATTTTCTTTTTCCAAATTTACTTTCATGAATTTGCACTATACTGCTTGGGCCTCAAATTGGTTCAGTGTATTTATTTTCTTTAAAGTCAATGATTACTACTTCTCTGCCCACAGTATAACATACGCGAAGAGTTTGCTTGTAGGTATGTCATGTCAAGAGAAAAGCAATAATTGAAATATTATTCGCAGCGGGATTTTAGCATTTTCTTTAGTTGTTCGGTGTCATATTCATTTTTAATTCTTTTTAAAAGAGAACTTCAAAAGTTTCTATATTTTTTATGGGTGAGACTAAGAACATTATTATTTGGTTTTTTTTTTTATTTTTGATGTACACTGCAGGCCAAAAGTTTAAGACCACCTTACTTAAAGTAGGAAAATACAATAAAACTCCAATTAAATATTAAATGTTTAATTAATCTGTTTAATCATCTAATGAAATACTAATTGACAAACAATATACTTTAAAAGCGTAAAGAAATATTAACAGTCCATGCTAAAAAAGGCTATAGTTAACTAAACAGATTTTTCATCAAAAAATCCTCCTTTACATTCTATGACATTTTTCACAAGTCTCGGCATACGGGCAATCAATTTGTTGATGGTGTCTTATGATATATTGCTCCAACTTTCGCATAAAGCATTTCACATTTCTTCTTGCGAGGATGGGCCATTGTTACGGACTATCAAGCTCTTGCCACAAAAGTTCAATGGGATTGAGATCCGGGCTCTGAGGATGCTAAATCATGTATTTCCTTCAATTTTGATCAAATCGCACGTTCCTTGGCTAGAGAAACAACCCCAGACCATAATAATTGAGCCACTACCATGCCTGATAGTTGGGACTACACAGTCTGGTATCATCTTTTCTTGGGCACTGCGTCGAACGTAAATCCTTCGTCTTGAACTGAATAGTTGAAACTTGGATTCATCGGTCCAAAGAACTTTTTAAAATCTTCTTCAGTTCAATCTCGATGAGCAAGGGCCCACTGCATCCGTTCTTTCTTGTTTTATGGCCTTAACAGAGGTTTTCGAACGGCGACGCGACCATACAACTTCGCATCTTTCAGTCGCCGTTTTACTGTAGTCAATGATAAAGGTGTAACTCAGGTTTTGTTTACTTCAACGCAGATATCTGGTGCTGTTAAGCGTCTATTTCGGTTGCTCATAACAACAATGAAATTATCTTCACTAGACGTCGTAGCTCTCGGCCTTCCGGAGTGTGGACGATCTTGATAACTGCCTGTCTCCCTGTATTGAGTTATTGTGCCATGAACACAAGTCCTCGATAACTTCAGTTGTGAAGCAAGCTCACATCCGGATTTGCCTTCATTATGTAAAACAACGATGGCAGAACGCACTTCACTGCTAATTTCGAGTACTTTTCCCATTTTAAGACGTCTTCACTCAGCTCAGCAGTTACCTTTAGAGTATATTATATAAGTTTTACATAAATTATGATGGTGTAAAGGATTTGCTATAAATTGTATAGTCGTACACACACATCAAAAAACTTGAGATAGGTAATTCTTAAATGAATGATTATTATATAACTATGAAATCGATTCGAAATGTTATAGTCTGTGTACAATATGGAATATCGCTGGTTATATAATGTTGTGGACATAGATTATGCAGTAATTAACATAAGCAGAAAGATTATTAAAATCTATTTAAAATTTGAATTTGCCAAAACAGTTAACACTTAACAGATGTAAATGTATATGTCAAAATGATAAGTATTATAATGTCGCTTCGTTTTTCCAGAGTGGCGAAGTAATCTGTGAATTGAATCATTTTACAATACAATCATACAGTCTTCAGTCGGTGGATATATAGAGGCAAGTCACCAAATATGGAATACCATTTTGTTTTTGGGATATAAAAAAAAACTTCATATAAATTAAAACAGTTTAATGTTTTTACTAATCAGTCATACATTTATATGTAGTAATTAACAGCCTTTAATCTAATATATTAGTTATCAAATTAAAATCTAACACAAAAAACAAAATCACAAATGAGTAACCAAATATGGAATAGGTACCCATATATGGAATATAAGTATAAATCAACATAACAATAACAAAAATGGACATTAATATCTTTGAGATCAATTAAATGAATATAACATATTGTGATAAATGATCTTTCATTTATCACAATATGTTACATAATTATAATTACTTGCAAAAGTTACAGATCCAAGTATCAAACTCTGGACCAGCACAATCATAATGTGCCCGGAGCCCACACATCAAGCATTTAATCCAGCTTTCTCCACTTTTATCCATGGAAAAAAGTCTTGAACAGAACATACATTCTGCATCAGCAGAGTCAGGAGGTACTTGGTCCATCAACTCATCATGTTCACTACCTTCATCAAACTGGATAACGTCTAGTTCCTCAGAGTCTTCTTCTTCTCTATCATCCTTATTTTTCTTCGTTTGTTTGTTTCTCTTCGCAGTTTTCTTCTTATTCTTTGTCTTGACTAGTTTACTTTCTTTTTCTTGTCTCTTCATATTTTTATTTTCTAAATCATTTTTGTAGGGAGAAGATGTTATGACTGCTGCTACAGCAGCTTTTCTACCTCTGCTAGATACTTTTCTTCGTTTCTCTGGCACTGGACTTATGGCATGCGGAGACACCAGACCCAAACTGCTGCGATTAAGCCCAGAAGTCGAAGGTGCAGGTTCAGGTTGTAAATTAGCAGTTGTTTGTGGTGCAGGTATTTCTACCAGAACTTGACCAGTTTCAGATCTTGATTCCAGCGGAGGTATATTGGTTGTACAACCGTCTATTACAGCATTTTGTTGCGCAGCAATAAAGTCCACATCACTGAAGACATTTTTATTTAAAGGCCACAATCCAGTGACTTTGAACCCGTTGGATGCAATTTCGCCTGTTTGTACTTTCAAATAGGATTTGCCAAACGGCTCCACAATATCATATGGACTTAGAGGTCTGTTGTTGTCTCTAATCCACATGCGTATTTCCTCACTATAGTATGTTTTTAAAGGCCCCATGAAAGTCTTATCTAACGGCTGCAATTTATGAGTCGTATGAGGAGGTAACGAAACTATGTCCACGTTATTTTCCCTAGCAATATCTATTATATCGATATTGTGAGTATAACTATAGTGTCCATCTAATATCAGTAAAACCCTCGATTCAGGAGTCGGGTTGGTGTGTTGAATAAAGTGCTTGAACCAGTCTGTAAAGATGTTCATTTGTATCCACCCTGATGGATGTGCAACTCCGACTGATCCTGGAGGACAGCCTCTCATTATACTATGTGATTACATGACATTATACTATGTCAACATGACATGACATGACAACATGACATTATACTATGTGAATCCAGGTTTCATCCAAGTAAAACACCGGTTTCTTTTCTGCTCCAAGTTCTAAAAATAATAAGTAAATATTTTGCCCTCCAGGCAGCAATTTCTGGTTTTTGTATCAAAAAATTGCGGGCCTTTTTACATTTTTTAACTTATAGCCCAGCTTGTATTTTAATATTTTCCACATAGTCGGTTTTTGCCCAGGAAAATTTAATTCCTGGTTTGCAGCGGATAGAATTTTCGCAGTGTTGGTATTTCTTTTTTAACCGTATAAAAGCTGTTTATTTTATTTCTTATACCACAAATCATAAAATCATCAATTTCTAATGTTGGTTTTTTTTCCTTTTTTTTTCGTGGTGTCAAAAGTTTAACAGCTTCTGTACTCGTACCAGCTTCCGTCAGCCGTCTATGTTGACGCTACTTTTTTAACCTCTTGTTTTATGTTTCGTAACGTGCGTTTTGATACGCTAGTCGCCATCGCTGTGCTTTCAGAGCTTGATCAACAGGTATTATAAAAGAACGGTTTTTCTTCTCATTTTCAAAATAAGTCATAATAACCTTTAACACCATATTTCGTACATCACTTCTTAAAGTTTTTCCTTTACCCATAGTTTAAACACAGCGAAAAAATTAAGAAATGTCAAAAAGCAAAGAATATATAGGAATAATAACCATATGCGCATGCGATTGTCATTTTCACGTTCATCATCATGTTGTCAACGATACTGAGTGGGCGATGCAGCGGCGCGGTAGGCGGTAAAAGGAGGGGCCGCGCATTCCATGGACCAGCAAATTTAGCGCGACCGGGTTATACGTTACGTGTTTTCTCACGACGTGCAAGACATGGTCGTGAGTTGTTTTTCGTCAATGTTACCACATAAGAGGCACTGAGCTGTCAACCACTGAGATTATTTATTAATGTACCAGCATCTTCGTCTCCTCAATCTTCGTCTGAAAGCACGACGGGCCCGGGAGGTGCTATAAATATCTGTAGAGGCTCTAGAGTCTAGAGCCTCATCGTCTTCGAAAATAGCCAGTGCCTATTGTATATAACATCTGAAACTACAGGAAAATCATTTACAACGAAAATTTGACTGCCAACATTCTGCGAGATACATGTTGTCTTCATCTTTGGAACTATCGCAACTAACTTTTTCTGGAGTAATCTGACTCCTCTGAATCATCTTAATGATTACTTTCATGATGCTGTAAAAATTCGCGTTCCGATGTGAGATACTTTTCAATATCACCTTTACTATCACATTCTTCTGAAGCTAGCAACAGGGAATTGATTTCCTCTTCAAATGACGGACTGTCTACCCGCATCACTTCTCTTTTTGATGGTTCAACTGAACTCGTGCTCGGACGTTGACGTTTTCCATTTTTTTCTGCCATTTTCCATCAAAAAATATAAAAATAAAAATAGTAGTTCAAAAAATATTATATATGGCAAATAGGAACATGTAGTCTGACAGGCTATGTCCGAACCTTTGATAATTATTACTCAGGTGATATATGAGTCTATTAGTTACAAAAACCGCAATGTCCGTTGTAAGAAATCGCGCGTAATTTATTATTTCCGTAGTACGCATTATTGGCCCTGTAGGCCGTATTGGAACTATAGAAGTTTGATTTTAAATTATGTAGTTAATCAAATACTAAACTTAATCTTGAAAAATCTTTACGAACTAGAATAATAACCAGAAAAACATTATGGACATTGCTGACTTTGTAACACTCGGCTGGACTTTGCGGTTTTTGTTGCAAAAACAACATGGACTTTGTTGGCTTTGAAACATACCTATCCTGACCTAGAATGATTGAACCATATTGATACTTTTACATGAAATACCATTCGAGTCCATGCCAGGTAAGATAGTCCGCCTATTCTACTAATATTACAGTGAAAGTTGTTATGTTTCGGATGTTTGTTACTTAACACGCAAAAGCAGCTTTATTTGAATAAAATTTGACACAATGATAGATAATAGTAACATTTTTTTATTCTGGTACAATAGAGATTTTTTGAACGACCACGCGTATTTTTATAATGTCAAATAAAACAATGCTTTTTATAAGAACTTTATTAGTTTTACAAAGCTGATATTAAATTATAAGTAATGGTGATTCTTTTTTTGTTCTTCACATACCGACTTTTCAAGGGAATCGATATCGTCAACCATATTTTCGTCCGGTATTTCTTGTGGTGATACTACTCTGTTATAGTACTCCAAAATCTGTAAATCGCGCCATTTGTTCCCAAAATGAGTAGATAACAATTTATTAACGTCCCTAAATTTTAACGGTTTTACTTGTGCGCCCCGTGGAATAGCGGTTGGAGAAATCATAGCCGTGTTTTTACCTTGTTTGCACACGCTTTTATATTGACCTGAATCAAATCTATAGTGGTAGTCTCTAACGCCAACCATGTCATTGCTTCTATTGGCTCTTTTCAAATAAAACCTTTTGCATTTAGAAAAAGGTATATGCCATTTTGTAGTTATCAAAAATAAATCTTTAACGACGGTTTTCCAGTTGCATACATGAACCGTAGTGGCAACGTTTATGGCGGTAGAATGTTTTTTCACTACATCAAAGTATTCTTTTGGTTGGATTATATTTTCAATTTTCCGTAACTCCTTTTCAATACGAGCAAAGACTCTGTCCGGCGGTAGAAATGAATGTCCCACAACTGGGAAGACTACTTCAACCAGATGTATTTGAGCTGGTGCATCTTTTGCTAGCCAGCGTGAGAGCATTGTTATAAGCATAGAATTCTTATTTTGACCGAAACAACCGTCCGCCATAAGTCGAACTTGATTACATTCTGGTGAAAAATCTGTATTGCAAAGCCGATGGTAAACTGAAGATACTATGAGATTTGCATCTTTTGCAAATTTATCCTCTGTCCAGCAATAACTGAACACATTTTCTTTTGTTAATGCTGATTTGGAGTTACCTTCCACAATAGTGAAATTGTAAAAGTATAGTTGACGGGAATAGTAGGTACTCTGGTCTGGTATTTTGGGCAGAGGCATGTTTTTCTGGCAGTCGAAACTAAGGATCTTCATTTGTCCCCTGCAAATTAAGTATGTTCTAAATCCCCAGTACATAAGAAAAAGTAAGTAAAAGTAAGAACATTAGTTGCACCACCATATAAGTGTAGCTTTAAAACAACCCCCAGTTGGTCGGCAAGTGCGTTAAAATTTCAGACCATTTTTATTTATTTTTTCCTGTCATGTATTGCCTTTAATGTAGTATTTCTCGCTATAACATCATTGATTCATCAATCACAATATTCTTTGTACGGTAATATATTAATTCTAACATTCTTTTATTAAAACATTATATTATTTGAAAATTTGTGAAACAAAGCACAATAAAATAAACAAAATAGACTTTATAGTCAGTGAGAAAAACTTTGAAATGAAATTAATATTTGTGTCTGAAATTTGGCATTTCTACTCGTGTTGTGAGACTTCTGTTACCAGCTTAACACATTTTTCTACAGATTGTGTGTGACAAAGAAAGTCAACAATTTTTAAAGTCTAAAATTTCTTTCTCTTCCAGTAATTGAATTACACGTTCCTTAGTTACGATTTGATTTCTTTAAATGGAGTCGAAGCTTTGGTCACAATATTATTTATTTCTTCAGAAACAATCGCATCATTATACTTCATTTTCAGATCATTCTTTATAAATAAAATATATTTAATGACGACCTTTATACATAGTCAAAATTTAATTTGTATCTTTCGATACACATAGTGTTCCCGCAGCCCGCTATCGCTAACATAAGGATCGTGGAGTTATCGTTGCCTTTTTTTATACAAACGCTAGACAGGTGAAATTTTTGATTGCTAATATATAAATTTTATTTCTAAATAGATAAATTTAGCATTTAGTAGGATAATATTAAATGGCTATTCAAATGAGAGAAAATATGATTAATTTAGAAGGTTATTTGATATTACTATGTACACATATAACAATACATGTATTATATTATGACAAGTTATGTAAAAATATTCCAAACTGCATATTCTTTTTGTTTGTGATATTGAAAATAGGGCGCAATTTAGTGAATTCATCATTTTGGTCCAAGTCAGCATTATCACATAAATTGATATTTTCCCTTATAACGTCGAATTTGTTACGACTCATACTGTTAAAATAGGTTTTAACTGGGTACTGGGATGGAAAACAAATGAATTCTTTATTTGGTTTCAAGCATAATCTATATTTATTAAAACCAATGTACAGTAGGTAATACTATGTATAGCTTGGTTGCTTAAAATTAGTCCAGGAAGTAAGTCTTTCTGCCTCCGCTCCTCACTCAGGTGCATCGTAAACATTCTCCCTCCCCTCAAATATGTCTGATATTCAAGAAGAAAGAGCGAATAAATTGATTGATCGACGTACTATGCCCTTGGAAGTCTTGATGTCGACCACTCTTGAAACACCATCAGTACCAGGATAAAGTGTAGAAATCCGTCCCATACGGCATTTAAGTGAAGGAACGTTAGGCTCCTTTAGAAGAACCATGTCATTTTCTTTTAAGTCTTATTGATTGGTCTTCCATTTGCTTCTTTACTATAGTTCGTTTAGATATTCGAGACGCTATTACTCCCACAAATGTAGCCTCATTTGTTGAGGGAGTCTGTATTTATCGAGTTTAATATCAACGCTAAAATAACATTTAGACTTTTTTGAATCGTATTGTAAGCTCTTTCTCATGGGACCAGCGACTATCCAACCTAGGTTTCTTGAAGAATTGGTTTATTAAGTCCTAATTTCAATCGCTTCAGACCCATAATAGTCCTAGAATACATCAGCTCTCAGGGGAATATCGATTTCAGATGGTTGATAGAAGTTAGGATCGGCTAATTTTATATTGTCTGGGATTCCCAAAATCGTAGTACGATAATTTTGTATGAGTGCGTAGTACGATTTTCGTATTCGTATGATAAGCCTATCAGTCATACGAGGAACAATATAACATTTAATAGAAATATTGAATGAATTGTGTAAGGATTATAATTTTAAATTACAATGTTCAATAATATTAGTGATGCGTTTGTTTAAACCAGATAGGCAGTAATAATAACTTTTATGTTTGTAGCGACCAATTTTCCCTTCAGCCGCTGCACTTATAAACCTACGGCTGGCTTCCGCTATTCAGTAACGCTCGTAACATAATTAATTTGCCATTGTTTGTCATTTTTACCAAGGCCGTAGACAGCAAAGCTTGATGAGAAGTATCAGCAGACAGAGTTATCTGTAACGTAGGATTTTTAAATAAAACTATCTTTTCGGATTTTTTCGCGGATTTATTTTGATTTTTGGTTCCCGACGTTTCGATTGCTTTACAGCAATCATGGTCACGGGAGAGACTGAGGTGTTAGATGTCTCAAAGGTATTATATAGTTGTTACAGACAGCCTACCCACAAATAACAAAATGAATTCAAAAAACTTGAAAATTGGCACCAAAGTACCTTACAATATTTGTTAATTTTAATTTTAAAACATTTTTAAAACATTTTTATAATTTTAATTACTTTTATATTATATAATTTTATATAATTTATTTAATTTTAGCTTTATTATTATAATTATTACAATTTTTTAGAAAATTTATTGATTAATAATCTATATTTAGTGTTGCCATTATTATATTTATAACTATAAAGAAAAATTTTTTTTCTTTTTTTTTTTTTTTTTTTTTTTTTTTTTTTTTTTTTTTTTTTTTTTTTTTTTTTTTTTTTTTTTTTTTTTTTTTTTTTCTTTTTTTTTTCTTTTTTCTTTTTTTCTTTTTTTTTTCTTTTTCTTTATAGTTATAAATATAATAATGGCAACACTAAATATAGATTATTAATCAATAAATTTTCTAAAAAATTGTAATAATTATAATAATAAAGCTAAAATTAAATAAATTATATAAAATTATATAATATAAAAGTAATTAAAATTATAAAAATGTTTTAAAAATGTTTTAAAATTAAAATTAACAAATATTGTAAGGTACTTTGGTGCCAATTTTCAAGTTTTTTGAATTCATTTTGTTATTTGTGGGTAGGCTGTCTGTAACAACTATATAATACCTTTGAGACATCTAACACCTCAGTCTCTCCCGTGACCATGATTGCTGTAAAGCAATCGAAACGTCGGGAACCAAAAATCAAAATAAATCCGCGAAAAAATCCGAAAAGATAGTTTTATTTAAATGTCAAACATTCGCGTAAATCTAAGAAAGTATAACGTAGGATTTGTCACTGCAGTGGCGTTATGATTAGACTTAGAATTTACCATTTGAATTTATTGTTAGTAGTCTGCCATTAGCTGTTAATTAAATGTCCGCGTTGCATACCGTTCCCTGTTTAAGCTACTGAGCTAAGATTGACAAAAAATCCAATGCCAAAAAAGTATCATATGAGGATGTGAAAAAAAGAAAAAAAAACATATTTTACTTTATAATATTTTTTTTATTACTCAGTAGTATGTTGTTGTGTAAAACTCTCTTATGCTAACTAGTCAACAGAAAGTTACCAATTATATCTTATCCAACTTCCCGCGTAAATTTTACTTTACAACACTTCGCAAAGTGACCCACTCTCTTACACCGAAAACAATTGAATACGCCGGACAATGCATACTATTGCCATGCCTAAAGCTACACTTTTCACAAACACTTTCACTGTAGCGTTAATAGGTGCCGGTGGTCAGGCCGCGCCGCCTTATAAGGTTTCTTGTTCAATTTTATATTACTTAGTCTTTGTAGTTTCATTGTTGATGTTATATAGTTTTTTTATAATATTTAACTTTGAAAAGGATCCTTCACCAGAATTAACTGCAACCGGCAATGTATGTGGTATTGTTAGCGATATGGCTGTTTATTTTTCACCTTCTACTTTTCGTCTCTTAAACTGTCCTCGCTATCGTATACAGGAGACAGTACAAGTTAAATATGTAAGATTAAGTCGGTATTTTAGTTTGTAAGTTATAAAAGTTGTAAGTTATAGTCGTATGAGTACAATGAATGATTTACATTTTTTTTTAATGTTTAAGTTATTATTATGAATTATTTACATTTTTATTTTTTAATTCGTATAATTTGCTTAATGGAAGCTTTATTTTTAATTCTTTATTCACTTAAAAGGGAAAGATTGTTCATTAATCGGTATATATGGTCCAGGAATATAACAAACTTGGGCATTCGTAATAAATTCATACTATATTTTGGAGATCATAGCATACTTATCTTCTCTCAATCTTTGGCTTCTACTAGATTTGTGATCAAACCGTAGGTACTTCATTGGCTTTCGTGAGGAAAGCGATTACGAGACATTGTTGCCTTTATGATAGGATTACCCTATTTTATCGACCATAATGAATTCAGATCTAAGATTTTTGCTCCATCTGCATCACGTGTGTAAAGTATAGCAATAAATGCCTCCAATTCTTTCATCGTCATGAGCCAATTCTCGTCTTGTATAGTACATTCTAAAATATGCTGCAACATCTTTTTTGAAAACATTTGAAAACATGAGTTGCTAAGCAGGTTTGCAGGTTTCATCCATGTTACGCTTCGCTTGTGGGGATGGACCTACACGATCTTTAAAAATATTTTGGCATCCATATTTACCAGATGTACTACCAGTTTCGATCACTGTCTAGGCTGTATCATCGGGAGAAACAAGTGTTCTACTTACGCCAGATGATTCGAATCAAATAGGTACCCTATTTCCATTATTTTCATCAGTACGAGGGTTTGTCAATGTCGCAACCGACGGCCGACGGCCGCGGCTGGCTCCAACACCTCGAGCACATCCTCGTCTTTGACTGTAACCTCGATCTTGCGCCTTATTTATGGTGTTCATCAAACTCGTTGCTCCTGAAATACAAAAAAACAAAGAAATTTATTGAAATAATTAAACACATAGCGCAGTATAGTGTTACGGAGACGTAAATAATAAATTTAATTACCTTGTTGTATTTCTGAGTAGTATCTTCAGATTCGTCACATGAAGAACTGGAACTACTTTCCAATAAGTAATCATCGTCAGAATATTCCAAAGGTTCGCCATCTGATTCGCCCTCTAAAACATCATTCAAACAAGACACAATTTTGTGTGGATTCATTATTTCTGCTGTCCCGAACCTAAAGTGCAGTAACAGCAAAAACACGAATTCGAGAAAAACGCGCTTAAAGTTTAGAATCCGTAAAAATATATCTAGAAGAGACTTTTCGATAAAACCTTGAATGCAAGGTGAAAAGATATGTACCAAACTAAAATACTAAACATTGTTACGTTTTTTTTTTATAAAAAACTATAATTATGGCAATTTTAATTTTTTAGCCCCTATTACTACACACACTTTATTTATTTATTTATTTATTTATTATAAAGGCTTACTAACTAAATTTACATAAAGCATTAATTTAACATAATAATATTTCGCTATTTTTATATAAATTTAATTTAAAAGTATGCACAGCTTTTTATAGAAGTACCTATGTTATTTATATTTTATGTGGTTACGAGTGTTACGCAAAGCCGAACCACCGCATAGGCATGAAACCTCACGTACATACAACGAGACGACGTGCCGGCCGCAGGCGCTAGCGCAAATGCAAGCGCAGCAGCCACCTACATTTCATCAGTGCCGATGCCACAACTTCCTACAATAATTGTAGTATAAAAGGCATTACCTGGCTGCATCTTCACTGATTTGATCTAACATCGATCGACAGTCATTTTAGTTGTAAAGACTTATAGTTAACAAAATTAATTTTAAGTTAATTTGCATTTCTTTGCATCCCCCGGCTGCCCCCAAACGTAATTGGCGCAGTCGGTAGGATAGTCGTAACTTAGAGTCAGTGAATCGTTCACCGATAGCGGCTATCTTCGAACCTATAGGAGTTGCGGCTGGAGGAGTATCCAAAAATCGATACAGCAGAGAGATGCAAATTATTTGGTGAGTACCTAAATCTTTCTAGAGTTGCTTACTTTTCCTACCTTTAATTTCCCTTTATTTTTATTTTTTTTCCCTTGTTCCTATCAATATAATATAGCAAATCGTTGCGAATGGGAATTTAGGAAATATTTTTAGAACTTTAAATATAGAATTTATTAATTTTTTTTTCTCTTCGTGTGTTTTTTTGTTTTCAAAATTTTTCACCCACGGAAGTCGCGGACCTCTGGGTCATATAATAGAATCTCGCAAATCGATGCGCGTAGAAACATAGATAATATTTTAGAAAATAACTCAAGTACAGGGTATAGTAGTTTATTAGATAACAAAATGAGCGTAGATTTAGTAGACCAAGTGTATAAGGCCTTACGCCTGTTACCCGAATTCGACGGAAACCCGAATGTACTCACGCGGTTTATACATTTATGTGATCAGTTAGTTGCACAATTTATTAGAGCGGAGCCTGGATTCGAGCTTAGTAATTTAGCTTTAATAAATGGAATCCTTAATAAAGTTACCGGAAATGCGGCCCGCACTATAAATTCAAATGGCATCCCTGAAAACTGGCAGGGCATAAGAAATGCCTTAATTAATAACTTCTCGGACCAGCGAGATGAGACCGCTTTATGCAACGATCTAGCCCTTTTAACGCAGAAACAGTTAACACCTCAATAATTTTACGATAAATGCCAAAGCCTTTTTAGTACTATAATGACTTACGTAACCCTACACGAAATTATACCTACTACCATAGAATCAAAACGTATATTATATAAGAAGTTGACCTTACAAGCGTTTGTTCGTGGCCTTAAAGAGCCTTTAGGTTCACGTATTCGGTGTATGAGACCGGATACAATAGAAAAAGCATTAGAGTTTGTTCAAGAAGAAATTAACACAGTATATTTACAGCAACGTAATGACCTAGCTAGTAATAAGCTTTCCAGTATACCACTCTCGCGACCATTTACTTTCTCTCCTCAATTTAACAATATGCCAAGTCCCTCAAGACCTACTTCTCAGCCACCAAGGCCAATACAAGGTTGGGGACCCCAGATACCCCCAAATCGTGGCCCTTCACGAACTCAACAAATATTTAGCGCAACCCCACCACACTATAGACCTCAAAGTAACGTATTTCGAATACCCCAACAAAGGTACGGGCCTACTACTAGTAACGACTCTAAACCTATGAGTGGTGTAAGCCATTTCGTTCCTAGGCCTATGTCAAGGCCCATAACAGGACATGACTGGACGAAACACGGAAATCCACCCCCTTCTAATTATTTCAAGACTCGCGAGATGAATGTCCATGAGTTAGATTCTTATGACTATGACGAATACCCCGACTATCACTATGACTATTACGAACATCCCTACCTAGAACATACATTCGATCCCACGTATGAGCAATCCTATAACGATTATGTCCCCGATAACGTAGATAAGAATCAAGAAGAAAATTCTCCTTCGGAAAAGGAGGATTTTCAGATAAACCAAAATGCAGACAAACCAAGATAGAAATTAATTTACAAACACAAAGACAGCTTCCATTTATTCAGATAGCAAACCCACCATTAAAATTATTAATTGACACAGGCGCAAATCAGTCTTTTATTAGTCCCGACGCCGTCCGAAAGTTTTACCCAAACGTTCCCTGTAATTATGAACCATTCGAGGTAACTAACATCCATGCAACTACTTGAAACAAGTACTCCATTACTTTACCATGCTTTCCCAAGCTTAATGAGAATTGTAATATTACACTTTTTATATATAAATTTCATAACTACTTCGACGGTTTAATTGGATTAGATTTGTTAGAAAAATTAGAATCTACCATAGATCTGAGGAAAAAGGTCTTAGTCACACGCCAATCAACCAATCCTTTGCGTATGTACGATTCGCGAAATTATAATCTTTATGAGAATATAATACCAGCTAATACATCTAAACTGATCCAAATCCCTATTAACTTTCATGACGGCGAAGCAATAGTGCGAGAACAAACAATATCCAACTGCATTATTCGTGACTGCATCACCACAGTTAAGAACCATCACGGTATTATAGAGGTAATTAACCCTACTAAGCATGATGTAGTATTCTCAATGGATAAACCAATTAGCGCAGAACTTTTTAACGTAAATTACATGCCCACTCAACAACCTAACAACCGTACGTCCGAAGTAATATCGCGTTTGCGTACTGACCATCTGAACCCTGAAGAACGAACCGCTTTGGAATCTCTCTGTGCACAATATGCCGATGTATTTTATCTCGATGGTGAACCTCTGACCTTCACCAATAAAATAAAACACAAAATTCGCACTACAGATGAATTACCCGTCTATACCAAAACCTATAGATACCCTTTCATTCACAGACAGGAGGTTCAGGAACAAATCTCTAAAATGCTCAATCAAGGAATAATTCGCCCTTCCCAATCGGCATGGAGCTCTCCCATATGGGTAGTTCCAAAGAAAGCTGACGCGTCCGGTATAGTGAAATGGAGAATTGTCGTAGATTTCCGAAAGGTTAATGAAAAAACTATCGATGACAAGTACCCCATTCCTAACATTAATGACATCTTAAATAAACTTGGTAACTGTCATTATTTTACCACGTTAGACCTTGCTAGTGGATTTTACCAAGTTGAAATGGACCCAGCCGATATTCATAAAACAGCTTTCAATGTAGAGAATGGGCACTTCGAATTTGTGCGAATGCCTATGGGTCTTAAGAATTCACCCTCTACATTCCAACGCGTAATGGACAATGTTCTTAGAGACCTCCAAAACGTTATATGCCTAGTTTACTTAGATGATATAATCGTGTTTAGTGTCTCTTTGCAAGAGCATATGGTAAATTTAGAGAAAGTTTTTAAAAGACTTAGGGAATCGAACCTCAAAATTCAAATGGATAAATCAGAATTCTTAAAGCTAGAGACCGCGTACTTAGGCCACATAATAAGTAAAGACGGTATTAAGCCTAACCCTGATAAAATCACTGCTATCCAGAGATTCCCCATACCTAAGACAGCTACAGAGATAAAGCGTTTTCTTGGCTTGCTTGGGTACTATAGAAAATTTATTCCAGACTTTGCGCGTATAACAAAACCTATGACGCAATGCCTGAAGAAAGGATCTAAGATCACCTATAACGACCCTAAGTATATTGACTGTTTCCAGAAATGTAAAGTATTACTGATTAACGACCCCATCTTGCAATATCCCGACTTTACTAAGGACTTTGTATTAACAACTGACGCTTCCAACTTTGCCATAGGTGCTGTCCTTTCTCAAGGACCAGTAGGTAGTGATAATCCGATAGCTTACGCGTCCAGGACATTAAATACAAGTGAAATTAATTATAGCACTATCGAGAAAGAACTGTTAGCCATCGTCTGGGCTACTAAATACTTCCGTCCGTACTTGTTTGGAAGGAAGTTCAAAATAGTGACAGATCACAGACCCCTTCAATGGGTCATGAGTCTGAAAGAACCTAGTTCTAGGCTCACCAGGTGGAAGCTCAAGTTAAGCGAATATAATTTCACAGTCGTTTATAAGCAGGGCAAATAGAATACCAATGCAGATGCACTATCCCGGGTAGAACTCAATAACGAAGATACTAACTCTATAACAGTTAATGTTTCAGAGAAGTCACACACAATTAAAGGTTCTGATACCTTAACAGCTCCCATGAACACTTGCGATATACCTCCACATCCGTACAATTCAGATACCGCAACTATTCACACTAGTGACGAAAGTCCTATATTAGAGGTACCAATTTCTGACGACCCCCTAAACAAATTCAGCAGACAAATTTGCTTAGTATTAGTAGGCGACATAAAGAAACGACCGACAGTGACTAAACCTTTTGAAATTCATGTCCGAACGACTATACAACTTTCTGAATCTAACCTAGCTAATGATGTTGTTAACGCAATTAAAGAACATGTTAATTCATAGGTGAGAACAGGCATTATTATTCATCCCCCTCTCGCTATGTATAAAATCATCCCTATTATCCAAGAAAATTTTAAAGGCTCTTCCATGAATCTTGTTCTTACCAAATTCGAGCTAGAAAATGTTAAGGACTATTATCGTCAACAAGAGATCATTCAGAAATATCACGAAGGTAAAACCAATCACCGTGGTATAACCGAATGTCACTTGGCCTTATCCTCCAAATACTATTGGCCCAAAATGAGGGAATGTATTGCCAGGTATATAAATGAATGCAGCATCTGTGGTCAGGTTAAATATGATCGAAATCCGATTAAACCAAGACTCTCAATAGTTCCACCTCCTTCGAAACCGTTTGAGATAATCCATCTCGATCTCTTTACCGCCCAACATGAAAAGTTCCTAACAATAGTAGACGCCTTTTCTAAGTACGCACAAGCCTACCATTTGAAGGACAGTACTGCCCTCAGTGTTGTGCAAGCTCTACTTATATTCTGCACACACCATGGTGTACCATTAACCATTGTTACGGACGGAGGAACCGAATTTTCAAACCAGATATTTACAGAGTTCACTAAATCCCATAAGATCCAACACCACAAAACCCTAGCTCATTCCCCAAACGACAATGGCATGGTAGAAAGGTTTCATTCCACTATCCTCGAACATCTTAGAATACTAAAACTTAATAACAAAAATGAACCAGTGGCTAATCTCATGCCATATGCCATTTTAGCATACAATAGCTCCATACATAGCTTCACCAAGTGTAGGCCGTTGGAATTGATAACTGGACATTTTGACCCACGTGATCCTATAGACATTGATGTATCCCAACATTTACTTCAGCAGTATTCCCATGACCATAGGAAACGTATGACACAAGTGTATGATCTGATTAATGAAACATCTTTGCACGACCGGACTCAACTGATCGAAAATCGGAATAAGGTTAGGGAACCCGAGAAAAATTATAACCCTGATCAGTATGTTCTTATTCAAAATCCTATAGCTTCCCGACACAAGTTAGCCACGCGACATTCTCAGGACATTATACTCGCAAAGCTTCCGATCCACATATACGTGAAAAAGAAGAAACGCGTTCTAGTAGTCAGATCTCAACGTAATCGAAGTCCAATGACTCCACCCTTATTATATTATAGTAAGATAATCACATGATATAGAACATCTCTTTAGTAAATATATAACAATTCTGCACGTAATAAAAGAGGTCTCATTGACGGTCTAGATCCTAATATATATATTAAAAAAAAACGCGGTAACCTAGATTACATTTCTACATTTAAAATTACCTTACTAAGCACGATATGATACGAAATTCGAATTAGAATTAAATAATAATGTCAGTCTAATTTATTATACGAGTATGTCTTTCAAAAATCTTTCATATATCATAAGTAGATAAATAGCTAATGAAATCCTTTATATAAAATTTTGTCATTTTGAAATTAGACTTTGACTTCTAAATCCTCTAATCTTAAGGAATCCATGTACCTACATTTCACCCTTACCTTAGGCACAAGCAGGTTAATAGAAGTAGGAGACACCGTATTAGCTCGTGACTATAGAGCGAGTAGTAATAAATGGTCAGAAGGGGTTGTTACGGAAAAAACTGGCCCTTTGTCGTATAAAGTTGATGTGGAAGAGGGTTTAAAATGGCGTCGACATCAAGACCAAATAATTAACGTAGATAATAAAAATCGATATTCCCTGGCGCGTACTAGTTTATCAAGTTCGGAAGTCGAAGGGAACAACCATAACGAGAACAAAGAAATAGCTATATATGATGCCGACGATACATTTCATGATGCCTCAGGTGGAACGGAGGTACAAGCGGATAAGTTAATTGAACAAACTCAACATCCGCGTTCTCCTACGCCACCACCACCTGATGCTTCAGCCAGGGCATTACGTGCCTATAATAGGAATAAGAGATATTAATGATTTCATTTATATTGATATTGCAAGTTGTGTGTGTCTCAAATTTTTTTTATAGAGGTAGAACTTTCTTTTTGTTTAGAATAATTTTAATATTTTGTTTCTTCTTGTATAAAATTTAAATAAAGGCAGTGCTAAAATGTAAAGTACATTTAATAAAAAGGGGGGAAAAGTGTTATGTTGTGATTATTTTGTATGTGGGTAAATTGACACGAACATTAAATCAGTTAGCTTTCCACCTCCTTTTTTCATTGACGTTCCATATCTAAAGGTACACACACTAGGCAAAGCCTGTATCGTGAGTACCACAAGTCGTTTAACAAAAGAAATATTGTTGCTCGGTAAACATTGCTAGCCAAAGTTATATATGAAAAAGAAAGAATCTTAACTATAGAGATTATAAAAATAAAAATATTGCTTGTACACTACTAATATTTTACTTAAAAAATAAAAATGTTGCAATATAATAATAAAATAAACACAAAAGCTTAATTAATATTAACATATCTACACAGTTGTACAGTTTAGATTTGATAAAACCCATTACGATATATTATAAATAAGGTTTTTTGTAGCATCATATGTTAAAGTAGCGAGCCAAGACATCACTCTTATTTTAGCTTTCTTAACTGAGCAAAATCTGAGGAAGTACTATAATAAATTTACTCTTTTACATCAAATTCAAGTATTTCGTTTGTACCGTTTTCGGAAACAGGGAACTTTTTCCAAAACAACAACCTATTTTCAGGCATTAAGGAACCTAGTTTTTTTATTATATTTTGCTTCCTTTCTAAGTCGATACCTTGGTCCGTTTTTTGAGTAAAGATTGGTAAGGTTTTTTGATTTTAAGCAAAAAATCTGCCTATAGTCAGTTTCATTAAAATCTTTTTTGTAGAAAAAGCAGTGCTTTTCTCTTTGAACCAAAACTTCAACTATGTCTCTTAAGTAAACCCTGTTCCCTTCGTTCACTTTAGACTCAGGTGGGCAGATTTTATAACGTTGACTAGACATACCTATACACGTGAGAAACGCACTAAGAAAAAAAAATAACGTATGCTCTTTATGCACAGCGGTGACCAACCGACGCGTATACATCGCCCCTCCACCCCCGCATCATCCCCAAGCAATGATCGTATGTCGAATTGTTCCTTCAAATAACGACGAGACAAAAATAACTTAGCGGCAGTTCTAGGTAAAACGTATTTTTTTTCCAAAACCATTATTGTTATAAAATTAAAAAAAAATTCAATTACATAAATGTATAAAATTACTTTCGTAAGAAACTCTCACCGGCATAAGTAAAAAAATAAAAATTTACAGACAATCAAACTTGTGGATGGGACAAAAATGAGACGGAGGCGCTTCTAGTGCTAACAGACCAACCCGTCTTGCAAATAACAGGTTAAAATGCGTACAGTGTTGTAAAATTAAGATTGTTGATGGTTTAGTGTGTGTGGGTGAATAATACGTGTTCGCTATAGTTAAGTATGCAGAGGGATAATCAAACGTCCAAAGTTACATATATATTTGACGGCGGCTGCGACAGATTAGCGGCACGCCCGTCATCGGTAGGAGCTTCAGAGTTCATGGCGTAGGTCTCAGGCAATAAAACCACAAAGATATGGTTTGATTATCTTTGTATTTTATGTAATCAGCAAGCACAAATATAAAGTAGGTATACCAGAGTAGAGTGAACCAACGGTCCCGTTTGGAAGGTCCGCACTGTATCGTTCTCTCTAGTCAACTAAACCCCGACACACTGCTCTTCGGTATTTATAGTAACAGTTGCCCCTCCAAACGATTCCGATCGCGTGACTTGTTACGCCACGGCGTTCACTCCCCACCGTTACAATAATATCAATTGAGTTACTTAATTATTGCAAAATTATCATAATCGACGACATATTTATATTCACTTCAAGTAATTACTAATATCCCTAGCACAATATATACTTTAATAACAATATAAGTGTACATTTTAATTTGCGTTGACAGCTACCGGATACCCCGTAAACTAGCTTGATTAATAATGGATAGTTTGTGTGTTACCGTCCTAGTGCGGGTCGTTTACGCCAGGTGACTATTTCCAATTTTAAACCATCACCATTATTTCGACTTTAACAAATTAAATATCACTTTATATTATTTAAATAATGTCTACTGTTTACTGATTTTAAATTTCTTCATTTTTTATTACTACATGTCTCAATTTTACAATTGTTAAAGGTTGTCCTACTTAAAGGCTTCCAGGATAAGCGAAAACATAAAAAGAGGTAAACGAAACGGTTGCTAAATACAGTGTTCAGTGTCGACTGTCCAGTGCATTACAACATCATTACATTCATCTGATCGAATTGGTCATTAAAAAACTTTCACGAATAGGGTATCTTGATTAGGCATCTTATTGCGACAATTTGGGCATAACCAGCACTCTTCACAGTTCGGGGTAACCTTTCCCTCAAAATGTGGAAAATTGAGGCATAAGACATGATAAGAAGCTTTGAAATTGCTGCAATTTATATAGTCTTTTTTGTTTGGACCAATATCATTATACAACAAATGGAGGATGTTTTTGGGTTCTGAAAGTTAACAGGTTAGGAACAAAAAAAAACGTATATAAGTGGAGTGTGTAATTTAACCATCTGGCATAATGTGGATATTGCCCTTCATGAACATTAATATATCGAAGTTCTCGTCTGAAAACGAGGGTCGCTTTGGCGTTAAAATATCTTTGCCTATGGAAAAAATACGTTCAACTGCAGCATTTGAGGGTATAGCAGTATTATATTTAATAAACAGTTTTATGAATATCTGTACTCCGAGTAATGCTGCATCGTTGAACGAGTCTTTTGATTTCATGTCTAGCCACATTTTGACGAGATTTTAACCTTTACTCTTCAAAGATTTGTGGCTCTTAGGATTTTCTTTAGACTGAGTGACAAAATTGAAAAAGTCATCTTCCTCATCATCGTCGTTGTTACTCACGTTGCTGCTTCCGTTATTTAAACTATCTCTGTCCTACGACTTCTTTTTCCATGTATTTTTTAGCATTTTCTGCACCCTGCAGTCCTACCTTACATGAGAGAAGACAAGATTGGTTACATCTTAGAGTGAGCTTCAATTAAAATTTATTTTAAGCCGTTAAAGAGAGTAAGTCAGTTCTTACCACCTATCAAGTGTCACATCCCTCTACAAGATGCAGGAGTTTACAAGCTTGATTATTATCAAGCATATTATTGATACATCGGACAAACAAAGAGATCCGATAAAACCGGGCCAAAGAACACAGCTGATGTGAAACACCGTCGCAATAGAACATCTGCTGTCTGCAAACAGTCAGGATCGCCCAAGCCACTAAATTCGCTTCGATAAACCTCATATTCTCGCGAAATTTATTTATTTATTTTATTTTATTTATTTATTTTATTTTATTTGGGAAACAAACAGTACAAGCTAATATAATTATAAACAAAGCATAAAATATAAATCATTGACCAATAGAGTTTCCACAATTAAATAATACATATAATAGTGCGAGCAATTAATAACAATAAAAAAAATCAAATACATTAAATAAAAAAAAAACAAATAAATAGAAAATAATTAATGATTAAATTAAAAATTACAAAATTATGGTTAATAATAAAGTGCAAAATATAATTTAATATAAATAACAATAATTAAAACTAAGAAATTTTCTTAATTTGTTCAATTAAATTATATAACGAACCTGTAAAATAGTCAATTGAACAGTATTCTTTGTTGTATAATAAACAAGAACGATGAATGAAGGCATTTTGTGCATATTTAGTACGTGTAGTATGTAAATTAAATAAAGATTTAATTCGTGAAGATTGTCTTGGACATCGGAAGTTAAGGCAATTAAGAAGAAATGGAGAGTCAATAATATTATGAAGTAATTTCAATAGAAATATTTGATCCCTTACCTTACGACGTTTTTCCAAAGAGATCAAGTTCGGAAGACATTGATCAATAGCGGAAAACCTAAATTTTAAATGCTTTATGAATTTTGTTTGGATTTTCTCTATTTCATGAATGTGGATTTTGTAATGTGGATTCCAAACCACCGACGCGAATTCTAGTATAGAGCGAACGAATGCATCAAAGAGAAGAATCAAGGTCGTAATATTTTTAAAATCTCTACTAATTCTTAGAACAAAACCAAGCATGCGATAGGCTTTTGCAGTCACATACCTATAGTGTTGACTAAAGGTTAATGAGGAGTCAAGGTGAACGCCCAAATCTCTCACCCCTGAAACCCGTTCAATAAGATTATCATTCAAGGTGTACTTAAATTCAATAGTATTTTTTTTGCGGGAAAATGATATTACGTTACATTTTTTAATATTAAGTTGAAGGAGATTATCATTGCAATATTTACACAGTAGATTCAAATCATCCTGTAATAAGCTACAATCAGAAGGTTTACTTATGGTTTTATATATCTTCATATCATCGGCATAGAGTAGAATTGAAGAATGTTTAAATACTGCAAAAATGTCATTAATGAATAAATTAAACAGAAAGGGTCCGAGATGAGATCCTTGGGGCACACCAGAAGTAACAGGCACGAACGTAGAGCAGTAACCTTTAATTGTAACCGCCTGGCTTCGATCTCTGAGATACGAAGTAAGCCAACGGAGGAGGTCGCCGTGTATACCGAGTTCTTCAATTTTACGAATCAAGAGTACATGACATATTTTATCAAATGCTTTTGAATAATCGGTATACACCACGTCCACCTGGAAACCTTGATCCATAGCGGTGGTAACCTGATGAACAAATTCACATAAGTTGGACTCTACAGATTTTTTGTTTATGAAACCATGCTGTTGAGGAATGATAATTGTTCGTAGAGTAGGAAAAATACAGTCGTATATAATTTTCTCAAAAAGTTTAGCATTAGTACATAATTTAGATATAGGTCTGTAATTTTTCACATCGTGCTTATCACCTGATTTAAAAACAGGTACAACATAACTTTGTTTCCACAGTTGAGGCATTTCGCCGCTACAAATAGATTTGTGGAATAATAAATAAATAGGAAGGGATAGACAGCTACGACACATCTTCAAAAAAATAGGAGGCAAGCCATCAGGCCCGTATCCCTTATTTATATCCAGTTTACTGAGGTATTTATGTACAATAGTCGGAGAAAGTGAAATCGATCCAATACTAACAGAACTATTCATACCCGAGGCACTTACATGATTATTATTATTGTTTAATAAGGGAGATGACTCGTAAACGGATTCAAAATAATTACTAAAAAGAGAACAAATTTCATTTCCGTCACAGGCCGTTACTTCGCTTAGATGCATAATCTCAGGGATAATAGAGGAAGAATTTTTTGACCGAACAAATGACCAAAAGAATTTGCTACATTCTTTAATTTTACTTTCAGAATTTGAAATATACAAATCATAATATTTAGTCTGTAATCTTTTCTCACGATCACGCAAGAGACTAAACGTATCATAATCGGAAGTTCTGTTATAAATTTTCCATTTCCTATGATACTTTAATTTTTCATTAATAACTTTTATTAAGGATCTAGGGTACCAGCAGGGAAAATTATTATTACATTTAACCACTTTAACCGGAATAAAATCATTAACAATTTTAAATATGTAGCGATTACTACGGGGATATGAATAATGTAGACGAGACAAGAGTTATATGCCAACTGTTTTATTAATCAAATACATCGCTTTATATACTTTATATTACATGTGTGTGCATGCGTGTTCCCACAGTACTCCCCCCTTTTTTAAAAAAAATAAACATTAAATACAATTTTTATGACACAAGTTTACAATTATCTTATACTAATTTGCTTTTCTGTACTTACAATACATATCCTAAAATACATATATCTTAATGTTTACATAAATTGTTATAATAATATAATAATGTATAGTTAAACAATACTAGTGTTCCTATGATTGTACAATATAACTGATTAATAAGGTGGCATTCACACCTTATTCCGTTGGCTAAGCAAAAAACGTAAAATGGACTTTGTACTATTGCCACAGTAAGTCTATCTAATTACATGTACAATGTATTATTAAAATATATTGTCTAGCGTCTAGTCAGCGTCTTTTACATACTAATCAATTTACACAAGTTTATCTTTAAATATTTATTAAAAACATAAAATACTTATCATGCCTACACTACGGACATCTATACTTCGAGAGCCGACTTGAAGTTAATATATATGTATATTATTTAAGGTAGCTGCCCCGAAAAGTGCTTTTCGCGACAGCGCCAACACACAAAAAATATAAAAGTTGTATAACCTTACTAAGAATTGAATAAGAATCTGACGGGAGTTTTAATAATTTTACCACTTTTAGTTTTTTTTACATTAACGTTATTATCCCTTATTACATTTTCATTTAATAAATAAGCTGGTTTTAGTCTGTCTATGGAAACTGATATAATTCTGTCTGTTAATTGAATTTTATATACTTTGTTTGATTTCTCTAAAACTTTGTATGGACCTTCATAAGGACATGTTAATGATTTCTTTATCCTGTCATTTCTTAAAAATACATGCGAACAATCTTTAAGGTCTGGATGTACAAAAAATGCTTTAGAATTATTTGATTTTACACTAGCCGGTTTGAACTTTTTTATAGTGTCATTAATATTCTGTGCCACATTATAAGGATCGAGATTATCACTATTCATATCTACAAAAAATTCTCCTGGCAAACGCAGGGATCGACCATATACCATTTGCGCGGCACTTACCCCTGTTTCCTGTTTGATGGCTGCACGAAGTCCTAACATTACACTAGGTAGTTCTTGCGTCCAATTTTTATTATTATTTAACCTTGCCATTAACGATGCCTTAATACATCTATGCCGTCTATGTATCGTTCAACCGTCCCGTTACTCTGGGGATGGTATGGAGTTGTCCTTACCCTTTGTACACCTAGATATGACATTAAAATTGCGAATAATCTACTTTCGAATTGCCTGCCCTGGTCACTCGTGAGTTTAACAGGGCAACCGAATCTGCATATCCACTCTGTATACATAATTTTTGCTACTGTTTCGGCTGAAATGTCCTTCAGAGGATATGCCTCTGGCCAGCCTGTACCTCTGTCTATAATCGTTAAACAAAATCTGTAGTCATTTTCGGTTATGGGAAGTGGTCCTATTAAATCGATATGTATATGGTCAAATCTGTCAACCTGTGAGTACTGACCATAGGTGGAATTAGTATGCCTATGTACTTTGGATTTTTGACAACTAATACATGTTTTTGACCATACACCTATGTCTCTATTCATATTTGGCCACCAAAATTTTTCTTTAATCATCTGGCGTGTTGTACGCACGCCTGGATGACTAAGATTGTGTATAGCCTGAAAAACATTTTTTCTAAAATTCTGCGTGATATATGGCCTTGCACTTTCGCTTGATATCTCACAATAAATATATTTAGTGGAATTTGGAACTAAAAATTTTTTAAATTGGTATCTAGAATTATCTAAAAAACTTTTGAGTTCTAAATCACTATCTTGTTCTATTGCTAACTGTTCGTAATCAACGACATTCGAAGTGCATTCTACGGATTCTATACGCGATAAGGCGTCTGCAACAATGTTGTCCTGCCCACTCACGTGGCGTATATCAGTTGTGAACTCGCTAATAAATAGTAATTGCCTAATGCGTCTCGGACTTTCTTTCTTGTTATTTTTACATAGTTTTGAAAATGCAAATGTTAAAGGTTTATGGTCCGTAAATATTATCAATTCGCGACCTTCAAATAAGCTTCTAAAATGTTCTACAGCTAGAAATATAGCAAGTAACTCTCTGTCATATGTGCTATAATTCTTTTGTGTGTCTGTTAATTTCTTAGAAAAATAACCTAAAGGATGCCATTTTCCATCTATGTATTGTTGTAATACAGCACCTATACAGTTATTTGATGCATCAGCAAATAGTGCAAGTGGCGCGTTCGCCACAGGAAACGATAACGTGACTGCATTCGTTATACTATTCTTACATTGTAAGAATGCTTGTTCAGCAACCGGTGTCCATTCTATCAATGTTTTGTCGTTCTTTTTAGCCTTATGAATATATTTATTTAATGACTCTAAGTATTCTACTGCTCTAGGTAAATGATTTCGATAAAAGTTGACAATGCCTAAAAATTTTCTTAATTGGCTAACGTTTTGAGGTTTAGGATAGTTTACAATTGCTTGTACCTTGGCTTCTAATGGTTTTATCCCTGTTGTAGTAACTTTATACCCTAAGAATTCGATACTAGTGGCTTTGAAAGTACATTTCTCTAAATTTATAGTAATGCCAAATTCGTTCAACCGTTGAAATACTAATTCTAGTTGTTCCAAATGTTGGGTCATATTTTCCGAGCTTATTAAAATGTCATCAGCATAACAGTATAAAAAGTATTTGTCATGAAACGCTGAAAAGTTTGTGCTGCATTTCTCAGACCGAAGGTCATTCGTTCGAATTCGTATAATCCGAACGGTGTAGTGATCGCTGTCTTACAAATATCGTCTGGATTAATTAATATATTATGATAAGCTTTTTTAATATCTATCTTTGAAAATACTGTCTTGCCAGCTAAGAGGTATGTGAAATCCTGTACTCGTGGTATGGGATACCTATCAGGCTTAGTTACTGCGTTCAAGGCTCTATAGTCGCCGCAAGGACGAACCTGACCGTCTTTCTTTGGCACTAAATGTAATGGACTCGCCCATTCCGATTTGGATGGTCTACAAATGCCTACATCTAACATAGTTTTGAATTCCTCTTTAGCAATCCTATATCGCTCTGGAGCTAAAGGTCTAGGCTTACAAAAGATAGGAGGACCCGTGGTATCAATATAATGATAAACAGAGTGTTTCGGCGTCTCTTTAAATGACATCGGTTTAAGAATGTCTGGATATTTTATTAAAATACTATAAATCGGATGATCTTTACGTAACGCGGAAATCGTAGGTTCCCCATGGTTTATGATCGTTCCGTGTACTGCCAGGTTGGTTGTTTTGTCAATTAAACAACGACCATTAATATCTAATATCAATTTAAAATGGTTTAAAAAATCTACACCTAGTATCGATTGCTTAACGTCACATACGACGAAAGTCCATCGAAAATCACGTCTAAGTTTTAAATTTAGTGTAAGTGTCCTAGTGCCGTATGTTTTAATTACCGAGCCATTGGCTGCAAAAAGTTTAAAATCAGAATTCCTACATAATTCACTTTTGTTTTTTACTAAAAATCTAGGTAATACAGAAATACAAGCACCTGAGTCTACTAGAAATTTTATGTTAGATTTTGTGTCACTTACTATTAAGCGGTGATCTTTAGCTGTACACCTTCCCGCTACCGGCTGCAGCTCTGCTAGTTTTCCGACTTGGAAAACTGGTCCTTGTTCTTCCAGCTACACGGGGCGACACATTTTCGTGCCTTGTTCCGGTACCTCCAATGATATGAGCACAGCCAGTCTGGATCTTGTGGTGTTCTGCGCGATCTTGATCGAGAGCGGTGACTAGTGAAGTTTCTGTATTTACTCCTGCTCCTCGCCCTTGGTCTTCCTCGCCCTCTGTCCATTTCCTCCATTTTCAGGTTAATCTTCGCGATCTCTGCCATAACTGCTGCTATGTCGTACGCGGTAGTGGTACCTGAACTACTTCGGGCTACCTCGTTGATCTGCTCCTGCTGGTGAGTATCCATGATCTTATCTGCGATCACAGCTAATTTTTCTAAGTTTTTTGTTGACGTGACGGTGAGTACTGCTCGAACTGATGATGGTAAGTGACCTTGCCATAAAATTTTTAATGTGTCATCTTCTATCTTGTCTCTTGCTAATTCCCTCATCCGACGCAATAATTGACTGGGTTTTTGGTCGCCTAATTCCATTTCAGACACTAATTTCTGGATTTGTCTCGTTTCAGATTCTTCATAAATTTGTAAAAGGCGTTTCTTCAAAGTTTCAAACTTATTATTTTCCGGCGGATTTGCCACGATATCTGCGACTTGTTGTATAGCTTCCTTACTCAACTTGGCTACAACCATGAAATACTTATTCACGTCTGATGTCTTTTGAGGCGATAAAATTGCTTCTATTTGTATGAACCACAGGCGTGGATTTTCAGGCCAAAAGTTTGGAATTTTATTGGCTACTGATAATGTATTAATGATAGCCTGCTGGTCCTCTTCTTTCACGCTCGCGGTCGGAGCTGGCGGTGTTGACGTCGTGATCGGAGCGGGCGCGCCGTAGTGTGTGTTCATTATCCCTGTGTATCGTGCGGTGGCGGACGTGCAACTGTCGGTTTCGTCGTAGTCGGGGTCGCCAATGTAGCGATTGGTACGGGGGTATGAATAATGTAGACGAGACAAGAGTTATATGCCAACTGTTTTATTAATCAAATACATCGCTTTATATACTTTATATTACATGTGTGTGCATGCGTGTTCCCACAGTTATATTATTCAGTTTATGTATATATGTATTTCTTTGAAACACTCTGTAGCCTAAACAGCTTGATGCGTTTTAGCTTGACAGGTCTTGTTAGATTCGCCTTAATTTTGAGAGTAACATTGGGTATATCATAGTTATAAAAATTAAAATGGCCGATTTTTGGCGCTCTATTATGGCTTGTTTGTTTGTTGGAACGCGCTTATCTTAGAAACTACTAAGCCGATTTGAAAAATTCTTTTGGCATTAGATAGCCCGTTTATCGAGGAAGGCTATAGGCTATATATCATATAATATATAGGCTGTCTATTCCACACTAACCGTTAAAAAGTAACTAGGGATGGACTATGGGAGCAAAGTAAGGGTGAGTCGCTAGTAAAGTAATAAAAATCAATTTATTTTTTTTAGTGAAAAAGAAAGTACCGATTACAAAGAAATGCAATTTGAAGTTAGATTTTTAACAATCGAAGAGCAAAAAGATGAAATAAATAAGAAAAAAACGTTTGAGAAATATTTGAATAAGCCTTACAAATGTGAAAAATGCGGTATAAGTTTTCTGACGGATGACATTTATGAAGCACATGAAAAAAGGCATATGGAGGTAAAGTAAACAAGATATGTTATTTGGACATGGTACTTTATAGAAATAAATTTAATTTATTGAGTTTTAACGTTTAGTATAGATTTCTCAGAGATGAGATATTTTCCCGCAGTAAAAAGTATCCTATATGTTGACCCGGATAACCAGCTATCATCATATCAAATTTCATCAAAATCTGTCCAGTGGTTTTCTCGTTATGCGTTCTCAGACAGACATAAAAAATCTAAAAACTATAGATTCAGCCTCTGCATCGATAATAATTACTATTTCAATAAGATTTTCCAAAACAATATTTAATGTACAGATTCGACTCAGTTAGAATTTTGTTATAGGTACCGATTTTATTTCACTTTATCTTAGGATAAATACTAACGAAGTGACAATTCTTCAGACAACGATCTTCAACTAAGGGATGCTTTCCCGTAGCTCCCATGGATCGATTGAATTTAATTCAAGTTTTCAGATCCACGGGAAAACTTCCCGTACTTCTCAGAATTACTACATTTACCTATAAATAAGTGGGACGTTAGAAAAAAATGTATTATTTTAAACTAGCGGCTCACCCTCGCTTCGCTTCGGTTCATCCTTACACAAAAACAAATCTATCCCACGGGAACCGTACATTTTTCCTGGATATAAAGTAACCTAATTTAGACTATAATCTATCTCTGTGCCATATTTCATCAAGATCCGTTCAGTCGTTCTGGCGTGAAAGAGTAACAAATATACATACTCACAAACTTTCACATCTCTATACCAATATTATAAATGCGAAAGTTTGTGAGTATGGATGTTTGTTACTCTTTCACGCCAGAACAGCTGAACGGATCTGGATGAAATTTGGCACAGACGTAGATTATAATCTGGAATAGCACATAGGCTACTTTTTATCCCGGAAATATGTACGGTTCCCGTGGGATAGGTTTGTTTTATGTTTTCCAAGTTTATAATATTAGTATGGATTAGTAGGATTTTTACAAATAATTAATTAAAAATTTTCTATTTCAGACATTCGGTCCACACAAATGTGGAATCTGTGATCTTAAATTCAAATCAGCATTAGTTTTGACACAGCATTTGCTCTCCCATTCTAGAAATTTTGTGTGTAATTTATGTAACATGGTATTCAAGAGATGGACTCAAGCGAACTATCACAGATATAAATGTGGATATATAAAGTTTATGACCGCTTGTGAGATTTGTAAGAAAACATTTGAGTGAGTAAATGGTTTTGACACGCCATATAAGTTGAGATAAGATAGCTCCAATCGTTTGCTTTTTAGGGTTCCGTGACCCGAAGGGTGTCAATGGAACCCTATCACTAATCCGCTGTCTTTCCATCTAACAGAGGGTATCTCATGAACCGTAATAGGTTTTTAACATTCGTAATCGATCGTACTTAATATAATAATATTAATAATGTCCTCCTGACCGATTTCGTACACGGCGGCCAATCTCATTGAGACTAGCCAACTGCGCAGGAGATATTATAGTGCACCGCGTGTGAGAGAGAGAGCAGACACAACGTGCAATCTCTGTCCCTGTCACTCTCACACTCCGGCGGGACGACGTCTACGCGCTCTGCCTCGGCACGGGGGTGAAACACCGCCAACCTCCCAACTCCGGGCTGTTACTGAGGCTTACTATACAGAAACATTCAATAACTAAACTTGGCCCGACCCGGGACTCGAACCCAGGACCTCAGGATGTGCAGCCGTACTTCCTAGCCACTACACCACCGAGGTAGTTAATATACTACATAAATAAAGTAAAAGTCATATTAATAAAAACTACATGTATGATGGTACGGAACTTGTCGTGTGCGAATTCGACTCGCACTTGACCGATTTTTTTTTCATATAATTTCTTCCCAACCGATTCTAACCCAACAACCAATGTCACTGAGTACGAGAGGTACGCGGATTTTGTTCACAATTTCATGGGTTTTAATTTTTTGTGCGGAACCCTAATTCTTTTTCTAAAATAAAAGTAGCCTAAGTTAGTCCTTATAACATCAGCTATCTGCCAGTGAAAGTTACGTAAAAATCGGTCCAGCAGTTTCGGAGATAAGCCGGAACAAACAGACAGAGACAAAAATTTTAAAACTTGCGTTTTTCTTATAAGTACCGTATATAATTCCATATGCATTTAGTATAAAGCTGTTATTTTGACATTACACACAGACACTTTAATTTTATTTATCTATATATATAGAACTAATAATATATTTCAATCTTTTAGCAATAACCACTCTTTAAAAGTTCATATACAGGGGGTGCATAAAAAGGAGAAGAAATTCATATGTGAATATTGTAAGGACAAGTTTAGTACGAAACAGAGATTAAGAGTTCATATCAGGTAATATATTTCAAAAGCAAAATGACCTAACTCATGAATTCTATTTTTTTTAATTTAGTTTAATTATTACATTTGTATTGTATTCTGCCCTTTTTAAAGTCTCACTGCTGGGGGTGGACCCCCCTTCAATACGAGGGGATCAGGCCATAGTCCATCACGCTGGCCAAGTGCGGGTTTCAAACTTTCATCCCCATTTTCACATCCTTAAGAGATAATTTTCGGGATAAAAACTATCTTATGTCCTTCCTAGGCTCTCAAATTAACTTCTTACCAAATTTCATCTAAATCGGTTCAGTAGTTTCGGAGCTTATTCGGTACAAACAAACAAAAAAGTTTTTATCCCGAAAATAATCCCTTAAGGGGTTGAAAATGGAGGTGAAAGCTTATATGAGCAAGCAACCTAGGGACGAACCCGAGCGAAGCAAGGGTGAGTCGCTATTAATGAATAAACTAAAAAACTACTGGACCAATTTTAAAAAATCTTTCACGTACCAAAAGCTACATATCCGTCCAGTTACAACGTAAAGCTAACAAACGTACAAACAGACATTTTTGTTTCAGATCCCATACCGGTATAAAACCATTCAAATGTGATATTTGCAATAAGAAGTTTTCAACCAGTTCGAATCTAAAGTATCATCAAACAACGCATACAAAAAGAAAAGATTATTATTGTGTCGAATGTAACACCCTGTATAAGAGTGACAAAAGTTTAAAGAAGCATTTGAATGAATCGAAAAAACATGTACGGGATTGCGAGAAAATGTATGATTTTAATATGCCTAATATGCCTTATTTAATTATTTGAGATAGAATACATTATACAGAAGTGAAAAATAATAAAATTAATTACTGAATAATATGTAATGTATGTGTATATTATGTATTCAGCCCTTTTTAACGTCTCACTGCTGGGGGTGGGCCTCCCTTCAGTACGAGGGGGATCAGGCCATAGTCCCCCACGCTGGCCAAGTGTGGGCGGACTGAGCATGTCTTTCGAAAACTCGCTAGATTCTCTCACACATGCAGGTTTCCTCACGATGTTTTCCTTCACTGTAAGACAAGTGGTAATCATGGTAGAAATGATTCGCACATGAAAATATCAGAGGTGCGAGACCCGGGATTTGAATCCACTCGGTTTCCCAAGCGAGCGCGTTACCACGGGGCTACCACTGCCTATGTAGTATATTTATGTCAAATAAAATGTAAAATAACTTTTAAACTTAGTAAGCATATTATAAAAACAATAAACCTTATAATTGGATGTAGTTATGCAAAAAAGATCCAACCACAAAAACTTAGTTTTGAGAAAATTGGAGTTTTAATAAAATTGGTTTATCAAAATAAAATGAACGTAATTTTTTTTTAATTTCTTTTAAATATTGGGTATTTTATATATTTACTGTATATAAGTTGACTAGCGACTCGCCCTCGCTTCGCTTCGGGTTCATCCCTAGACAAAAACAAATCTATCCCACGGGAACTGTACATTTTTCCGGGATGATATATAGCCTATAGCCTTCCTCAGTTAACGGGTTATCTAATACAAAACAAATTTCGAATCGGATTAGTAGTTCCTGAAATTAGCGCATTCAAACAAACAAACAAACTCTTCAGCTTTATAATATTAGTATAGAATAGATACGTAGGTGTCATTTATGATAGTAACTCAAAAAACTGTTTTCGTGGGCTGGATTCATTTTGGATAACTACGTCCAATTATCCTACTCTTGATACTCTATATCCGTCTCATTCTCTCGTAGGTTACTTTTCTAAAGTTTCTCTTCTACCCACACTCTATATCCGTCTCATTCTCTCGTAGGTTACTTTTCTAAAGTTTCTCTTCTACCCACATTCTATATCCGTCTCATTCTCTCGTAGGTTATTTTTCTAAAGTTTCTCAACTACCCACACTCTATATCCGTCTCTTTCTCGCGTAGGTTACTTTTCTCAAGTTTCACTTCTACGTATTTTTTGTTTTGTTTTTAGATACTCATGTACAGTTTGCAGCAAACAGTTTTCATCAGAAACGTCTCTGTCTTCACATATAAAGGGGCGACATTTAACAAGCCACGAATGCGATATATGTAATAAATAAATTAATTATATATGATATTAGCGACTCACTCTTACTTCGCTTCGGGTTCGTCCCTAGACAAAAAAATCTATCCCACGGGAACCGTAAATTTTTCCGGGATGATATATAGCCTAAAGCCTTCCTCGATAAAGTGTGTGTGTGTAAATGTACTATCCAACACAAAAATATTTTTTCAATTGCAACCAGTACTTCCTGAGATTAGCGCGTTCAACCAAACGAACAAACAAACTCTTCAGCTTTATAATATTAGTATAGATATAATAAAATTGTAACTTAGTAGAATCTGTACATTAAATATTTTTTAGAAAATCTTATTGAAATAGTCATTATTATCGATATAGAAGCCGAATCTATAGTTTTTAGAATTTTTGTCTGTCAGTCTGTCTGTCTGTCTGTGAACGCATCACGAGAAAACCACTGGACGGATTCTGATGAAATTTGGTATGATGATAGCTGGTTATCCGGGTCAACATATAGGATACTTTTTACTGCGGGAAAATATCTCATCTCTGAGAAATTTATACTAAACGCTAAACTATGAACGGAGCAAGGGTGAATAGCTAGTATTTAATATATAATTTTTTATTTCAGACGTTTTCAAGCAATTCCAATTTAAAAAAACATATTCGGTGTATTCACGGGCCTAGAGAATAAATGTAATGTATGATAATTTATTATTATTATTTCAACTTTGGGAACGCTGTAATAAAGTTCCGATCACCCAGCAGATTAAACGCCGTAAATGGAGCTGGATAGGTCACAATCTCCGAAGAGACCCAAACCACATACCAAGGCAAGCCCTAGACTGAGATCCCCAAGGAAAACGCGAACGTGGCCGTCCAAAACAGACCTGGTGGCGGACTATCATTATAAATAAATAAATAAATAAATATGTTGGGACTTTAACACAGCACCATCTAGTTCCATGGTAAGCTACGAGGCCTGTGTTATGGATACCGGATAGTTAATACACTACACATATGTAACTTTAAATATACATATTATAAATATAAACACCCATGACTGGACAAACATTCGTGCTCATCACACAAATGAATGCCCCCAGCGGGACTCGAATCCTCGACCGCTGGCACAGTAAGTAGGGTCACTACAAACTTAGCCAGACGTGTCGTCAAGTCAATTGGCGAAGCGAAGGCTATCGGGAAAACCTGGAGCGAAATCAAACCCGTAGCTCAAAAACGGACGGAATGGCGATGAACTGTGGACGCCCTCTGCCTCACCTAAAGGATATAGGAATTAGGTATATAAGTCAAATAAGTCAAGTTCAACAGGAAGAAAAGTTAGTTCAAACAAATGTCAAAAGATGACGTAATTTGTATTGATTTTTTTAAAGTTTTTGTGAATAAATAAAAAAAATGATCCTGAAATGTATTTGTATTTTCATTTATAGTACTATATTTAAAAAAAATATATGTATTTCTTTATGTTCTTTAGTTTTTATTAATTTAAAATTTAAAAAAAACACCTAGATTGTAATAAGTTTGTACTGTATGTTTATAGATGGCGCTGTTTGCGTACTTATTATATGGCAAATATAAATAAAATAATAGTTTTTTCGATAGTTATGTAACCCAACTTTTACTCTATTTTAAATATCCTTCTCGAAAGGATCTTTTACTATAAAATATATCGTCTTTTAGAGATCGTTCTCAAAAGGGTCTGTTATTATAACCAATGCACATGTAAGCGCCATCCATCCAACGCCATCTACTTTCATAGTCTCTCCCGTGACCATGATCGCTGTAAAGCATTCGAAACGTCGGGAACCAAAAATCAAAATAAATCCGCGAAATATTCCGAAAAGATAGTTTTATTTAAAATGTCAAATATTCGCGTAAATCTAAGAAAATTTTAACTTACAAGTGCTTACAACTAAATACTAAACGTACAAATAGACAGAAATGACGACTTTACTACATTTAAAGTATTGCCAAAGGTCAAATTTGCAATTATAATTTCTTTTGTACACAAATACACATACTGTAATATGTAAGCAATCATATAATTATAGTATTGGAGTTAAAAACTTAAGAATGCATGGATATACGTACTTATTATCTATACTATAATAAAGCAGTAACTTAGCGAAATCTGTACATGAAATATTTTTTAAAAACAATGACTGTAACGTATTATGTATACGATATAGACCCCAAAACAATAGTTATTAATTTTTTTGTCTGTTTGTCTGTTTGTCTGTTTGTCTGTTTGTCTTTTTGTCTGTTTGTCTGTTTGTCTGTTTGTCTGTACGCGTTTCACGCAAAAAGTAATGAACCGATTTCAACGAAATTTTGTGAACTGATAACTTATTACTCGGGTCAACATTTAGGATAACTTTTACTTTTGGAAAATCTTTGTTTCCCGCGGGAAATCGCAATAACTGGTTTTATCGAGTCCTCCTTAGGAACCCTCCGCTGGCTAAACCTAAAGACATACATCAAAACAATGTACTAAAAAATTGTAGATCTTGAAAAGGCCAACAGAAATATCTACAACAGTATATGTCTATCTCTCAAGGTACACTCGCAATACCTATTCTTATCTATACCTATAGCAAAACTAACATAGTTAAATCGATGTGCGCGTTTCACGCAAAAAGTACTGAACCGATTTCAATTAAATTTTGTATAGTGATAGCTTATCACTCGAGTCAACATTTAGGATAGGTACCTTTTACTACAGGCACATTTTTCGTTCCCGCGGGAAAACGCAATGACTGGTTCTATCGAGTCGTCCTTAGAAGTTTATATGGCTAACGCTGGCTGAACCTTAAGAGATAAATCAAAACAATGTACTAGAAAATTGTAGGTCTTAAAAAGTTCTACAGAAAAGTTCTCAACGGTATATGTCTATCTCCTAAAGTACACTCGCTATAACTATTTTTATTAAATGATATTACTGTTTTCTTATACGAGTACGTTATCTATCTATACTATAATAAAGCAGTAACATAGCGAAATCTGTACATGAAATATTTTTTAAAAACAATGACTGTAACGTATTATGTATACGATATAGACCCCAAAACAATAGTTATTAATTTTTTTGTCTGTTTGTCTGTTTGTCTTTTTGTCTGTTTGTCTGTTTGTCTGTTTGTCTGTTTGTCTGTACGCGTTTCACGCAAAAAGTAATGAACCGATTTCAACGAAATTTTGTGAACTGATAACTTATTACTCGGGTCAACATTTAGGATAACTTTTACTTTTGGAAAATCTTTGTTTCCCGCGGGAAATCGCAATAACTGGTTTTATCGAGTCCTCCTTAGGAACCCTCCGCTGGCTAAACCTAAAGACATACATCAAAACAATGTACTAAAAAATTGTAGATCTTGAAAAGGCCAACAGAAATATCTACAACAGTATATGTCTATCTCTCAAGGTACACTCGCAATACCTATTCTTATCTATACCTATAGCAAAACTAACATAGTTAAATCGATGTGCGCGTTTCACGCAAAAAGTACTGAACCGATTTCAATTAAATTTTGTATAGTGATAGCTTATCACTCGAGTCAACATTTAGGATACCTTTTACTACAGGCACATTTTTCGTTCCCGCGGGAAAACGCAATGACTGGTTCTATCGAGTCGTCCTTAGAAGTTTATATGGCTAACGCTGGCTGAACCTTAAGAGATAAATCAAAACAATGTACTAGAAAATTGTAGGTCTTAAAAAGTTATACGGGGAAGTTCGCAATATTACATGTCTATCACCTAAGGTACACTCGCAATTACTATTTTTATTCACTACTCGCGACTCACAGGCTGACTTATCAACGTTTAGCTCAGTTCAGCAGTGAAACGTAACCTAGGGACGAACCCGAGCGAAGCGAGGGTGAGTCGCTAGTAATAAATATAAAAATGTGTATAATTATTTTTATAATTATTTTTTTTTAATTTTTCATATTTAAGTCCCATTGGACTATATTTTTATATAGAACACAAGTGTTTGTAGGTCTGTATGTATGTACGTGTGTGTGTCACATATCTTATAAAGGGTGATAAGTGAAAGCCCTTAACTGTGTAGCTGTAAATAATTAAATCCTCTCAATCAGTTGTTTTATGAATATCAACGAATAATACGTATAATTTAGAATAAAATGTTTGTTTTTATTTAATTAATTTTATATTATGTAAAGTTAAACCAAGATGGCGGTGATCTGTTATTATGATGGTTGCTTGGAAAAATATATTTGTAAAGATGCACACAATACTTTCTTAGATTTACGCGAATATTTGACATTTTAAATAAAACTATCTTTTCGGATTATTTCGCGGATTTATTTTGATTTTTGGTTTCGGAAGTTTCGAATGCTTTACAGCAATCATTGTCACGGGAGAGACGCGAAATAATCCGAAGAGATAGAGAGTATTTTCTAAGGAAAAAAGCGGAAATTTTAAAGACTCGCCTGGTTGAAAAACACTCAAAAATATTGATTTCAATATATATTTTATTAGTACAGTTAAGTTATAAGCCATCGCCATTTTGGTTGAATTTATTTTAATTTTAGTTGGAACTTGTCGCTGATTATTTTTAAATTAAAAAAATATATGATCAAAAATTATTGTTTAATGTCTATAGATAAATAATAAATTAAAGATTTTCATTTTTTTTTAATTATAATTTAAATGTTTTAATTTTACTCTTTATGTACTTAACTAGCGACTCACCCTCGCTTTGCTTGGGTTCATCCCTAGCTTGGATATAGAAAAATGGATATAGTATGTTATCCTTAAGAGATAGACATATGCCATCGCGGACTTTTTTGTAGACCTTTTTAATGTGTACAATACTGTAGTACATTATTTCGATCTATCTCGTAGGGTTCAGCCAGCGTTTGCAATGTAAGCGCAAAAAAGTGTTTATTTACGACATCACATTAGAAACCTCTAAACTTATCAGTGTTTCTCTACTATATTATGCATGTATTATACATATAAACCTTCCTCTTGAATCACTCTATCTATAAAAAAAAACCGCATCAAAATCCGTTGCGTAGTTTTAAAGATCTAAGCATACACAGGGACAGACAGACAGCGGGAAGCGACTTTGTTTTATACTATGTAGTGATAAGCATCAATTTGCTTCGTTCAAATAAAATGGACAAAAGTAATGTTAATTAAATTGTATTTTTAAGTCATTGACAATTGTTTTTTTTTTTTTATAAAAAATAAACATCTTAAATTCTAATGTGTTTTCATTATTTTATTACCTTTGAAGTTATTAACAAGATAATTTTGAATTTGAAGTTTTATTATTTTTATCTATTCTTTTTCAATGAGGTTTGGATCAGTTTGTAGTGTGTGTTTTTGTACTTGCTGTGCCAGCGGTCGCGGGCTCGAGTCCCGCTGGGATTCATTTGTGTGATGAGCACGAATGTTTGTGCCAGTCATGGGTGTTTATATTTATAATATGTATGTATTTAAAGTTATATATGTGTAGTGTATCAACTATCCGGTATCCATAACACAAGCCTCGTAGCTTACCATGGAACTAGATGGTGCTGTGTGTTAATGTACCAACATATTTATTTTATAAGTTTTGATTATTAAATGAGTAAGGAGACCATATGGATATGTTGAGTTTCTTGTAGGGATTGCAATCCGGAAAAACGGATCCGGTAATCCGGCGGATCCGGCATCATTAAACGACCGGATCCGGTGCTCGCAGTTTTTGGCAAAATAATAGAGATGTTGCATGTAGAGGCCCTGTACAGAAGAGATTCGACCGTGTTAAAGGTAGACTTTCGAAACAAGCGTCAATAATGCGGCGTTTATAGCGTTACCGACGCCGCGTAAGTTCACTGGTATCAGTGACGCCTTAGTGACTTTGGATGGCCACGACAGACGTCCATCATCGTATCGCGTTTGCCGCGCCCACCACATCTCGATAGCTCTTTTAATAGTATTTCTGTCAGTGACGCTGCACTCGAATGTCGTTCCCTACATTCACATAGTGCAAGCGTCAGTAGCGTCAGTGACGTCGCGACAGGGCGGCAGATTAATGCACTATGTAAATGTAGGGAACGACATTCGAGCGCAGCGTCACTGACGCCGTGTCAGTGTCGCTGCCACTGTGACGTTAGACCCTAGCGTTACTGCCGCGCTCATGTTTGCGGTGTCGTCGTCGCCCACGTGTATTTTGAGGTATTTTCAATAAAAAATCATAAAATGGCATCTGTTGAGGCGTTTACTGAAGAAGATGATGAAATTTTAATTACACTGGTGTCTTGGCATCCATTGCTTTATAATTTATTTTTTATATTGTTTTATAATTAATAACATTGTAGAAACCTTCATTGTTTCGACTTTTTGATGAAAATTGGATGAGTGGAGGCCTTTTCTACACTGAGATAGTATCGAATTGAAAGGTCATCATCTTCTTCCTCTTCTATAATCAATTCAAGATAATCCATAATGAAATACTTTTATAGGAGCTATCGAAATGTGGTGGGTGCGGCAAAGGCGTCTGTCGTGACCATCCAAAGTCATCAAGGCATCAAAGTTGTTTTTATATATGTTTTATTTTTTATAAACTACCTATATTAAGTACAATCACACTTGATTAACTTACTAACAGTTCATTTTGAACCGAAAAGCGAAAATCATCCTGACTTGATCAATCCGGCCGGATCCGGCCGGACTGAAAATGACGCCGGATTGCAATCACTAGTTTCTTGCCGGCTCTTCTCAGCAGAACTGCTTTCGGAGCCGGCGGCAGCTTCCTCACGGACAGACTACACTCACGCTCTTTATATTATATAGATGATTCAAAAGTACTTGTATAAGTGTAATTGAATTAAAAAAAAATTAAATCGGTAGCCATCTATTGATGATTCATTTGAACTTCTTTGTGTTCTTATACGGTCATAATGTAGATAATAAATAAATAAATAAAAATGTTGGGACATTAACACACAGCACCATCTAGTTCCATGGTAAGCTACGAGGTTTGTGTTATGGGTACCGGATAGTTGATACACTACACATATATAACTTTAAATACATACATATTAATGATAGTGCAATAAAGAAAAGCATACTCCAAAATATTCCTTTGATTATTTAAACTATCAGGATTCAATAGTGAAAAGTATTTTTGAGTATATTTTTTAAACAGTAAGTAAAAAAAAATTTACTTTAAAGTTTAAAGGCATATTTTGATTTTTTGTGGAACCATGTTTTTTTTAATCGCTCAACTTTTTAAATCTGTATGACATTTTAAATAAAACTATCTTTTCGGATTATTTCGCGGATTTAATTTGATTTTTGGTTCCCGATGTTTTGAATGCTTTACAGCGCACATGGTCACGGGAGAGACTGAGGTTTTAGACGTCTCAAAGGCGTTATATACTTTTTACAGACAGTGCCTACCTACTATGTTACAAAAATGATTTTAAAAATCCAAAAATGGCACCAGAGTAGTAATCCGAAAAGATAGTTTTATTCAAAATGTCAAATATTCGCGTAAATCTAAGAAAATATTCCGTATGACATGTTGAAATTTTACATTGTCGATTTACCGCTAACTTCAGATTCACTCAAACTAAAGGGGATAAATAAATAACAATATAAACATTAATAAATAAAAGATAAACTATTTATTTTAATATTTTATTTCTCCTTTATAAATTCACATACCGCAGGTATATTGCTTTCTTGAAGCTGATAAATTATTTTGCTTGAAGTATAATTTATATATCTCCGGATCTAACATCTAAATGAATCTAAATGAAATTGAAGATATCTCTTCAAGAATCAAATGGAAGAGGGCAGATGCAGTTGAAGGCACGCCGCACGGTTCCTCTCTTCGTCTTCAACTCAGCTACTCGCGTGACTCCGTCGACGCCGGGATAGGTCTTCGTGACCCGACCCAGGGACCAGAGCAACGGCGGAGTAGCTTTGTCCTTGATAAGGACTAAGGTTCCAGGCTTCACTTCCCCTCTGGAATCAAACCATTTTGATTTGGACTGTAGTAAAGAAGTATACTCGTTATGGAATCTCCTCCAAAAATGCTGTCGGATGAACTGAATCCTCTTCCATCTGTCTAGCCTCGTTATCTTGGCATTAGTCATCAAGGGGTATGGAACAGCTAAGAGAGGTCGTCCAATCAGGAAATGAGAGGGAGTGAGTACCGAAAAATCGTTAGGGTCCGATGAAAGAGGAGTAAGAGGGCGCGAATTCAAGACTGCCTCTATATGAGTGAGACAGGTGGCCATCTCCTCAAACGTGAAACGGGTTAAATGCAATAATCTTTTTAAATGATGTTTGCATGATTTAACAGCAGCTTCAGCTAGAGAATTAAAGTGAGGGCTATATGCTGGCGTGAAATTAAATTCGATACCCTCCTGAGCTATTTCAGATGCAACATTAGATGCCTGCAAGAACCTATGTAAATCGTTTGATGCGCCTACAAAATTCGTCCCGTTATCGGACGTGATGCTTCGAGGCTTGCCTCGACGCGCCACGAAACGATTTAAAGCAGCTATATATGCGTCGGTGGTGAGGTCAGTGACGAGTTCCAAATGTACAGCTTTCACTGCTGAGCAAACAAAGATGCACATATATGATTTTGTGAGTTTGCTGCCGCGACCTTTACGATCGGCGATCAATACTGGCCCTGCGTAGTCAACATAACAGTGTAAAAATGGGAATTCAAGATAAGTCCTTGAATGTGGAAGTTGACCCATGATAGGCTGAACATTTTGAGCCTTGTGTCTGAAACATTTAAGACACTTGTTCACGACAAGTCTAGATAGGTTTCTACCTCCTAGGGGCCAATATGTTTGTCTTATATGTGACAAAAGCAATTGCGGACCTGCATGTAAAAGTTTTAAATGTTGCATTTGAAATATAAGTTTAGTTAATATGTGTTTGCTACAAATTACAATGGGATGTTTTACATTAAAATCGTAGGGGGAGTTATCAAGCCTCCCGCCCACGCGAATGAGGTTTTGATCGTCTATGAATGGAGTCAGAGGAAGCAACCTACTTTTCCGAGGCAATTTTTTACCAGAGTTTAAGAGATTATATTCTTCAGGGAACATTTCAAGTTGTGAAAAATGTATAATTAAGTTTAATGAATTTTGTAATTCTGTACTAGAAAGACTACCACGTGATTTAATTTTATTTTTTAAGTTGTAAATAAATCTTTGTGCATAAGTAAATATAATTTGAATTTTTGTTAAGCTAGAATGATTTTGTAATAGATTATGAATGATGGATGAATTAATGTTTATGTCTGAATTATGAATGACGTATGAATGATTGTTTTCACTACTATCGCTACTAATAAAATTAGATACTACTTCCGGCAAATCGTGTTTCTCTGTGCTTGGCATTTTGGGTCATGCATTTTCAGCATGATATAAAAAAGAGGGACCGGACCACCATAGAGGTGTGTCCCTAATTACGTCGGCCCGAAGACCACGGGAAACAAGATCCGCCGGGTTGTCTTTCGACGGTACGTAGCTCCAGGTATGACCACATGTGCTCTCTTGTATCTCATTGACTCTATTTCTAACAAAAGGTTTTAATTGTGTAGAAGGAGTGGAGAGCCAACCCAATACTATTGTAGAGTCACACCAGAATCTACAGTTATGAATTGGTATGGTAAGTGATTCTTGAACCTTAGTACACAGTCTTGCACCCAACAAAGCCCCACAAAGTTCAAGCCTTGGAATCGTCGTAGGTTTTATGGGCGCTACACGATTTTTAGAGACTAAAAGGTGTACCCCTGTGGTTCCAACATTATTACAGGAACGAATGTACACACAAGCGCCATACGCTTTTTCAGATGCATCTGTAAAGACGTGTACTTCGTGCATTATAGAGTCTTCATGCAAAACCCAACGAGGGATTTTTAATTGATTTAAAGATGTAATTGTATTTTCAAACGTACACCAAAGGTTTTTAATTTCGACCGCTATTTCGTCGTCCCAGTCATATTTATCTAGCCAAAGACGCTGCATGATAATTTTTGCTTCGACAACGCAAGGACCTACGAGGCCTAATGGGTCAAAGATCTGACTGATGACGGAAAGGACATGACGTTTAGTAATTTTAGTTTGAGGCGTGATGTTAATAGAGTAGGTAAGTGAATCTGAATCACACACCCAATTAAGTCCTAAAGTTTTAGACTGACTGAAATTTTGATCTTGCTCTGTAAACTGTAAAATATTATTTGTTTCATTGCATTGCGTAATTTACTTAAGAATATCTGGATGATTTGATCGCCATTTACGCAAATTAAATTTAGCAAGAGACAGAACCGATTGTACCTTTTTTGAAATTTCCACAGTCTGGGCTATGGTACTTCCCCCATTTAGATAGTCGTCTACGTAAAAATCTCGTCTTATAGCGGATTGAACAAGATTATCCTCTACATCATCAGCCAGACTTACTAAGCACTTAGTGGCTAAATAGGGAGCAGATGCGGTCCCATAAGTGACCGTATTTAAAGTATAGGTCTTTAGAGGTTCTGATGAATCATATCGGAAAACGATTTTTTGAAGAGTTCGTTGGTTTGGATTAAGTTCTATGGCTCTGTACATTTTTTCTACGTCACCTGAAACCACATATTTATGTTGACGAAAACGTGTTAATATACTAAACAGATCGTCTTGAACTACGGGACCGACCATCTGAATGTCGTTAAGAGACACCCCCGTACTTGTAGGGGCTGATGCGTCGAATACTACGCGTAGTTGTGTTGTGGTACTAGAGGTGCGAATTATTCCATGATGTGGAATGTAATGTTTAACCACCGAGTCTTCAGAATCGACAACATGGTCAGAAAGAGGATCTAGTGACATATGTCCTAGACGTTCATATTCACGCATGAACTCGTTGTATTTAAGTTTGAATGAAGGATCACGTTTGAATCGCCGCTCTAGGGATAAAAATCGTTTTTTCGCGTTTTCATATGAATGACCTAGAGTGCTAAGATCCCTCTTTAAAGGCATAGTGACAACGAACCCACCATCAATGTTACGGACGGTGGTTTGAACAAATATTTGTTCACACATTCGTTCTTCAAGAGAATGCGAATATTTTAATGAGACATTGTCAAGCTCCCAAAATCGAGTAAAGTCGGGAGTGACGCTGGAATGGTGACAAACATGGGAATAAGAAGAACTTTGGTTCGAAATACTACCTGAAACTAGCCATCCAAATTTGGTTTCAAATAATTTAGGTAGATTTTTTCCTAAGTTTATAGAGTTTTTGCCTAAGACACTCCAGAATATTTCTGCCCCTACCAGGATGTCTACGACCGACGGAACGTTAAAGTTCGGGTCTGCTAACGTAAGACCTGAAGGAATAGGGACATGCTTGATGTGCACGTATGAAGACGGTAGAAGCTTTGTAATTTCAGGCAAAATATGACACTCGATATCGACAGTAAAGGCACAGCATAAAGACTCTATTGTGAGGTGACAAAACTGTGTACTGGTGGATATTTGATTATTTAAACCTGTTACCTTGGTGCTCGCACCGCTTAGAGACAAACCCAGTTTCTCTGATAAGCTCTGCGTTATAAAATTCGCCGTACTACCGTTGTCCAGCAATAGACGGGCTGCGTACTTCTTACCAGTCGCGCTGCTCACGTTCACCATAGCTGTGGACAGTAAAACATGCGCAGAAGTAGCAAGCTGCATAGAAGTAGCTGATAGCATAGCATTTGATGCAGAAGGCGAAGCAGAAAGCCATTGCTTGGAAGGTGATTTGGGTTCAGTAGATTCTAAATGCAATAAAGTATTATGTTTTGTTTTGCAATATTTACAATGAGATAGTTTGCATTGCTTAGCAGAATGTCCAAAGCGTAAGCAGTTAAGACAAACATTATAATCATTAGCTTTTTTAATACGATTTTCTATTGATAGGTTTCTGAAAGAATCACATTTATACAACGAATGAGATTGGGAGCAATGAGGACATTTAATAAAGTTATTATAATTATTGTTTTTTGATTTTTTATTAATTTGAGTAGTGTTTAAGTTTACTTGATTATTATTTAATGCATTGCTATTACAAAGATTAGAATTATTACCTGAGCTAGTATCAGACTCGACAGATACTAACCAGTCTGCTTTTCTACTTAAAAATGCACAAAATTGTTTTAAGTTAGGATCATCTTTAATTGTAAGACTCCTGTGTTCTTCCCAGTCACGACTAGTAATAAAGTCTAATTTTTTAACCAGAATGTGTAAAAGCAATGTGTCCCAAAATTGAACGGGCTGCTTAAGTTTCGTTAATGCTCTTATATTTTTGTTTATAACGTCTACTAAATTTCTAATAGGGACGCTTGATTGCTTCAATATTGGCTCGATATCAAAAAAAGCTTGGATATGATTGCTTATAAGAATGCGATTATTGTTATACCTCTCACAAAACAACTCCCATGCAATAGTATAATGGTCACCCTTAAAATCAATATTTTCAATAATTAGAGCTGCACTTCCGTGCAATGAAGCTCGCAAATAATGAAATTTAGTGATGTTATTTATGCTCGCATTGTCGTGAACTAGTGACGTAAATGTTTCTCTAAACGCGAGCCAGTATTGATAGTTCCCATCGAAATGAGGCAAATCTATTTTGGGCAAACGAACAAAACTGGAAGTATGTGCACCTGAGTCAGCATCTTTGAAGCCCGCCTCAGACCCAGCACCGTTGAACGAAACGCCGAGCACGCTGCGCGTGAGTGCCACCAGGCTGAAGAACTGGTGGTCAAAGTCCTCACGTTCAGTTAACGCAGACACGTCATCGTCAGCAAGCACCTCGATCTGAGTCTGTAAATCGTCGAAAGCATCATAAAGGGTTTCGAATTTAATCAAACGCTCTTGTAAGTCTGAACGTTGCAATGCAGAAATCTCTGGGCTACTTTTAATTAAATTTAAATAATTACTAAAAACAGTGACCTTTGATTTTATTGAGCTCCGTTTTTTAATCAATGTTTTAAAATTATCTGCCATTTTAATCCCTCCCGGACAAATTCTAAGAAATCCGTGCGAATTTCCGAGAATTCAATTGTTATCTAGCACACCGGTGTGCTCGCGGTCCTCGAGGTGTTAAATGAATAAGTTAACTGCAAACGCTAATGACTTACGTATAAAAAAACTAAGAAACAGATGTGCGTGAACAATAGGCCCGATAAGCTAATGACTCGGTCAAGGTCAGCAAAGACACACCTGTGTATTACGAAGTTATTAGCAATTTAAATAGTTAAGAATTAAAGCACTGATTTATAAAGCTGTGCATATGAAGAATGACGTGGAAGATTTAAAAATGGTTTTTAGGCATAAAAGGAAAATAGGAATTACACTAATTGGAACAAACACACTCAAATACTGTATTAATACTCCCTGATTGACTTCAGCCTCCTTTGATGACGCTGCAGGCGGCTACGGTAACGACTTCTTTTTCAAAAATGTGCTTGTCACGGTCAAAATTCAACCGTTGACCGATGACGTCGACGACTTGGTTTTTCTCCAGGAATCAGCGTGTTGCTCGATGGATCTTTTGTAGCTCGAAGGACCAGAAACTGTTTAGGCCTTAACGGGACTTTAAATTAAAGCAATGGACTTGATATATAAATTACATATATTCAAATGAAACGTATAATAAGAGCGTCCGTAGTCCAGCGCGTAGGTAGGCGAAGTGTCGCGGTGAGATGCGCTCGCGGCCGGGTTGGGTCCCCCGCCCGCGCGGCGCATACGTCACGCGCCCGGTGAGAGGGAGACGCGCCGACACAAGTTCTAATGCAGGACTGGTCCAGTTTTGAAGAAACTTTGTGAACTAAAACATACAATATTATGGGTTACAGCTACACTACAGTTTTGAAGTTGACATACAAAAAAAAACTGATGCAGTGGTAGCCCAGTGGTAACGCGCTCGCTTGGGAAACTGAGTGAAGCGGGTTCAAATCCCGGGTCTCGCACTTCTGATATTTTCATGTACGAATAAACATCGTGAGATCCTGGCAAGTTTTCGAAAGACATGTAAAATTCGCCAACCCGCACTCGGCCAGCGTGGTGGACTATGGCCTGATCCCCCTCGTATTGAAGGGTGGCCCACGCCCAGCAGTGGGACGTTAAAAAGGGCTGAATACATACATACATACATACATACAAAAAAACTCAAGATACACTATTAGCATCTCAAGACTTTCCTTAAAAAGAAGTGCAACATTCGAAATTGTGGGCTCTTTTCAAATCTCTTTTGTTAATTGCTTTTCGGATGACAAAATTAAAACGCACGTTGTTTCGTTTAAAAAAGTACTCTATGTGGTGTGCGTGAGTTCGAGTTTGTGTTTAGACAATTAGAACTTTCGATGTTTGAACGTTATTCTTTGGTTTGACTTAACGTCACATGTCGACGACACTTTTTGATGAGATATTTGTTAGGAAATGTGTATCTATGTTTTTATACAGAATGGATTTTTGAGACAGGACAGCAAGGGCAGGTACCTTAACTGCTATAGTTACAGGAAAACGTTCCTAGGAGACCATCCATAACTTTTTGAGATATTCTGAACTGCATTCACAGATTTTGAAAAAAATGTACAGTCACCGAAAAAAATGCTAAAATACCAAAAAAAAATTTTATGTCAATCGATCCTATTTCATGTAGGGATCAAAAGACTCTATGACAGAAATCGCCAAAAACTTTTCCCATGCATTTTGTACGGAAAAACCTGTATATGGGTTACAGTCAAAATCCTTAAACACTCAAAGCTATTTTGTTTTTACAGTACAGAGTATCAATATGGTCTTCAGTCAAAAGAAATCTCACCTCAGTACGTCTCAGTACTTTTTTGTCCAAACGACAAATTCACCAAAGGAGTTTTTAATACAGAATTATTGACTTCTAAATGTCAATTCTATTGGTATTAAATACATATTTTACTGTAAAAATCCCGAAAATATGTATTGTATCTATATATTTATATAAATATTAGAAATATAGCTTTGTTTTGGAAATAGAGGACAATCCTCTATACTGTAAAGTACAACAAGTATTAGTGGTTTGAACAAATAAGCACTGTGTAACATATTCTAATTAAATACGATTATTTCTATTATTATACTTTTTTTAAACTATATTTTATTATTTTTTGATTATAATATGAATCTTGGACGGTAAGCGAATAATAACGGCGGACGGTATTTTACCTCGTCGACGCCCCGTCGTCGCCGCCGTTAGCTCAGAATACTACGAGCTAAGATGCGATAAGCAACATATTAATTGTTACTTGATTAATCTTTATATTTCTACTTTTACTTCATATTTGTAATATTAAAACGAAAGTGCAATAATCCCCAGACTGGGGTTTTTGTACCTACCATTTCGGAAGTGTCTACACGGACGTTGCGAAGATTCCTCGAGCGTTCCCCTGACCTGACGAACCTACAGATTTATCCTGCTCCCGAGTGCTGATCTAACTGGACTACAAGCCAGGAAGGATAGTAGTATTTCAATTTTATTATTTTGTAATTGCTAGAATTTACTTTGATGTGTGAACCCTACGAATATAGTTCATATTTTATTATCTTGGATTTTTTTTAGTTGTCAAGTTTAGTTTATAATTGAATATATATTTGTTACCTCCTATCATAGTTATTTTATTTTAATATTAAATTAAGGATAACGTAACAACTGAGACAACGATTTATATATTAAAAAAAAACATACACCCTCCAATTTTGAAATTGGTCAAAAAATTGATAAAAATACAAATATCATAAAGAAAACTCTTACTTCTTCCCCTTTTTTCTCTTCCAAGGATAAGACAAGCCCATCTCTTCTCAAGCCTTCTCTAAGATCCATACCAAGAAGTAAAGCTATGGTACACTTTCTGAGCCTTAGGGCTTCTTTCACGGACTCTAACGCGTTAGGTTTTTGTAGAAAGTCCTGAAATCATTTTTACTAATATCATAAAATTTTATCAGTTATAAATAAATAAAATGCAAGTAAGTCGCAAGTATCCCTATTTGGTTCTCGTCAGTTAGTATCCAAAATTAGTCTGTCATCCCTGTCACCTATTTTATTCGACGGGACTACACTGCAAATTCGCAGCTTTGTTAAAAATCTAGGCCTTATAATGGATAATTCCTTATCTTGGGCGCCCCAGATTTCTGAGGTAAGTAGGAAGTTCTTCGCTGTAATTAGTCGTTTGAGGAGGTGGAAGAAATTTCTACCAATAAAAACCAAAGCATCCCTAGCACAATCCCTTCTCCTTCCCTTACTCGATTATGCAGATACTTGCTATTCCGACTTGTCGCAGATTCACCTCAATAAACTGGAACGCTTACAAAATATGGCAATCCGATTTGTTTTCGGTTTGAGAAAATTTGATCACATTTCTCAATATCGAGCTCAACTCAAATGGCTCACAGTGAGACAGCGTCGTAACTTGCATATCCTTACCCTCCTATACACAATCCTTTTTCACTCCCACACTCCTCCTTATCTTAAAACAAGGTTTAATTTCCTTGGTTCTGGCCATTCTCTAAACCTTAGATCACAAACCGACAATAAATTAGCATTGCCCGTCAGTCGAACACAAAGCTATGGTGACTCGTTTACAATCAAAGCTGTACAGAGGCGGCTCTAGCCCATGTAGCGCCCGTGTGCAATGAATACCCTGGCGCCCTCTAGTAGGCGCGCGGTCAAAATGGAATACTTATAGTTCTATTTTTACAAGTGAATGAAATTTCGGGTGCAAATGTAAACACACGAGTAAAAAGTATTCTTTAGGAAGGAATCTTTTTATCTCAAGCTGTTGTCTATTCAGAAAAACCTATTTTTTGATTTTATTTTTTTCCATGATAAAATTGAAATTTGATAAGCACCAATTTTTTTTAGCAATACTTACGAGTAAAAAAAGGCATGAGAATTTTTTTTTATGATTCCCAGACCGAAAGCCGATTTTTAAGAAAAGAAATAAAACTAAAATTATTTTTTGACCGTATTTTTGAAAAGTGTCCACCTCCAAATTTTGCCAGCCCGGGTCGGGCCAAGTTTAGTTATTGAGTCTTTCTGTATAGTAAGCCTCAGTAACAGCCCGGAGTTGGGAAGTTGGCGGTGTTTCACCCCCGTGCCTCGGAGAGCACGTAAAGCCGTCGGTCCTGCGCCTTAACTCTCACCGGTCGTGTCGAGTAGTCGTCCCACCGGAGTATGAGAGTGACAGGAATAGAGAGTGCACTTGTGTCTGCGCGTACACTTGTGCACTATAATATCTCCTGCGCAGTTGGCTAGTCTCAATGAGATTGGCCGCCGTGGCCGGAATCGGTCAGGAGAACATTATTATTATTATTATTACTAATATTATAAAGCTGAAGAGTTTGTTTGTTTGTTTGGTTGAACGAGCTAATCTCAGGAACTACTAATCCGATTTGAAAAATTCTTTTTGCATTAGATAGCCCGTTAATTGAGGAAGGTTATAGGCTATAATATATCATCCCGGACAAATGTACGGTTCCCGTGGGATATATTTGTTTTTGACTAGTGACGAACCCGAAGCGAAGCGAGGGTGAGTCGCTAGTATTATTATATACATATGTTCTGAGTCACCTCGTACTATACGACCACAATGCCATCTAGCAACTTACTGACGCAAAACTACATTAAAACAGAGTTAGAGCGGTTTTTATTCCTTGCTTTGCTTCTTCCCAAACTCCGGGTTGTTCCCCTGAATTTCTTAACAGAAACCCCAATAACTATACTCGTCCCGACTCGGGACTCGAACAGAGGACCTCCGGATATACACCCGTACATCCTAACCACTATACCACCGAGGTATATATATACCATACCTTTACTAGTATGGGAAAACTCGGTACAAGAACGCCATTAAAAATCTTCAAATCTTTCCTTAAAAGTTGTGATGGCGTCAAATTCGAAACATCACTTCGAGCCCTTAATAAGTCATCTAGGAGGGTTTTCCTAAAAGAAAATTAAACATCTTTTTTTTTATGTTATTTTTATGGGACATTAACACACAGCACCATCTAGTTCCATGGTAAGCTACGAGGCCTGTGTTATGGATACCAGATAGTTGATACACTACACATATATAACTTTAAATACATACATATTATAAATATAAACACCCATGACTGGAGTACAAACAATCATACTCATGATACAAATAAATCCCCCAGCGGGACTCGAACCCGCGACCGCTGGCACAGCAAGTAGGGTCACTACAAATTGAGCCAAACGTGTCGTCACACTAATATTATAAAGAGGTAATGTGTGTAAGTATGTATGTAGGGGGTAATCTCTGAAACTTCTAAGCGAGCGAGTTCCGATGTCCGATGTCAATATTCTGGTATGTATTCTATATGCACTCTCCAAAACGTCTTAATCTATACTAATATTATAAAGAGTTTGTTTGTTTGTTTGTTTGTTTGTTTGTTTGTTTGAACGCGCTAATATTAGGAACTACTAATTCAATTTGAAAAATTCTTTTTGCATTAGATTTCCCGTTTATTGAGGAAGGCTATAAGCTATATATCATCATGCCACTACACAAGGGAGCGGAGCAGTAATCATAAATGTCAACAAATCGGGCAGACTTCCATACATTATTGTAAAACTAAATACATATGTTCCTCTACAAAATGTTATCCCAACTGGATTAATCATAATCTCAAAAAGAGGCTTAAAGAAAAAAGAAATTGTTAGAATGCTTAAAAAAATACAAAAATCCCATGGAGGAATTGTCTCTCACGTTAATCAGCAAACGATGATAGAGATTTAGATCCAAAAAAACTCTAAAAAATTTTGGTCTTTTCTAGAAAGTAAACGGAGCAACCCCGGATCAGACCAAAGTTTGGCGTCTCACATATAGTATTGATTGTATTTTTTTTTGAACTGAAGAGTTAAAATAGGTACATTCTTCACAACCTTCGAAGTATGCTTCTTGCATTATATATATATATATATATATATATATATATATATATATATATATATATATATATATATATATATATATATATAAAAACAGACTTTATTCAAATTATGTACATATGTATGTTATATGTAACTCAGCAACTATTTGCTTGAACACAAAAATCGCTTAGATACATCCATATTTTAAAGGCGTAATCAGAGATACCCCATACATTTAAATCTTACCCTAAAAAAAACAGTGTATATATTACGAATACCTCTCCTCAGAGTCAACAGGATTTAGAACATTTTCCAAATACAATACAATTTGCTCATCAAGCGGTATCGCTTTATTCACCTCTTTTGAAAAATTCACTGTATCTAATATTATTACATCTACAAAATACAAATACATTAGTTAAATCCGTACAAATAAAAAAAACGTGTGTGTGTGTACGTTATGTACGCACGTAAGAAGTTATACTTCTTTGGCGTAACAGAACAAAAATAGCTGAAGATTTCGTCCCGTATGTCACAACTCTCTGTTTTTAAAAGGAATGCAGCTAACTTCATCATGTCGCTTTTTGGCTGTCGGTGTGCGCGCGCATCGTAAAAATTTGACTCTTATAACTTTTTCCAAACGCGCCAAAAAAGTATAGCTTCAAAAATATGTGTATACTTATGTACGCACGTAAGAAATAATACCTATTTTCTTTATTTAGAGCATTTAAAAGCTTGTTTTTTTTTTACTTTTTATTTTATTCGTATTCTTCTCAGCAAACCCTTTCATTTGATATCCATATCATGGGAGTGCATAAATAAAACATAGTCCGCCATATTGGATTTACAATGACGTCACTTTACTTATTGTGTTTCGCTCATCAAGCCTTTTCGTTTGATGCCCATATCTTAAGGGTCACTATGGAAGTGATAAATCACCATTTTGTAACGTCTACCGTATTGGATTAAAAATGGCGGCATTTAAAATGCATTGTCACGAAAAACAAACGTGTGTGCCAAATTTCAGCTCAATCGGACACTGGGAAATGGGTCAAATTAAACTTGGAATATTTGATTACAGACAGACACCGGGACAGATGAAACTATATAAAAACTTGTGATAATTTTTATTTGTATTGATGTAAAACACGTGTTGTGTATATGGATATACCGGAATAAATATCTTGAATAAACATCACACTATACTAAAGGGAGATTTAACGGCTAACTTCATACTAGTCTAATAACGACTAACTTCATACTGTTGTGGTTTTTTTTATGGGACAAAGGGGGCAAACAGGCAAGAGGCTCACCTGATGGAAAGTGATCATGGACATCTGCAACGCTGCAGGGGTTGCAGATGCGTTGCCGGCCTTTCAGGAAAGGGAGGGAGGGGAAGGGAGGAGGGATGGGGAGTGGGCCTCCCGGACTCTCACTTACCAGACGAAACGCGACAGCATAGCTGCCACTTCACGCCGGTCTCCTGTGAGAAAGTGGTACTATACAGGGCGTGCCGGCCCATTCGGCTGCTACCCGAAGTTAACAAGCATGACACTACCAGTTTAAAAGAAACAGCACTATCATCGATCAAAAAACTACTAGATACACAATCAGCTACAAAAAATGTCCTCACCGAATGAGCTTTCATTTGAACATTTGAGCGCGTTTTAATTATTATTTTTTTGTACAAATAACTTTAACTATTGCATTTAAGGTTGAATTTACATTGTCGTATATTTATTTCAACTAGAACAATTACCTAAACACAATCGGTGACAGTTTTAAGAGAACTTTTATATAGGATTGTGTATCTAGTACTTTTTTGATTGATACACTATACTAAAATCAGATTTAACAACTAACTTCATACTAGTCTAATAACGACTAACTTCATAGTGTTATCTAATAACAACTACAACAACATGTTGTAGAAGTTTTTTAAATAAATAATTATCACATAATAAGTCATTAAATTAAATAATAATAATTGAAAGTACTTACTATGTAATAACTTCGCACATTGAGGATATGTTATAAAAAAATCATTTTCATCGGAATCTTTTATTTTTTGACCAATCAAAGTAGCACATGAGCCTACTGTAATGCGGGCCGATTTAGGTGTAATTAAACACTCGATTTCTAGACGAATACTGCCTTTATTTTATAAGAACACTGTCTTTTATACTTACTCATACTATAATATATATGTCTACAATACACCTCCCAGGGAAGGAGGAAAAAAAAAAAAACTTTTTTTTTTTTTTTTTTTTCATAGTTATAAAATATACTTCTTATATTAACATATTACATATTGATAATGGCTATGGCTAAGAGATTAACATATTGAATAATCAAAGTTAACATAATATAATGTATTAATTATAAGTTACAATAGGGTTTCTGATTCCCTCTTTTTTTTTCTAACACCTATGTTTATACAAAAAAAAAAGTAAATAAGGTTTTAAATTACAATAAAAAATTATACAATAGTGTTGGTGAATAAGTTGGCACTTATATAAAATATATATATATTAAAGGTTAATTAGACATAAATAATTTTGTTCTATTTTTATGAACTAATTCAGGCTTGCCATTTTTAATTATTTCCACATTAGGTGATAAATCACGCAACACAACATATGGACCTAAATAAATGCTATCTTGTTTATTGCCAGACTCGTTTTTTAGCAAGACTAAATCGTCTTGTCTATAATTTACTGGGTTAATGTTATTGTCATATTTATGCTTCCTATGCATTTTACTTTCAATTAAATTTTCACGCGCCTCTTTCTGTGATACTTGAATACGATATCTTAATTCTGCTGGGTAACTATCATAATTATAGATTGGCTCTATTTTCGAGCCAGTCAAGTTTGTAGGCAAAATACATTTTTTACCAAATACCAACTCGTAGGGAGTGAATTTTGTATGAGAATGGACGGAAGTGTTATACGAAAAACACCAAAACTGGAGCCACATACTCCAGGCCTCTGGACGGTTATTTGTCTGGATTCTTAGATAAGTGCCTAAATGCTTATGTGAATTTTCGAGTGCTCCAATGCTCTGATGGTGATATGCTGTTGACTGGAGTTGATTAATATGCAATAATTTACAAACCTCTTTAAATGTTTCTGATGTGAATTCGGTACCCCTGTCGGTTGCAATTACCGCTGGCACGCCATACCTAAGAATGAAATTGTTAACGAGAGACTTAGCAATTTCGATTGAGCTTTTAGTAACCAAGGGATATGCCTCAATATATTTACTTAATTCGCACTGTATAGTAAGTATATATGAGTAGTTATTATCATCTTTAGGCAGTGGACCTACGACATCTAAAAATATTTTTTCAAATGCAGAACCAGCCGTTGTTGTTATAGACATGGGTTCCTTTATTTTTATTGAATATTTTTGCCTTTGACAACTATCGCACTTCCTTACATAATCCCTCACATCACTTTCAATTCCTGGCCAGTAATAATATTTTTTAATGTTGTTGTACATCCGTCGCATTCCCGCGTGACCGCTTGAGGGTAAAATATGAAAATCATTAAGAACGACCTTTCGGTCATCTTTGTCATCAACTCTTTGAACGTCTTTTAATACCAATACCCGCGGCCCTGACCAATTTAATATATTATTAATCGCATTTGTCAACTTTTTTATAAATATATGATTATTTTCATTTTTTATAACACATACTTCTTCTATATTAATTGATTTACAAAATTCTTCAAGTTCTCTCACAAATGCGCTTGGCGTCAGTTGCGATTGAGAACTTGGGTTTATTAAAATAATTCCCTTTTTAGGAACATATGAAAATGTACTACTCTCTTTTTGAATTTCCATTGTACATTTTAATTTATCTAAATCACTTTTATTTGTAAATCGTAACTCTACAGATTTTCTAGGCATAAAATGAGTTTCTATAATTTTCGGTGTTTTAGACAATTTTTTGTTAAAACACGCATCACCTAGAGAGGATGTTTCTAAACATTTTTTCTGTCTTCTAGTCATTACATTTATAACCATTTCACTCATCTCTTTTAATTCGTTAGAGCTTATAACTATACGCGATAACGCATCGGCAGCGATATTTTCAGAACCTTTGACATATTCTATATTATAATCATAATCCTCTAACATTAACCGAAATTTCATTAATCTGCTGGATGGATCTCTCATGTTAAATAAATAAATAAGAGGTTTGTGGTCAGTAAGTATTGTAAAAGTTCGTCCGTATAAATAGGGACGAAAATGCTTTACGGCCCAGACTATAGCTAGCAATTCTTTTTCAATAGTAGGATATCGTTTCTCCGCTTTATTTAAGGTTCGACTAGCGAAAGATACCGGTTTTCTATCCTGGTTTGACAATATTGCTCCTATTGCAACACCTGATGCGTCCGTTTGTAAAACAAAATTATTTTTAACTGAGAAATCAGGGTATTGAAGGACGGGTGGTTGTGAGAGACAATCTTTTAAAACTAAAAAGGATTTTTCGCAATTATCGTCCCAATTAAATGGTTGGTTTTTCTTACACAAAGAATTTAAAGGATAAGCAATTTCAGCAAAATTTTTTATAAATTTACGATAATAGTTTGCGAATGCGACAAAACGTTTTACTTCGTCGGTATTAGTGGGTGTTGGATACATTTTTAGAACTTTAATTTTTTCAGGATCCGGTAGTACTCCGTTTTCTGATACTATGTGCCCTAAGTAAAGTAGTTTTTTTTGTAAAAAATTACATTTTTCTGCGTTTAATTTTAAGTTACATGTTCTTAGTCTGGTAAAAACATCTAAAAGATTTTTATTATGATCAAATAGGTTTTTCCCAAAAATTACGAGATCATCCAAATATACTAGACACTTTTCGTGATTGAGACCGGACATCGCTATATTCATCATTCTGGAAAAGGCACTGGGGCTTGTCTTAAGTCCCATGGGCATTCTAGTCATTTGAAATTGTCCTGAACAGAATGCAGTATATTTTCTACTATTGGGGTGTAGGCTAACTTGATAATATGAAGAGTTAAGGTCTAAATGACTAAAATAAACCGATCCTGATAATGAGTCTAAAACTTCTGTAATATTGGGGAGAGGAAATTTATCATCTTGTACGACATTATTTAATTTCCTATAATCAATGACTAGGCGCCATTTCCTTTCCCCATCCGAATTCGACTTCTTGGGTACTAAAAGAACTGGACTTGACCATTCACTTTTAGATGGTTCAATGATACCCTCAGATAGCATTTTATCCAGTTGTTTTTTCAACTCGCCTTTGTGAACGTATGGTAACCGATACGATTTAGTATAAATTGGTTCTGTATTTGGTTTTAAACTAATACTTTGTTCGTATATATCTGTAGTAGTCAACTTATCGCCGGGTAAATAAAAAATATCTGAAAATTTGGCACATAACCGTTCTATTGATATTCTCTCTTCCGAATTAAGGCCACCTAGTTTTAATAATGAAAATAATTTTTTAACACGTTTAGAGTTACTTTCCGTTTTTTCAAACGAACATATATAATAATCTTGCAATTTACATATATCGGGTTCAATACTGTTTAAAGTGACATTCTCTTCTGTCGTATTTAAAATCCTAATAGGAATTTTCCCATGGACTGGGGTTACTATTGAGCTAGCCAAAAACACACCTTCACATAACTCTCTCGAGCACACCACATAATCTCCTATTAAATTTGTTTTAATATAATGAATCGATTCTGACCTAGACGGAATTGTCCATACACTGTCATCCTTACTGTTTAATGTTGAAAACGTAAAAATAATTCTTTCACTATGATCATTCAATAAAGACAAAGTGTTGTGTTCGTAATTTAATATAGCGTAATACTTCCTAAAAAAGTCATCACCTAAAATACCGTTGGCCCTACAAGGCAAGGAATGAAAAACAAAGAATCGATGACTAAATATATTTTCTTTATATTGTAAATTTAAACAAACATATCCGATTGTCTCAACAGAGCCACCCAATCCATTTATAGCAGTGATCTCTTTATGGATTGGAATCTTATATCTTTTTATATATTTATACTCTATAGCCGAAATTGACGCGCCCGTATCAAGTAACCAGTGCAAAGTACAATCATTATTTTTAATGCTGATACTAACTGAAGGTGAATTATAATTACATGTAAATATTGATTCTCTAGTCTCGAAAAAACTGATTTTCCGAGCATTCATTTTCCGTTTGTTCACTTTCCGTTTTTGTTTGAGTTTCAATTAAAGTGTTAACGTGTTCGCCGCATGACCTTTGGTTACTAAAACTGTTACAAAACTTCTTACCTGACTTTCCACGCGTGGAGTTCCCCCTCGAAGCAACGTAACCTCGGGACGAATTTCCACGAAAACCTCGATTGTGTCCTCTAAACGATGAATTTCGGCTGTAGTTCCCACGAAAACCTCTGAAGTTGTCTCTACCTCTATAATAAATTAAATCAGAATTAGTGTTACTATACATACCTAAAATTTCTCCCGCGGGTGTAGAAGCGCTTGCCATCTCTTCATCTTGTGCAGCTTGTATCGCATCTTTCAGGGGACTAAAGTTTCTTGCTGCAATAATAGTACTAAGCCTACGATTTCGTAAGCCGTCGGCAAATTTTTTAATAGCAAAATTCTCGTTTACGGGCTTAAGAACGTCATAGTTTTTCGCATTTCCATCGGCCTGGGTTATTGTAAGATCTACAAATAATTCTGTAATAAGTCTGCCGTATTCTGAAATAGTCATTTCATTTTGTCTAATTATCTGAAGCCTAGATTGAATTGCAGATGCAGATTTACGAGGTAATAATTCTTTACGCATATCTACTATCAGGTCATGAATACTTTCATAATTAGAGTTTAATTTTAATTTAGCTGCTTGTGACAGCCTACTTTTCAGCACAAACATTATTAAATTATTTTTACATTCTTTCGATTTAAGGACAGAGTCATAATATTCGATATTGTCGATTACTTGCTTTGTATTAGATTCCTCATCGGTCATCGCAGGGATTAAATTTAAAGCCGTCCTCAAATTGAAAGAATCCATTATTAGTAGCGCGTCACTTGATTCACACTGACACAAATTTAAAACTTCGTTATATAACGAGATAAACTGTTTGCGGCCCTTATCTAACACTGTAAAATCATCTGAACTTATTTTTCCTTTTTTTACACTATCATTCAGGTCGCTTAACCAACAATTATACCTTTGGAATATACTATTCGCCTCACCTAATTTTTTTTTACAAACATTAGTATCTTGTCTACGAATTTGACCTATTTTTATTAAATAAACTCTAATATTCTTAAGTTCTCCATATAAATCTTCTAAAATTCTGGCCATAACTTACCAATAACACCATAATGAAATAGATTATATAAACATGTAGAATGTAAACAAGATAATTTTATTATTATGAGTAAAATAAAAAAAAATATATTATAATTTAAATTAATGCACTTAAAGTCTCATAATTATGTTATTGTCTTTATATTTTATCCGTACTTGCATTCTTCATACGATTTCGATACATGATAGCGCGCACTTATTCACCATAAACATATTTTATTTCACTTTCGACACAAACACTTTACACTGATTCCATGAACACCCCTGGTACTTGTTTAGGGTGGGTCTGTGGTTTTTGAAAAAATAACCTTCTCAACGTTTGCCTGTTAAACTCCGTCGATATCCAATCCATATGACATCTCTTATACATTCTATACGCTCCGTACAGAAGCGCCAAGAATATAATTAGAACAATGATAGTCAAGAGAATACTAATTGTCGATAAATGGAACTTGACTTCCTCAACGGTAGCTTGATTACCGGCTCCTCCAGCAGCGTTCTGTACTATTATAGTTTCCTCTTTTGATTGCTGTTTCCCCATGTTCTCTTTATATTTTTACTGCAGTAATAAAACTCACGAATAACTTGACGTGGATTCAAAAGTAATAAATGATACATGATGATACTTTGGTAATATATATTTTATTCCACAGTGTGTTTACAAATTCCTTAATCCTTATATAGAAGCGGTGTTAGTTTCGCGAGGCCCGACTGGCAGGGTCGCCATGTAATGCGGGCCGATTTAGGTGTAATTAAACACTCGATTTCTAGACGAATACTGCCTTTATTTTATAAGAACACTGTCTTTTATACTTACTCATACTATAATATATATGTCTACAATACACTACAATTTCAATTTTGTGCACTACATTCTCATTATAACTCCATTTCTTATTATCAAGCGGTCTGTGATCGAATATATCTTGAACATATTGCACCAAAAAAACAAATTTCTCCGATAAAATATGATGATCGACCAGAATTATTCTAACTTTTTTTATATTTACCAATTGTTCAAAATTTATGTATTCCTGAAAAAAAAAACAATTATTAATATCATGACACATTTTAAAGAAGTATTTAGTTCCTTCTTTACCATAACTTCGCCCGAGGCACATGCCCAGGGTCCCTAGCCTCACGAGGGCCCCAAAAAGAACATTTTCATTCTAAATGGAAAATAATAATAATAATAATAATACTCTTTATTGTACACCAAACAAAAAATGTATACAGACTTTAATTAAAAATAATAATAATAATAAACATAGATGTACAGCAGGCGGCCTTATCGCTTAAAGCGACCTCGTCCAGGCAACCAACTATCAGGTAAAGGAGAGTGTGAGAGAAACGGTAGGCGGTGTACTTGCTATAATACAGTATTTGAGATACTTATACATACAATACAAATAGATAAACAATACACATATACATACAAACGTACATACATATATACATACATACTTATACATACTTATACACACAAAACAAAAATACAAACATAATACACATATACATACTAACTTATATACATACATACTTACAAACATACATAAACAAGAACAAGATACAATTAAATAAGAAAGCACTAAAGGGACAGGTAATATTCTTTTAATAACAACTTAAATTTATCAAGACTTTTGGCACTTTTAACTTTTAAAGGAAGTGTATTCCAGAGCCGGACGGCTTTTACGGTATACGAGTTCGAATAGAAACATGAAGAATGCGGGGGAATTTTGAGAACTAGGTTGTGCTCCGAGCGAAGAGAACGACTATGAGAGTCACTTAAAAATTCAAAGCGCTCTTTTAGATAAAAAGGAGTTGAAGGATGAAACAGCACACAGTAAAGAAGATGGAGAATGTGAGTATTCCTGCGGAAACGAATAGGAAGCCACTTGAGTTTTTTGCGAAATTCTGAAACGTGGTCATACTTTCGAAGGCCGAAAATAAACCGTATACAAAGATTTTGAAGTCGCTCAAGTTTATTTAAATATTCTTCGTTGATATCAAGATAACAAACGTCAGCATAATCAAGAATCGGTAGTAGAAGAGAGTTTTCCAGCACAATTTTGGTAGGTATGGGCAGAAAATTTTTTAATCTACGAAGAGAAGAAATCGCTCCAAACATCTTCCTGCTCAGCTCACTTATCTGCGGTCCCCACGATAAATACTGGTCAATTAAAATACCCAGGTTTTTTACTTTATCAGTAAACATAATTTGGACACCATTAAGAAGTATGGGTGGTACGTGCATATTTTTAACTTTGCATAATAGTCTCTGGCTGCCTATAATTATTGCTTGAGATTTATCAGGATTTAAATTGAGTCCATATGAATTACCCCATGATGATATCAGTGACAAATCTTTATTGATATTATTAATGGTATTAGGCAAATTCTCGACAGTAGTCATGGCATAAATTTGCAAATCGTCGGCATACAGGTGGTAGTGAGAAGAAATTTGTTGAGAGATAGAATTAATAAAAATTGAAAAAAGGAGAGGAGACAACACGCCACCTTGTGGAACACCAGCATTAATTGTAGACCATTCAGAGTACGAATCTTCAATTCGTATACGCTGCCGGCGATCACACAAGTAACAACGAAACCAGTCAACCACCTCAGGAGATATGTTAAGAGAAACTAGAATGGCAAGTAAAATGTCAAAATCTACTGTATTAAAAGCGTTTGTAAAATCTAATAGTGTTAATACCGTAAGCTTTTTGTTGTCCATGCTTTCTCTGACGTCATCTGTAATTTTAGTTAGCGCAGTAATCGTGCTATGACTAGGACGGAAACCCGATTGAAAAGGATTTAATAGACTATTTTGATGTAGAAAATGCTTAGCTGTTGATGCACGAGGCGTTCGAGGACCTTGGATAGAAAAGGAAGAATTGAAATGGGTCGGTAGTCAGAAAAGGAAGAAGGATTAGGTTTTTTTGGGAGCGGAATAATTTGGCCATCTTTCCAGGACGAAGGAAACTTGTGGAGATTTAAGGAGTCATTAAAGATAGATGTGATTATAGGAACAATAAGGTTAATAATAGGAAGAATCATATTGCGACTTATAGAATCCGCCCCAACGGCATTAGATTTAATTGCCATAATATTTCTCTTAACATCACTTTCGGAGATTTGACTAAAAGTGAAACAAGGAAAGTCAGGAGTAGGCAAAGTACTAGAGTTGAAAGAAGATTAAGTGTATTTGATTTGTTTGTATTATCTATAATACTAGAAGAAGAGAAATATTGATTAAGCAAATTTAAATCTAAGTTTTTAGGATTAATATTTATTTTAGGTTTACCTACTCCTAGAGACTTAAGAAAATGCCAGACTTTTTCTGAGTCATCTTCTTCGACAACTGATTTATAGATATGGCGTCGTTGACTATCCCTACACACCATGTTGCAACGATTCCGAGCCTTGACATATTTTGCCCTATTTTCGTCACTAGGATTAGAAATGTATTTTACTTTTGCAACATTCTTTTTGATTTGTATCTTTTTAATTTCTGGCGTAAGCCAGGGAGCTGGAAGATGCTTGACTCGTACAGGTCGAACTGGAGCATGAATATCATACAGCTGGATCAAAAGAGAATTGAATATAGCAACTTTTTCATCAATTGTAGTTGCTGCGGTAATCGCTGACCAATCCACACTTTCAGCATCTGCGTGCAAACGTTGCAGGTCAATACTACCAAAATTTCGCTGGAGAAGGATTCTTGATTTTGCTTTCGGGGGTTTCAATTTAAAAGACAAATAGATTAAATCATGGTATGAGAAAGCCGGAGCAGAGCACTGACCATGTTTTGCAACAAGGTCAGTGGAAGACACTAAAATTAGATCAAGAAGAGATGGTAGACAATTTGGAAAATTATGAGTAGGCCTTAAAGGGAGAATATTTAAATTAACTGCATTTACAAGGGAACTAAGGCGCGATGTACGTTGATCATTCTTTAGGAGACAGGTGTTAAAATCACCCATCACCAAAGTATGATCGTACAAGGGCTTATATGTTTCTAACAGGGTTTCAAATGATGAGAAATAATCGATAGAGAGATTAGGATTATAATAAACACCCAGGAGTATTTTAGTGTGAGATAATAAAATCTCAATAAAAAGATGTTCGGGTCCTACGTTCCCTTGATTTTTAGACATACTAATAATCGAGAAAGGAATATGGGAACGTAGATAAATTGCAACTCCACCTCCAGTGCGTTCAGCACGATCATTTCTAATTAAATGAAACCCTGGTAGTGCGTAGGAAGTAGATGGGAGACATGGCTTAAGCCATGACTCGGACACCAAAATGGCATGTATATTTTTAGAAGTAAACGAAGTCAACATATCGGGATAGTGCGCAGGAATACTTTGGGCGTTAATATGAATGAAGTTAAAATTTTTCAGAACATCTGAGAAGATGAGATCAAGAGTTTCATCAAGTGTTTGGATACTATGAAAACTGTCGTTGCTGCTTTCATCCTCCGATGTAGAACAAGATAAAAACGAGTCGTTTAAACTACTGTAAATCGAAGTCATTTTGTATGTTATGTAATGTAATAAAATAAATAAATATGTAAATAACAAAAGAAAAATATATAAAATAATAAAATATACTTAAAATATATATATGTATATGTATACAATAAATGTTTATATTATATAAATAAATAAAATAAAAATAAATTAGTAATAATAAATAAGTAAGTAATAATAATGTGATATAAAAAAAAACAAAACAAAAATAAACAGAAATAAAAAAAAATACTAGCAAGTTTATCTCACAACAGCTACAACTCACCCGCCAGTTGCAAGAAAGAAAGAAGAAATTTCACATTAAAGTAAGTAAAAAAATAACAAACAAAAAAAAAACAAAAAAAAAGAGATAAAAAAATTAAATTTAAAAAAATAGAATTATACAAAAAAAAATACTATATATATGTATACGAAAATGAAGAATAAAAAAAAACACATAGCTAATTACAAAACAACAATACAAAAAGAAAAACCATATAAATTAATTATTGTGTATCTGTAGCCTAATGTTTACAAAAGAAAAATTACTTATCTGTGATACAGATATAATCTGTTATGGTAATAGGTCTGTGAACCAGAGACAAGGAACCAAGATAGACAGCTCACTTCATACATATGTTTGTGCCTAGTAATTTGACTATATAAACCTATTAGGTATATATAAAGAAAAATCGATATTTACTTATACCTTAAATGTCATTCATAGCTGATCTTCCATCTCACTTTTCCAGTCATAAATTCATTCGTACATCTACTTTCCCTTTCTCTCAAAATTCTATAGATGTAATCGTAATGAATGGGCAGTGACGGAGCCGCAGACCACGTGATCTCAGCGTAGTAATTTTAGGGATGCGCTTCGTTACCGATTGTACAAAACCGTAAACTAATCGCAAGGAATTAGTGTTGTATTTTACCGGTTTTTTTACCGATTCCTAAATATTACCGATTCTTTAGTTCTTTGTAATTCGGCCTTAGGTTTTAAAATTAAACCAATAAATAAAGTGTAAAATAATTTATTATGTAATTTTTTTTTATGTCCTGTCTCCTTTTTCTTACATGGGCATTTTTAATTCTATAAATAAAGTATAATATACTAAGTACTACATATAATAATTCCATTTTAAAACAACTAACAAAAAGTTTTCAGTCTATACAATGTGTTCAATGCAATCTAAACACATCCTCCTGGTACAAGTATTTTAAAATTGAAATGTAAAGTATTTATTTATAAAATTAAATTATTATAAACTATAAATTATTAATTTTGCTATAATATATTAATTTACTTGATGTTAAACTTTTTGTTTGTTTAATTGCCCTTAATCAATTAATTCGACACACGCTCAAGAGTCTCGAAAATTTTTACGTCTTGAATTGATTTCCGTTTAATTGGTAATATCGTGAATGAAAATATGAAAAAAAGCCTTTTTTGAGCCTGTATCGTCGAATTTCATTGATTCTTACTTGTCGTAGCTTCCTTCAAAAATGGTACATAACTAAGGAGGTACAAACAAAATAATCCTTACAATGTAATTTAAAGAAAAACATCATTGATAAAAATAGAAGAATTCCAATCAAGTATTAATGATTTATAGGGTTTTAGGTAATATCATACAATTCTTTACCATTACATAAAAATTACTGTAATAAACTTCGCGATTGTAATTGTAATAAAAATACATACTACTTCAAAATTACTCTTCTTAATGTTAATTTCTAGCTGATTATATGTAATTACATAAACACGTATATATTGAAATCTTGTACCTACAAAATATTGAATAAAAAGCATTAAGGTATTAAAATTCTTAACATCCTATTATCAATCAATTAATATCAATATAAATTATCAAGTAAAAATGTGAAATTTAATAACTGATGTGGATTAAGTTGTTAGAGAAAACAAAGTACATTTGTTAACTTAAATAAAATTTGAAAGTAATGAAAATGAAAATTTCAAATACCTAAGATTGTTGTTACATACGAAAATTTATTAGAAGTTATGTAATATATTATATTAGTTACTTCGACGTCGCCGCGCAGATCTATAGCTAGCACCTTTGGTAACCTTAGTGGCAATCAAATTTTCCATTTCCATTCCTTTTTTACGTGAATCAACATTATGAATTCTTCTATTGAAGTTAGTACACCATTGTTTAACCTGCATCCTAATCACGAATAGCCAAAGAGCGTTCAAAAAATCCGATTTGTGTTCAACGCAATTGAACCATGAGGTGTCAATACCTTTTAATTTAATAATTAAATCTGTATATATGTAAACCTTACATATTGTTGGCAAAGTTTTGTCAATTATATATATATAATGCCAAATTAGGGCCTGCAATTTACTTGATGGATAATACAATTTTTTATTCTTTGCATTGTATTCCCTCATTTCAATCAAAGAATGAAATGGTTGAATTTCGTTAGACAATAGTGTACTTCTACAGCTTTGGCATTGTGCACTATGCAGTTTTGGTAATAAATATTTGCAGATTGCACCAGCAATGTATGATACAGATTGAGTCTGGAATGTATTTTCAGATGGAATACATTCTTCAATAAAATTTAAATTTGAAATATCATTACTAAACTCACTAGGTTGAATATTGGATTTTCGCTTGTGAACTAATTTACTAAGTGTACCCAGCATTTTGTCATTATCGTTGGTGCAATTAGCATATAGAGATTTACCAGTTGAAATATCATTAATCAATAATGTTTTGAACAATCCAACAAATTGATGACAGTCTGGATGCGTGCTACATCCACCTTGTCCTCTAATTTGGCTAAAGAAATTTTCCAGTGGATCCTGGTTTAGACGCTCGAGACTCAAGAATTTTACGCCTGGAATGGATTTTAATTCTAACCAAAGATTTTTAATTGTTTTAATATTGTGTATAAAGTTACGCAAACAAAGAGGCTTACTTTCTCTGGAGTCTGTAGCATCGAATTTCATCGATTCTGACTTTTTCAAAGCTTCATTCCAAAACGCTAAATGGTTAGAATTTAAAGACAATGCATTACTTAAATCACTTCTAACATGACCAGAACTATTCAAACTATCAAATAAATCATTTATAAAAGAAATGATATTGGCAGTGAAAAAGCCATTATCGATGTTTACAGGTATATTACAATAATCATGTATCGAAAAAATATCCTTATAAGTTTTCATCTGAAGTGACACGTTATTGGCCACATCTCTGCTGAAGACTTGCGCAGCATACTTCACCTGGAAAGTTAAAATGTCAATTTAATACAATTTTACCTAAATTAATCATTTTAATCTCATGATAATTATTATCATGAGATTAAAATGATTTAAGTTTTAATTTTTAGTTTTAATTATATTAAATATATTAATATATTAATTATTACATTTATATTAGTAAGGATTTTTACTATTCAATAGCTACTTCAACTAACGGCTACAACTAGTACTTTAGAAAAGACTAAAAGAAAGAACCTTAGAAAAAGATCTTCAGACTATAAACATAATGATAATCTTTACTTGCCTTCATCTTATCATATGAATTGGGTTTAATATGTTTATCTGTTAATTATGTATTTCTCGCAGTTCCATGCATCCCATCTACAGCATAGAGTTTCTCGATGAATTCCCATTGAGCACGCTGATTCCCGATGTTTATGTCCTTTTTCTGAAAGTTATTTCGAAAACATTTAAGTAGATGTGGTACATCATACATATGATATATCTTTTTGTCATTAATGACATAATAATTAATATTGGACCCATCATTGCCACCGCGAAGGAGATCTTCACGTGCGTCTGATATTAAGGAGTTTATTGCAGCAACATTGGCAGAGCCTTGATCAGATACAGTTAATTTCAAAAGAAACCCTGCATTATGTATTGCTTCAATAATTTCTTTGAGAATCTTTTTTAAGAAAAACGTTTTGATACCATCCCTAACAAAATAAAAAGCTATAGGTATCTTCCAGGGTGAAAAAATCCCTCTCAACATGAAAACTAAAACTTTATCAGCAACATTATTGGTGCGAACACCACCTCCTAAATCCTCAAAACCTTCAATGACCCCAGTTTGGAAATTGAAATATAAATTCTTTTTAATAGACATTTCATCAAACATTAAAACACATTGCAACCCCATAGTATCTTTATATTTAGCAACATCTGCCAAGTGTTGTAACATAAAATCATTAATACCAGGTGTTACAGGGATATCTTTTAATATAGAGTTTATAGTTGATTTGCTTGGTAGTCTAATGCATTTTTGAAAGAATCTGTAACATTTAGGACTTAATTTGTATAATGAGAGTGCAAAAATTTTTTCATCATTGGTGTATCTGAGAGCTTTAACTTTCACACCAGATAATCGCAACTGTGAATCAATTAATAATTTACCAAATTTACTTAACAGAGGATATTTTTTAATAAAAATTTGAATTTTACTAGATTGCAATTTTGATTTTAATCTATTATATTTTTGAGTCATACATCTTAACTTTGCTTTTAATATTTTATTACACTGACGTAACTTTTGTTTACGAGGGGTATTCTCATTTTTATTTAGGCGAACTCTTGGTATTATATCTTTGTGAGAGTGAGTACGCCTTGAACTTCTAATCTTAACTGGTGTGGTCTGTCCCTGTACAAAATAAGACTCAACATTGGAAAGCATGGTACTCGATGGGTTGGAACTTTGGGATGCCTCTGCTGGTAGCTCAACAACTGGTTGGGTATGGAATTTCTCATTATGATTGAAGTCTAAAGACATCTGATTCCCTAAAGATGGTTTTATTGGATCAGGACTCAGTTGTTGGGAATATTGAATAATATTTAGAGTTGGCTCTATGACTGGTTTATTATGAATTGGTTTGTGGGCCACTACATGTGTAGAAGTAGAAACTGACAACTGTTCACAAGATATATTTGAAGGTATATTATTGGATGGATTAGAACTATAGATTTCCTCTTTATGAAAAGAGTCTAATAACTTAGAAACTGGTTCATCACTAACTGAAAGAGTTGACTTGCTCGTCAACGAGGGCACTTCATTTGTATATGTACAACCAGAAGCCATTTTGTCTGTTGTAGGAAACTTAACTACTTTAAATTTGTGAAGTTGACCATGAATGAAAAAGGAGGACTTATTTCAAGATATTTTTCGTTGGTCGAATTTAAAACAGTTTTTGGCTTATTACTAGGTTCGTTTGGTAAATACAACGAAGGAATCGCATCCGAAGTTAATTTACGTGTTTCGGTGAAGTGATGGGGTAAAAAATGAACATTACAAATCTTAACATAATACAACTGTTTTTGGGAATATATACTGAAAAATGGACAAATACTTATCCAAGCCTTCCAACGAGCTGACTTTGTGTAGGGTACTGCATGTAAATTATGTACATTTCCACATCCAGGAACACAACATTTCCTCATGGCGGATATAAAAATTTGCACTCAATAGAAAACAGTAATAAAATACAACCGACATAAAATAAAGAAATACAACACTAAAAAACTCCAAACCAAATGCAAATCACACTATATCTCTATATAAAAGGTAATTAACTAATTAGAAAGAAATTTAAAAAGTATCCTGGATAAAATTATTATTGTCGAGCAACGGCGCTTTTTCTAGAATTTTGAATTTCAAATCTCAAAATTTGAAATGTGAAACAATTATGAATGAATACAATGTGTCGCCAACAATTGTTCTTTTTTACCCTCCGAAAACATTTTTAAAATCTAACTCAAATCTCTAAAACTAATATAATATAACTTATTAACTTTGACTTTGAAATTGTTGAAACTTTTCAAAATCCAGCATCGAAAAACTAATGAGCTTCTAAAAATGTATATTATGTTTAATGAATTTAGCTTTCTCTCGTCGCATGGTTTTCCCCAAATTTAGGGTGAAATTGTTTAGTTGGCCCGCTACGTTCAGCCGCTATTGTACATAACTATACTAGTATAGTAGTAAAAACTTTAGATATGGGCGTGACTTGTGATTGTAGTAGTGGAGTGAGAAAGTAGATGTACACATTCAATTATAGCCCTTATGACGATGATATACAGTCCGGACCTTTATGAGATAGAAGATATGTAAATCCGGTATTCGGCACAAAATATTACTTGAGCTCGTTCGGCCCTGACCGAAAAGTTTCAACAATTTCAAAGTCAAAGTTAATAAGTTATATTATATTAGTTTTAGAGATTTGAGTTAGATTTTAAAAATGTTTTCGGAGGGTAAAAAAGAACAATTGTTGGCGACACATTGTATTCATTCATAATTGTTCACATTTCAAATTTTGAGATTTGAAATTCAAAATTCTAGAAAAAGCGCCGTTGCTCGACAATAATAATTTTATCCAGGATACTTTTTAAATTTCTTTCTAATTAGTTAATTACCTTTTATATAGAGATATAGTGTGATTTGCATTTGGTTTGGAGTTTTTTAGTGTTGTATTTCTTTATTTTATGTCGGTTGTATTTTATTACTGTTTTCTATTGAGTGCAAATTTTTATATCCGCCATGAGGAAATGTTGTGTTCCTGGATGTGGAAATGTACATAATTTACATGCAGTACCCTACACAAAGTCAGCTCGTTGGAAGGCTTGGATAAGTATTTGTCCATTTTTCAGTATATATTCCCAAAAACAGTTGTATTATGTTAAGATTTGTAATGTTCATTTTTTACCCCATCACTTCACCGAAACACGTAAATTAACTTCGGATGCGATTCCTTCGTTGTATTTACCAAACGAACCTAGTAATAAGCCAAAAACTGTTTTAAATTCGACCAACGAAAAATATCTTGAAATAAGTCCTCCTTTTTCATTCATGGTCAACTTCACAAATTTAAAGTAGTTAAGTTTCCTACAACAGACAAAATGGCTTCTGGTTGTACATATACAAATGAAGTGCCCTCGTTGACGAGCAAGTCAACTCTTTCAGTTAGTGATGAACCAGTTTCTAAGTTATTAGACTCTTTTCATAAAGAGGAAATCTATAGTTCTAATCCATCCAATAATATACCTTCAAATATATCTTGTGAACAGTTGTCAGTTTCTACTTCTACACATGTAGTGGCCCACAAACCAATTCATAATAAACCAGTCATAGAGCCAACTCTAAATATTATTCAATATTCCCAACAACTGAGTCCTGATCCAATAAAACCATCTTTAGGGAATCAGATGTCTTTAGACTTCAATCATAATGAGAAATTCCATACCCAACCAGTTGTTGAGCTACCAGCAGAGGCATCCCAAAGTTCCAACCCATCGAGTACCATGCTTTCCAATGTTGAGTCTTATTTTGTACAGGGACAGACCACACCAGTTAAGATTAGAAGTTCAAGGCGTACTCACTCTCACAAAGATATAATACCAAGAGTTCGCCTAAATAAAAATGAGAATACCCCTCGTAAACAAAAGTTACGTCAGTGTAATAAAATATTAAAAGCAAAGTTAAGATGTATGACTCAAAAATATAATAGATTAAAATCAAAATTGCAATCTAGTAAAATTCAAATTTTTATTAAAAAATATCCTCTGTTAAGTAAATTTGGTAAATTATTAATTGATTCACAGTTGCGATTATCTGGTGTGAAAGTTAAAGCTCTCAGATACACCAATGATGAAAAAATTTTTGCACTCTCATTATACAAATTAAGTCCTAAATGTTACAGATTCTTTCAAAAATGCATTAGACTACCAAGCAAATCAACTATAAACTCTATATTAAAAGATATCCCTGTAACACCTGGTATTAATGATTTTATGTTACAACACTTGGCAGATGTTGCTAAATATAAAGATACTATGGGGTTGCAATGTGTTTTAATGTTTGATGAAATGTCTATTAAAAAGAATTTATATTTCAATTTCCAAACTGGGGTCATTGAAGGTTTTGAGGATTTAGGAGGTGGTGTTCGCACCAATAATGTTGCTGATAAAGTTTTAGTTTTCATGTTGAGAGGGATTTTTTCACCCTGGAAGATACCTATAGCTTTTTATTTTGTTAGGGATGGTATCAAAACGTTTTTCTTAAAAAAGATTCTCAAAGAAATTATTGAAGCAATACATAATGCAGGGTTTCTTTTGAAATTAACTGTATCTGATCAAGGCTCTGCCAATGTTGCTGCAATAAACTCCTTAATATCAGACGCACGTGAAGATCTCCTTCGCGGTGGCAATGATGGGTCCAATATTAATTATTATGTCATTAATGACAAAAAGATATATCATATGTATGATGTACCACATCTACTTAAATGTTTTCGAAATAACTTTCAGAAAAAGGACATAAACATCGGGAATCAGCGTGCTCAATGGGAATTCATCGAGAAACTCTATGCTGTAGATGGGATGCATGGAACTGCGAGAAATACATAATTAACAGATAAACATATTAAACCCAATTCATATGATAAGATGAAGGCAAGTAAAGATTATCATTATGTTTATAGTCTGAAGATCTTTTTCTAAGGTTCTTTCTTTTAGTCTTTTCTAAAGTACTAGTTGTAGCCGTTAGTTGAAGTAGCTATTGAATAGTAAAAATCCTTACTAATATAAATGTAATAATTAATATATTAATATATTTAATATAATTAAAACTAAAAATTAAAACTTAAATCATTTTAATCTCATGATAATAATTATCATGAGATTAAAATGATTAATTTAGGTAAAATTGTATTAAATTGACATTTTAACTTTCCAGGTGAAGTATGCTGCGCAAGTCTTCAGCAGAGATGTGGCCAATAACGTGTCACTTCAGATGAAAACTTATAAGGATATTTTTTCGATACATGATTATTGTAATATACCTGTAAACATCGATAATGGCTTTTTCACTGCCAATATCATTTCTTTTATAAATGATTTATTTGATAGTTTGAATAGTTCTGGTCATGTTAGAAGTGATTTAAGTAATGCATTGTCTTTAAATTCTAACCATTTAGCGTTTTGGAATGAAGCTTTGAAAAAGTTAGAATCGATGAAATTCGATGCTACAGACTCCAGAGAAAGTAAGCCTCTTTGTTTGCGTAACTTTATACACAATATTAAAACAATTAAAAATCTTTGGTTAGAATTAAAATCCATTCCAGGCGTAAAATTCTTGAGTCTCGAGCGTCTAAACCAGGATTCACTGGAAAATTTCTTTAGCCAAATTAGAGGACAAGGTGGATGTAGCACGCATCCAGACTGTCATCAATTTGTTGGATTGTTCAAAACATTATTGATTAATGATATTTCAACTGGTAAATCTCTATATGCTAATTGCACCAACGATAATGACAAAATGCTGGGTACACTTAGTAAATTAGTTCACAAGCGAAAATCCAATATTCAACCTAGTGAGTTTAGTAATGATATTTCAAATTTAAATTTTATTGAAGAATGTATTCCATCTGAAAATACATTCCAGACTCAATCTGTATCATACATTGCTGGTGCAATCTGCAAATATTTATTACCAAAACTGCATAGTGCACAATGCCAAAGCTGTAGAAGTACACTATTGTCTAACGAAATTCAACCATTTCATTCTTTGATTGAAATGAGGGAATACAATGCAAAGAATAAAAAATTGTATTATCCATCAAGTAAATTGCAGGCCCTAATTTGGCATTATATATATATAATTGACAAAACTTTGCCAACAATATGTAAGGTTTACATATATACAGATTTAATTATTAAATTAAAAGGTATTGACACCTCATGGTTCAATTGCGTTGAACACAAATCGGATTTTTTGAACGCTCTTTGGCTATTCGTGATTAGGATGCAGGTTAAACAATGGTGTACTAACTTCAATAGAAGAATTCATAATGTTGATTCACGTAAAAAAGGAATGGAAATGGAAAATTTGATTGCCACTAAGGTTACCAAAGGTGCTAGCTATAGATCTGCGCGGCGACGTCGAAGTAACTAATATAATATATTACATAACTTCTAATAAATTTTCGTATGTAACAACAATCTTAGGTATTTGAAATTTTCATTTTCATTACTTTCAAATTTTATTTAAGTTAACAAATGTACTTTGTTTTCTCTAACAACTTAATCCACATCAGTTATTAAATTTCACATTTTTACTTGATAATTTATATTGATATTAATTGATTGATAATAGGATGTTAAGAATTTTAATACCTTAATGCTTTTTATTCAATATTTTGTAGGTACAAGATTTCAATATATACGTGTTTATGTAATTACATATAATCAGCTAGAAATTAACATTAAGAAGAGTAATTTTGAAGTAGTATGTATTTTTATTACAATTACAATCGCGAAGTTTATTACAGTAATTTTTATGTAATGGTAAAGAATTGTATGATATTACCTAAAACCCTATAAATCATTAATACTTGATTGGAATTCTTCTATTTTTATCAATGATGTTTTTCTTTAAATTACATTGTAAGGATTATTTTGTTTGTACCTCCTTAGTTATGTACCATTTTTGAAGGAAGCTACGACAAGTAAGAATCAATGAAATTCGACGATACAGGCTCAAAAAAGGCTTTTTTTCATATTTTCATTCACGATATTACCAATTAAACGGAAATCAATTCAAGACGTAAAAATTTTCGAGACTCTTGAGCGTGTGTCGAATTAATTGATTAAGGGCAATTAAACAAACAAAAAGTTTAACATCAAGTAAATTAATATATTATAGCAAAATTAATAATTTATAGTTTATAATAATTTAATTTTATAAATAAATACTTTACATTTCAATTTTAAAATACTTGTACCAGGAGGATGTGTTTAGATTGCATTGAACACATTGTATAGACTGAAAACTTTTTGTTAGTTGTTTTAAAATGGAATTATTATATGTAGTACTTAGTATATTATACTTTATTTATAGAATTAAAAATGCCCATGTAAGAAAAAGGAGACAGGACATAAAAAATTTGCTTGCTACCTTGAATAGTTTAGTAAATCTAATTTTTATTCAATTTTTCCAATTACGTACAGTTTTATTATAAATATAGATTAAGAAACAAGGACAGACACACTAGACATAAGGATAAATTGGTAACGCCTGGCTTTCGCCTTCAAAAATTAAATAGCTCGATTATGGGGCAAGGTGTACATATGCATAATATAAAATAGAATTTCACAGTCGATACTGAGCTTGCCATTTAAACAATTTAAGTCTACAATTAAAAATATATTATTGAATAAAGCTTATTACAAACGGAATGCTTTGTAGATATCAATGTCTGGTCGGGTCTCACGTAGGATAAGTAGATAATTATTGTATTGCAATATTGTATACAAAAAATATTTTAAAAGAGCAACTGTTGAGTTTCTCGCCGGCTCTTAGCAGAACTGCCTTCCGAGCCGGTGGTAGATTCATATAAAAAAATTACATAATAAATTATTTTACACTTTATTTATTGGTTTAATTTTAAAACCTAAGGCCGAATTACAAAGAACTAAAGAATCGGTAATATTTAGGAATCGGTAAAAAAACCGGTAAAATACAACACTAATTCCTTGCGATTAGTTTACGGTTTTGTACAATCGGTAACGAAGCGCATCCCTAAAATTACTACGCTGAGATCACGTGGTCTGCGGCTCCGTCACTGCCCATTCATTACGATTACATCTATAGAATTTTGAGAGAAAGGGAAAGTAGATGTACGAATGAATTTATGACTGGAAAAGTGAGATGGAAGATCAGCTATGAATGACATTTAAGGTATACGTAGATATCGATTTTTCTTTATATATAATAGGTTTATATAGTCAAATTACTAGGCACAAACATATGTATGAAGTGAGCTGTCTATCTTGGTTCCTTGTCTCTGCTATCCACAACAATAACAATAAATAAAGTTAATCTTAAAGTAAGTAGTAACTCAATCTGTTGAAAGTAGTAAAATTAATTGATTTTAAAAATAATATAAACTAAATTTACTTCTTAGCTATACATTTTATGCGTGAAGGTATGATTTTATCTGTCTTTTTCGACACTACCATATTTTGCACTGGTGATTTCACTGGACTGTTTGGTATTGCACTAAGATCCAACTTGCACTCCGCCCGGTGTCGAGATCCATCAGGTGCGATGATGTGGATGCACCCATCTCGTGTCCAACAATTGCCGATCCCGAATCGTTGCCTCGCTTCTAAAAATGCTTCGTGCCTACATTTCGTGAGAAACTCCGATTGCGTAATACCAGTGCCCTTTAGTTTGGTTTTGGCAAACCATACTTTGTTACGGACGGAAACATCGCGAAATTTCACTACTATAGGCCTGGGCTTGTCAGAAGAACGGCCTAAGCGAAATGAGTGCTTAATATTTTCAGTAGAAAAGTTCTACAAGTCCAGGCGTTCAGCTATTAAGCCAGTGATTCGGGCCGGGATGTCTTCGGTTTTCTGCTCAGGAACACCGTGAAAAAGTAACATTTTCCGCCTTTTCCTCATCTCTTGCCGATCGACCTCCAATGCGAGGTATTCAACCTGCCGTTGCAGTGTGTTCAGTGCAGATAAAATAAAACTGCGGAAATAATTAAATTCACCTGGTAGAACATTACTTGAAGCTGGTGGTGATGATTTGCTTAAATCCTGTTGGAACTCGTGCATTCTTGCATTAAACATGTCGGTTAGTGCAGATAACGACTCTTTTATGGATTCCATTTTCGTATTTATCGTAAGTGAAGTGTATGAGAGAGTAAAAAAATAGGAGTATTCTTGCAGGTGGGTAAAACTGTTGCTCACATAAACATAACAACTATTAATAAAAGCTTATTATAATATTTTTATAATAACATTAATCAGCTGATCACAATTTTACGTCTGACGTGTTTCACTCCTACCCACGAAAAAAAATTTAAATTTAGAATGAAAATGTTTATTTCATTTAAATGGAAAAAATACTCAATTTTTAGTTTACAATACACTGCACTGTATACCATAGACTTAATAATATTGTTTCTTTATCTACATTTTTATCTTTTTAGCTGACTTCTTTACACCATTGAGTTTTTTTTAATACTTGTACATTACTCATTTTTTGTTATCATTAAGTAAAACTTTTTTCACCTTTCAAAAAGGGCCCTAAATTGTATGCACAGGGGCCCCCTGTGCATACAGGGGCCTGCATACATTTAGAGCCCTGCATGGCTTAAGATGGTCCAGAGAAATGATTGACAATTTTTTTTAACTTAAATTTATTTTAAATTTGTTAAATTAATTTATTTTAAATTATTTAAATTTACTTTTTTAAATTTTTTAAATATTTTTTCAAATTTTTAAATTTAAATTTTTTTAAATTTAAGTTTTTTTTTAATTATTTAAATTTACTTTTAAATTAGTCGAGCTGTTTAAGATTGTTTGATTTCTTTACAAACAAAATGGTATTACTTACCTAAAAATTAATTTATCCTGTGAAATACCATGCTTATTTAAACAAAAAGCAACCTCAGTCTTTAATGGTAAATCCTCCCGATCCACATCTAGAACGGGTATAAATAATTCTTCCAGAATGTTATTGTCACTGGTATTTTTCCAATTCAAATAAGTAGCGTAAACTATAGAACTAACTACAGAATCTAGATCACAGCTCTCGTTACCTAACACTATTGTTATATTTTTATATTCATTGGATTTCTGAAAAGAAAATGTTCTTTGAAATTATACTTCTTTTGGCACGTTTGGAAAAAAATATGGGAGTAAATTTTTTACGATGCGCGCGCACACCGACAGCCAAAAAGCGACATAATGTAGAAAGCTGAAAGCGACATGATGAAATTAACTGAAAGCAACATGATGAAGTTAGTGGCATTCCTTTTACAAACAGAGAGTTGTGACATACGGGATGAAATCTTTAGCTATTTTTGTTCTGTTACCCCAAAAATTATACTTCATAACTTCTTACGTGCATACATAATTACATTCACATGTTTTTTTTTTCATTCTTTCATATAAATATATTGTATAATCTATCTATACAGATAAATAAAATTGAAGTGTCTGTGTGTAATGTCAAAATAACAGCTATTTGCTAAATGCATATGAATTTATATACTATATACTGTACTTATAAGAAAACACAATTTTAAAAGTTTTTGTCTATCTGTCTGTTTGTTCCAGCTAATCTATGAAATGGCTACACTTATTTTGACGGGACTTTCACTGGCAGATAGCTGATGTTATAAGGAGTAACTTAGGCTACTTTTTTTTTTGAAGAAAAATTAAGACCACTCAAAAAAATTAAGACATACCTAGGGGAACACTCGAGCAAAGCAAGGGTGAATAAAGAGTAATTAATAAATTGATTTATTTTGTTTATAACATATAGTAGCATTACATGTAATAATGTTGCCCATTTATAGATTTAAATTTACTATTCACACTGCACATTACAATTTATATTTTTATTTTTCTGAAAATATCTACACACTGTGTTAACAAGCTAACCTCTAAGTTTGTTTTATTTTAATAGTGTACAGAATCACTTGCACCTTAAAATATTATAACTATAACCAATTTTATGAATTTCATGAATTCTTTGTCTTTATTAATTACTTAATTAAATAAATATTAATCACTAGCGGCTCACCCTCGCTTTGCTCGGGTTCGCCTCTGGAAAGACAAAAACAAATCTATCCCTCAGGAACCATATATTTTTCTGGGATAAAAAGTAGCCTATGTATCATTCCAGACTATAATCTATTACTGTGCCATATTTCATCCAGATCTATTCAGCCGTTCTTGCGTGAAAGAGTAACAAACATCCATACTCACAAATATTCACATTTATAATATTTATATACAGACTAGTGACACACGCTCTCTTCACTTGCGTTCGTGCCTAAGTACATTTTCACAGTTAGTATAGAATAAACTATACATGTATATGTACATACTTAGGTATAGAAAAGTAAGTACCTACTTTAAAAATTAAAAAAATCTATATACATCCCTTACTTGAAAAATTATTCCCCATACAAACATTCATCGCCCTTTTCACCCCCTTAAGGGATGATTTCCAGGATAAAAACTATCCTATGTCCTTCCCAGGGTCTCAACGTAACAGACATACAGACAAAGTTTCTTTCGCATTTATAATATTAGTATGGATTTTATGTACCTGAAATAATTATCATAAGGCTTGTTGTTACATTTAAAATTTATATAATATAACAGGAAAACTTACGAATTTATTATATGCTGATAACAAATATTCCTCCATCCTTAATAATTATTAATTAGATTTAAAACAAAATTCAGATACCAAGATCCAAGACACAATTAGAAATACACAATAAATATTAACACTTATTTCAAATAGATTTCTCTTTAGTATTATGGCTCTTAGCAAATATAGTTTCAGTTTATTTCGCCAATGTCTCGTAGAATGAAGAAGACGACTCGTCCTTTTCGGTTCTCGTGACTCACATAGAAATAATATATTCTACACTTGAACACTTGACATGTAAGATAAGATCAATTCATTGTAATATATGGCTTGCAATAGAAAAGAAGACATAAAACATTACTTATTATTCAATTCAAATTTTTATTTTATGGTTTCAATCATGGATGACAAATAAAAGTTTCAATGCCAATTGCCAAATGTATCTCAATCTCAATTAATACTTTCTTAGATAGACGTGGGCGTTTAAACGATAAGCGCTTAAAATAGCATGCTTTTTTAAAAAAGCGCTACAGCGCGCTTATACATTCAAGCAGATTTCGTTTAAACGTTGACGGCTACGTTTCAAGAAACTAAACACAACATGAAAAGTAACCTAATGAGAATGCTAATACAACTCAAAATAAAATTTAATTATTGGACCTTATTTCAAAGTACATAAGATTTAATATAAAAATTAAAAATTATATTAGATTAACAATCATATTTCTATCCATATAAGACTCAATATTAAATGAATTCGTTTCATATTAAGCGGCTAAATTACATTCTACTTGTTTACGTAATATTTTTGGCGAATTGAAAACGTATTAATTTTGTTAGTGTTTTACAACACAACGATCAGGCAACTGTTAAACGCTTTTTTCAACGCTTTTTTCAACGCTTGTCGTTATGACAGATGACTTTTACATAAAAGTGTTCAACGATTAGCAAAAAAGCGTTTCAACGAAAAGCGTTTTTTAAAAACGTTTAAAAAAATAAGCACAACGTTTAAACGCGTTGTCAATTTAAAGCCGTTTATCACTTCTCTATTCTTAGATTTACGCGAATATTATATTTATTAATATATATTTTATCTGTGAAGATAGTGTTGCTTAATATTCTATCTTAAAATTACATTAGAAATGTAAATTAAAAAAAAATAATTTTCTAAATTACATATAAAACAATAATAATACTTTAATAAATAATTAGTATTTAATAAATAATTAATATTTTGATTTTCTTTGTGGTTAGACATATTATAGTAATAGCAACACTAAATAATATTACATTATTAATTCTTAAAGTTTTTAAAATATTGTAATATTTATAATAATAACAGCTAAAATTAAACAAATAATATTTAATTATAATACTTATTAAACTTTTTAATATTTTTAATATGTTTAGAATTAAAATCAACAAATATTGTAAGGTACTCTGGTGCCATTTTTGAATTTTCAAAATCATTTTTGTAAATTTGTGGGTAGGCACTGTCTGTAACAAGTATATAACGCTTTTGAGATGTCTAATACCTTAGTCTCTCCCGTGACCATGATTGCTGTAAAGCATTCGAATCGTCGGGAACCAAAAATCAAAATAAATCCGCGAAATAATCCGAAAAAATCAATCTCAATTCTTTTGTTTAATGGCTTCCAGAAGTGCCAGTTGGGCACAATTTACTTCGCCAATGTCGCATAGAATGGAGAAAACACGTTATATTAAGAATGACCGGTAAAAGAGAGAAAAAAAATCACTAGATCTGATTACATGTTGATACGGAGCAATTCGTTGTAAAATCAGGATCTACAACAGACAAGACAATATATATATAAATCAATAAGAACAAAGAAATAATAATAGTTAGTACTAATAATAATCTAATTATGACTACAATTTAATTTTATTACATTTAATATATGTACACAGAAATCTACATAATGGACTAAACACAAACATTAACAAACAATTAACATTAATGGGACGGGGGACTTTAGAAGGAAGAATGTCATAGAGAGGGTAGAGGAGTTTGGGACAGCTGAAGAGGGTATGGGAAGGGGAGCCTTCGTCAAGGCCACATTCACACAGGAAGTGGTCCCTGACTCTGATCTTAGCCAAGTGTACAGGAGTACTTGCATGTCCAAGACGTAGGCGACAAATTGTAGATATAACCCTACGTTCCGCCAGTTTGTAACGAAAGAACCAGGGGCGTCTTGGAATCTCTGGCTGAATTGCAGCATAGTGCTTACCTTTAAAAGATTTTGATGAGTTCCAGTTATTTTCCCACGATTTATCTAAATATTTTTTTGGAAGAGATAACAAATCCTGAGCCGAATTTGAGAAATGCTCCAATGAGCCACACTGTATGGCAGATTTGGCACAAGAATCTGCTGTTTCGTTCCCAGGAATTCCGGAGTGGCCCGGAACCCAAACTAGTGAGATCGCTAAGCCCTTTTGATCACATGAGTACAAAGCTTCACGAATCCTTAGAATTATGGAACATCTTAATTTACTATGAAAGGGGTTCTCCTTAATAGCCATTAAGCAGCTTAATGCGTCAGTAAAAATAACAGTCTGTTTAAAGTTATGGGAGCAGGTAAACAGGATTGCTTCAAACAAAGCAACAGCCTCGCCTGTAAACACTGATGATTCGGCAGGGCACTTAAATTGCAAAATAATTTTGAATTTTAGAATCCAGCAGGCTGCACCAACACAGCCATCCTGAGATAGCTTCGCCGCGTCGGTAAAGATCAGGAGATGATTCGACCAATTTTGATGAACCATTGCTTGAAATTTTGTGCTGGTGTCAGATGCTCCTTTGGTCAGACCAACATCTGTGATTATAGAAGGAGACATGGCTAGAGCATTATAGGGAGTACAAAAGATAGGATTAGAGGGGAAACAAGACATAGGGTGCGGAAGTTTGGTGAATTTAAGGTAACTGTCCAGTAAAAAGGACAATGGCTTATTTGATGGGCTTAGCTCAGCCAACTGCCGCAGCCTTGGCCACAAGGGATGGGAAGATAACTGTAATGACTTGCAAACAAAGCGGTCGGACAGATACTGCCGACGGATAGGTAAAGGAGGGTCGACACATTCAACCTGAAGGGCGTTGGTAGGAGAAGACCTCATTGCACCTAAAATTAATCTTAGGCATTTATACTGTATTTTATTTAACTTCTCGGAAGCTACTTCATTAAAGGGGTCCAGAACAAATAGGCCGTAGTCTATATGGCTACGTATGACAGAATTGTACAATAGTTTTTGAGTATATGGGTGTGCACCCCACCACACTCCAGACACCGCTCGAAGAGCATTGATGCCTTTTTCACACTTTCTGCTGATATACTCCGCGTGGGCAATTCCATTCAGTCGTTTATCGATTACTATGCCTAAAAATTTAGTATTATCAGCTAGATTAATAAGTTGATCCTCATAGCAAAGCTCAAAATTTGGAACAGATCGTTTTTTTGTAAACACAACAGCTTGACATTTGGACACCGATAATGACAAGCCATGTTCATTGAGCCACTGGCCTAAATAGTGCAAAGCAGAGTTCAACCGCAAACTAATGTCTTCCACCGATTTTGAACTAAAATAAAGAACAATATCATCAGCATATTGAAGGATGTTACAGAAACTATTAACAGACAATTCGAGGTCATGTGTATAAATGCTGTACAGCAAAGGACTGAGGACCGAGCCTTGAGGCAAACCCTTCCAGACAAGTCTGGACGGCAGTGTAAGCAGTCGGTGTCTTACAGATATAGTTCTACCGGTCAGCAGATTACATATGAAATGAACTAACCTCGGCGGTATACTCAGCTGTTGCATTTTCTGCCTGAGCAACGGAAGAAGGACATTGTCATATGCAGAGGCGATATCTAGAAAGACACCAACCAAGTACTCTCCTTTTGCATAGGCAAGTCGAATGTCTGTCGTTAGAATGCTGAGACTATCTATAGTACTTAGACCCTTTCTAAAGCCAAACTGAGAGGGCGCTAAGATATTTCTGCTTTCCACTATCCATTCCAGTCGATTTTTTAAAATGCGTTCAGTAATTTTCGATAAGGTTGATGATAGTGCAATAGGTCTGTAAGAATTCGGATCAGAAGGATTTTTACCAGGTTTAAGGATAGGGATAATTATCTGAGATTTCCAGGCTTCCGGGATAATGCCTGACTTAAATATTGCGTTGATAAGGTTAAGAAAATACAATTTAGATTTCTCATTTAATTTCCCAATAAAAGAATATGGTATACCGTCCTCACCTGGACTGGTGTCCTTTAAACCCGTTAAGGAGTTCTCGAGCTCATCCAGAGTGAAAGGGGCATCCATATCATCCAATGAAGAGGGTTGTGCAGGAAAGGGAAATGAATCATGATGGGGAACAAATGGGGGAGTTAGCTTGTCAGCAAAGTCATTAAGCCATTCAGAGGGATTGTTGGAACCTTGATGAGGTATAACATCAAAAGCTCGGCGAAACTTTTTGACTTGTCTCCAAACATAAGAAGATGGGGATCGAGGTTCAAGGGACTCGCAGAATTTGATCCAACCAAGTTTTTTCTTTTTATAAATCACTCTCCGAAATTTGGCATCACTGCGTTGGTACTCAAGGAAATTCTCCATTGTCATACGGGCTGCGTATGCTAATTCGGCGAAAGTACGCGGGTTAACAAAATCACTGCTTTCCTGATCCCACCAGGGATTGAAAGGCAACTGATTTTGTGTGGAGTGTTTTTTGGGGATAAAGAGATCAGCGCTTGAAATAATAGCTGAAAGGAATCGATCATAATAAACAATTACATTCTCATCACTAATAGACTCAGGAAGAGAGCCCAGCATGTTATCAACAGAGTAAGCATACTCTAACCAGTTTGCTTTATTCAGATTATATGGAAGCAAAGGCTTGAAGGAAGGAGAAGGAGGAGAGTGCCTATTATTTAAAGAGAGGAGAATAGGAAAGTGGTCACTACCATAGGAGGAAGGGAGAGTACTCCATGATAGTAGGGAAGATAAAGATGGAGAAGATAATGAAAGGTCAACAGCAGTCTTGGGGTTTTGATTAGGATATACTCTACGGGTCGGTGAACCATCATTTAAAATACAAAGATTGAGATCATCAATCATGTCCACCAACAAAGGAGAGAATCCATCACAAAAATAACACCCCCACAAAGTGTGGTGCGTATTAAAATCACCCATGACTAGTACAGGACTGGGGAGGGAAGAGATGATAGACTGTAGCTCAAGGAAGAGAGAAGAAGAAGGATAAGGAATATAGAATGATAGAAAAGAAATATCAAAAGCTCTTATAGCAACAGCATTTATCTGTTGACTATAAGGGGGGAGAGGGATCAGGGAATATGGAGTGGAGTGCCGGATAAGGATGGCACTACCCCCATACCCGTCACTTCTGTCATCCCTCAAGCAAGCAAAACCTGATACCCTAAAACGGGAACCAGGAATAAGCCATGTTTCAGAGATGGCAATAATGACAGGCTCATATAGGGTAATTATAGAAAGTAGTTCATGTTTTTTAGAACGTACACTTTTACTATTCCACTGAAGGAAGTTGAGTGGGGCCATTTTTAAGAATATTGAAAATATGGAGTAAGTTTTGGGCAACGTTAGACGGTAAGGGAATTTCATCACCAGCTGAAATAATAGAAATAAGAGTTTCTGTTAAATTTAAAAGAAGGTTGGATCTAGAGAACTCATAAGGGGATTCATTATTGCCGTTTAAAGCACAGCCATTTGGTAAGGAAGAAGGAGAGTTGCTAGTGATGGCTTGATGAGCTAGTCTATCATAACCTTTAGTAAGAGGAGCTCGAGGACGAGGAGAACGGACAACAGTCTTGGTGTAGGATTTCCTGATAGGAATCTGAGGATTACTAGGACTGGGCTGTGACATTGTTATAAGAGGTGGAGAAAACATTTCCTTAGCCATATCAGCATAGGAACGTCTAACTGGGGGGAACCGGGAGGATGCTTCCATATAGGATATATTATCCTGCGACATTAATGTTTTAATATTTTGCTGCCTTACAAACTCAGGACAATCCTTGTCAATAGCATAGTGTTTTGCCGAGCAATATAAACAAGTAGAATTATCCTTTGAGATATCACATGCATCCCCAGTATGTGGTTGGGAACACCTGTAACACCTTGGCTTAGACCTACACTGTGTTTTGATGTGACCAAAACGACAACAACTCATGCATTGAATTGTAGGAAGGTTATAGGTCTCAACAGGTAAGGAGGTGTGATATGAGTACACTTTTGGTGGCAAAACTTGCCCACGGAATGTTAAGACAACGGACTGGGTCGGAATCCAAGTAGCAACACCATCATTCATAGTCTTACGATTTAGTCTTCTGGCCTTCAAAACCTGAGTACAGCCTGAGGGGAATTCCAAAGACGACACAAATTCGTCCATTGCCCAGTCTACGGGGACTCCCTTGACTAGACCCATTCTAGTAATATTAAAAGTTGGGATTACAGCAACAAATTTTGATAAATTCAAAATAGGATTATTTATGAAGTTATTTGCAGCTACAGCAGTCGAAAATTGGATTTCAATTTTGTTGCGACCTACATTTTTAACACCATCATTCACAATGTTTTGTATTTTGTTGTGGTATAAGAATTGACCAAATTTAATTGCTCTGATGGTGGTACCTGCTGCTGGGTCAGGAATCTCCCGAGACATATAAACAATGAAGGGACCCTTGTCATCCTCAGAATAACACTTAGGACCGGACAGAGATGGATGCACATAAACATGTTGAATCGATGGTGTAGCCGACGACGGATCGACTATAGTTTTCTTACTCGCGTCATTTATAATTTCGTCACTTTGACGCTTACGTGAAGATGTGGGCAAAGATACTGACAAACCTCCAGGGTCCGGTGGTTCAGGCGGTGGATCAGGATCCATAATATCTACCACAAACAAATAAGACGACTCACAATACTTACAAATACCAATCACCAAGTTAGTAAGAGATTAATTTACAGATATTACAACTATATTCACTAAATACAAATTAAACCGCACAAATTGCACAAACACGTGTGTTAACCAAAGCTAACGCAGGCGAAGTCTTTCATTGCCAAATGTAGTTCAACATAATATTTTGATTGAAATGTCAACTTCAAAATTAACATATTGTTTTTTTTTTATGTATAAGCAAAAGATCAGAGTCAGGGACCACTCCCTGTGTGAATGTGGCCTTGACGAAGGGTCCTCTTCCCATATCCTTTTCAGTTGCCCCAAACTTTTGTATCCTATTTACGACTTCCTTCCTTCTAAAGTCCCCCGTCCTATTAATGTTAATTGTTTGTTGATGTTTGTGTTTAGTCCATTATGTAGATTTCTGTGTACATATATTAAAAGTAATAAAATTAAAGTGTAAATAAATGTATATATATAAAATATGTAACTATTAGTCTTAACAATTATTAATTTTAATTTTCTCTCATAGTTTTTGTATATATTGTGTTGTCTGTTGTAGGTCCTGATTTTACAACGAATTGCTCCGTTTCTACATGTAATCAGATTTAGCGTTTGTATTTCTCTATTTTATACCGGTCATTCTATATGTAACGTGTCTTCTCCATTCTACGCGACATTGGCGAAGTAAATGGTGCCCAAATGGCACTTCTAAAAGCCATTGAATATAAGAATTGAATTGAATGTATAAGCAAAGGTTTTAAATATAATGACATATTATAATATATGTACGAGATTTATAAATAAACAGCGACTCACCTTCGCTCCGCTCGGGTTCGTCCCTAGTTATGTTTTAACATTTAGTGTAGATTTCTAAGAGATGAGATATTTTCCCGTAGTAAAAAGTGTCGTATATGTTGACTCGGATAATCAGTTATCATCATACCAAATTTCATCAAAATCTGTCCAGTGGTTTTTTCGTAATGCGGTCACAGACAGACAGACAGACATACAAACTATAAATTCGGCCTCTATATCGATAATATTTTTTTAATAATATTTCTTTATTGACATATTATAATGACTATTTCAATAAGATTTTCAAAAAATATTTAATATACAGATTCGACTCAGAATTTAATTATATATATGTATTGTTACGTTCTATGAGTTCGGAGATCGGAAAGTAGAGTACGTCTTTTGCACTACTGATGTTTCATTACTCTTAGTTAACAAGAGTGACTTATGGAGATTCACTAACACACGCAGTATACAGGGTGTCCCGTTAATAGTAGTCCAAACGAAAAGTGGCGAGAGATGAGATCGTGCTCTATGAGAAAAGCTAAAAAAATTTTAGTTAAACTTTTACAATTTTCAAGATTTTCTGATTTTCATGATTTTATTGAAAATTTATTACCTTAATCACTTTTCATGTTTTCCGTACTTCTTCTCAATCTTCACTTAACTCCGAAATTCAACTGATCTCTCGACACACTGCCGGCCATTGTCAAGGGTGCGAGCAGAATTATTTTCAGGAAGGTGCATTAAACTATAAATTAATATTATATATAAATAATATAAAACAAATTACTTATCCTATCTGTTGGTTCGCTCAGTTCTCCTAAACTACAAAATGGATGATACGGTTACTACTTTTAATACGGTTTCTACTATCATTTCGATAACTTTTATCTTTTTTAATTATTCATTCCACGACAATATGTGCCATTAATGTTTGTTTAGTACATTACAATGTCAGACGTAACGTCGATCAATGACGGATGAAAATATAATCGATGTGCAAAAAAAGGGCTAGCTAGGACATTAATGACTAAGTTTTAAGACTAAACGCCTAAGTTTTTATTTAAATACTAATAATAAATACTGAATATAATAAAAAAAAATAAGTTTCGTGTATGAATGTATGTGTACACGCGCAAGAAGTAAAACTTCTGTAGGTTATCGGTACTCTTTATGAAATTCAATTTATGTTTTAAATAATTAGGATAGGTGAGATAGGTACTAAAAATAACGCATATTAGGCATATTACAATCATATATTTATAGAATATCATTTAAAGGAAGAATATAACATTTTATGTCGTGTGTCGGACAACAACAACGGTCACCATGGCAATAGACGTACGTCCACGTTCCCGTAACGCATTCAACAGCTTACCTACCGTCCAAGTCTAGCGTGCGTAAACAAGTTTTACTTTAAAAAATATATCTTCAATTTTTTTTTTACATATTTATTTATATCAGATAATAAAAAAAAAAATTTTCATTCATATCATTCCACTTAATTTCATTTCAAAAAATGGTTCGGTATAAAGTATTATAGATTATGGCAGTCATAAAAACGCTATAAAATACCTTTGATGCATGCTATTTTAATCTTGGTAAGGTAAATGAAAACAAAATGAATACATCGATCTTATATTACACATCCACAGAAAATGTATTTTATCTTATTAATATATTTAATAAGTGAGTATTGATTTTTTATTATCTATATATTTGACTTAACTATTTAATAAAAAGTTTTTTTTTTTATTCTCATCTACCAAAATTAAAAAAAAATCCACAGATCTCGTGTCTGCCACGACCTTCGGGTACATTGAAAATGAATCTGCCAAATGAATTGAATTAAATCATTTATAAAATATTAATTACTAGGAGAACCCGAAGAATTAAAATTTGATTAAGAGCTTCTTTGTATACCACATTGGTGGATGTTCCGTCTGGTTCTGGGTTCTGTTAAAATGTCCATGTGAGAATCAAATCTCTAAAGTCCATACCTGCTACTTTTAACAACTGGCCCTGACATTTATTAATACTTATCGCAATACAAATTTTAAGGAGGAATTATGATAGATTAAATTCAAAGCCATAGTCAGAGGTTATTAGTGGTATTATTCGAAGTATAAATACTGATTCCCCTCGAGTACATCCAGCAAACCCAGTGGCCACAATATTTTTTATAGATTACTAGCAGTCTTATCCGATTACACAGCTTTGGTGGCTTTTCCACAACAGGTGTGCCAACCTTCAGAAGGATAGAATACTGTTAAGGAATTCTACAGGATAGTGAACTGCTTCATCCATTTGCATCACTGAAACGACAGACCTATATTCTATTGCTGACCCTTCAAAGGACTTAAGTTATTGAAATCAAAATCACTTTTGTTATTAAAATTAGTAGCATTGATGTTTTTGGGGGTCAGTGTAGCACGTTCCCAAAGCCAAGTTCATTAATACCAAGTTTCAGATAACTCTGATCAATAAATACTTTGTTCTCCATATAAACCTTACCATCCCCTTTTACTCCTTTAAGGGGTAAATTTCAAAAAAATCTAATATACATATTACATACGTATTTTAATTATTTATTTTAAAGCTAAATACCACTTTCCGTGCATTTTACATTAAAATTTACAGACTTTAGTACAAATAAATTACAAATTTTCATCCCCTTTTTTACCCCCCTACGAGATGAATTATAAAAAAAAATGAAACACGTGTTTCTTTAATTGAATTGAAGATCATTAACACTAAGTTTCAAGTAATTCTGATTTTAAATATTTTTTTCACAGATAAACTTTGGTATCCCCTTTTACCCCTTTAAGGGATGAATTTTGAAAAATCCTTTCTTATCCGATGCTTACGTCATATAAGGAATAAGTTCTTCAAAAATACACGTCTCTACGACCAGTTTTTTAGGTTGTGCGTTGATCCATCACTCAGTCAGGACAAAGCGTTTTATATATATACTAGCGACTCACCCTCGCTTCGCTCGGGTTCGTCCCTAGTTATGTTTAACGTCTATCATAAATTTCTCAGAGATGAAATATTTTCCCGCAGTAAAAAGTATCCTTAAGTTGACTCGGATAACCAGCTATCATCATACCCATCTAAATCTGTCCAGTGCTTTTCTCGTGACGCCTCTGTATCGAAAATAGTGACTATTTCAGTAAGATTTTCCAAAAATATTTAATGTACAGATGCGACGCAGTTAGAATGTTATTATATGTATAGATACATTTTAACGGTTAGCATAGATTTCTCAAAGATGAGATATTTTCCCGCAATAAAAATTATCCTATATGTTGACTTGGATAACCAGCTAATATCATACCAAATTTCATCAAAATCTGTCCAGCGGTTTTCTCGTGATGCGTTGCCAGACAGACAGACAGACAGACAAAACTTCTAAAAACCATAGATTCGGCCTCGGTATCGATAATGATGACTATTTCAATAAGATTTTCCAAAAAATATTTAATGTATAGATTTGACTCTGAATTTTAGTATATGTATAGATACAGACTAGCGACTCACCCTCGCATCGCGCGGGTTCGTCTCTTGGTACATTTTAACGGTTAGTATTGAATAGATAGTCGATCGCTTGCTTTGTGTAAAACAAAAACAAATTTATCCCACGGGGATCGTACGTTTTTTCGGGACTATAATCTATCCCTGTGCTTTTCATCCAGATCCGTTCAGCCGTTCTGGTATGATTAAGTAACAAACATCCATCCAAACTTTCGCATTTATAATATTTCAATTAATTATAATATTTTATAAATGGGATTAAATTATATTATATATGTAATATGACCCAAGTAATAAGTTACCACTACACAAAATTTAGTTAAAAATCGGCTCCGTAATTTTTGCGTGAAACGCGCACACCCAAACAGACAAACAGACATACAGACATAAATTTTAATAACTATTGTTTTGGGGTATATATTCTGTACACAATAGGTTACGGTCATTGTTTTAAAAAAATATTTCATGTATAGATTTCGCTAAGTTACTGTTTTATTATATATATAGATATTAGTTAGTTATTAGTTTAAATACATATTTATTTATGCATAAAGAATCACTTCGTTCAAACATATAATCATGTTCCAAAATATTTATTCACTATCAATATTGCGCTCACTCGTTCTTTGGGCGTAAACTCTGCGTCACAAAGGTACAACTTCTGAATAGCCCAGCCATGATAGGTACCTCCAATGATTTTTTAAATGTAGCCCAAAATCGTATCTCTAGGGGTTATTTTCATTTTTTCGATATCTCATTTCGTTTTCGAGATATGAATTATTTTCTGAGCGAAATCGGGCAAAAAACGACCGCATTTTTCACACTATTTCGATTTAAAAAAAAAGTTATTGAGTTTATTCAAAAAATTTTTTTGTATTTTGTAGCTCTTATCATGACGCGTCTTTTGATATCCCAATCAGTCACGTAGTCCCAAAAGCCACGACACCAGGGCGATGCCGCACTTTCGCTGAAAATCGGGCCTATACAGAAGCGACAAAAAAAACATTTTCAATGTTAAAAATATAACAGTTTCAATTGAACAAAAAAATTGCTTCGTGTGTTTGTCTATCTATACATATAATAAAATTGTAACTGATCACTGTCTGTACATGGAAGATATTTGAGAAAAACTATTATCGGGGATCTTTATTAACGCAATAGAACCCTAAACAATATTTTTAATTTTTTTTGTCTGTTTGTTGGTTTGTCTCTTTGTCTGTGCGTTTGTGCGCGCTAATCTTAAAAACGGCTTAACTGATTTGATGTATTGTGGTAAGCTTCACTTAACATTTAGTATTTATTTTATTTCAATCGGTTCCTAAATAAAAAGTCAAGTCAGTTACGCGCACCGAGCGTTAGAGTAAACATATCCTTTCTTTGTTCTGTAGTTTTTAAATCTTATTTGTGCTCAAACTCACGTAACTGTTCATAATTTTTAGTTAAATACATAGATTTTTCATTACTGAGTGTTATTTTAACTAACACATGTGACTAGCTGCAGTGATCATGAAGAAACAGTGTTATATATAAACAAAGGACAGTGACATTGAACGTCCTCTACAACCGTCTCGGTTCTTGCACTGACTCTAGTTGATACCAAGCAGAATTTTCAATACTACGTTTAAGTATTCCTGGCGTAGCGGTATAAGGCGTACCTTTTTACGTGGTGACAACCCGAGTTCAAATCCCAACACAAAGCAAAAATTTATTATTTATTTCTTGATTTCAAAATACGACGAACATAATAATAGTCAAAATGAAGTACGCATGTTGCAAATCGACAACAGGTGGCGCTACCGATAGCATTACTTGCACTAAATGTAATCAACATTATCATTACCAATGCCTGTATCCGTCAAAAGCTTTATCAGAACCAATGACAAATGCGGAATCTAAGAAAAGATGGACTTGTCCGGATTGTATGCTGGCTTTACCAAGACAAACTGTTAAGGATAATACGCCTGTTCGTAGTCAGTATTCCAAGTCCAACTCTAAAACGAACATCAACGAAAATGTAACTGTGCGTAGAGGTGCGTCGGCATCGAGTACGCTTTCGCCGGACAAAGATGACGACTTGAGTTGTAATGCTTCCTTTTTAGATCAGGTTAAACACCTTATTACTTCAGAAATCTCTTCATTAAAAGTTGAGCTTAAATCTTCCCTTACGCCTCTTCAAAACGAATTAAAATCATTGCGTGATGAACTATCAAGCATGAGGGAAAGTTTAGAATTTGTTCATGGTCGATATGACGATTGTAACAATAGAATTGATAAATGTGAATCGGAATTAAAACAACTATCTTCGAAATGTTTAGAAATTGAAGATCTGAAGTCTAAAATTGATTTATTAGAATCTGAAAATAATAACCGAGAACAATGGGCTCGTAAATCTAATATTGAAATATATGGCATTCCTGAAAAAAACAACGAAAACTTATACTCAGTACTGTAAAATATATCCCAACTGTGTAATTATAACTTGAATATTGATACTGATATAGATTTTATTACAAGAGTCGTATCACGAGATAAAGATGCCAAAAAGATTAAACCTATTATAGTGAGATTTTTGTGTCGATACAAAAAGGATGATTTTCTTGCCAAAGTAAGAAAACTAAAATTGAAATGCCATGACATTGGATTTATATCAAATAATAGTTCCATTTACTTCAATGACCATCTTACAAGTTCTAATAAAGCGCTGTTGCAACGAGTAAAAAAAATTGCTAAAGAAAAGCATTATCAATTTGTTTGGGTTAAAAAATGTACTATAATGGTGCGTCGGAACAGCTCGAGTCCAGTTTTACACATTGGGAAGTTAAGTGATCTAAAAAAGATCGTATAAGTGTCATTTATATTACTATACACTGGTGCAAAAGTTTACAAATTATATTTATATTTATTTTCATATTTTTTTTGGTTCAATTCTTTTTTATTTTGTTATGTTTTTTATTGTACTGGTTTTTGTGTTACTGCCATTTTGTATTTATTTCTTTGAGGGATTTAGGACATCTGTATTTTCCCATAATAGCATTTAATATTATTTATTCGTTCATAATAGTACTATATATAATTGCAATTTATGAATTTATTTATTGCTTGATTTTAACGGTAATGGTCTTATGGTCTATATATTTAATATTTAATAATGCCTAATAATATAAATCTCACATATCAAAATGTACGGGGCTTGCGAACAAAAACCACTTCATTTTTTAGGAATATGATCCAATTCGATTCTGATATTTTCTGTCTTAGTGAAACGTGGTTAAATGAATCAATAAATAGCTCCGAATTATTTGATTCCAGGTATACAGTCTTTAGGAATGACCGGAATTACAGTGATTTAGGAAAAAGCTTGGGAGGAGGTGTTTTAATTGTGGTTAAAACACACTTAAATATTAGGTCCTCAGTTGCTCATTCCATTTCCGGAGCGGAAATTATACAACTTTCTATTGGCCTTGCATCAGCTCCCCTTTCAAAGGCCCTTCATTTGTACTGCTGCTACTTCCCACATGGTAAATCACATTATGAAGCATTGTGCGATTTTTTTGAAATTATATCTAATTTGCTCATATATCATCCTGATGATTATATTGTTATAGTAGGTGATTTTAATATATCTTCTGCACTTTGGTCTAAATCTAGTACATGTATGAGCCTTGACAACGCTCACACAGATGATGTATATATCAATGCACTTCACAATTTCTTGTGTTTTAATAGTCTGAGACAGTTCAATTCTATTCCTAATGGTAATGGACGTTATCTTGATCTGATTATTGGTAATTGCGACTGTTTGGTAAATTTAAGCAACACTTCACTAGTTCCTGAGGATATACATCATCCTACATTGTCGGTGCTGCCATCACTGTCATATTCCCGCACCTCTATTGATAACCCTCGTACAATAAGGTTATATCACGAGGCAGACTATGACGCCATTAATAATGTCATAGCTGAAGTTAACTGGTTTGAATTGCTAAGTGATTGCGAGATATCTGACGCAGTTGATATTTTTTACAAAAGAATCAATAAAATTATTTCAGATCTTATACCTATAAAAATTGAAAAATATGTGAACAACTTTCCTTTCTGGTATTCTAAATCTTTAAAGAAAATGATAATGGAGAAACTTAAATTCCACAAAAAGTGGAAAACGTATAATAGATAAATAGACTATAATAATTTTAATTTACTTCGTGAACGGCAAAAGATCGCGCAGGCCGAATGCTACGATAACTATATTTACCATGCTGAACTCAAAATTAAAAACAATAGTAAGTTTTTCTGGACTTTTGTTAAATCCAAACAACATTACAATATGATTCCCGATACAGTTTTTCTTTCCGATCAAATTGCCCACACAGGTAAAGATATATGTCGTCTGTTTAATGATCACTTCAATTCCGTTTATGAGCCTGCCACTTCAGACACATCTGTGAGATTGAAGACTACTTCGGTAAATCATGTAAGTATTGAGTCCATTAATATATCCATTGATAAAGTAAAAAAATATCTGAAAACGCTTAAAGTTGATAAAGGTTCTGGTCCTGATAATTTACCTCCCATATTTTTAAAATCTTGTTGTGAGTCCTTGTCTTACCCTATCTACATTCTATTTAATGAGTCTCTTAAGTCAGATACTTTACCTTCGATATGGAAACGTTCTTACGTTGTCCCTGTATTTAAATCTGGCAATAAATCTGATGTACGAAATTATAGACCTATTTCCAAATTATGTACCTTAGCTAAAGTTTTTGAAAAGATTATTTATGATCAGATTTTCCCTTTAGTTAGACCAATTATAATTGATAACCAGCATGGCTTTATTAGTAAAAGATCCACTGAATCCAATGTATGTGAACTGATTCATCGTGTTTCTTCGTTTATGGACGCAGGATATCAGGTAGACGTCGTCTATACCGATCACTCGAAAGCGTTCGATAAAATATCGCACAAAGTTCTACTTTATAAGCTGGAAGTCTTTGGTATACATGGCGATCTGCTCCGCTGGCTCAGTTCATATCTGCATAACCGAAGCCAAGCAGTTACTGTAAAGGGGCACTGTTCAACTTTTCTCCCAGTTTCATCAGGTCTGCCTCAAGGCTCCCATCTTGGTCCCCTCTTATTTAACTTGTACATAAATGATATTTGTGAAGTTATAAAGCATTCTACGGTACTCTTATTTGCAGATGATATGAAACTATGTAGAAAAATCTCATCTATTGCTGATTGCTCCCTTTTGCAGGAGGACCTAGATAGACTCTGTAAATATTGTAAGGATAACTCTCTACAGTTAAATGTAAAAAAATGCAGTGTTATATCTTTCACTAGAAAAACCCACAACGTCCTTCATGAATATCATTTGGATGGCGATATTGTTTCCCGAGAAACTGAAGTCAGGGATTTGGGTATTTACTTGGACAGTAAGTTAACTTTTGTAACCCACATAAACCGATCAATAGCTAAGGCTTATAAAATGCTAGGCTTCATCATGCGAATTGGGAAGGATTTTAAAAGTCCCGCTACTTTAGTCCTCCTTTATAACCAGAGATGTGTAACTCACTCGTGAGGCGCCTCATTTGAGGCACTCGTGATCGCAAATTGAAAGAGTTACTCGAATTTCAACTTTGAACCACCTCACTCGTTCACGCGTCCTCACTTAAAAATCGACATTGACATTTTGTCATTTATTATTGACATTAAATTGAGGCGAGTACTCGCGACTCGCGAGTGAGTATTGAGTGATTGAGTTAGCTTAGTCAGCGAATGAAGTAAGTACTCGTGAGTCGACGTTGTAGCTGACATCTTTATGGAGGCCTTCGAGGAGACTGCCCTAAACACATCACCTGTGACCCCTCGTTTCTACAAGCGGTACGTAGATGACACTTTCACAATATTACCATCTGATAAAATATCTGTATTCTTAGAACATCTTAACTCCATAAACCCTAAAATACAATTTACTATGGAACTGGAGTCTAATAATTCTTTAGCTTTCTTAGATGTATTAGTTATACGTAACCCAGATAACACCTTGAGTCATACTGTGTATCGAAAGAAGACCCATACAGATAGGTACTTGAATGGTGAATCTCACCACCACCCTTCACAGTTAGCTACCGTGGGAAAATCTTTGTTTCAGAGAGCACAAGGGATCTGTGACGAGCAACACCTGGCCGGAGAGCTGCAACATGTCAAGCAAGTTCTGCGAGACAACAAGCTGCAAGTGCCGCGCCTACGTCACAGGGACCGAGTGAAACCAGCCACAGTCGAGCGCGTCCCTGCAGTCCTACCTTACATGAGAGGAGTCACTGACAAGATTGGCTACATCCTAAAGCGAGCTTCAATTAAAACTTACTTCAAGCCGCCAAAGAAAATTAGTCAATTTTTGCCACCTGTCAAGTGCCACATCCCTCTACAAGATGCAGGAGTTTACAAGCTTGATTGTGATTGTGGACTCTCTTACATCGGACAAACAAAGCGATCCATCAGAACTCGGGTCAAGGAACACATAGCTGATGTGAAACACCGGCGTAATGCAACATCTGCTGTCTGCAAACATAGTCAGGATCGCCCAAGCCATTATATTCGCTTCGATAGACCCCAAATCCTCGCGAAAGAAAATCGATATCGCCCTAGAATGATTCGGGAAGCCATAGAAATTAAAAAACATCCAAATTTCAATAGGGAAGATGGCTGGGTACTACCATCGTCGTGGGATCCTGTTATTAATATTATAAAATCTAATAATAAATCTAAACATAACAGACAGTTAGATGTAGTAAGTTCGTACTGTGCGGATCAAAATAACAGTATGTCAAATTAGTAATTCAAATTAATATTTTTCATTTGTAAATGTGTAACACCATAAACGCGCCTAGCCAGTGTGCGTCTATGCGATCCCCACCCGCCGGCACTGACTCAACGCACACAACGACAGCCGCCCACCTATTTAAGCAGCCTCGCTCGTTGCATCGCGGCAGTCTGTTAGCTGCAGCCTTCGTATCCGGCAATTCGGAAAGTTGGTTGAGCTATCTAGACGCATCCTCGCAGTACCTACGTATGTGACGTATCCGGTCGGTCGCTTCGAATCGAACGCCTCCCGGTCTGCCATTGTATCATAGTTCTTTTATATATTATACTCGTAATAAATTCTAAGAAGATCCCTTAACTCTGGTTGTTTTCTTCCTGTCACCACTAACTACGTAACACACACTTGTTACAAACTGGCGCTCAACGTTAAGGCCCGGAAGAAGGCCAGCCCGAAATCGAGGAAAATTAAAGAAGAAAGAGACTGCAGCATGAATTTTACGGAGGAGCAGTTTGAGAAACTGTTGGCAGCGATAGGATCGCAACAACATGGATCTTTTGCCTCGTGTAAGGTGTCTTTCGACGGAACAAGGGATACTGAAGCCGTTGAAGCCTTCCTCACTGCATCGACTGTCTTCAAATCAGTGGAAAAAATCAATGATGAAGAAGCCATTAAGAGCGTGCCATTAATCCTGAAGGGTGAAGCAGCTATTTGGTGGAATGGCGTCAAAGAGCAAGTCACTACGTGGACTGATTTTCAAGTCAGGGTACGTCACGCATTTGCCCCAAAGAGACCGGCGTATCTAGTATACCAGGACATCGTTGGCATTAAGCAAAGTGAAAAGGAGCTTACGGAGATATTTGTATCCAAGAAGAGAGCCCTTTTTGCACAACTGCCAGAACCTGCTCACAACGAGTCACAGCAGCTGGACATGATTTACGGCCAAATTCGCTACAAGATTCGTGCCAAGGTGCCTAGGGAATCGATTTTCACCTATGATGCTTTATTAAAAGCAGCCAGAGGAGTGGAGCGACTGCTAATTGAAAAACAACCTCAGAAGTACCAACCAGAGGAGCATAACAAAGCGAAAGAAACTTCTGTGCCAAAGAAACTTCGCTGTGGATTTTGTAGGCTGCCAGGCCACTCTGTGGAAAACTGTCGTAGAAAGATGAAGGAACTAGGATGTACCACAACTAGTAGTGCTATCCCTATTAATAATAAGTCGGCGTCAGTTGCTGTAGAAACACAAGCTCCTTCACCTTCCCAACCGAAGTTTTCGTGCTACGGATGTGGTACACCGGGGGTTGTGCGGTCAAAGTGCTCGACCTGTATGAATAAGACACCTATAAAACAAGAAGTGAGCTTTTTCGCAATCAATGTTAGAACTGACGCTCGCCCAAGGCCTATAATCGGGATTAGTGTAGGCAAGATTGTGGGAACAGCCTATGTGGATTCATGCGCGAAAACTAGCGTCGCATCATATGGTTTCTATCAATGCTTACTCAAATTGGGATACCACTTTAACAAGGAACGTGTAATGGTGACACTGGCTGATGGTGAGAAAACACAGCGAAATGTGCTGACGGTTAAAGTACCAATCGGACTTTGCAATCGTGTAATACCTACCACGTTTATCATATTTCCAGAGTCTCAGGAATCACGTACCTTATTGGGTATTGGTTTCATTCAGGACGCCGGAATGGTTTTGAACATCCCGCAAATGAGTTGGTGTTTCATCGATGATCCGGATGTCACCTTTGATCTTTACATGGAGGATTCAGATGAGGTCTCCATGTCCCATGTTGAAGTAACACCCCTATCGAGTCCATTTAGACAGGATTTTGTGAAGAATGTTCAACTGCCGGCAATCATATCCCCGCTGTCAATTACGCCACCAAACGCACATGACATTTGTAATAAAGGAAGCGACAAGCTAGTCGAACAAATTCCAGGATTACCAGAATCCAGCGCCTGTGCCGCTGTTGATCTCCGCGTTGCTGGTAACTCGGGAGAACCAGCATTACCTGAGAAGAGTGCCTGTGACAATAGACCCTACCGTGTTGTACGCTTTGACCCTCCTTCACCACCTACTAAGCGAACAAGAGCTTTATTTGATGGCTACTCCCCAAGTTTCAGTGACTTCATGTTTCGAGATGCTCAAATAAACACTCATGCGGCTGATGTGGACCTGTCTCCACATTCTAGAATGCTCTTTTCTAGTGATGACGGTAGTGATGACGTGGAAATAGGTTCTATATCTGTGGATGAGCTCACATCAGAGATGCTTGACGAGTCGCGGAAGGTGCAGCTCGTAGAAATGCTACGGAATAACCAGGAAGTGTTTAAAGAAAACGTCGAACCTACAACCATAGCTGAACACTGCATCAATACGGGCAACCATAACCCGATTTCAGTGCCTCCGTATCGGCTATCACCTCCACGGCAAGCCGTACTGAAGAGGGAAATAGTGAAGATGTTGGACCAAAAGATCATAGAACCGTGTTCATCTCCTTGGTCTGCACCAGTTATTATGGTTCCCAAGAAGGACGGGTCCGTACGTGTTTGTGTTGACTACCGTAGATTGAACGCCATAACGACACCAGATATTTATCCCATTCCTCGAATCGACGATCTACTTCATGCAGCTAAACCAACGCCGTTTATGTCAACTCTAGATTTGCGTGCAGGCTACTGGCAAGTAAAGGTTAAAGACGCCGATCAGGACAAGACTGCCTTTATAACACCATTCGGATTATACCGTTTTAAGCGTATGCCATTCGGACTTCGGAATGCCCCTGCAACGTTCCAGCGATTGATCGATAGAGTGCGAATCAGCCTGGAAGATGTTAAAATGCTAGCATATCTAGATGATTTGATTATATTCTCATCTAGCTTTGAAGATCATCTGACAGATCTAAACAAAGTCCTGCGAAAGCTAAAGGAATATAACCTCCGAGTTAATTTCGTCAAATGCAGATTTTGTTCTTCAACTATCAAATATCTGGGCCATCTTATAACTCCGGACGGCTTGAAGGTTGATCCAGAGAAGGTATCAGCTATACTCGAATATCCTGCACCGAAGAATCTCAAGCACCTGATGACATTTCTGCAAACGTGCTCCTGGTATAGACGTTTTATGCCAAATTTTGCTAAGATTAGCGAACCATTAACTCGTCTTACAAAGAAGGAGGCAGAATGGAATTGGACTATGGAACAAGATATAGCTTTCGATAAGTTAAAAACTCTTTTGACTACGGCTCCTGTACTTCGCCAAGCCGACGGAACTAAGCCATATATTATTAAGACAGATGCCAGCAATTATGCACTTGGAGCTGTTTTAGTCCAGGGGGAGGGGGAAAATGAACACCCTGTCGAGTTTGCTAGTAGACTGCTGAATCCTGCCGAGAGGAATTACTCCACTACCGAAAGAGAAGCTCTTGCCGTCGTGTGGGCTATCGCAAAATTCAGAGGATACATTGAAGGACTCCCTGTTACTGTGATAACAGACCATCAGGTTTTGAAGTGGCTCATGTCTCTACGATCTCCAACAGGTCGCCTTGCAAGATGGTCTTTACAAATACAAGCCTATGATATTACAATTAAGTACTCCCCTGGAAGGACAAACGTAGTTGCTGACACCCTTTCAAGACCTATTTGCGGCGAGCAATCTACTAAAGATTGTGGTTTATGTAGTGTAGAAGTGGATATGCCCAAACGATCTGCTTCTGAAATAAGAGCTGAACAATTAAAGGATGAACAGATAAACCGCATCGTGACCGCTTTGGAAGATGCAAAACGTACTGAAAATGCTGTATATTGGAGTAGTAAAGGGTACGTTATGAATAACGGGTTACTCTACCGATACAATCCGACTAACGATTCGGAAGAAGCCCAGCTCGTAGTTCCGACACATGAATGGGCAAATATCCTTATTGCGTATCATGATGATCCATTGGCTGGACATTATGGTGCAGATAAAACTTACCAACGCATCTCTAAGCGATACCACTGGAAAGGAATGAGGAAGTACATCGAGGCATATGTCAAAAACTGTGTTCCATGTCAGCGGTATAAACCATCAAACATGAAACCAGCTGGGTTACTTCAGACTACACCAATTAACCAGCGCTTTGAGACCATAGCCTTCGATCTATTTGGACCTTTACCGCCCACAACTACTGGAAAGGCTTGGATATTAATCGTGGAGGATGTGGCCACAGGCTGGGTTGAGCTATTCGCAATGGATATCGCTAGCGCTGACAATTGTTCGAAAATCTTGGTGAATGAGATCTTTCTACGTTACGGAATCCCTAGAAGACTCATAAGTGATAACGGTCCACAATTCGTAAGTGCTGTCATGCAACAGCTGACTTTTTGCCTAAACATCAAACATGTTTTTACGCCAGTGTATCACCCAGCAGCAAATCCAGTAGAAAGGAAGAATAGAGACCTGAAAACACAGCTGGCTATCCTGGTGGAAGATGATCACGGAACATGGGATGACAAACTACCCAGCATCCGATTTGCTATGAATACGGCAAACAGTCTTACCACCGGGTATACTCCAGCTTATTTAACATTTGCTAGGGAACTTCGGACTCCAGACGACAATGCTCACGACATGCGGCAGATCATTCAGTCTGAAAACTTCGTACCCGAGATAACCCCAAAGCTCCTTATGCTCGCGGATACACTGAAAAGAGCTCGTGAAGTGCGAGAGATGAAGGAAGAATGCAGAAAAGAGATAGCGGATAAAGGACGCAGGACAGATACCGGCTATAAACCTGGTGATCTAGTCTTAGCCACTACCCATCCGGTTAGCAATATGGCTCGAGGTGTAAGTGCCAAGCTCTGTCCACGACGTGACGGACCCTATTTAATTCTAAGCCGCCATGGCGTCTCTTCTTATGTACTTTCAGATCCCAGCACACCAGGTCAAGCTCTTGGTGTATCACACATCTGCCCTGGCCCCTTACTAAGGAGCATTAGCCCACTCCCGCGTCCAGTACGTTCGATCAAGAAACGAGGACGACCACCAAAGCATAAGTCAGCTGCCGACTTGACACTCCCTGCTCGCAGACGTGGTCGACCTAAGAAAAACTGAAGCTCAGAACACGATGCCTGGCTGTCTGCTCGTCGGGACTTCTTCGCATCCAGAGGGGGAGGATGTAACACCATAAACGCGCCTAGCCAGTGTGCGTCTATGCGATCCCCACCCGCCGGCACTGACTCAACGCACACAACGACTGCCGCCCACCTATTTAAGCAGCCTCGCTCGTTGCATCGCGGCAGTCTGTTTGTTAGCTGCAGCCTTCGTATCCGGCAATTCGGAAAGTTGGTTGAGCTATCTAGACGCATCCTTGCAGTACCTACGTATGTGACGTATCCGGTCGGTCGCTTCGAATCGAACGCCTCCCGGTCCGCCATTGTATCATAGTTCTTTTATATATTATACTCGTAATAAATTCTAAGAAGATCCCTTAACTCTGGTTGTTTTCTTCCTGTCACCACTAACTACGTAACACACACTTGTTACAAATGTAATTATTAATTAATTTTAATTTTCTAAAGTACACAAACAACAATAATTTGGCTTAAATAATTAATATTTATTTTTCTTTATAGTTATAAATATAATAATGGCAACACTAAATATAGATTACTAATTAATAAAGTTTTCTATAAAATTGTAATAATTATAATAACAACAGCTAAAATTATATAAATAATATTCCATATTTCAAGTGTAAAAGTAATTAAAATTATAAAAATGATTAAAATTAACAAATATTGTAAGGTACTTTGATACCAATTTTCAAAATTTTGAATTCATTTTGTTATTTTGTGGGTAGGCTGTCTGTAACAACTGTATAATACCTTTGAGACATCTAACACCTCAGTCTCTCCCGTGACCATGATTGCTGTAAAGCAATCGAAACGTCGGGAACCAAAAATCAAAATAAATCCGCGAAAAAATCCGAAAAGATAGTTTTATTTAAATTGTAGTGACACAGTGCCTGTCACACAGTTACCCTACCAAGTTTTTGACGTTCCGCAGAGAAACAGTGAAGCAGTCGTCTTGAAAAAGACGTTGGTATGGACGACACACGACGGATCGATGGTCTTCACTCGACGGCGGCGCACGGAGAATAAGAGCGCGCTTCGCTCCAGAGATGTGTAACTCACTCGTGAGGCGCCTCATTTGAGGCACTCGTGATCGCAAATTGAAAGAGTTACTCGAATTTCAACTTTGAACCACCTCACTCGTTCACGCGTCCTCACTTAAAAATCGACATTGACATTTTGTCATTTATTATTGACATTAAATTGAGGCGAGTACTCGCGACTCGCGAGTGAGTATTGAGTGATTGAGTTAGCTTAGTCAGCGAATGAAGTAAGTACTCGTGAGTCGACGCGTATATTTGCCTCGCTTGCCGCTGCCTCGGGCAATCGGCTGAGTTCGGCTCGGGCTCGGCTCGTGAGGTGAATACGCCGACGTACGATGCCTCGCCTCAAATGAGGCGTACCTCATGAGTACCTCACGAGGTAAAATGAGGTGCTCCCTCATCCTCATATAAAAATGATGAGTTACCCATCACTACTTCGCTCGCACATCTATTTATGCCTTCGCGTCGAATAGTGCCGTGGGAAGCAGCGCCCCGCGCCCCGCACGCGGCTCGCCCTACGGCGCATCGCTATTGGTCCGAGCGAATACAATCTGTGTCGGTTAGGTTCTATTGTGTGTCATAGCTAATGTATATAATAGGGTGTTTTGGCAAAATAAATACATTCATTCATTCCAGTCGGAGCAAGTTGTTTCATTAAGAAATCCCAACGATCTTACGCTAAATTGGTGACCCCGGAAGTACACTAAAAAATGTCAAATATTCGCGTAAATCTAAAAAAGTAACCTTGAGAAGGTTCAAAAAAAATTTATTAAATACTTGAACTACAGGTCCTGTTCATTAGCCAACAGTCAGACACATTTTGTGTATAAATATCTAACATTGACCAACCGTCGATTGCTGAGAGAACAGTTATTTTTGTTTAAATTAGTCAATAATATTATTGATTCCCCTTACCTTTTGAGTCAAATTAGTTTTAGATGTCCTAGGTTATCTTCTCGAAATAGATTGTTTTTGATCCACAATTAACACGTACCAAATCTGCTCAAAATTCGTTTATTAATCGAGCTTGTATTAATTATAATGAAAAATTTACTAACGTAGACTTATTTAATTATCTGGATGTATACAGTATTAAGAAAGTATTTTTAAAATCTTTGCATGACCTTAATTTATATTGAAATTTGCCTACCCTTATTATGTATTTTTTTATTATTATTTTTATTATGTTCTGTTAATGTTCAAGTTTTGCTTTATTATTTATTATTTTCTTTTTTTTTTGATTTTATAATTTGTTTTTTTTTTTCTTTTAATTTTTATGATTTTTACTTAAGTCATTTTTTTGTCCTTTTTATAGTTTTATTTTGTAGTTAATTTTTTTTTTGTTAAATTTTTAAATTTGTTTTAGTTGTTTAATTTGTTTGATCATGTTTACTCTACTTGTGACATATTTATAAGTGGAAACTTTGCTGGTGTGTGGATGATTTAGTTTGTAATTATTTATAAGGATTTTTTATCACTGTTTGTTTCCCAAAAATAAATAAATAAATAAATAAATAAAAAAGTTATGTCAATTTAAAGAATTATCTACGGGCGAACCCGAGCGAAGCGAGAGTGAGCCGCTAGTACCAAATATTATTTTTGCCGTTATAATTACGTCGCATAGAAAAAACTAGCCCTTAAGCAAAATGAAATTATGGCGTCTTATTAATATAATACCCGGTTCACATTATTCCAATCCAGTAATTCAGCGAATCAACCCAGTCTAGTGCTAGACTGGATCATGTCGTTTATATTATTCCAGCCATTCAAAAGCTGTCGAATCGGTAAGACTAAAGTGACATTTGATAATGATTACAAGAAAGGGGTTCGAAAATTGTTTTAAAATACTATTGTTATAAAAAGGCAGTAGTAGCCCAGTAGTAACGCACTCGCTTGGGAAACCGAGTGAAGCGGGTTCAAATCTCGGTCTCGCACCTCTGATATTTTCATGTGCGAATCATTTCCAACATTACCACTTGCCTTACGGTGAAGGAAAACATCGTGAGGAAACTTGCATGTCTGAGACAACCTAGCAAGTTTTTGAAAGTCATGCTCAGTCCGCCCGCACTTGGTCAGCGTGGTGGACTATGTCCTGATTCTCCTCGTATTGAAGGGAGGCCCGTGCCCAGATGTGGGACGTTAAAAAGGGCTGACTACAACTATGCATTATTTTATATACTAATTTATTATTTTACAGTAAACACAACGCTTACAAGTTCTAAAACTATTTACAAAGTCGATGGTAAACAATCTACTTCTGACTCCAAGTTAAGTTGCAAAAATATAAAATGTCCACCAATAGAAGATCCGCAGGGTGATTACGTATCTCGCGACAGGCTTGCGACAGTTGTAAATCGCGCGATCGCTATTGTCAAACGTCACTTTTGTATTACGTAACAGCGGCTAGAGAGCAGACTGCAGTCGAGCTCTTTCACCCTCTATCGGACAATCTATGAACCCATCTCTCTCGACTGCAGTCTGCTCTCTAGCCGCTGTTACGTAATACAAAAGTGACGTTTGACAGCAGCGATCGCGCGATTTACAACTGTCGCAAGCATGTCGCGAGATACGTAATCACCCTGCCGGTATGTGTAAAAGTAACAAAAACAGACAAACAAAAACACGAAAAATTTGTTTTGGCGATTAACAAATGTAATATGCAATTCATGAAATGTCATCCAGGTGGGTACTTTTTTTGTAATATTATCTATAACTAGCAGTACCCGCGGCTTTGCTCGCGTTCAAACTTCCGATATAAACATCAGTTTTACAATAATGTATGGAAGTCTGCCCGATTTGTTGACATTTATGATTACTGCTCCGTTCCTATGGGTAGTAGCATGATGATATATAGCCTATAGCCTTCCTCAATAAACGGGCTATCTAATGCAAAAAGAATTTTTCAAATCGGATTAGTAGTTCCTGAGATTAGTGCGTTCAAACAAACAAACAAACAAACAAACAAACAAACAAACAAACAAACAAACAAACAAACTCTACCTCTTTATAATATTATAGTATAGATTAAGTTTTGGAGAGTGTCATATAGAAAACGTACCAGAACATTGACATCGGAACTCGCTCGGGAGTCGCTTAGAAGTTTCAGAGATTACCCTCCTACATATAAACTTCACTTCAAACAAACAAACAAATCCTGTCTCTTTATAAACTTAGTAAAAATTAATATTTAGGCTAAATATTTGTATTAAAATGATACATTTTACACCGAACACCGATAGGAAGATCAAGTCCATAGTTCACCACGCTGGACAAATGCGAGATGGTGATTTTCACGTGTTCATTGAAAAGAAGTTAGGTTCTTTAACTCTCTCTAAGATATACATATTTCCACTTTTTTTCTTTTTATCTATACTAATATTATAAAGAGGTAAAGTTTGTGTTTGAGGTTGTAGGTGGTAATCTCTGGATCTACTGAACCAATTTAGATGAAATTTGGTAAGAAGATAGTTTGAGACCCTTTTTATCCCGGAAATCATCCCTTAAGGGGGTGAAAATGGGGATGAAAGTTTGAATGGGGAATCAATTTAGGGACGAACCCGAGCGAAGCGAGGGCGAGTCGCTAGTTCTTAATGAACCAGTCGTGGTAATCGTGTTGAAAATAATTTGTATATGAGAGGTGCGATAGCCGAATATGAATTCACGTTACTTGGTTATCCAAGTTGCTAAGGGCGCTAGAATTAAGCTATAATGCATTAAAATAATTTCCTTTTCAAAAAATAACTCAATTATTATGTCCATGTAATAAAATATATTGTGTGAATTTTATTATAAATACGGAGATCTATTGACATTCAAAATAAAGTTATCAAAATGTTGGTTTTATGTTATTACTAGCAAAAGTGACAGCAAAAGAAGTCCGATAATCTTACGTAAATGTTAAAGTACCTGGGTGACCCAGCCCTGCTTGGAGCTTTTTGTTGTTATAATTTTTTTTTACAAAACAAAAAAACAGTGTAAGAAGTTAGCGAGCATATTTTGCGTGGAATAATGCGAAAGAAAACTGTATGAAAACTCGAAAACACACGTCAACGTCAAGAAAAAAATGTTTTATTTTAATTTGATTACACTAAGTATTTTTAAAGTAAATCTTTTATACATACCATAATTTTCACATCATAAACATTTGACACGTTCGTTTGTGGTACAACTTTTGCAGTGAAGACAGTTACACTTTTATTACTTTTTTCTGCTACACCATAAAAATGGTTGGACTTGAACAATTTTTTACCTTTCTCACCAGTTACAACTTACAATATTATTGATAACTGGTTGAAATATATATTTTATTATTTTGTCCATTTTTTTTTAAATATTCTGTGTTAACAAATGAATGTTTTAATCCCCCTATCTTTTTGAATAAAACACTAGGGGGACAATAGCGTTGCCCTCTACATTTCGCGCACGGTCCTTACGGTCTACGACCATATCTGGCCTATTGTGGAACAATCATTTTCTTACGTTGGAACATTTTTAAAGTAAAACTTCTTTACACACGCCTGACTTGGGGAGTAAGCTGGTGAATGCGTGACGAGAGCGTTACGAAAAGTGTGATCGGGCGTGGCGAACGTTTGTTGCCATGGTAACCGTTGTTATTGTCCGACAGATAATATATGATTTTAATATGGCTTGTATGCATTATGTTTAGTATCTCACCTATCCTAATTATTTAAAACATAAATTGAATTTCATAAAGAGTACCGATAACCTACAGAGGTTTTACTTCTTGCGCGTGTACACATTCATACACGCACTCTTTAATTTTTTTCTAGGAGTAGAAGCTATGATAGTACCAATGGAAATCTGCAATGACACTTTAATATTTAGGGATAACGATTATGGGCCAGTGCCAAAAAATGCTACCATTTTGAATGTATAATAATCAAAAATTATTATAACCAAAGAATATGGGGAAAAATAAAATTTTATGAATACTTTGTGTTTGATTTGAAATTACCATATTTTGAAAATAAAACCGTTAAATGGAAAATGATTAACAGATTTATAACATCCATAATTTAAAAAGAATTTAAGGTTTTTTAACATACCATATTAATATTATATAGTTCGGATATTCGTATAGATGCTTCCAATTACGACATTAATAATTTCATTTATTGTCTTCTTTGTTGTATTTTATTAATAACTAGCGACTCACCCTCGCTTCGCTCGGGTTCGTCCCTAGGTTACGTTTCACTGCTGAACTGAGCTAAACGTTGATAAGTCAGCCTGTGAGTCGCGAGTAGTGAATAAAAATAGTAATTGCGAGTGTACCTTAGGTGATAGACATGTAATATTGCGAACTTCCCTGTATAACTTTTTAAGACCTACAATTTTCTAGTACATTGTTTTGATTTATCTCTTAAGGTTCAGCCAGCGTTAGCCATATAAACTTCTAAGGACGACTCGATAGAACCAGTCATTGCGTTTTCCCGCGGGAACGAAAAATGTGCCTGTAGTAAAAGGTATCCTAAATGTTGACTCGAGTGATAAGCTATCACTATACAAAATTTAATTGAAATCGGTTCAGTACTTTTTGCGTGAAACGCGCACATCGATTTAACTATGTTAGTTTTGCTATAGGTATAGATAAGAATAGGTATTGCGAGTGTACCTTGAGAGATAGACATATACTGTTGTAGATATTTCTGTTGGCCTTTTCAAGATCTACAATTTTTTAGTACATTGTTTTGATGTATGTCTTTAGGTTTAGCCAGCGGAGGGTTCCTAAGGAGGACTCGATAAAACCAGTTATTGCGATTTCCCGCGGGAAACAAAGATTTTCCAAAAGTAAAAGTTATCCTAAATGTTGACCCGAGTAATAAGTTATCAGTTCACAAAATTTCGTTGAAATCGGTTCATTACTTTTTGCGTGAAACGCGTACAGACAAACAGACAAACAGACAAACAGACAAACAGACAAACAGACAAACAGACAAAAAGACAAACAGACAAACAGACAAACAGACAAAAAAATTAATAACTATTGTTTTGGGGTCTATATCGTATACATAATACGTTACAGTCATTGTTTTTAAAAAATATTTCATGTACAGATTTCGCTAAGTTACTGCTTTATTATAGTATAGATAGATAACGTACTCGTATAAGAAAACAGTAATATCATTTAATAAAAATAGTTATAGCGAGTGTACTTTAGGAGATAGACATATACCGTTGAGAACTTTTCTGTAGAACTTTTTAAGACCTACAATTTTCTAGTACATTGTTTTGATTTATCTCTTAAGGTTCAGCCAGCGTTAGCCATATAAACTTCTAAGGACGACTCGATAGAACCAGTCATTGCGTTTTCCCGCGGGAACGAAAAATGTGCCTGTAGTAAAAGGTATCCTAAATGTTGACTCGAGTGATAAGCTATCACTATACAAAATTTAATTGAAATCGGTTCAGTACTTTTTGCGTGAAACGCGCACATCGATTTAACTATGTTAGTTTTGCTATAGGTATAGATAAGAATAGGTATTGCGAGTGTACCTTGAGAGATAGACATATACTGTTGTAGATATTTCTGTTGGCCTTTTCAAGATCTACAATTTTTTAGTACATTGTTTTGATGTATGTCTTTAGGTTTAGCCAGCGGAGGGTTCCTAAGGAGGACTCGATAAAACCAGTTATTGCGATTTCCCGCGGGAAACAAAGATTTTCCAAAAGTAAAAGTTATCCTAAATGTTGACCCGAGTAATAAGTTATCAGTTCACAAAATTTCGTTGAAATCGGTTCATTACTTTTTGCGTGAAACGCGTACAGACAAACAGACAAACAGACAAAAAGACAAACAGACAAACAGACAAAAAAATTAATAACTATTGTTTTGGGGTCTATATCGTATACATAATACGTTACAGTCATTGTTTTTAAAAAATATTTCATGTACAGATTTCGCTAAGTTACTGCTTTATTATAGTATAGATAGATAACGTACTCGTATAAGAAAACAGTAATATCATTTAATAAAAATAGTTATAGCGAGTGTACTTTAGGAGATAGACATATACCGTTGAGAACTTTTCTGTAGAACTTTTTAAGACCTACAATTTTCTAGTACATTGTTTTGATTTATCTCTTAAGGTTCAGCCAGCGTTAGCCATATAAACTTCTAAGGACGACTCGATAGAACCAGTCATTGCGTTTTCCCGCGGGAACGAAAAATGTGCCTGTAGTAAAAGGTATCCTAAATGTTGACTCGAGTGATAAGCTATCACTATACAAAATTTAATTGAAATCGGTTCAGTACTTTTTGCGTGAAACGCGCACATCGATTTAACTATGTTAGTTTTGCTATAGGTATAGATAAGAATAGGTATTGCGAGTGTACCTTGAGAGATAGACATATACTGTTGTAGATATTTCTGTTGGCCTTTTCAAGATCTACAATTTTTTAGTACATTGTTTTGATGTATGTCTTTAGGTTTAGCCAGCGGAGGGTTCCTAAGGAGGACTCGATAAAACCAGTTATTGCGATTTCCCGCGGGAAACAAAGATTTTCCAAAAGTAAAAGTTATCCTAAATGTTGACCCGAGTAATAAGTTATCAGTTCACAAAATTTCGTTGAAATCGGTTCATTACTTTTTGCGTGAAACGCGTACAGACAAACAGACAAACAGACAAACAGACAAACAGACAAAAAGACAAACAGACAAACAGACAAAAAAATTAATAACTATTGTTTTGGGGTCTATATCGTATACATAATACGTTACAGTCATTGTTTTTAAAAAATATTTCATGTACAGATTTCGCTAAGTTACTGCTTTATTATAGTATAGATAGATAACGTACTCGTATAAGAAAACAGTAATATCATTTAATAAAAATAGTTATAGCGAGTGTACTTTAGGAGATAGACATATACCGTTGAGAACTTTTCTGTAGAACTTTTTAAGACCTACAATTTTCTAGTACATTGTTTTGATTTATCTCTTAAGGTTCAGCCAGCGTTAGCCATATAAACTTCTAAGGACGACTCGATAGAACCAGTCATTGCGTTTTCCCGCGGGAACGAAAAATGTGCCTGTAGTAAAAGGTATCCTAAATGTTGACTCGAGTGATAAGCTATCACTATACAAAATTTAATTGAAATCGGTTCAGTACTTTTTGCGTGAAACGCGCACATCGATTTAACTATGTTAGTTTTGCTATAGGTATAGATAAGAATAGGTATTGCGAGTGTACCTTGAGAGATAGACATATACTGTTGTAGATATTTCTGTTGGCCTTTTCAAGATCTACAATTTTTTAGTACATTGTTTTGATGTATGTCTTTAGGTTTAGCCAGCGGAGGGTTCCTAAGGAGGACTCGATAAAACCAGTTATTGCGATTTCCCGCGGGAAACAAAGATTTTCCAAAAGTAAAAGTTATCCTAAATGTTGACCCGAGTAATAAGTTATCAGTTCACAAAATTTCGTTGAAATCGGTTCATTACTTTTTGCGTGAAACGCGTACAGACAAACAGACAAACAGACAAACAGACAAACAGACAAAAAGACAAACAGACAAACAGACAAAAAAATTAATAACTATTGTTTTGGGGTCTATATCGTATACATAATACGTTACAGTCATTGTTTTTAAAAAATATTTCATGTACAGATTTCGCTAAGTTACTGCTTTATTATAGTATAGATAGATAACGTACTCGTATAAGAAAACAGTAATATCATTTAATAAAAATAGTTATAGCGAGTGTACTTTAGGAGATAGACATATACCGTTGAGAACTTTTCTGTAGAACTTTTTAAGACCTACAATTTTCTAGTACATTGTTTTGATTTATCTCTTAAGGTTCAGCCAGCGTTAGCCATATAAACTTCTAAGGACGACTCGATAGAACCAGTCATTGCGTTTTCCCGCGGGAACGAAAAATGTGCCTGTAGTAAAAGGTATCCTAAATGTTGACTCGAGTGATAAGCTATCACTATACAAAATTTAATTGAAATCGGTTCAGTACTTTTTGCGTGAAACGCGCACATCGATTTAACTATGTTAGTTTTGCTATAGGTATAGATAAGAATAGGTATTGCGAGTGTACCTTGAGAGATAGACATATACTGTTGTAGATATTTCTGTTGGCCTTTTCAAGATCTACAATTTTTTAGTACATTGTTTTGATGTATGTCTTTAGGTTTAGCCAGCGGAGGGTTCCTAAGGAGGACTCGATAAAACCAGTTATTGCGATTTCCCGCGGGAAACAAAGATTTTCCAAAAGTAAAAGTTATCCTAAATGTTGACCCGAGTAATAAGTTATCAGTTCACAAAATTTCGTTGAAATCGGTTCATTACTTTTTGCGTGAAACGCGTACAGACAAACAGACAAACAGACAAACAGACAAACAGACAAACAGACAAAAAGACAAACAGACAAACAGACAAAAAAATTAATAACTATTGTTTTGGGGTCTATATCGTATACATAATACGTTACAGTCATTGTTTTTAAAAAATATTTCATGTACAGATTTCGCTAAGTTACTGCTTTATTATAGTATAGATAGATAACGTACTCGTATAAGAAAACAGTAATATCATTTAATAAAAATAGTTATAGCGAGTGTACTTTAGGAGATAGACATATACCGTTGAGAACTTTTCTGTAGAACTTTTTAAGACCTACAATTTTCTAGTACATTGTTTTGATTTATCTCTTAAGGTTCAGCCAGCGTTAGCCATATAAACTTCTAAGGACGACTCGATAGAACCAGTCATTGCGTTTTCCCGCGGGAACGAAAAATGTGCCTGTAGTAAAAGGTATCCTAAATGTTGACTCGAGTGATAAGCTATCACTATACAAAATTTAATTGAAATCGGTTCAGTACTTTTTGCGTGAAACGCGCACATCGATTTAACTATGTTAGTTTTGCTATAGGTATAGATAAGAATAGGTATTGCGAGTGTACCTTGAGAGATAGACATATACTGTTGTAGATATTTCTGTTGGCCTTTTCAAGATCTACAATTTTTTAGTACATTGTTTTGATGTATGTCTTTAGGTTTAGCCAGCGGAGGGTTCCTAAGGAGGACTCGATAAAACCAGTTATTGCGATTTCCCGCGGGAAACAAAGATTTTCCAAAAGTAAAAGTTATCCTAAATGTTGACCCGAGTAATAAGTTATCAGTTCACAAAATTTCGTTGAAATCGGTTCATTACTTTTTGCGTGAAACGCGTACAGACAAACAGACAAACAGACAAACAGACAAACAGACAAACAGACAAAAAGACAAACAGACAAACAGACAAAAAAATTAATAACTATTGTTTTGGGGTCTATATCGTATACATAATACGTTACAGTCATTGTTTTTAAAAAATATTTCATGTACAGATTTCGCTAAGTTACTGCTTTATTATAGTATAGATAGATAACGTACTCGTATAAGAAAACAGTAATATCATTTAATAAAAATAGTTATAGCGAGTGTACTTTAGGAGATAGACATATACCGTTGAGAACTTTTCTGTAGAACTTTTTAAGACCTACAATTTTCTAGTACATTGTTTTGATTTATCTCTTAAGGTTCAGCCAGCGTTAGCCATATAAACTTCTAAGGACGACTCGATAGAACCAGTCATTGCGTTTTCCCGCGGGAACGAAAAATGTGCCTGTAGTAAAAGGTATCCTAAATGTTGACTCGAGTGATAAGCTATCACTATACAAAATTTAATTGAAATCGGTTCAGTACTTTTTGCGTGAAACGCGCACATCGATTTAACTATGTTAGTTTTGCTATAGGTATAGATAAGAATAGGTATTGCGAGTGTACCTTGAGAGATAGACATATACTGTTGTAGATATTTCTGTTGGCCTTTTCAAGATCTACAATTTTTTAGTACATTGTTTTGATGTATGTCTTTAGGTTTAGCCAGCGGAGGGTTCCTAAGGAGGACTCGATAAAACCAGTTATTGCGATTTCCCGCGGGAAACAAAGATTTTCCAAAAGTAAAAGTTATCCTAAATGTTGACCCGAGTAATAAGTTATCAGTTCACAAAATTTCGTTGAAATCGGTTCATTACTTTTTGCGTGAAACGCGTACAGACAAACAGACAAACAGACAAACAGACAAACAGACAAACAGACAAAAAGACAAACAGACAAACAGACAAAAAAATTAATAACTATTGTTTTGGGGTCTATATCGTATACATAATACGTTACAGTCATTGTTTTTAAAAAATATTTCATGTACAGATTTCGCTAAGTTACTGCTTTATTATAGTATAGATAGATAACGTACTCGTATAAGAAAACAGTAATATCATTTAATAAAAATAGTTATAGCGAGTGTACTTTAGGAGATAGACATATACCGTTGAGAACTTTTCTGTAGAACTTTTTAAGACCTACAATTTTCTAGTACATTGTTTTGATTTATCTCTTAAGGTTCAGCCAGCGTTAGCCATATAAACTTCTAAGGACGACTCGATAGAACCAGTCATTGCGTTTTCCCGCGGGAACGAAAAATGTGCCTGTAGTAAAAGGTATCCTAAATGTTGACTCGAGTGATAAGCTATCACTATACAAAATTTAATTGAAATCGGTTCAGTACTTTTTGCGTGAAACGCGCACATCGATTTAACTATGTTAGTTTTGCTATAGGTATAGATAAGAATAGGTATTGCGAGTGTACCTTGAGAGATAGACATATACTGTTGTAGATATTTCTGTTGGCCTTTTCAAGATCTACAATTTTTTAGTACATTGTTTTGATGTATGTCTTTAGGTTTAGCCAGCGGAGGGTTCCTAAGGAGGACTCGATAAAACCAGTTATTGCGATTTCCCGCGGGAAACAAAGATTTTCCAAAAGTAAAAGTTATCCTAAATGTTGACCCGAGTAATAAGTTATCAGTTCACAAAATTTCGTTGAAATCGGTTCATTACTTTTTGCGTGAAACGCGTACAGACAAACAGACAAACAGACAAACAGACAAACAGACAAACAGACAAACAGACAAAAAGACAAACAGACAAAAAAATTAATAACTATTGTTTTGGGGTCTATATCGTATACATAATACGTTACAGTCATTGTTTTTAAAAAATATTTCATGTACAGATTTCGCTAAGTTACTGCTTTATTATAGTATAGATAGATAACGTACTCGTATAAGAAAACAGTAATATCATTTAATAAAAATAGTTATAGCGAGTGTACTTTAGGAGATAGACATATACCGTTGAGAACTTTTCTGTAGAACTTTTTAAGACCTACAATTTTCTAGTACATTGTTTTGATTTATCTCTTAAGGTTCAGCCAGCGTTAGCCATATAAACTTCTAAGGACGACTCGATAGAACCAGTCATTGCGTTTTCCCGCGGGAACGAAAAATGTGCCTGTAGTAAAAGGTATCCTAAATGTTGACTCGAGTGATAAGCTATCACTATACAAAATTTAATTGAAATCGGTTCAGTACTTTTTGCGTGAAACGCGCACATCGATTTAACTATGTTAGTTTTGCTATAGGTATAGATAAGAATAGGTATTGCGAGTGTACCTTGAGAGATAGACATATACTGTTGTAGATATTTCTGTTGGCCTTTTCAAGATCTACAATTTTTTAGTACATTGTTTTGATGTATGTCTTTAGGTTTAGCCAGCGGAGGGTTCCTAAGGAGGACTCGATAAAACCAGTTATTGCGATTTCCCGCGGGAAACAAAGATTTTCCAAAAGTAAAAGTTATCCTAAATGTTGACCCGAGTAATAAGTTATCAGTTCACAAAATTTCGTTGAAATCGGTTCATTACTTTTTGCGTGAAACGCGTACAGACAAACAGACAAACAGACAAACAGACAAACAGACAAACAGACAAACAGACAAAAAGACAAACAGACAAACAGACAAACAGACAAAAAAATTAATAACTATTGTTTTGGGGTCTATATCGTATACATAATACGTTACAGTCATTGTTTTTAAAAAATATTTCATGTACAGATTTCGCTAAGTTACTGCTTTATTATAGTATAGATAGATAACGTACTCGTATAAGAAAACAGTAATATCATTTAATAAAAATAGTTATAGCGAGTGTACTTTAGGAGATAGACATATACCGTTGAGAACTTTTCTGTAGAACTTTTTAAGACCTACAATTTTCTAGTACATTGTTTTGATTTATCTCTTAAGGTTCAGCCAGCGTTAGCCATATAAACTTCTAAGGACGACTCGATAGAACCAGTCATTGCGTTTTCCCGCGGGAACGAAAAATGTGCCTGTAGTAAAAGGTATCCTAAATGTTGACTCGAGTGATAAGCTATCACTATACAAAATTTAATTGAAATCGGTTCAGTACTTTTTGCGTGAAACGCGCACATCGATTTAACTATGTTAGTTTTGCTATAGGTATAGATAAGAATAGGTATTGCGAGTGTACCTTGAGAGATAGACATATACTGTTGTAGATATTTCTGTTGGCCTTTTCAAGATCTACAATTTTTTAGTACATTGTTTTGATGTATGTCTTTAGGTTTAGCCAGCGGAGGGTTCCTAAGGAGGACTCGATAAAACCAGTTATTGCGATTTCCCGCGGGAAACAAAGATTTTCCAAAAGTAAAAGTTATCCTAAATGTTGACCCGAGTAATAAGTTATCAGTTCACAAAATTTCGTTGAAATCGGTTCATTACTTTTTGCGTGAAACGCGTACAGACAAACAGACAAACAGACAAACAGACAAACAGACAAACAGACAAACAGACAAAAAGACAAACAGACAAACAGACAAACAGACAAAAAAATTAATAACTATTGTTTTGGGGTCTATATCGTATACATAATACGTTACAGTCATTGTTTTTAAAAAATATTTCATGTACAGATTTCGCTAAGTTACTGCTTTATTATAGTATAGATAGATAACGTACTCGTATAAGAAAACAGTAATATCATTTAATAAAAATAGTTATAGCGAGTGTACTTTAGGAGATAGACATATACCGTTGAGAACTTTTCTGTAGAACTTTTTAAGACCTACAATTTTCTAGTACATTGTTTTGATTTATCTCTTAAGGTTCAGCCAGCGTTAGCCATATAAACTTCTAAGGACGACTCGATAGAACCAGTCATTGCGTTTTCCCGCGGGAACGAAAAATGTGCCTGTAGTAAAAGGTATCCTAAATGTTGACTCGAGTGATAAGCTATCACTATACAAAATTTAATTGAAATCGGTTCAGTACTTTTTGCGTGAAACGCGCACATCGATTTAACTATGTTAGTTTTGCTATAGGTATAGATAAGAATAGGTATTGCGAGTGTACCTTGAGAGATAGACATATACTGTTGTAGATATTTCTGTTGGCCTTTTCAAGATCTACAATTTTTTAGTACATTGTTTTGATGTATGTCTTTAGGTTTAGCCAGCGGAGGGTTCCTAAGGAGGACTCGATAAAACCAGTTATTGCGATTTCCCGCGGGAAACAAAGATTTTCCAAAAGTAAAAGTTATCCTAAATGTTGACCCGAGTAATAAGTTATCAGTTCACAAAATTTCGTTGAAATCGGTTCATTACTTTTTGCGTGAAACGCGTACAGACAAACAGACAAACAGACAAACAGACAAACAGACAAACAGACAAACAGACAAACAGACAAAAAGACAAACAGACAAACAGACAAAAAAATTAATAACTATTGTTTTGGGGTCTATATCGTATACATAATACGTTACAGTCATTGTTTTTAAAAAATATTTCATGTACAGATTTCGCTAAGTTACTGCTTTATTATAGTATAGATAGATAACGTACTCGTATAAGAAAACAGTAATATCATTTAATAAAAATAGTTATAGCGAGTGTACTTTAGGAGATAGACATATACCGTTGAGAACTTTTCTGTAGAACTTTTTAAGACCTACAATTTTCTAGTACATTGTTTTGATTTATCTCTTAAGGTTCAGCCAGCGTTAGCCATATAAACTTCTAAGGACGACTCGATAGAACCAGTCATTGCGTTTTCCCGCGGGAACGAAAAATGTGCCTGTAGTAAAAGGTATCCTAAATGTTGACTCGAGTGATAAGCTATCACTATACAAAATTTAATTGAAATCGGTTCAGTACTTTTTGCGTGAAACGCGCACATCGATTTAACTATGTTAGTTTTGCTATAGGTATAGATAAGAATAGGTATTGCGAGTGTACCTTGAGAGATAGACATATACTGTTGTAGATATTTCTGTTGGCCTTTTCAAGATCTACAATTTTTTAGTACATTGTTTTGATGTATGTCTTTAGGTTTAGCCAGCGGAGGGTTCCTAAGGAGGACTCGATAAAACCAGTTATTGCGATTTTCCGCGGGAAACAAAGATTTTCCAAAAGTAAAAGTTATCCTAAATGTTGACCCGAGTAATAAGTTATCAGTTCACAAAATTTCGTTGAAATCGGTTCATTACTTTTTGCGTGAAACGCGTACAGACAAACAGACAAACAGACAAACAGACAAAAAGACAAACAGACAAACAGACAAAAAATTAATAACTATTGTTTTGGGGTCTATATCGTATACATAATACGTTACAGTCATTGTTTTTAAAAAATATTTCATGTACAGATTTCGCTAAGTTACTGCTTTATTATAGTATAGATTATGTATAAAAAAATGATCTCGGATCCGATTCTTACATGAAATAATCATATTTAAATATTTAATTTGATATTATACAATGGTAAAAAGTAGATAAATTACAAACCAGTGATAAAAGATTCTCCCTCCTTTATTTTTTTTATTTTTAATCTGCATAATGTTAAACTGTCTCACAGATGACCCAAGATGCAACTTTGAAGATAAAAAGTCGAGATAAAAGAAAAGAAACGAATAAATAAATATGAAGTCGTTTTATTTTATTTATTAAATTTTCATTTACAGTGAATTAGGATTATTTAACGAATACTTTACTCTTTTATTACCTCAGATCGAGTTTTATTATCATTTGTATCGATTATAACATCTATTGTTTCAACAGATTCACTACTTTTCACATTATTTAAGCGTTCACTTGTTTTTACCACACTTCGTAATAATCTTTGCGATATAAGTTCTGTTAATTCATCTAAAATTTTCGAACTGGCCATAATTTTTAATAAATCTTTGACATTAATTTTTTTTTGAAAATTATTTTTATCTGTGATATTTAACTTGTTTTTCGTATAATCTGTTGCGCGTGGCGGGGAAAACAATTTTGAATTTGTTTTTTGTAAAAGAAAAATGATTGCTAAAATAAACGTAAATAAATAATAATAATATGTCGGAACATTAACACACAGCACCATCTAGTTCCATGGTAAGCTACGAACGAGGCCTGTGTTATGGATACCGGATAGTTGATACACTACACATATATAACTTTAAATAAATACATATATACTATAAATATAAACACCCATGACTGAAGTACAAACATTTGTGATTGTCATGTAAATGAATGCCCCCAGCGGGACTCGAACCCGCGACCGTTGGCACAGCAAACAAGGTACTACAAACTGAGCCAAACATATCAAAATATAAAATAATAGTATTTATTGTAGTAGTTACATATTTAGTCAAGTTAAAATTTAAAACATTCAATAAAAACTTGTTATTAAAAAGTGGGCAATAGTAGCCCAGTGGTAACGCGCTCGCTTGGGAAACTGAGTGACGTTCAAATCCCGGGTCTCGCTCCTCTGATATTTTCACGTACGAAAAATTTCTAACATGATTACCACTTTCTTACGGTGAAGTAAAACATCGTGAGGAACCTGCATGCCTGAGAGAACCTAGCAAGTTTTCGAAAGACATGCTCAGTCCGCCCGCACTTTGCCAGCGTGGTGGACTATGGCCTGATCCCCCTCGCATTGAAGGGAGGTCCGTGCCCAAGGCTGAATACATACACATATATACATTAAAAAGAAATAAACTTATACTTATTTTGCGTATAACTTAAAGAAACAAAAACTTTATACTTACAAATATAAATATGAATACTTTTCCGCATATTGCATTACGTATTTTCTTTATTACAATATATTTTTTATTGCTATAATTTTATTTATAGGTCCACTCATATTTATATGCCGTATACCTTTTTACTACTTGTTTATATTATTTTTTTTACTAAATAGTGCCATGTCTACAAACAATTAATTTCTGATCATGTATTTAGACGTGTAGCGCTCGGCTTAGAATAGAGCTACCCCCATCTTCCCCCCCAACATGCATTCACCTTCGTCGTGGTGGGGGGAGGGGGGAGGGGGGGCTCATTAGCGTCCGGTCCGTCAGCCAGGCGCGAAGCCATGAAACGCACAGGGAAGTGGCCCATTTCGGTGGGCGGTGGGAGGTGGCCCACTTCAGTGGGCGGTGTACTGTGCAGGTTGCTCCTGGTACTTCTCTGATAGCAGAGTGGACTGTGAAGCAACCCCGTGGTTGTTGTGGTCTGCTTCGGCAGACCTGCCGTCGGGATGACGTGGTTGAGTGCGTAAGGTATCCTGCGACGCCCCATTAAGACGGGGGAGGTTTTGTTGGGTTTTAGTGGGTAGTACTGGATTTTACTGTACTGGATTTGGGAGGGGAGGGGACAGTGTGGGATTGGGGAGGGGGGGGGGGGGGGGGTGTGATGATAGGCGGCGCTCATATAGCGTCCAGCAATCCAGCCGGGTGCGAAGCCAAGAAACGCATTAGGAGGCGGCATACCTCGCTGGCTGGTGTACCATGCGAGTTTCTCCTGGTACTTCTCCGATAGCAGAGTGGTCCGTTGAAGAAACTCTATGGTCGGAGTCGTGTTTTGATTGCGTAATCAATCCTGCGACACCCCATTAAGACCGTTAATTTCTTTCATTGATCCATAGTAAAACAAAACTTATTAAAAGATATGTATTTATTTTTATAAAAAATATATAATATTACATAAGTAGTTGATCCCACAAATAAGTTTACAAACGAGGATTTAAGGCATGCATAGCTTAGATTATATTTTTGAAGTAAAACTTCTTAGGCGTGACTGAAAGGTAAGTTAATACATTGGAAAAATTAGTGTAGCCGAAGTGAGAGTCAAAATTATTGATTAATAATTAATATATATATATATATATATATATATATATATATATATATATATATATATATATATATATATATATATATATATATATATTAATGTAATCGCGGTATCTGCCACAGTGCCAACGAAGTTTTACTTCGAACGTTACACGCATTCATTTTTTTTAATCTGTAGAAATAATTTGTTAAAAAAGTTATTTTTATATTCGATCTATTTGATAAACCATAGAGAATTAAAAAAAGTGCAAGTGCAATTCAAACATGTTAGAAGTGAAACTTAATATTATATATTTGTCAGACAATAACAACGGTTACCATGGCAACATGGCAATGTACTCTATCTCATTCTCTCACCGGCTTAATCCTATATATTTGTGTGTTTGTCTCTTTTTAGTGTCGCATTTTCGTTTCATCGAATTTCAAATCACAACGATTCTAAAGAAGTATAACTTCAAAAATCTTAATATATATAAAAGACTAGTGACATTATGACTCCTAGATATTTAAATTTCCTAAGACTAAAAAAATATTATTACTAAAATAAAATATACACCATGTTACTTTTAGATAGTGTAGCTTCCGTTGCTGATAAAGTTTTATAAAATTACTTTAGTTATTTCAGAAAGTATTGATTATGTAAAAACACTGAAAAAAGACTGCAAGGTATTCCCATATGAAACCAGATGGGTGGGCACTTTGTGGATAGCCCCATCCATCCCCTTTTAAACAAGAGATGTCCGTTAAGAGGGCGGTCTATGGAACAATAGAACCCATGGCGAGTTTTTAACTCTTTATATCCGTGATCCAATCCCCAATAATAATAACCTAAATGTTGATTCACAACTCAGTCCTATCCCCTCCTCATAAACAATAACTGTCACTCCTCAAACAAACTAAATAAAGAACTCTAACACTCACACGAGCACCAACATCACACAAAACTCATTGAAACTCTTTAAAAGGGCGCAACTTCTTATCCGTAATCCAAGCACCAACAATAATTACCTAAATGTTGATTCACAACTCAATCCTATCCCCTCCTCAAAAACAATAACCGGCACTCCTCAAACAAATAAGAAACACTCTTACACAGACACCAACATCACACAAAACTCATAGAAAATCTTTAAAAGGGTGCAACTAGGCTATATATCATCATGGCTGTATGAACCCCTTATAGAGTAACCTAGAATACACTTCTGCACATACCATATGCAGTGTGGAGTCCTGATTCTTATAATACACTAGCGACTCACCCTCGCTTCGGTCGGGTTCGTCCCTAGGTTGCTTCCCAAAACAAACTTTTTTAAAAAAATTTATTGGTTTTAATTTTTTTTTTCATGGGACCCTATTTTTTTTCTAAAATAAAAGTAGCCTAAGTTACTCCTTATTACATCAGCTATCTGCCAGTGAAAGTCCCGTCAAAATCGGTCCAGCCGTTTCAGAGATTAACCGGAACGAACATACAGACATACAGACAAAAATTGTAAAAAATGTTGTTTTGGTATATGTACTAGGGCTTTCATCCCGGGAGTCTCGGTCTCGAAAATTTCGAGAGTCTCGACGATTTTTTCAAACTTTCGAGACACGGGACTCCCACCGCCAGTCTCGGGAATAACGAGACTTTCGAGACTTAAGTCAAATAATTACCATTCTTCAAATATCTACTAAATCACCAGTATTTTTTATTCTGGTTACGTAGTAGCGTAGTAGTTACTGTAAAGTGAAGACCACAGAGGGAAATACTAAACCATCGCTATATAACTATTTAATATCTATCCTAATAACTTAGAAGCAGAGAGGGCTTTTTCTAACGCGGGTTACTTTTTTAATAAAATCAGATTCTCTCTGTCTGGAAGTACATTAATACGCTTTGTTTTAACGTGCCCACTGTAAAAATGAAAAAAAGAACTCATAAATATTAGGTTCTTACATATGAATTAGGCGATTTGTCGAACTGGCTACTTTGATCTCAAATGTCTGGCGTTTGCAAATATCGCGTAAATCTTTTCTTAGATTTACTAATATTTGACATCTATACATATAATAAAATTCTAACTAAGCCGAATCTGTACATTAAATATTTTTTGGCAAATCTTTTTGAAATAGATATTATTATCGATACAGAAGCCAAATCTATAGTTTTTAGAATTTTTGTCTGTCTGTCTGTCTGTCTGTCTGTCTGTCTGTTACCGCATCACGGGAAAACCACTGGACAGATTTTGATGAAATTTGGTATGATGATAGCTGATTATCCGGGTCAACATGTAGGATACTTTTTATTGCGGAAAAATATCTCATCTCTGAGCTAAACGTTAAAACGTAACTAGGGACGAACCCGAGCGGAGCGAGGGTGAGTTGCTAGTTTTAAATAAAACTTCAAGATTTTTGAATTCATTTTGTTATTTTATGGGTATGCTGTCTGTAACAACTATATAATACCTTTCGGACATCTAACACCTTAGTCTCTCCCGTGACCATGATTGCTGTAAAGTCGGGAACCAAAAATCAAAATAAATCTGCGAAAAAATCCGAAAAGATAGTTTTATTTAAAAAATCTGGCGTTTGGTTCGGAATTCCAAATTCAAATTTATTTCAAGGCTATTGTATTTGTTTTTCGAATTTAGAGATTTATTTGTTATCGCGCCATTTGATTTTTCTTTGACATCATTCTGTTCACAATATGGAAAACTGAAATATCACGTTATTTATAAATACGAGTTCCACCGTGGCACCAGTAGAGCAGAAACAACTCGAAGGATTAATGATGTGTACGGAGAACCTACTGTAAAAGAAAACATAGTTTTGGTCCTAACGTTTTCGTTTTGGAAATTTTGACCTATAGAACAAACCCCGTGGACGGTCGGAGAAATCACGTCGGAGTTAGCGGCAAGCTTCGGTACGAGTGATAAAACAATTTTAATTGACTTGAAACAAATTATAAAAGTGAAAAAGCTCGAAAAATGGGTACCCACGAATTGAATAAAGCACACCAACAAACACGCGTCGAGGGCTACGTTACATTACTCAACCATCACAATAACGAGGGGATTTTGAATCGTCTCGTTACTTGAACAGTGATAAAAATGGATCCTGTACAATAATCGAAAATGCTCATCACAATGGTTGAACCCAGGAGAAATCCTGCCCCAAGCGAAAATTGACTCAGAAAAAGGTACTGGTAAGTGTCTTGTGGACCAGTGCTGGTGCCATACATCATACATCTTCCTTAGATTTGACCAGACGATTAACTGTCACATGATTTGTATTATCAACAATTGCAAACCATGATGGAAAAGCTAGCCGTTAAACAACCGAGACTGGTCAACTGCTCTAGCCCACTGATATTTCAGGACAACGCTATACCACACACTGCACAACAGACGGCTAAATTAGACGAACTGCGATTGGAATATCTCCGACATCCACCATATTGTCCGGACCTTGCTTCAAAAGATTACCACTTTTTCTGGAATTTGGTCAATTTCTTGCAGGGAAAAAAAATAATTCCGGTGAAGCAGTCAAAATCGCCTTCGGAGATTTTATTGATTTTCGCTCCCACAATTTTTTCAGCAAACGAATCAATGAACTACCTATAAAATGGCGGAAGTGCGTAGATGACAATAGTACATACTTTGACTGATTAAATATATAATTTCAAATATCTCGTATATACATTTTATTTTTTCATAAAACATGTCAATTTCATATGTACCTAAAGAACTAAATAATTGTTCATTTTACTTGTATTTAGGTTTGTAACAGTATGATTAATAAAGTACTTTATTAAATACCTTGTTTTGACTGCCTAACTGCCTAGGCTTTGAGTAGGAAACCTATTTTTAAAGTAGTCTCGAAAGTGTCGTTTTTCCCGGGAATTTCGAGACCACACCGAGTCTCGATTTTTTTTCCCGGGACTCGTAAATATACCGAGACTGAAAGCCTTAATATGTACCGTGTATACATCCATATGCATTTAATAAAAAGCGGTTATTTCAATATTACAAACAGACACTCTAATTTTATTTATTTGTGTAGATCTATTTAGACAAGCGTGAATCATCTATAAGTTCCCATTAGTAAGCTATATATATATGTTTTTTTTTTTATTATTCAGATGTTTTTTTTTTTTAATTTCCGAGCAAATTCAACATTCATAGAGAAATTAATATTACTTTTTACTGTATAGCATTAATGGCTGTTTCTTTTTTTATACCTCTCAAAGTTAGATATGTGCCGTATTTGGTCACTGTGTTCGATTTCCATTTCACACATAAAAGATACGTTACAAATTTTACACTCCATTAACTTACTATCTTTTTTATATATAGCATTTTCATCTAAAAACTTTTCATAATTTATTTCATGATTCAAATCCGATATATGATTCTCATCTAAATGATTTATATTTTTTTTGCATATTCTGCAATATACATGAAATAGTGAAGATTCTAAATGATGGTGTGTTCGTTTAATTGGTTTTAATTGAGTAGAAATTTTTATTTCATCATCATTGCTTTCTGAATTATCATCTTTTGAATATATTTCATCATCTTCATCATCATCATCATTTTTCATAATTTTGTGATTTATTTCTTCAGTGTTTTGTGATTTATTTGGTTTAGTATTAACAATAGATTCAACATCAAAATTTGCTATCAATTCTTTAAAATGTTTAGCTGCGTCTCTTTCTAATGCATCAACTTTTTCAATTTGAAATTTTTCTAAATCACTAGTTTCATTTACAGCTTTACCATTTTGTTTTTTAATAGATATTTCTTGATAATCATTTCTATAGCTTTCTTTTACTTGTTTTTTTACACCATTTATCTTTGTTTGAGGAACAATAGGTTGCTTTTCTTTTTTTAATATTCTTTCTATAGCTTTATTGAGTTCAGTTTTTACTTCTGAATTGTCAGAATCGCTAGATTCTGCGTTTTCATCCTCTTTTGTGTATAAACTAGAAAAATCTTGTAAAAACTTTTCAACGGACACTGCGTTTTTATGTGAAAACGATCGATTGTGTAACTTTTTTCTTTCATATCAACAACCATAACACAAACTGGGCAGAAATAGAGTGAACTGTTTTTACTGACTTCTTTATTATTTATTGTGTTAATAGATTTTTTCACTCTTTCCATAGCAGTGTTAGTAATTTTTAAATTGATTTTGTGTTTCACACTACCATAATGTTGATTTAAAAATGATGAAGGCACATCTATATCACAGATATAACAAGTTGTATAATCCATTTCTTCATCAGATTCATCTAAAACAAAATTTTCATTTTAGTATTATATCGTAACTAGCGACTCACCCTCGCTTCGCTTGGGTTCACCTCTAGAAAAAAAAACAAATCTATCCCACGGGAATTGTACATTTTACCGAGATAAAAAGTAGCCTATGTGCTATTTCACACTATAATCTATCTTTTTGTCAAATTTTATTCAGATCCGTTCAGCCATTCTAGCGTGATTGAGTAACAAACATCCATCCAAACATCTAAACTTTTACATTTATAATATTAGTAAGATTATATTACCTTAGAATCCTTAAATAGATGAATGTACAGTATATACCTACTGTTCAAACTCTAAAATTTAATTAAAGTCGCACTATCTAAACTAATATAAGCTAACTTCATCATGTCGCTTTTTGGCTTTTGGTGTGCGCGCGCATCGTAAAAATTTTACTCTCATATTTTTTCCAAACGCCCCAAAAGAAGTATAACTTCAAAAAAAAATGACAACTACTTTGGTTTAGCAGTTATTATGTACAGTAGAAACTCGATTAACCGGACTAATTGTTGTCCTTAGGTATTCGGATAATCGAAAATCCGGAAAATCAAATGTATGAAGAAAAGCAGGTTTTTTCCTGAAACAAACGGTAACTGACTAAAACTACTTTTTATCCCGGAAAAATGTACGGTTCCCGTGGGATAGATTTGTTTTTGTTTGTTTAGAGGCGAACCCGAGCGAAGCTAGGATGAGCTGCTAGTGCTTTGATGCTTGCATAAATTCGACTTGTAGGTATATAATTGGTCGCGGTTGGTAGTCCGGATAATCACGATCCGTATAACTGAGGGCCGGATAATCGAGTTTCTACTGTAACTTCAGTTGATAACCGATGCGAGTACAACTAAGCTTTGTTAAATAAACAAAACAAAAAAAGTATAATAAACTCGTTCTAAGTTACAACTTACAATGAGTTTACTGAGAAGGCAGTGGTAGTCCAATAGTAACGCGCTCGCTTGTATAACCGAGTGAAGCGGGTTCAAATCCCGGATCTCGCATCTCTGATATTATCATGTACGAATCATTTTCAACATGATTACCACTTGTCTTACGGTGAAGGAAAACATCGTGAGGAAACCTGCGTGTCTGAGATAACTTAACAAGTTTTCGAAAGGCATGTGAAGTCCGCCAAACCGCACTTGGCCATCGTGGTGGACTATGGGCTGATCCCCCTCGTACTGAAGGCAGGCCCGTGGCCAGTAGTGGGACGTCAAAAGCGCTGAATACAAGTTACAACTTACATGACATATATATTGAGTCTTATCGCTTTGCTATGATTTATTAAAGTAACTTAATTTTCACAAAAATTTTGCTACAAGCTGATGGAATATGGATAAATTACATACTAAAAACCACATATGAATTATGTTATCAAAAACACACATAAAAGGGAATACATCTATACTAATATTATATAAAGAGGCAGAGTTTGTTTGTTTGAACGAGCTAATCTCAGGAACTACTAATCTGATTAGAAAAATTTTTTGCATTACATAGCCCGTTTATTGAGGAAAGCTATAGGCTATATATCATCAAGTTTCTACCCAAGGGAGTAGAGCAGTAATTATAAATGTCAACAAATCGGACAGACCTCCATACATTATTGTAAAACGATATACAGGATGGATTTTTGAGACGGGACAGTAAGGGCAGGTACCTTAAATACTTTAGTTACAGGAAAACGTTCCTAGGAGACCATCCATAACTTTTTGAGATATTCTGAACTGCATTCACAGATTTTGGAAAAAATGTACAGTCAGCGAGAAAAATGCTAAAATACGAAAAAAAAATTTTTCATGTCAATCGATCCTATTTCATGTAAGGATCAAAAGACTATGGGACCATTTAAGGTTTGAGTACTAGAAATGACAGAAATCGCCAAAGTCTTTTTCCATACATTCTGTATGGAAAAACATTTAATCAACTCGAAATATTCTTTGTTGCCAAACGGTCCTATTTTTTAACGTGGTCAAAAGACTCTTTGAGGCCAACTGAAGTTTGAGTACAGAAACACTAAAAAAAATTATTTTATGCCCGCTGCATAAATTGCCTACGTGTAAACCCGGTCTTGTGACTTACCATAATTTCTGTACGCAATCTTCAGTTGGCCTCAAAGGGTCTTTTGATCACATTAAAAAATAGGACCGTTTGGCGAAAAAAATATTTCGAGTTGATTAAACGTTTTTCCATACAAAATGTATGGAAAAAGATTTTGACGATTTCTGTCATTTCTAGTACTCAAACCTTAAATGGTCCCATAGAGTCTTTTGATCCCTACTTGAAACAGGATCGATTGACGTGAAAAAAATTTTTTACGTATTTTAGCATTTTTCTCGCTGACTGTACATTTTTTCCAAAATATGTGAATGCAGTTCAGAATATCTCAAAAAGTTATGGATGGTCTCCTAGGAACGTTTTCCTGTAACTATAGTATTTAAGGTACCTGCCCTTACTGTCCCGTCTCAAAAATCCATCCTGTATATTTACATAATATACATAGGGACAAACCCGAGTGAAGCAAGGGTGAGTCACTAGTATGCAATATAATGGTAAATTTAAATGTATCTATAGAAATATAAATGGTTGTTTCCTTGATGCATTCCCATTAATATTACAAATGCGAAAATTTGGATGGATGTTTGTTATTCCAATCACATCAGAACGGCTGAACGAATCTAGATGAAATTTGGAACTGAGATAGATTATAGTCTGGAATAGCACATAGGTTACTTACTTATATCTATTCTTTTAATGTATAGTTCCTGTGGGATAGATTTGTTTTTGTTTTTCACTAGGGACGACCCCAAGCAAAGCAAGGGTGAGTTGCTAGTATTACATAAAAAGACAAGCGCACCAATAATTTGTATTATTGCATCCTTGTTTTTGTAAAATAGTATAAGCTAGAGAACCTGGTAGGTAGACGTTGTTCTGATAGAACTTATTTGGTCAGTTAATTTAAAAAAAACTGAATTTCACAACATCTCTTACCGAAACCAACTATTACTAAGAACAATGCATGTCAGACCTAGGCTATGTTTGGGAAATATTTCGTAAAGAACAAGACAACAAACTATGTATTTATAATATTAATAAATTAAAAAAATATTTGTAACTTACCATCTTCTTCTTCTTCTTCTGTATTCACAGAATTGATTTTAAACTCATAATAATCGTTATTTCTATCTAAATTTTGTTTAGCCCACAATGGCATCATTTTTCCATTCATTTTGTGAGTAATCGACAAATAGTTTAAGTCAACAGCATCCAATGATATCATAAACACATTATTATTTGCATCCATTTTGTGTTGTGGGTATCTGTAAAATTAAAGACATATTTAAAAAAAATAGAAGACATATATATAATCTATGAATAAAAATAAAGATTTTTCCATCATGTAAAATTTTTCTTTGATAATGGTATAATAATATATTGTAGCATACCAGATAGCAATTAGTATTTAATTATTGAATTATTATTAAAAGATAATATAAGGTAATCAAAATTGTCTAAATATTTAAAAAGTATAGTGTTTTCTTATTGACAGCTTTAAATTAAGCATGTAAACAAATTAATTTGATAAATAAAAAAGAACACTTTTAACTTACTGTATAATAAAAGATAAATAATATTTTGTCACCCAATAAATAGTACAGCTAATTTTTAATATATTATTTATTAAAAAAAATCTTTTAAATTATTTGCTACTAAATAATGAAGGATTTTTTTGTATAATAGATCCTCTGGATTCTACAAAATATATTTAAGGCTTAATATACTTAGTGTTTTTAAAAGTATAAAAAATATATAAAGAAACTATGAAAAAATGATTAATTATAATTAATTTTAACCACCCCGTTTATCTACACTTTTAATTCTAATATATATAATTTAAATATACAAATAAAAGAATAAAATAAGTATTTATTAAGAAAACTCAATTTAATAGCAAGCAAGTACAAAATATTTAAAAAACAAACGTTAGTTAGGTTTATTATTAAAAAAATATTAGTAAAATTAAAAATATAAATAAATTGTAATTACCAGAGAGATGAGCAAAATTTAAAGTTAACAAAATTTAAAATTCAAGATTCAACTCAAAAAGTAGAAATTATTAATCAGTATCAATGTCAGAATATCGATTTTACATTTTGCAAATAACAAATACTTAGCGAATAATTATTCGTTAACTTGTAATTAACTTTTCTTATATTTTATTTCTATTTACCTACAGCCAAATAATATATTCGATTATAGTTAAGCTTAATAATCATATATTAATTACTATTAAGTTTTTTTTAAAACAGAATTATTTTCAATAGTAATATTCATTGCTTTTTGATCTAAAGATATTATAGACTTCAAAATAGCATAAAAACATTTATTTCATTCTTATAGGTAATTTTTCTTAATTTATATGCCGACCACTTTCCCGTGAATTAAAAAAGTTCGCTTTTTTTTATTAGCATATGATCCAAAAAATAATTATGATAATCGAGTAACCATTGATGAATATATCGAGTAGCATATCCATGAAAAACAAATAGAGGAATTAAATATCTCACTAAGCCTTAAAAAGGGAATTGCGTACTAATTCATGTTAAAAATTGTAAGCAAAGTTAAATTTTATTTGAAATAAAATAGTAGTAAGATTTAAATATTAAGGGGTTAGGCCACTCTAGGATTTTCAAAAAATCGATTTTTCTTTTATTATTTTAAATGATCAGTTAGGACCTCAAAAATGATGCCCCAAAAGATTATGGCCGGGAAATATCTCTAAGTACTTGTTTTTTAGAGTACAAGGCCGCCAGGTAGGTAGCGAGCCTCTTGCGACCGGAACGAGGGACGGTATTTTAGGGGTCTAGACTAGGTATACGGCAGATATTTTTTAAGCTATTTGCTATGTGTTTAGACTATTGCCTGTTTTGTCTTTAGAAATGTCAGTTTCAGTCAGTTTCGTGCAGTAAAATAATCGAGAAGGCCATTTTTTATCGATAATTGTGCTAACTTTTTTTTGTTTTGTGAGTTTTACTTATTCCTTTTTATAATGAGTGACAATGTATATTGTGGTCAAAAAGATGTAAAAGAGACACGTACATACAGCAAGAGACCTAAAATATCTGGAAGAACACCGCAGAATCCACATGAGTTAGAGGCACCGAGTGAATTGCTAGTACATCCGCGAAAAAATTGAAACATAGTTTGTCGGAGTACAAACATAAGCCAACTCTTCCAATTGAAGTGTATGAAGCTATCAAGTCAGTTTACGATTCACGACCAGAGACGATCTTCTTACTCGATGCATAGGCAGTTACAGTCAAAACTATAGTTAAAGTTTTAATTCGTCTGTGTGGGCATTGGCCCCAAAATCCATTTCTAGTGGTAACACTGTGTTAAATATAACTAAGGATATTGCAATTTGCGTGTACAATGACGGCTTTGCTTTAATTTTGCATATAATGAAAGAGGTGGATTTAGAAATCAGCCCGAACAGCTACGAAATGTGCTTGGAGATTGACAAAGAGCGCATAAAGCTTGTAGAGAGATCGCTGCAAGAGTGGAGGATCGCTTTAAAATCCAATAGAAAAGAAATAGAAGAGCATAACAATATTCTAGAAGGCCAATTATATGGCACAGGCATCGCGAATTATAAAATTTTTAATGATTTTCTATAACTTAAAACTTTAAAAGCGTTTTTCTCAAAACTGCATTTTTCAAGTTGGCCGCACCCATAACTCGAACAATTTTTAACCAATTCACTCCAAATTTTAACTCTATCTTTAAAAATATATTGTCTAAATAAGTACGTAGGATTTTTTATTCATGTAGCATAGTTCATTTTTTATTAACAATTTTCTGTCAATTTTTGTGCGAATTTTGCATATTTTGACTTTGGATGTGCGCCATTCCGCCAAAAATCAATATATCAAAAAAATCCTACGTACTTCTCTAGCTGTTGCTATGTACAATAAAAAAAAATTATTAACTCATCATAATTCAAAATTTACAGTAGCTATTGGTACGGCCGTGGACCCTTCCAAAATAGAGAGGTCATCTGAGAAACGCTGTACAGCCGCCATTTTTAAATAAATTATTTTATAAAAATTATATATTACAGTCAATCATATGTACAATAAACTACTACATTTGTAAAATCGATTTATTTTATATTTTTCCTAAAAAAAATCACAAAAATGCCTATTTTTTCGGCCTCTAGAGTGGCCCCAAGAATTAATTTAGTCGGGGAATAACCCAAAATATAATGATGGCATATTGCTATGTGTAGTTAATTAAAACCAAAACAGCCATATTATTTAATATCATATATTTCATTATGCTAAACGAAAGGCACAAAATAATACAAACATTCTAAATATATAAATTTTTACATCGTTGTAAATTTTATTTACTGTAAAAAATCCCCAACCACAATGTTAACTTTTTAATTTTAATCATGGATGACAAATTTTAATAAACTATACCTGAAATGTCACTGTCAAACGTCAGTTGTCACTTGCCAGTGTTCCGACCATGGATGACAAATAAAAGTTCCGACGCTATCTGTGTTGTTATTTTTAACACAAAATTACTTCCTAAAATCATATTTACATTTTTATTTTATTTTATTATTACAAATTTACTATTAAAAATGAGTTCTGTGCAAGAACGTTTACAATTAAAACGTGTGCCGCTAGACACATGGAATATACGCGAGAAATTATTTCTTGCATCTGCTGTAGTGCGGAGTGGTGATCAGAATTGGATGTCGGTATCCAGGGCTTTAAAAACTATGGGGGAACCTAACAGACCTCCAGATTGGTATTCACAGAAAAGGTAAATATATATTTTCCAATTTTTACCCTATTTATCGTCTAAGCCTACACAGAGATTTGAATGATGAGTTGAAAAAAAGGGGATTTTAGCATATACTGCGTATTGTTACTGAGGGGGGGAAGTTAGTTAAGAATGGGTCACATAGTTATGACTTATATATATATATCTTCTTATTTAACCTTTACATATTATGTATTTTTATTTTATTAATCACAGAAACATTTTTACATACTTTGTTTTTCAGTTGTGCCGCTCAATATGGAGCCTTATTGGAGCATGTGGAGACTCCAAAACGTAAAAAACGTAATTCTGAAGGGGCTGTAGAGACCCCACAAGAGAGTATATTGAAGCGTCTAATGCAACAAAGAGTTTTAGAAATCCAAGAAAATCTGAAGGAAATGGAAAAACAGTATGACCAGATTAAAGTGAGTTTTGTACTGTCGTCTGTCACTGATATAGTTTGCTGTATGTTTGTGTGTGTGCTCTCTTGGGAAACTGATTGAAGCGGGTTCAAATCCCGAGTCTCGCATCTCTGATATTTTCATGTGCAAATCTTTTCAAACATGATTACCACTTGTCTTATGGTGAAGTAAAACATCATAAGGAAACTTGCATGTCTGAGAGAATCTAGTAAGGTTTCAAAAAACATGTGAAGTCCGCCAACATGCACTATGGCCTGATCCCCCTTGTATTGAAATGAAAATGAAGGGAGGCCCGTGCCCAGCAGTGAAACGTTTTAAAGGACTTTAAAGAAGAAAAACATCTCATTTTTTTTCAGAATGAAATAACAGAACTACGCAGTCCATCAACACCAGACGAGCGTATACAAGAACTGTGGACGGAGATAGAGACAGCCAAACGTCTGAGGGAAAGAGAGAATGCGCGGAGAGCTGCTTGGCTTAAAGAGAGAGAAGAAAGAAGAGCAAGAGCAGAGAGACCATGGAGGCCCTCGCAGACACCACCACCTACTACTCGTGAGTTTTGTGATACTTGTATTGATATCTACACAGAAAAATAAAATTGAAGTGTCTGTTTGTACTATTAAAATGACACGTTTTTACTAAATGCATCTATATCAAATATATTTAAACAAGCAATTCTTGTATATTTATATCTTTATATCTCTATTTATTCATATCGGCGATCCCGGAAACGGCTCTAACGATTTCGCTGAAATTTGGCGTGTGGGGGTTTTCGGGGGCGAAAAATCGATCTAGATTAGTCTTATGTCTGGGAAAACGCGTGTTTTCGAGTTTTCATACGGTTTTCTTTCACATTATTTCTCGCAAAATACGGTCGCTAATTTTGTAATCTCTGGCATAAGCATCGTGGTCAAACGGCCAAGGCGCAAGATTAACAATCACAGGTGTTCGGGTTCGAATCCCGGTCGGTTACAAAGTTTTTACTTTTGTATTCTTTTTTTTGTATTTATTCAAATTTTTAGATTTTTTTTAAAGAAAATTGTACTTTTCACTAAAAACTCCAAACGAAGCTCGGTCGCCCAGGTACTATGAAAGTATATACGGTACGTAAGAAAAACACTACTTTTAATTTTTTTTTGTCTGTCTGTCTATCTGTTTGTTCCGGCTAATCTTCGAAACAGCTGATGTTATATAGAGTAACTTAAGCTACTTTTACTTTAGAAAAAGAATTAGTTCCGGTCAAAAAAAATTAAAACGTAGGTACATACTTACTTTAAACTTTTTGTAATTTTTTTTTATAATATTTGTTTTTTTTCCAGCTACCTCAGCGCCCCCATCGTCGCCTCTACTCACATCACTACTCAAGTCCTCCCCGGTAGTAACCACACCACAGCATATACCACACCCTGCGACTGTTGTTGGTGAATATAATACTAATTTATCCAACTTCAAAAGGAAGTATTCAATTTATATTTAATTTGATGCCTCCGGTGGTCTAGTGGCTAGCATGTACGGTTGTCTTCAATCAACAATACTACTAGATATCGGGTCGGCGTAAGAAATTCGTCTCGGTAAATATAAGCTCACTTACAAAGTGAGCGTATATTTCGATTAGTTCTATTGAAACACTGCAAGCGTAAACACGTTCACAATACCGCAATGTGTATTTAAAAATTGCAAAAATAATGCGCGAAGAAGAATTTTTTCGGACGGAGTGTCTTGTTTTCGGTAAGTACATGTAGATTAAGTCAATAGCCTACGAAATAAAATAAAAATGAAATTTTGAACAATTTTATATCCGCTAAGAACGTTTGACGAAATTCAAGAAGTGAACAGAAACTAAACAACGATTTAGCTCACAAAGCAACAACGGGAAAAAGTGCTTTATGTTTTTTGATATAAGTTTGATTTTACAATAAATATTATAAAACTTACGAAATGATCGCAAGTGTATGATGATAATTTGAAGATTTATGACTTTATTATAAGGTGCTATGGTGTTGATTAGGTTGAAAATAAAACTATTATAAGACTTTGTCTTGGTTCGTTAGTATACAAATGTACTGTATAAGTACATTTTAGCTTTGATTTTGTATGTGACACGTTATCTAGTACTACTGTTGATCGAAGATGGCTGCAGAAACGGAGATTCTGGGTTCGAGTCTCGGATCTTTTTTGTTCAAATCAAATCACCATGAGGTTCTCGTGGATTTCATTATTGTTGATATATGTAAGCCACAGCCTCGGATCTGGACAAGTTTAATTATTGGGGTTTTCTGTCATGAAATTCTCAGTCACAATCCCGGGATTTGGGATGTTAGGGGTGTTACTCCTTTGTGAGATTTCCGCTGGGTGTAGTTTATAAGAAATTGAAATAGTTTCAATAGAACTCAAAGTATAAGCACTGTAACGCCATCTCGTGGCAAGCTACAGTCATATGTGTTGTCATGTGACATGTCAACCATCGATCAAAAAAGTACTAGATACACAATCAACGACAAAAATTGTCCTCACCGAATGATAACGCGCGCTTTTAATTTTTTTTTTTTGTCAAAATAACTAAACATTGCATTTAAGGTTCAATTTACATTGTCGTATATTTATTTCAACTAGAACAATTACCTAAACACAATCGGTGACAGTTTTAAGAGAACTTTTGCATGGAATTGTGTATCTAGTACTTTTTTGGTCGATGCTGTCAACCCTAAACCCGTCACCCGAATGTCATACAAATGTATGCATGGCAATCGGAAGCGCATTGCCGCGTCTCCCCCCGCCCTATCTAGATGCCTTCGTTAGACAACTGTATAAAATGCATTCAGCCCTTTTTAAGTTTTTTTCCCTGATATTTTCATGTGCGAATCATTTCTAACATGATTACCACTTGTCTTACGGTGAAGGAAAACATTGTGAGGAAACCTGCACATGTCTGAGAGAACCTAGCAAGTTTTCGAAACACGTGTGAAGTCCGCTAACCCGTACTTGGCCAACGTGGTGGACTATGGCGTGATCCCCCTCGTATTGAAGAGAGGCCCGTGCCCAGCAGTGGGACGTTAAAAAGGGCTGTATGAATTAGTAGATTGTTATTATCAAAGTTTAAGCAGTGGTAGGTAACGCGCTCGCTAGGGAAATTTAGTGAAGCGGGTTCACATCCCGGGTCTCGCACTTCTGATGTGCGAATCATTTTTAACATGATTATCACTTGCCTTACGGTGAAGGAGAAATTCGTGAGGAAACCTGCACGTCTGAGAGAACTTAGCAAGTTGTCGGAAGACATGCTCAGCCCGCACTTGGTCAGCGTGGCGGACTATGGCCTGATCCCTCGTACAGAAGGGAGGTCCACCACCAGCAGTGGGATATTCGAAAAGGGCTGAATACATAAACTCTTGTTTCTCTTTCTCTTACAGATTCAGTATCTCCTTCTGCAGGAGCTCCCACTCTATCTCTCTTGCTGGAACAACCCCACGCGCAAGAGAGTAAACACGCAGCCATTGAACACATAAAGAGTCAACTGGTTCAGATTGAGCATCAGTTGAAAGGTTTGTATGTATGTGTATATACATATATATATATATATATATATATATATATATAATACAATTTTCAAAATGATTAGTAATTGAGATTGAGATGAAAAAGTATGTTTAGAATTAAAATTAACAAATATTGCAAGGTACTTTGGTGACAATTTTCAAGTTTTTTGAATTCATTTTGTTATTTGTGGGTAGGCTGTCTGTAACAACTATATAATACCTTTGAGACATCTAACACCTTAGTCTCTCCCGTGACCATGATTGCTGTAAAGCAATCGAAACGTCGGGAACCAAAAATCAGAATAAATCCGCGAAATAATCCGAAAACATACTTTTTTTTTAAATGTCAAATATTTGAGTAAATCTAAGAAAGTATTATGAAATTATTTTGTAAAATTGTGAGTAGGTAATGTTTTTAAAAAATAACATGTGTGTGTACGTTATGTACGCACGTAAGAAGTTATACATCTTTGGCGTAACAGAACAAAAATAGCTAAAGATATCATCCCGTATGACACAACTCTCTGTTTGTAAAAGGAATGCAGCACTCATCATGTCGCTTTTCGGCTGTCGGTGTGCGCGCGCATCGTAAAAATTTACTCTCATACTTTTTTCCAAACGTGCCAAAAGAAGTATAATTTTAACAAATACTACCTTATATTAAAATATCTATCGGGTGTTCCACAGCAAGCAGCCAGTCCGGTGTTCCGGCTGTCGATATAGATGATATAGAAATAAAGGCGGAGGATGTTTACGCGTTTAGAGATATAGACATACATATACCGCCAGTAGCGCTACATAAGGGGACTGTACGGTGAGTATATTTTACTATAGTATATATAAATAAATAAATATGTTGGTACATTAACACACAGCACCATCTAGTTCCATGGTAAGCTACGACGTCTGTGTTATGGATACCGGATAGTTGATACACTATACGTATATAGCTTTAAATACATACATATTATAAATATAAACACCCATGACTGGAGTACAAACATTCGTGCTCACCACACAAATGAACGCCCCCAGCGGGATTCGAAGCTGCGACCGCGACCAATTTATGTTTTAAATAATTAGGATATGTGAGATACTAAAAATAACGCATATTAGGCATATTACAATCATATATTTATAGAATATCATTTAATGAGAGAATATAACATTATATATCGTGTGTCGGACAACAACAACGGTCACCATGGCAACGGACGTACGTACACGTTCCCGTAACGCATTCAACAGCTTACCGTCCAAGTAAATTCCAGTCCAAAAAAGTAAACAAGTTTAATTTTAAATAAAACTATCTTTTCGGATTATTTCGCGGATTTATTTTGATTTTTGGTTCCCGACGTTTCGAATGCTTTACAGCAATCATGGTCACGGGAGAGACTAAGGTCTTAGACATCTCAAAAGCGTTATATACTTGTTACAGACAGTGCCTACACCCACAAATTTAAAAAATGATTTTGAAAATTCAAAAATGGCACCAGAGTACCTTACAATATTTGTTGATTTAATTCTAAACATATTAAAAATATTAAAAAGTTTAATAAGTATTATAATTAAATATTATTTGTTTAATTTTAGCTGTTATTATTATAAATATTACAATATTTTAAAAAACTTTAAGAATTAATAATGTAATATTATTTAGTGTTGCTATTACTATAAAATGTCTAACCACAAAGAAAATCAAAATATTAATTATTTATTAAATACTAATTATTTATTAAAGTATTATTATTGTTTTATATGTAATTTAGAAAATTAAATTTTTAATTTAGATTTCTAATGTAATTTTAAGATAAAATATTAAGCAACACTATCTTCACAGATAAAATATATATTAATCTGAATCATTGTTATAGCGATCCACACAGTATGAACTAACTACATCTACAGGTCTGTTATCTTTGTTTTTGCTGTTAGATTTTATTATGTTTATTACAGGATCCCACGATGATGGTAGTACCCAGCCATCTTTCCTATTGAAGTTTGGATGTTTTTTAATTTCAATAGCTTCGCGAATCATCCTGGGGCGATAACGGCTTTCTTTCGCAAGTATTTGTGGATTATCAAAGCGAATGTAGTGGCTTGGGCGATCCTGGCTATGTTTACAGACTGCAGATGTTGTATTGCGACGGTGCTTCACATCAGCTATGTGTTCTTTGACCCGAGTTCTAATGGATCTCTTTGTTTGTCCGATGTAGGAGAGCCCACAATCACAATCAAGTTTGTATACCCCTGCATCTTGGAGACTGGTGGTAAAACTGACTAATTTTCTTTGGCGGCTTGAAGTAAGTTTTGATTGAAGCACGCTTTAAGATGTAGCCAATCTTGTCAGTGACTCCTCTCATGTATGGCAGGACTGCAGGGACTCGCTCGACTGTGGCTGGTTTCACTCGGTCACTGTGACGCAGGCGCGGCACTTGCAGCTTGTTGTCTCGCAGAACTTGCTTGACATGTTGCAGTTCTCCGGCCAGGTGTTGCTCGTCACATTATTAATTCTTAAAGTTTTTTAAAATATTGTAATATTTATAATAATAACAGCTAAAATTAAACAAATAATATTTAATTATAATACTTATTAAACTTTTTAATATTTTTAATATGTTTAGAATTAAATCAACAAATATTGTAAGGTACTCTGGTGCCATTTTTGAATTTTCAAAATCATTTTTTAAATTTGTGGGTAGGCACTGTCTGTAACAAGTATATAACGCTTTTGAGATGTCTAAGACCTTAGTCTCTCCCGTGACCATGATTGCTGTAAAGCATTCGAAACGTCGGGAACCAAAAATCAAAATAAATCCGCGAAATAATCCGAAAAGATAGTTTTATTTAAAATGTCAAATATTCGCGTAAATCTAAGAAAGTATTATGTGAACCAGTACGGACTGGAAATCGCAAACAAGATACGCCGGTTAGAAGATCTGAAGACTAAGCGTGCAAGATTATTAACATCTTTAACTTTCTTGAAGAGATGTCGTGATCATCGTCTCATTCCAACGTGTGTAAAAATATCTTCCAAAAAGAACATACGAGGAAGCGCTAAGATCGTAAACCAGGCAAGTTTTAAGTTGTTACGGACAGTGATTCGACAAAACCGCCGCGATCTACGCAGAAACGACCGGGACATTGAACAGACGTCCGATATTGTTAAGACAGTATTGACACCCTGTGATTTCAACGATTGCATTGACACTTTAAATAAGCGCGAGACAACCAAATATAATCAATGCAAAATTAAACATATTTTAAAATATGAAAAACTCGTTGAAAAAGTAAACATCAAAAAGAAAAAGAAAAACATAGATAATAACGGAACGCGCCCGTTTACCACAGATTCACACTCGTGCGGACCTCAAGCTGTTGTCAATCTGTCAAAACAACCGTTGGACGACCCTACTATTCAGGTACTAACTACTAAATAAAGGTTTGAATTTTGCTGTAACGCCTACGCGCATTCCTTATGAAAACATTATTTGCGCAGTTGAAGATGCCTTGGCCCAAAACGTTATGAAAACTGAGGATATGGAGGCCATACGTCAGGATGTTTCGTCCTTGTTACGTCGTTGTACTAAGCCCAAACCTAATCTCAGTAAACAGGAGTATTTAGCGTTGAAAAACCTACGCAATAGGTCAGACATCATCGTTCTACGCGCGGACAAAGGAAATGCAACCGTTGTGATGGATACATCAGATTATAATGATAAAATAAAACATCTTTTGTCGGACGAGAGCACGTACACAAAGGTTAAAACGGATCCAACTACCACCGTTTTAAATACTACTAAAAAGCTAATTAAGGAACACTCCGACACATTAAATCTAGATGTGAAAACTCTTATTCCATCATGTGCAAAACCGCCTAAGTTGTATGGACTCCCGAAAATACACAAGCCTAACGCTCCGCTACGTCCAATTGTGAGTCAGATCGACTCACCGACTTACAAACTGGCCAAACTAGTAGCAAAAGTACTCTCACCACTCAGAGGATTAACAAGAGCGTTCACAAGGGACTCTTACCATTTTGTCAATGAAGTTAAACACCTAAAACTCATGGACAATGAAACAATGGTTAGTTTTGATGTACAGTCTTTATTTACCAGCCTACCAGTGGAAGACTGTATTAAAATAATATCTAGGAAGCTACAGGATCACAATATGTCAATAGAATACACTGAACTTTTAAAACACTGCCTAACATCCGGCTATCTACTGTAGAATGATGAATTCTATAGGCAAGTGGATGGAGTGGCCATGGGTTCGCCAGTCTCTCCCGTTGTAGCCGACATCTTCATGGAGGACTTCGAGGAGACTGCTCTGAACACATCACCCGTGACCCCTCGTTTCTACAAGCGGTACGTAGATGACACTTTCACAATATTACCATCTGATAAAATAACTGTATTCTTAGAACATCTTAATTCTATAAATCCTAAAATACAATTTACTATGGAATTAGAATCTGACAATACCTTAGCTTTCTTAGATGTCTTAGTTAAACGCAACCCAGATAACACCTTGAGTCACACTGTGTATAGAAAGAAGACCCATACTGATAGGTACCTGAACGGTGAATCTCACCACCATCCTTCACAGTTAGCTACCGTGGGAAAATCTTTGTTTCAGACAGCACAAGGGATCTGTGACGAGCAACACCTGGCCGGAGAACTGCAACATGTCAAGCAAGTTCTGCGAGACAACAAGCTGCAAGTGCCGCGCCTGCGTCACAGTGACCGAGTGAAACCAGCCACAGTCGAGCGAGTCCCTGCAGTCCTGCCATACATGAGAGGAGTCACTGACAAGATTGGCTACATCTTAAAGCGTGCTTCAATCAAAACTTACTTCAAGCCGCCAAAGAAAATTAGTCAGTTTTACCACCAGTCTCCAAGATGCAGGGGTATACAAACTTGATTGTGATTGTGGGCTCTCCTACATCGGACAAACAAAGAGATCCATTAGAACTCGGGTCAAAGAACACATAGCTGATGTGAAGCACCGTCGCAATACAACATCTGCAGTCTGTAAACATAGCCAGGATCGCCCAAGCCACTACATTCGCTTTGATAATCCACAAATACTTGCGAAAGAAAGCCGTTATCGCCCCAGGATGATTCGCGAAGCTATTGAAATTAAAAAACATCCAAACTTCAATAGGAAAGATGGCTGGGTACTACCATCATCGTGGGATCCTGTAATAAACATAATAAAATCTAACAGCAAAAACAAAGATAACAGACCTGTAGATGTAGTTAGTTCATACTGTGTGGATCGCTATAACAATGATTCAGATTAATATATATTTTATCTGTGAAGATAGTGTTGCTTAATATTTTATCTTAAAATTACATTAGAAATCTAAATTAAAAATTTAATTTTCTAAATTACATATAAAACAATAATAATACTTTAATAAATAATTAGTATTTAATAAATAATTAATATTTTGATTTTCTTTGTGGTTAGACATTTTATAGTAATAGCAACACTAAATAATATTACATTATTAATTCTTAAAGTTTTTTAAAATATTGTAATATTTATAATAATAACAGCTAAAATTAAACAAATAATATTTAATTATAATACTTATTAAACTTTTTAATATTTTTAATATGTTTAGAATTAAATCAACAAATATTGTAAGGTACTCTGGTGCCATTTTTGAATTTTCAAAATCATTTTTTAAATTTGTGGGTGTAGGCACTGTCTGTAACAAGTATATAACGCTTTTGAGATGTCTAAGACCTTAGTCTCTCCCGTGACCATGATTGCTGTAAAGCATTCGAAACGTCGGGAACCAAAAATCAAAATAAATCCGCGAAATAATCCGAAAAGATAGTTTTATTTAAAATGTCAAATATTCGCGTAAATCTAAGAAAGTATTAAACAAGTTTAACTTTAAAAAAAAAAACACAATTTACTTGCTAATACTAATTTTGTACGTTTTAGTATAACGGAAAAACCTGTTTCCAAAAAAGAGGACGAGATTGTGCCAGAGCCGGAGATTACGGAGGCTGTAGTTGAAGATGTAAAGGTATTTTGTTTTTTTTTTTTAATAATTAATGAGTATATTTTTTTTATTTGTAATAGAAAGTTAGAAAATGTGTGTGAGAGAGAAAGAGAGGGAGAGATAAAGAGCGAGAGAGAGATAGCAATGTCTTTTTCGACCACGAAATAGTTAATAAGATAAAGAAAGATATACATACATATATACCACATGACTATTATATGTTTGTCGTCAATAAAATAGTTTATAAGAAGAAGAAAAAGATGCGCCATTATGTCTCTAGAGAAAGAGAGAGAGAGTGAGTGAGTGAGATGACTATTATGTCTTCGTCCACAACGAAAGAGATATAAAGAGTGTTTAAATTAACATATATTTTAAGGAGGAACCGACGGCAGAAGAATCTGTTCCCGAAGAAACTTTTACAAAAACTAATATACAGACGGTATGTCTTTTGTACATGTATTATATATATATGTATTGTGATGCTTGTACGTTTGTATGTAACAGATACACTATGAAGCTATGATACTACCACAGTCTATACAGTCATCCAACGAAGCCGTCTAGACAGGGCAATCGTGCGGGGTGTGAGGGGTGAGACGCGGGTAGGCGAGCCCGAGCTGCATACATTTCTGCCGCCCGAATTAGTTAGCAGCTCGGGACACGACTTTAAGGGCTGTCGCGCGTTTATTTTAATTTGTAAGCAATTAAAATGGTTCATACTACCTGTGCTATATTATATATTTTTTGCTAAAATTATTTATTAGGATGAGGATTTTTTACATAATTAAGTTTAATAACAGAAATTTCAAATCCAGTAAATCTAGAAACCGAAAATATTTGTCCGTTGCCCATTTATGATAGGTGATTTGGAAATCTATTAATTACATTATATCATATAAAACTAACTTTGCTAAAAAATTGAAAATATAATATAAATTTATATATAACTAAATTCAATTTGACTTATGTAATATAATTTGCTAGATTTAATTTATTTTTATTATAACTTAATTTATTTTATTTAATTATCTAGTTATTCATTAAATTAATTATAATGTCACATAAAAATATTCATTCAATTAAATCAAATAATTGTTAAGCCAATTGTATATTTTATTTTTTATTAAAGAAAAAAAAGGCTTATTATTATTATTATATGAGATTTTGTAAAACTCTATTTGAATTTGCCTCCGCGAAATGCCTTTTTGTATTCTTTGCTATGAAGAACTTCGATAAATAACTAAATAATAATATTATATTTTAATTAAATTACAAAAAAAAAACTGTAACAACCCTGCGTAATGCGAAGTACGCTACGCGGTGTCGGCTTTTCTTCAAACATCAAAGGCGATAGCCCACTGTTATTTTTTAGTACACTGTGATACTACTAACGGCTAACCCTCGCTTCGCTTGCGTTCGCCTCTAGGAAAACATAAACAAACCTATCCCACGGGAACCGTACATTTTTCCGGGATAACAAGCCTATGTGTTATTCCAAACTATAATCTATCTCTATGCCAAATTTCATCCAGATCCGTTCAGCCGTTCTGGTGTGATTGAGTAACAAACATCCATACATACTCACAAACTTTCACATTTATAATATTAGTATAGACATAGATATTACGATGAGTTATAGTTTTTTTTTATTACGAATACTAGTGACTCGCCCTCGCTTTGTTCGAGTCCCTTGGTACCTTTTGGCTTTTTTTTAGTTCCAAGAGTAGCCTATATGTTATTCCAACTCATAGTCTATCTGTATAATAAGTTTCATACAAATCCGTTCAGGAGTTTAAGCGTGAAAGAAAAACAAACATACACACATTCGTATATATGTATTACTAACGACTCACCTTAGCTTCGCTCGGGTTCATCCCTAGGTTGCTTCCCCATACAAACTCATCCCCATTTTCATTTCTTTAAGAGATGATTTCCGGGATAAAAACTATCCTATGTCATTCCCGGGGTCTCAAACTATCTTCTTACCAAATTTCATATAAATCGGTCCAGTAGTTTCGGAGCTTATTCGGTACAAACAAAAAAACCTTACCTCTTTATAATATTAGTATAGATAGTAGTTTGATTTAGAATTAAAATTAATCATCATCGAAAATAAAATCTCCTGTACCAAAGAAATATTTAATTTTTTTAACATTTAATAGGTGGAAGAACCACAGATAGAAGAACCGCAGCAAATACAAGAGGAGAAGGAACCGAAACCGCAACCACATCCGCAACTGGAAGTGGAAGTGAAAATAGCATTTCCGGAAGTCAAATTTCCAACGCCGGAAATTAAAGTTATACAACCGGATGAACAAAAGGTGTGTTTTTATATTTAACTAGCGGCTCACCCATGCTCCGCTCGGGTTTGTCCCTACTTACGTTTTAACGTTTAGTGTAGATTTCTCAGAGATGAGATATTTTCACGCAGTAAAAACTATCCTATATGTTGACCCGGATAACCAGCTATCATCATGCCAAATTTCGTCAAAATCTATTCAGTGGTTTTCCCGCGATGCGGTCACTGACAGACAGACAGATAAAAATTCTAAAAACTATAGATTCGGCCTCTGTGTCGATAATAATGTCTATTTCAATAAGATTTTCCGAAAAATATTTAATGTATAGATTCGACTCAAAATTTTGTTATATGTATAGACTAGCGACTCACCCTCGCTTCGCTCGGGTTCCTCCCTAGGTTGCTTCCCAAAACAAAATTAATTAATTCATTTGGTTTTAATTTTATTTTTCGTGGGACCCTATTTTTTTTCTAAAATAAAAGTAGCCTAAGTTACTCCTTATAACATCAGCTATCTGCCAGTGAAAGTCCCATCAAAATCGGTCCAGCCGTTTCAGAGATTAGCCGGAACAAACAGACAGACAAAAATTGTAAAAAATGTTGTTTTGGTATATGTACCGTGTATACATCCATATGCATTTAGTAAAAAGCGGTTATTTTAATATTACAAACAGACACTCCAATTTTATTTATCTGTATAGATTAGTGAATTTCTGTAACTCCGTCCGCGATGTTCATTTACCTATTACCGCATCTTTTTAAAATATATATTCTGTGTTACTCTGATGTATAAACTATATACTAACTGCCTCGGTGGTGTAGTGGCTAGCTAGTACGTCTGTACATCGAGAGGTCCCGGGTTCGAGTCCCGGGTCGGGCCAAGTTTAGTTATTGAGTGTTTCTGTATAGTAAGCCTCAGTAACAGCCCGGAGTTGGGAGGTGGCGGTGTTTCACCCCCGTGCCGAGGCAGAGCGCGTAGACGTCGTCCCGCCGGAGTGTGAGAGTGACAGGGACAGAGAATGCACGTTGTGTGCCAGCCAGCCATAAAAAAAAACAAATTCAAATCGAAATTCAAATTCAAATATACTTTATTACGAATTTGGGTTATAATACAATAGATTTAAATATTAATAGTAACAGTGTCCAGCCAAATTCTGCTTCAGAGCATGCAATAATACAATTTAATGACAATTCATTATAACAATTACAATAACTACAATATACCTAAGATTACATGTTAGACTTTATCCAAAATATAATCATTAATGGAATAATACGTCTTTTCTAATAAAAATTTCTTCAATCTCCGTCTAAATATATTAATTTCATTAATTTCTAGTTTCATTTATTTGTCTCTCTCTCTCACACGCGCTGCACTATAATATCTCCTGCGCAGTTGGCTAGTCTCAATGAGACTGGCCGCCGTGGCCGGAATCGGTCGAGAGGATATCATTATTATTATACATAATCTTAAAGTTTCATTGAAATACGTTCAACAGTTTTTGCGTGTAAGAGTGTAGCAGAGTTTTGACATCTTCGAAAATTTCGTCAATTTTTTCTTAATAATCCTTTCTTTTATATAATTTTTCCAATTGTTTGTAAAATAGTTATATAGATAATAATAACTTACAGATTAAAGAAGAAACAAAAGAACCGGAAACAGTTCAAGAAGAGAAGGTTGTAGAAGAAAAAGAAGAGACTCCACCTGTAAAAGAGACAGTGGAAGAACCGTATGTACTTTATATAAATATTTTTTTTATAATATCAACATATATATATATATATATATATATATATATATATATATATATATATACATAGTCCGACGGCAAATCTAATCTGTCACGTGCTACGAACGACGAGCCCCAACGAGTCCCGACGAGCCCCGAATAGCCAAAATCTAGCTTAAGTCCCGCCCCTTTTTGCTTTTCTATTACACACGGTTATTAGTGTACGTGTAGATTTAACCACACCCCGCGCATTGTGTAAATTCACCAATTAGGATAAGTTATTACATATTTTTTTTTTTGGGAAACAAACAGTATTTAAAATACTTACAGAAAATACATAAAAGGTTGTACACACACCAATAAAGTTTCCACTAATATACATATCATGTTAATGAGCAGTCAAAAAAGAGGGGAAAAAAAGGAAAAAACTTACAATTGGAAAAAATATTGCTAACCTAAATGAAATTATAATCACAAGTATTGTCTAATTTTTTTTTTAACTGTGAGATCGAGCAAGTATACAAAATAATATTATTAAATTTTTCATTATAGTTTTATTTATTTATGTACCAAAAAAAATACAGATAAAATATAGAATAGTAACCATGTATACAAAGGTTGACTTATCTCTTTAAGAGATCTCTACCTGAAACCCTCAAGCGTGAGAAAAAAAAAAATTTAAGGTGCGGTGTAGTACAAACTAGAAACATCAATTATATCTATATTATATAAACATACGCATGTACAAACATATATACATACAAATTACGTTTGGGGGCAGCCAGGGGATGCAAAGAAATGCAAATTAACTTAAAATCAATTTATTAACTATAAGTCCTTACTACTAAAATGACTGTCGATCGATGTTAGATCAAATCAGTGAAGATGCAGCCAGGTAATGCCTTTTATACAACAATTATTGTAGGAAGTTGTGGCATTGGCATTGACGAAATGTAGGTATCTGCTGCGCTTGCACTTGCGCCTGACCTAGTCTTGTCGTCGCCGCGCGAGGTTTGTAGAGTAAAGCTGATGCGGCGATTCAAGTTCCGTAACATACATACTTACATAGATAAATACATACATAGTTATTATAAGCGCGATACATAAAAATATTTAATTTTTAATTTTTATTTTGTTAAGGATCTCCAACAAAATATACACACTTTACATCCGTTTAAGAATATAAAAATAAATAAAACTTTGGTTCAGCATCGATCAGCCAAAAACTACAGCGGTCTTCAAATAAAATGTAGACTATCTCGAATTACGTTTAATTTCGTTTCTTACAATGGTTCTTTAAAATTTCGTATATATAAAATATGTTCGGAGCGTTACGAGTTAACAAAGAGAATGAAAAGATTTGAATTTTCACTTGTCACTATCTAATTAATGTCTATGACTTGTCTATGATGTTACACACAAAAACTAAACACCGGGAAAATCGCCGCAGCGCCACACAACGGCCAACGGTGGCAACTACTTCAAGTTCCATAGGCAGTTGCCTTATGTACGAGCTAGATGGGGTTAGCCGCGACAACTTACAATATGTGTGCTCCTTCACTTTGAATATATTTAGTTCTTGTTGGTGAAATATAAGGCAGTGACTTATTTGTAGTGCTAACTTTAGAACATCTGAAGTAAATATTACTTAACAAAAATGGAGATTCTATAAAATTGTTTAGAATTTTGTATAAAAATGTCATATCTCGCTCTGTTCGACGTTTTTCAAGTGAGGGTAGGTAAATTGTAGAGTGATCATGGTAAGGATCGTGGAGGGGGTGGGGGGGTCATTAGCGTCCGGCAGTTCAGCTGGGCGCGAAGCTAAAAAACACAAAGGGAGGCAGCCCACTTCCGGTGGGCGGTGTACCATGCGGGTTGCTCCTGGTACTTGTCTGATAGCAGAGTGTACCGTGGGAGCAACCCCGTGGTTGTGGTCTGCTTCGGCAGACCTGCCGTCGGGGCCGGGTGGTTGAGTTTGTAAGCGATGTTGCGACGCCCCATTGAGACGGGGGAGGTTTTGGTGGGTTTTAGTGGGTAGTACTGGCTTTGCCAGTGAGTCCCACATAACCACCTGCATGTCTACAGGTGGTATGCGTAAATGCATTTCTATTTAAAAAAAAAAATCTTACTCATTGAATAGTGTATAAACTAAGATTGTTTTTGATTGATTTGTAGAAATGCTATGTACACTTATAATTGACATGCGTGCAAGATATATTTTTATTGTTATTAATTAATTTAAAAATGCTGTGAATGTATGTTGTTAGTGTGCTTCTCCAAATAAATAAATAAATAAATAAAAAGATTGTACAAAGTTAAATAGAGATAGGTTTTGTATGGCATTGATTCAGTCTTCGGGTAGATCTTAGTAAGGAAACGAGAAAAATAAAAGAAGAAGATAGCAAAAAAGTGTTTTTAATTAGTGCCCAAAATACAGTCCACCATGATTGGTATGACGAGTTTTTACGGGTTGAAATATAACATGTTTTTCCGTGGGAATGAGATAATCTCTCGCGGTTTTTTGTTATAATATAGTCATTTTTAAAAAAGAAAAAATAATTGTCTATTATCAATATAGCTAGTAGAAGTAAACTTTCTAGAAACAAATATTTAAATTGAAACCTCATTTTAGAACTCCAATAATAGAAGAAGAACCAAAACAACCGATAGAAGAAAACAACCAAGAAGCAACCGCAATACCAGAACCGAAACCTGAACCGGAACCAGAGCAAGAACCAATCGCAACCCAACCAGAAGTTCCCGACCCACAAGACATACCGTTGCCGGAGGAAGAAGTGAAAGAAGAAGAAAAAGAAGGTATGTTATTTTTTAATTTTAATACTCTCCTTTATCTTATACTAGCGTTTTCTCGCGGCTTCGCCTGCATAATTCAACTAAATTTTATTTATTACTAGAGGTACTCTAGACAAACAAAAACAAATCTATCCCACGGGAACCGTACATTTTTTCGGGATAAAATGTACCCTATTTGTTATTCTGATGTATGAACTATATTATTATAAAATTTCATTAAAATCCAATCAGTAGTTTTTGTGTACTATGCTGTATAAGTTACTATAGTTTTTTAACTATCCCACGGGAACTGTTTAATTTTTCCGAGGTGAAAAGTATCTAAAATGTTGACCTGATTTTGAATTGGGAATATAAGGTACCACCATGCAAAATTTCATTTAAATAGGTCCAACAGTTTCGGGAGATTAGCCCGTACAAACAGACAGACAGACAGAAACAAAAAAATTGAAAAAAATAAACTGGATTTGTTCTATTTCTCTTCTTACATCCCCCTGACTCGGTTTTTAGCATTGTTTTTCTATGTACAGACATTCGACCTCTACAGTTTTATTATATGTATAGATAACTTACTAATATTATTAATGTGGAACTAACTCTATCTGTCCGTCTGTTACGTTTTGACGCCTAAACCGTTGAATTAACCCTTCCCATGGCTTTTTGTCGTAAAAATATATCTTAAAGGAGGTGAAATAGGGGTTGACAGACAGACATTTTTATACTAGAAAATAGTAAAATAACGAGAAAAAAAATAATAAAACAAAAACGATTTACAACGGTTTTAAAAATTAAAAATATTGAAATATTTAATGTACAGATTCGACTCAGAATTTTATTATATGTATAGATTAGGACCAACGTGACACAAACAAACATAGCTTTTTTGTAATTTATTATATTACACTATTATTAATAGTGAAAAAGATTTTACGTGTGTGTATGTATGCTATATAGTTACATTTTCAGGCCGTAACCGGTATTTCAACCCCTACGAAGTGTTTTAAGTAATATATCTAGGGGTTGTTTTATTATTACAGGTCTAAAAGAACGGTCAAAAAGTAACAATTTTAAGGTTTAAATTAAAAAGAAATGAAAATTGTACAATTATTTTCTTCTCTAGCTGAAAAACCTTTTCCAGAAGAAGAACAACAACCAGAAGTGGTTAAAAAAGAAGATATTAAAAAAGATGAAGAACCCGAAGTGAAGGAAGAAGTTAAAGAAGAAGAAATTGTGGAAGAGAAAAAAGAAGAGACTATAGAAGAGAAAGTGGATGAAGATAGCAAAAAGGGAGGAGAGGAAGATGCTGAGGTATTTACATATTTTTTTTATATTAAATTTTCTTTTTCTTTTTTTAGCAAAAAAATAATTTGTTTTGTTGATGATAAATAAAAATCGATTTAGTTTTAATTAATATTATTTTGTCAACATATTCGAGTAAAATATGGATAATCGATTTTAGGACTCCATTCCTCTAAAGGAGATGATGAGAGAAGAATTATCAGAAGTGAAGAGAGAAGAAGTGGTAGAAGAAGACACTCATACAGAGACAGATGACGACACGCCTATGGAGGTATAATATTTATTTTTTTTAAATTTTTGTTTGTATTATAAATTGAAAGCGTGTTTGCTTGTTTTCTTTCACGCTGAAATATGTCGATATGTTTTTTTTCGTTGATACAGTTTACGAGATAGGTTGACGGTTTTTTTTTTGAAGAAAATGCATGGTATAGAGATTAAAAAAAAATAATTTTAGTTAAAAAATTTTTAATTTGTGTTTTTTTGAAGTGAAAACTTGTATAGGCAGGTGTGTTTGTATGGGGAGTGAATCCATGCGAGTCGTCATCGACATGGTCACGTGACGTGTCGGCGCTAACACTCGGAGCGCCGACAGATGTCACACACAACCAGATAGATGGAAACAGTTTTAATTTACACATTTTAATTCAAGATCGAACGATTAATTTGAATATCCGAAAATAAGAACTGTTTGTTTATAGTTTTAAGTTTTCCTTTCACTTCTGTCGGCAGTCCTCGTGACTGTTTTTTTTTTAATTCATGTTAACCTAAAATCGGCGTAGCTATGACATTTTATAGTTTTTTCTAGAATGTGATTTTTCTAGAAAAAGAAGATATAGAATAATGCTTTATTGAATTATTTTTTCTCTTCATTTTCAGCTCAGTAGAGAAGAAGAGAAGGATGGGAAGAAGAAAAGGGATTACTCCAGAAAAAAGAAGTCTGATTCCAGAAGTGAGTTCTTTTTCTTTTTAATTAATAAAAAATATATTCTTAATGCTGTCAGAAAGTAAATTGGAATACTTTTGTAAACTTTAAATAATAAATCTATACAAATAAATAAAATTGGAATGTCTGTTTGTAATATTAAAATAACCGCTTTTTACTAAATGCATATAGATGTATACACGGTACATATACCAAAACAACATTTTTTACAATTTTTGTCTGTCTGTTCCGGCTAATCTCTGAAACGGCTGGACCGATTTTGACGGGACTTTCACTGGCAGATAGCTGATGTAATAAGGAGTAACTTAGGCACTTTTATTTTAGAAAAAAAAAAAACAGGGTCCCACAAAAAAAATAAAAAAAGTTTGTTTTGGGAAGCAACCTAAGGACGAACCCGAGCGAAGCGAGGGTGAGTCGCTAGTAATAAATATGTCGGGACATTAACACACAGCACCGGATACAGAATTTTGTTTTACTGCTACGGATGACCCGTGCTTGATTCCACGCATCGAAGCCTACGTCCAGCAGTGGGATGTTAGAGAGGGCTTAAAACATATTATATAATGTATATAAAAATAATATTTTGACGACACGTTTGGCTCAGTTTGTAGTGACCCTACTTGCCGTGTCAGCGGCCGCGGGTTCGAGTCCCGCTGGGGGCCGTTCATTTGTGTGATAAGCACGTATGTTTGTACTCCAGTCATGGTGTTTATATTTATAATATAGATGTATTTAAAGTTATATATGTGTAGTGTATCAACTATCCGGTATCCATAACACAGGCCTCGTAGCGTACCATGGAACTAGATGGTGCTGTGTGTTAATAATAATAATATAATAATAATATCATTTATTTCAACCATCAAAGGATCATATTTTGTTAGTAAAGATACACAATAACCTAATGTTAGTAGCACACTTAACCTACTTAATCCTAAACCTTATCTAAGACAGGTTCGATTTGTCAGCATGTGCACCATTTGACAATGGTTCAGATACTGACAATCAAACCTGTCAGCAAATGCCCTCAGGATGCCATTGGAACTGGCCCGAACCCTGCGCACCAGGGATGTGCACCGTTTGCGCATGATAGTGTAGAAACAATCTACGTGCGCTTCAGCGAACATACCCGACGCGCTGCAGCAACGAGGCAGGCCCATCAGCATCCTGAATGCATTATTATACTGAACACGCAGGGCATTGTACTGTTTCTGTGTGTAATCGACCCACAGGCTGCTAGTGTAAAAGGAAGTACAGTAAGCTCTAAAGAGGGTCACTTTTACAGGGATGGAGCAACGAACGAACCTGCGTGCGATCATATTCGCCCTCACAGACAACGCCCTGCGTTCTCTTTCTATATCAGCATCATCTTTCAGGTCAAAGGATATCACATGACCTAGGTATTTATACTGAGACACCTTTTTTAACGGAGTACCGTATAACTTAATAGGTGGTAGAGTAGAGGGCTGTGATTTTCCTTTGGCACGAAAGACCATGCATTCACTTTTCTTTACATTATAAATCAAGCCGTGACTGTAGGCATAAGCTTCACATATACTCAACAGTTTCGCCAACCCACAAGCAGACGCACTCAGCAACACCATGTCTTCTGCATAGCTAATGTTATTCAGGCAAACTCCGTCAATATGACAACCGACATGAGTAGTACTGAGCGCCTCCACCAGTGCATTGATATAGAGATTGAAGAGCTTAGGGGAAGTTAAGCCCCCTTGTCGCACCCCGCACTCCAATCCGTATGGCTGCGAATAAGTTTCCGACCATCGCACGACATTGACCTGATTATGATACCAATATTTGAAGATCCCGGTAACTTCTTCAGGCAATCCAGTATTTTTTAGTTTCTGCCATAGGATATCGTAATTGACCAGGTCAAATGCCTTACTAAGGTCAAGGAAACAGGCGTACACAGGCGTTCCCCTAACCGAGTAGTACTTCACAGTTTGCTTTAGACATAATATTGCTGATTCCGTTGACAAACCTGGCCTAAAGCCAAACTGATTGTCATGTAAGTGTATATGTTTATCAAGCTGAACGTTAAGCATACTGTCAAGCACTTTCGCAATAACCGTGGCAAGTGAAATTGGCCTGTAGTTGGATTTATCAGATATGTCCCCCGTTTTGTTTTTCACAATAGGAACCACCACAGTTTTCATCAGTGCTGCAGGCAAGTACGAGTGAGTTATACATAAGTTATAAAACATGGCAAGTACCCCAGGCAAATGAGGACCCGCATTCTTTAGATGTTCAATACTAAGTCCATCATGGCCAGGAGACTTGCCACGCGACATAGACATTATAGCAACATTAACATTCTTCGCTGTAAATCGGATTTCAACCTGCTGGCCACGCGTAGCCTTATCTCTTGTGGGCTGTGATGGTCCCAACGGTGATGTCACTGTGAAATGTTCCTTAAACATGTCTGCTATACGACTATGATCATTAATACCTTCTACGCTCTCTGGTAGACCAGATCTATTATTTAATTTATTTGTAGACTTCCAAAAGTTACGAAAATCATTTTTTGAATGCTGCGTAGCCAAAATATCCATTTTTATTTGTTCACTGTGGTTCTGACACCACTTTAACCGCGACTTAAATATACTGCGACTTCGTTGCATGTCTTCATAGACATAACCATTCTTAGGTTTACCTAGCCAAACCCACATCAAAAACTTAGACCTGGCCTCCCAGTGGGCGTCGCGTACATACCTATTCCACCCAACCACAGGACGCTTCCCACCGCGCGATCTTACCGTTTTAGATTCAGTGGCGGCTACAGATAAAATATTAATAATCTCGCTATATAATTTATCTATAAGTAATGTGTGATCGATGCACTCGCACATATAATCACAACAAGAACGAAATTCTTCGGGAAGATCGATAGATCTCAATTTCTCATGGCATAGTTTGGTGAATATTTGTATTTCCTCCGGTTTTCTATCTCCCCATAGAATCTCGTTAAACACTATGTTTCTACTACTACACTTCGGTTTTATAATATCTAGATTACATTCAATAATTAAAGGATAATGATCAGACCATAACACATCATATTTAACATATACATTTAAAATTGACGAAATAGCGGATTTCGTGGTCACACAGTGATCAAGCCACCTTCTGGACCCGTTGGCCTCACTAACAAAAGTGTAAGTGCCCGACCTAACACCTAAAAGCTGTACATCAGCACATGCCCATTCTAGTTCGTCACAAAAACACGTTAGTTCATCATAAAACCTATTATTTGGATGCGCGTTAAAGTCACCAAGAATGTAAACACATTCGATATTCATATTACTAATAATAGCACTCACCGAACTGAGGCAATCCGTGAATTCCGTAAGGTTTATCATTTTATCCGTAGGCATATACACACTAAACACTAAAATGGACCTATCGCCCAACACTATTTTTATGGCACATATTCGTGGGTTTTCACAATCCACCACCGACACATTTGGAAATACACTTTTATTCCACAGCAGCGCCACACCTCCATAAGGACGGCCGTACACAATGCCAGCCGCCGTATCGATAGCAGAAGTGCCCGTGCTGCCAAACCGCCAATCAATCCCGCTAAGAAACTGAATATCGTGTGGGAATAACCATGTTTCCTGTAAGGCTATTATGTCCGCCAGCTGACACAGACGCCTCACATTGTCAATTGAGCGTTTTATGCTTTTACAGTTGAAGCTTACTAAGTTACATGGGAGACTATTATCCATTGCCAGTAGGGGTAGGGCCGTATATTGTCTTTACCGTTACACCATCCGTGCCAGAGCTGTACTTCCGTCTGAAATTGACGAAACGCCTGAATATCACGCCTTGTGGCCAGTGTTTCATCTAAAAATATTGATATCTTACGCTCTGATACAAAAAATTTGTATGCGTTGTAATCTTTGTTTCCTTTCAAAAAAGAAATCTTTTCGAGTTTTATCTTTTCTTGTGTTTTGTTGTAAACGTACTCCATAATATCACTCTCCGTCGTGTCCTTATGCACCATCGTAATAAAAATAGGTACTTTCCTGTCCGCGGCTTTAAAGTTACAATTTTCGTCATTAGAGACACCAGCTGCTCCCCGATAACGATACGATCCCGTTGTAGGTTTTCGGCGTTGTACAACATTCCACTCGCCTTCTGTCCTTGTCACCTGTGCGAACGACATACGAGTAACATCCGTTCGTGTTACTTGATTTAACGCTGTCTCGCTCGGCGTACCTCTCGGCGCACTTACCGCATGCGGTAACACATTATTTGCCTCTCTCTCACCCTCGTCCTTGCCACTGACACGTTCCACGTCGCGCTCTCGTTCACCGCTTTCGACCGTCCGTTGAGATTTGTAATTTTCAAAAGCACTACCCTCCATACAATTTATGCTCTTATGATCTACGTTAAAATCTCTCGGAGATGAAGTTTTATCGTTAGAACGATCACTTTTATTTGTAATGATCGTATCATCGAGTTGAGACAATCCAATAGGCCCACTGTCCCGATAAGCTCCTCTTCTCATGTTTACTTTTGCCGCTGAAAAGGGCGGCGATGTATGCTTAAGGATTCGGCACTCCCTTCTCACGTCTTCCAGCTGGTCAACGGTTACGTATGATGACTTGATGTTCTTTAGCTCAGCCTGTACAGCAGCTAGATCTTTAAGTAATTTTGACACATCCAGGTGATCGAAAGTAATCGGGGGTAACCTATCTAGATCTCTCGCCACAAAAACTGGCAAAATATCAGGATCGGTGACTTTAAAAAGGCTGATTATATCGTTCATTAAACGGTTTGCTTTGCCTTTTCCTTTTCTCGCAGTTTTACGCAGGTCCGTCGGTAGGGAATGCACAAGCAAATTATTTGCCTCCTCAATTTGTTCAGACGTAAACGTCGCCACACATATTCTCACAATGCTGTCCTCATCTGCTACAGACAGCTTGTTTTGCACGTATGCTAGAAGCTCACTAATAACTAAATTGCAGTTATTGCACTTTAACGTCATTTTTCGAAATTGCACCGTAATGGATACACTGCGAACAAAGAACACGCCCGGCACGCAAGGTGGCGCGTGCGCGACTGAAACTTAATGTACCAACATATTTATTTATTGTTTTTTTATTTAATATATGTGTATTGTTCCAGCGTGTTCAGGGTCGGAGAGTGCGCCGGAGTCGCCGAGTGGGTCTGATGCAGAAAGACAGCATCGCTTGTGGAGGAAAAGTGTCATGTTGGTGTATAGCAGGTAATGGCAACACATATTATTATTATTAGATAGATAGATTTATTGCACACACAAAAGAAGAGTACAGAAGATGAAAAGAAAGAGAACAAAAAGGCATGCAAAGGCGGTGTTGTTGTTATGAGCAATCTCTTACTGGAACTGTAGATGGTAGCAAAACACAATATTTTTGGTTGTTGAGCAAAACATATTATTTCGTCGTGGATTACTTTGCTTTGCTTTGTGTTTTTTCAGGTTCTCAAATTATCTTCTTACCAATTTTCATCTAAATCGGTTCAGTAGGTTCAGAGATTACCCCCGACAACATCACAAACTTTACCTATCTATAATATTAAGATTGATAACATATATTATATATATATATATATATATATATATATATATATATATATATATATATATATTGTGCACGTCTGTCTGTCTGTCGGTCGCGTGCAGGCTGTGCGCGCACAAGTACGCGTCGCTGTTCCTGCGGCCCATCACGGACGAGGAGGCGCCCGGCTACAGCGCCGTCGTGCGCCGCCCGCAGGACCTCGCGCACATCCGCCGCGACATCGACGCGGGACACATACGGTGGGACATACATACATACACACACACACACATACACACACACACACACACACACATACACACACACACACACACACATATACATACATACATACACACACCTCATGTGCGAATCATTCTCAACATGATGACCACTTGTCTCACGCTGGAGGAGAACTTCGTGAGGAAGCCTGCATGTCTGAGAGAGCCTAGCGAGTTGAACCACCTGTCGAAAGACATGCTCAGTCCGCTCGCACTTGACCAGCGTGGTGGACTATGGCCTAAAGTCTGATCCCCCCTCATATTGAAGGAAAGCCCACCCCTACAACACATATAAATATAAGTTCATATTGTCAAGCGAATGATCTTTACTTGAACATCGGGAAATGTAACATCATCTCATTTACCAGAAGAAAGAATCCCATCCTCTTTAATTATAAACTTGATAATAACTTACTAATGAGAGTAAATGAATTGCGCGATCTTGGTGTTCAGTTGGATAGTAAGCTGTTAATGGGGTCATATATTAATATTATAACTCAAAGAGCTTACAAAATGCTAGGTTTTGTTATGCGCATCTCGAAAGATTTTAAACAGTCCACAACCTTAATTATATTATTCAACTCTTTGGTGCGGTCTATTCTTGAATATTGTTCTTCGTGTTGGAATCCTCAATACAAAATTTATATTAAAATGATTGAAACAATCAATAACAAATTTCTGCGTCACTTAAAGCATTATACTCGTAATTCTTCTGTGGACTCCATTGTCGAAAACTTAAACAGTACTACCCTCGAAAAACGCCGTGATATAAGAGATCAAATGTTGTTGTACAAATTGCTACATAATATCATCGACTCTCCTCTACTTTTAAGCAGAGTGAATCTTGCGTGTCACAGATTGGGTGCACGAAATAAACCTCCTTTTGCAATAAGCAAAGTTAAAACGAAGTATGCTTCAAATAATTTTGTATCTCGTGCATGTAACAAATTTAATTTAAAATACTGCGAATTAGATATATTTCACCTTAAATATAATAGTTATAAAAAAAACATTGTAAAAATTAAACTATAATAGGTAGTTTTGCTATAGGTTGTATGTAGGCACATTATTGTTTTTAACATAAGTACTTAATGTTTTATTATTTGGTACCATTCAGTTATTTTTATATTCAAAATTTTTATATATTATCATATCGTGGTGGTAGGCTTTTGTTATGTACTGGATATCTGTGGAAACTTGGTTGGTTTTAGAATTATTTTTATATGTGTTTATAATGTAATTATTTACTGTACTGTGTGTTTCCCTTAAAAAGCTAATAAATAAAATAAATATACTACCCTCCACAAGACAGAAATATAAAATGTTTATGCATTAGGTATAGTATAAAATAGCTTAACGAGCGACTCACCCTCGCTTCGCTCGGGTTACTCGCCTAAGTTACTCCTTATAACATCAGCTATCTGCCAGTGAAAGTCCCGTCAAAATCGGTCTAGCCATTTCAGAGATTAGCCGAAACAAACAGACAGACAGACAGAGAGACAGAAATTGTAAAAAATGTTGTTTTGGTATATGTACCGTGTACACATCCATATGCATTTAGTAAAAAGCGGTTATTTTAATATTACAAACAGACTCTCCAATTTTATTTATCGGTATAGGTGGTTGATTTTCAACCACGCGGCGATCACTAGTATTTGTAATATCCCATTGTAATAAGTTTGTTTTTATCTAACAGATTTGTTGCTTAGTAACACTATTACAGTGCGTATGAATGTATGGATGTCTGTGTGTGCAGCACGACGGCGCAGTTCCAGCGCGCGGTGCTGCTGATGCTGAGCAACGCGCTGATGTACAACAGCTCCTCGCACAGCGTCTACTCCATGGCCAAGGAGATGCACGAGGAGGTGACGTATAATTCGATCCCTTGATGACTCCGGGACACTTGCCCCCACTCCTCCCCCTTCCACCTCCCCCATTCCCTCCCCTCCTACCTCCGCCACTCCTCCCTCTATTTTATATTTTATTACCACGTTAAAACATACAGAATGCTAGTGTATCTTCCTCCTAATATTAATCTAATATATTTAAACGAGCAATTCTTATATATTATTTATATATTTATTTATTTATGCCGACGATCTCGGAAACGGCTCTAACGATTTCGCTAAAATTTGATCGATCTAGATTAGTCTTATGTCTGGGAAAACGCGCGTTTTCGAGTTCCCGTGCGGTTTTCTTTGGCATTATTCCGCGCAAAATATGGTCGATAATTTCTTATGCTCGGGCATGAGCATTGTCATCAAACGGCCAGAGGCGCAAGATTGACAATCGCAGGTGTTCGGGTTCGAATCCCGGTCGGTACTTTTTTTTTTACTTTTGTTTTTTTTTTTTTTATTTATTCAAGTTTTTAGTTTTTTTTTGTTTTTAAGCCAAATTAAAAAGAAAATTGTACTATTGGCCAAAAACTCCGAGCGAAGCCCGATCGCCCAGGTACTTTATATAAAGTACATACGGTTCTTCTGCTGTCTTTTTACAAGTAGAGTGACTTCTTTCATAGGTCATGAAGTCATTATTATTATCATACTGTTAGTCATCGATCAAAAAAGTACTAGATACATAATCTCATGCAAAAGTTCTCTTAAAACTGTCACCGATTGTGTTTAGATAATTATTCTAGTTGAAATAAATATACGACAATATAAACTGAACCTAAAATGCAATGCTCAAAGTTGTTTTCACTATAAAAATAATCATTCGGTGAGGACATTTTTTGTCGCTGCTTGTGTATGTTGTGTGTGTGCTTGTGTATGACTGCCTCGGTGGTGTAGTGGCTAGCATGTACGGCTGCACATCCTGAGGTCCTGGGTTCGAGTCCCGGGTCGGGCCAAGTTTAGTTATTGAGTGTTTCTGTATAGTAAGCCTCAGTAACAGCCCGGAGTTGGGAAGTTGGCGGTGTGTCACCCCCGTGCCTCGGAGAGCACGTGTCGCGTCGGTCCTGCGCCGACACTCTCACCGCGAGTGTCGAGTAGTCGTCCCACCGAAGTATGAGAGTGACAGGAATAGAGAGTGCACTTGTGTCTGCGCGTACACGCGCTGCACTATAATATCTCCTGCGCAGTTGGCTAGTCTCAATGAGATTGGCCGCCGTGGCCGGAATCGGTCAGGAGAACATTATGTGGTACTTTTTGAAGTAAAACTTGTCTACGCACGCTCGACTTGGACGGTAAGCTGGTGAATGCGTTACGGGAACGTGTACGTACGTCCGTTGCCATGGTGACCGTTGTTGTTGTCCGACACACGATATATAATATTATATTCTCTCCTTAAATGATATTCTATAAATATATGATTGTAATATGCCTAATATGCGTTATTTTTAGTATCTCACCTATATCAATTATTTAAAGCATAAATTGAATTTCACAAAGAGTACTGATGACCTACAGAAGTTTTACTTCTTGCGCGTGTACACATTCATACACGCACTCTTTAATATTTTTTTGATCGATACTGTTAATGCAGTGATTATATAAATATATGTATGTGTGTATGTTACAGGCGCAATGTCAGCTCAACATGTTGGTGGCAGCGCAAGCGCACGCCGGCCTCTGCGCGCCGCGCCGCAAGCGCAGGAGATACGCGCTCGACTAAACACACAGACATTATCATATCATATGTACATACAAACACATATATATGTACATACACAACGTTAGAGTGGAGCGAAAAAATTTTTTTTTTCTTAGTGGGGTGGGATTTGTAGTTTATAAGAAAGACGAAATTTTTGAAATGAAAATAAAATTTACTCAACATTTTCAGGTGGCTCACTGGTTTTTTAAATAATTCATTTAAATTTTTGGTTTGAATTGTTTTTTTTTTTCGAGATCTTTGAAAATCTGCAAGAATTGACGAATGTATTCATTTTCAACTCAACTTTCACTTGAATACAAGAAAAGTAACATTTTATTTATTCTACTTTTTTTAAAATTGCAATAATGCAATATTACAGTGAAAGTTGGATAGAAAAAACTATATTTGTTAATTCTTGAATGTTTTCAAAGATGATCAGTCGAAAAAATGTTCCATTCAAACCAAAAATTTAAATTAATTATTTATTTTAAAAATCAGTGAGCCATCTCAAAATGTTTAGTAAAAAATTTTTTTTATTTTTTCTATTTTTTTTTATAAGCTGGAAGGAAGTTCTACTCCCAAGCTAAGAAAAACTTTTTTTCCGCTCCACCCTAATAAACATTCATACATACATATAGTACAGATCAATGTATACATTAAAATTGTTGTAGAATGACGCATGTTTAAAATATAGTAAAAAATGAACTCTAAAATTACGTATGATTTAGTTTCTTAATACTTTTGAGGTATATGTTTTATTTAAATTCAAATTTTGTTTACTTTTAGAAGCAATTCTATAAAAAATGAGAAATTTTTGCTAAATTTAACTTAATTTTATTTAAATTTTGTTTCTGTAACATAACAGATCTAAATGGAGATTTTTTTTAAATAACTTGTCTGGTCCGGGTCTCGAACACGCACTAATCAGATAAAAATTCAATAAACAGCATGTAATAAAATGTAGTATTATTTAAATACATATATCTAAAACGTGTCACTTTAGAACACCATATTGTTACCAAATTATGCTTATCCATGTATTATCTATCCATCTATTTTTGAAAAAATAACATGTGTGTGTACGTTATGTACGCACGTAAGAAGTTATACATCTTTGTCGTAACAGAACAAAAATAGCTAAAGATTTCATCCCGTATGTCACAACTCTCTGTTTGTAAAAGGAATGCAGCTAACTACATCATGTCGCTTTTTGGCTGTCGGTGTGCGCATCGTAAACGTTTGTCTCATTTTTTTTTCCAAATTTCCCAAAAGAAGTATAACTTCAAAATTAAGATGGCGATTTTCATAGAAATATGTTTGGAACGTTTTGATATTGTCTTAATATCAGCTTTTGTGAAATAATTATAAATTACTGTTTTATAAACAGATGTAAGGACATTAATGTAGATAATAATTAAATAAATATGTTATAATGAAATGTTGTTTTAATTGATTGCCAGTTTTTTTTTCTATAGGTTTTTTTAAGGCAGTGGTAGCCCCGTGGTAACGCGCTCGCTTGGGAAACAGAGTGAAGCGGGTTCAAACCCGGGTCTCGCACCTCTGATGTTTTCATGTGCGAATCATTTCTAACATGACTGCCATTTGTCTTACGGTGAAGGAAAACATCGTGAGGAAACCTGCATGTCTGAGAGAACCTAGCAAGTTTTCGAAAGACATGTGAAGTCCGCCAATCCGTACTTGGCCAACGTGGTGGACTATGGCCTGATCCCCCTCGTATTGAAGGGAGGCCCACCCCCAGCAGTGGGACGTTAATAAGGCCTGAATACTACTTTTTAAGACCTAAAATTTTTTAGTACATTGTTTGGATGTATCTCTTAAGGTTTAGCCAGCGTTAGACATGTTTTTTAAAGTCGTCTCGACAGAACCAGTTATTGTGTTTTCCTGTGGGAATGACATTTTCCTGTAATAAAAGTATCCTAAATGTTGACTCGAGTAATAAGTTATCAATACACACAATTTAGTTAAAATCAGTTTAGTATCTTTAGCATGAAAAGTAAACAGACAAACAGACATTTTTTTAATAACTATTGTTTTAGGGTCTATATTCTTTACATAATACGTTAGTCATTGTTTTTAAAATATATTTCATGTACAGATATCGCTAAGTTACTATTTTATTATATGTATCTTTGCTTATACACAATCTTAGATATTTGCCAAAATCTATTTTAAGACTAGCGACTAACCCTGGCTTCGCTCGGGATCGTCCCTAGGTAGCTCCCCAAAACAAAATTAATTAATTAATTTGGTTTCAATTTTTTTTAGTAGGACCCTATTTTTTTTCTAAAATAAAAGTAGCCTAAGTTACTCCTTATTACATCAGCTATCTGCCAGTGAAAGTCCCGTCAAAATCAGTCTAGCTGTTGTGATTAGCCGTAACAAACAGACAGACAGACAAAAATTGTAAAAAATGTTGTTTTGGTATATGTACCGTGTATACATCCATATGCATTTAGTAAAAATCGGTTATTTTAATATTACACACAGACACTCCAATTTTATTTATCTGTATAGATTAGATATAATTAACACCAAATTTAAAATTTCACGCCCTTTCAATCAAAATCAGGACTAGGCATGTCCAGCCCAAAATAACAAAATACCCTGTTGAAAAACTCCAATAGGATCCCATCAAAAGCGACAAAAGCCACAGAAACCAATAAATATTTATGGGTTTCTATGTGGCCTTTGTCGCTTTTGATGGGATCTTTTCAACAGTGTATTTCAGTAAAATCCATTACAGTAGTTTTTGAATAATTTGAATAAAGAATATTTAGATAATGTGTTTGAAGTACATGTTCATAGGTGGCGCTTTTACTTTTTACTCATATCTATACATATAATAAAACTGTAGAGGTCGAATGTCTGTACATAGAAAAATATGCTTAAAACCGAGTCAGGGGGATGCAAGAAGAGAAATAGAACAAATCCAGATTTTTTCAATTTTTTTGTCTGTCTGTTTGTACGGGCTAATCTCCGAAACTGTTGGACCGATTTAAATGAAATTTTGCATAGTGGTACCTTATATCCCCGGTCAACATTTTAGATACTTTTCATCCCGGAAAAATTAAACAGTTCCCGTGGGATAGTTAAAAAACTATAGTAACTTATACAGCTTAGTACACAAAAACTACTGATTGAATTTTAATGAAACTTTACAATAATATAGTTCACACATCAGAATAACAAATAGGCTACTTTTTATCCCGGAAAAACGTACGATTCCCGTGGGATAGATTTTTGTTTGTCTAGAGGCGAACCGCTAGTCTATTAAATAAAGTAGTTGAACTAGTCTAAGATCCCGATCTGTATGGTGGACCCCTCATTCTTTTTTTAGGCGAAATATAATTTTAAACCATAAAAATTATTAATAAACACGACCCAGGGGGTTGTCACCGGTTGCGGTAGAATGCGAAAGCGACCCTGTGGCCCTGTCTCTTGCGAACGGGATCACCGTGGTGGTTTTATTGGGTAGTCTGTCGCGCTTCTCGCAGCAGGAATCCCATACTCCGCGCGCCCCCCGCGCTCCGGCACCCGTAAAGGGGTTTCCCCCCGAATCAAAAAAAAGGGGGGTTGTCACCAAAAATTTGCACGTTACCTACCATTGGGCTATCACTGCCTTAATAAAAAATATATAAGGGTATAAAAGGATTTAAAATAAAACAAATATTATCTACAATACACATTTCTTATTTAATCTTACAACCTTTACTGATGATACACTAACAAACTCGCATACTATTACTATTGATATATACGTGGCTTAAATTAACTCCGTTCCGGTCTTATTGTCGACTGAAATCCGCTAACTTACAACAATTTTATCAATCTTAAAAAAAAAAAACAACAAAAATTGATCAATCTATCAACCATTGAATGATTGACAAATACAATATGGTTGTCAAAAACAACCGGTAACAAAGAGAATGTAATATTAGTAATTAATTTAAGTATTTAAAATGTAATAAGCGGTGTGTAGGATTGAGTGTGGTTGTTTTCGCCAACACGATTGATCAACCGATCGGATGGTTGAGAGATTGATAAATTGATACACATTAATTAATTAATTAATACTAATACGTATCAATGGTTTTTTTTTCATTAATTTATTGTAGTTAGCACAATCAGTCTTCGAATATTCGCTTCGTCCTTAATATTTTTTTGTCAAAATCGAGAATTTTCGTCTTTTTCACGCTAGCATAGCTCGCGATCACATACACGTTTGTTTTGAACAAATTTAACGTACAAACTAACAGACGGTCCAATAATTACATATTTCAAGTCAATATATAAAAAAAAAATTATTCATATTAAGACCTGCCCATTACTTATATGTCAGGATTTTAGTATTATATCCATTTAAATTATAATAGAGTAGAATCAATATATTTTTTTAAAGTTATCAAAGATGTCTTTTTTTTTAATATGTAACAATCAATTAAAAACAATTAAAAGAAAAAAAAATTCGTTACGTACATACGGTGTTATATATATATATATATATATATATATATATATATATATATATATATATATGTTATATATATATATATATATATATATATATATATATGTTATATATATATATATAATAATGTCCTCCTGACCGATTCCGGCCACGGCGGCCAATCCCATTGAGACTAGCCAACTGCGCAGGAGATATTATAGTGCACAAGTGTACGCGCAGACACAAGTGCACTCTCTATTCCTGTCACTCTCATACTCCGGTGGGACGACTATTCGACACGACCGGTGAGAGTTAAGGCGCAGGACCGACGGCTTTACGTGCTCTCCGAGGCACGGGGGTGAAACACCGCCAACTTCCCAACTCCGGGCTGTTACTGAGGCTTACTATACAGAAAGACTCAATAACTAAACTTGGCCCGACCCGGGACTCGAACCCAGGACCTCAGGATGTGCAGCCGTACATGCTAGCCACTACACCACCGAGGCAGTTATTTATATATATATATATATATATATATATATATATATATATATATATTTCTTTCGTTTCTAAAATTTCTACGTACAAGGAAATAGACTAAGGCAAATGTATAATCAATTATCTGGATTGTTTACATAGTTTTAAAAACGATAAAAAAAATTAAACATTAATATAAAGAACAAAACGTCATTGTGACATAAAAAAATAACAAAGACATAAAATTAATTATTATAAATTATTGTTGTTTTAATGATTATAGCTTTTGTTATTGTAGTTATATTTCAAGACAATAATCATTAAAACAACAATAGTTCAAAATAATTAATTTTATGTTGTTGTTTTTATTTCTGATTCTGCCTCAACGCGTTGGCAATGTCTCTCACGTCTTTTTTCACTTTGGGTTTAAGTATAATTTAATTGGGTTTAAGTATAAGTTTAAGTATAATTGGGATGTAAGGGGACGAACCAACACCTCCTCGCCCCAAGCCAACCTCACCTGCACGCGGTACATCCTGCCGACCGACAGACGAGGCTCTGGCGACCGACCGATGGCGGTATATCCATCTAGGCGTAGCTAAATGCAACAGGCCGGTGACGGGCAGCAGCGTCACCGATGCGAGAAGCTACGCCCCCCTGCGATCGCCAACCCGCCTGCCCAGCGTGGCGATTATGGGCAATTCCTCTGAATGCAGAGAAGACAAAAGCCACGGCCCCCAGTTCCCGGCGGCCCCGCTATTCCTGGTCAAGGTGGCGACCACGGTAACGGCGGGGCGGGGGGTGCCAAGAATCTCCGGGCTACGGGAGGCCACCAAAACCGACTGACCCTGGCGACGTACAACGGACGCACGCTACGGCTTGACTCGCATCTGGCGCAACTTGAGGTTGAACTTGGGAAAATTAGGTGGCACATTCTCGGGTTATGTGAAGTCCGAAGAGAGGGGGAGGACACCATAACCCTCGAGTCGGGCCACCTAATGTACTTCCGTGAAGGAGACCAACATTCCCAAGGTGGTGTAGGGTTTCTGGTCAATAAGTCTCTGGCCGACAACGTTGTAGAAATCTCCAGTGTGTCGAACAGGGTAGCGTACCTCATCATCAAGCTCACTGAGAGGTATAGCCTCAAGGTGGTGCAAGTGTACGCACCGACCTCGACACACTCGGATGACGAAGTGGAGGAAATGTTCGACGATATATCGAGAGCCCTCCACTTCACTACAAAGACCCACTACAACGTTATTATGGGAGACTTCAACGCTAAAGTGGGAGTACAGAATTGCAACGAATCGGTAGTAGGATCCCATGGATTTGGAAGCAGGAACCTTAGGGGGCAAATGCTCGTTAACTTCCTCGAGCGGGAGGGGCTCTTCTTGATGAACTCTTTCTTCAAGAAGAAGCCCCAAAGGAAGTGGACGTGGCAAAGCCCCGACGCTAAGACCCAAAACGAGATCGACTTCATCATAACGGACAAAAGGCACATATTTAGAGACGTCTCCGTGATCAACAGGTTTAACACCGGCAGTGATCACCGACTTGTCCGAGGCTCTCTGAATATCGACTTTAAAGCTGAACGTGTCCGTTTGATGAAGGCCAGGCTCCGACCTACTCCGCTCCAAATCACGATGGGATCTGAAACGTTTCAGTCCAACCTGGAAAACCGATTCGCTGCCGTGGAAACCACAACAGACGTTAACCAGAACCTCAAAAATGTGGTTCGGATCCTCAGGGAGGAAGGCACGAGATTTTGTGAAATGCAGCGTAAGGGCAAGAAGTCGAAGCTTTCGGAAGAGACTTTAGGGCTAATGAAGGAACGACGTGAAAACCCACCCGTCACTCCGTCAGCAAAGCGGGCTCTAAACCGAGAGATCAGCAAGCACGTACGGCACGATCTCCGGTGCTCTAATACTCTTTCGATTGAAAGAGCGATCGAGCAGAACCGGGGATCCAAGGTGTTCGTACAATCTCTTGGAAGAAGCCACCTGACAAAGCTGACCACGGAAAGTGGAGAAGTTGTTGCTTCGAAGCCGGCAGTCCTTTTGGAAGTGGAGAAATTCTATGGCCGGTTATACGCTTCGCATGCATCTCGTCCTGATCCCGAAAATGAGTATTCTAGAGCTACATTAACACGCCACTACACCGAAGACCTGCCAGAAGTCAGCATCGGCGAAATCGAGATCGCTCTTAGGCAGCTTAAAAATGGAAAAGCCCCTGGAGAGGATGGCGTTACAACAGAACTGATAAAGGCAGGAGGTAAACCCGTACTGAGGGAGCTCCAAAAGCTTTTTAACGCCGTCCTGTTTGAAGGGAGAACTCCGGAGGCGTGGAGTAGGAGTGTGGTCGTCCTGTTCTTCAAAAAGGGAGACAAGACCCAGCTGAAGAACTATCGACCCATCTCTCTTTTAAGCCACGTATATAAGCTGTTTTCAAGAGTGATCACGAACCGTCTTGCGCGAAGACTCGACGAATTTCAACCCCCGGAACAGGCTGGGTTTAGGAGCGGATACGGCACCATAGACCACATCCACACAGTGCGGCAGATTATACAGAAGACCGAAGAGTATAATCAGCCCCTGTGTCTAGCATTTGTGGACTATGAGAAGGCCTTTGACTCGATTGAAACCTGGTCCGTTCTGGAGTCCCTGCAGCGTTGCCAAGTAGATTGGCGATACATCCAAGTGATGAGATGTCTGTACGAAGCCGCCACCATGTCCGTCCAAGTACAGAATCAGCAAACAAGTCCTATACCATTGCATCGAGGAGTGAGACAAGGGGACGTTATTTCCCCGAAATTGTTCACAAATGCAATGGAGGATATGTTCAAGACGCTGAACTGGAAAGGACGTGGCATCAACATCAATGGCGAGTACATCTCGCACTTGCGATTTGCTGACGATATCGTCATAATGGCGGAAACGATGCAGGACCTACAACAGATGTTGAACGACCTAGCTGATTCTTCTGAACGCATCGGTCTACGGATGAACTTGGACAAAACCAAGGTCATGTTCAACGAGCATGTACTACCGGAACCGATTGCAATGCACGGAAACGTACTCGAAGTTGTTCAAAAATATGTTTACCTCGGGCAGACATTGCAGCTGGGTAAAAACAACTTCGAGGGGGAGGTGATCAGAAGAATTCAGTTGGGTTGGGCAGCATTCGGGAAGCTACGTCGAGTCTTTGCAGCGTCGATCCCACAGTGCCTAAAGACGAAAGTCTTCAATCAGTGCGTCCTACCCGTTATGACTTACGGAGCCGAAACGTGGACACTGACGGTACGGCTGGTCCACAAGTTCAAAGTCGCTCAGCGGGCTATGGAAAGGGCTATGCTCGGCGTTTCTCTGCGTGATCGCATCAGAAATGAGGTGATCCGGCAGAGAACCAAGGTGATCGACATAGCCCACCGGATTAGCAAGCTGAAGTGGCAGTGGGCTGGCCATATCAGTCGCAGGACCGACAACCGCTGGGGTAAACGAGTCCTGGAGTGGAGACCGCGAACTGGCAAACGGGATAGAGGGCGTCCCCAGGCACGGTGGAGTGACGATATACGCAAGACGGCTGGCAGGAGCTGGATGCGAGAAGCCCAAGATAGATCGAAGTGGCGTGCATTTGGAGAGGCCTATGTCCAGCAGTGGACGGATAGAGGCTGATGTGTGTGTGTGTGTTTAAGTATAATATATTATTTTAAATTATTATTGTTTAAATGATTATTGTTGTTGTTGTTATATTTCACAACAATAATCATATAAAATAATAATAAGTCAAAGTAATTATTTTTTTATTGTTGTTTTTCTTGTTTTTTTTATATCATTATTGATGTTTTTATTTCTGATTCTGCCTCAGCGCGTTGGCAATATCTCTGACGTCAAGCTGCACTTTGGGTTTATGTTGTGGCGGTTCGAAATAAAAATCGAATCGTTTAAAAGATTCAATCTCTCGTTCGGACACTTCGAGTGTTGACAGGTTCGTTATTGTTCTGTCCGGTAGAAATACGCTGGATTCTGGCAACAAATTATGTATAAATATTAAAAATTAATGTAAAAAATGTAGTTATTGATGTAGCATTTAGTATGTGTTAGTTTAATTATTGACAAGTTTCAAAAAAAGGTTCTTTTGTTTATCAAGAAGGTGTTATGTTCTCTATGTTATAATATCTAAATTAAATGTCATGTGTGACGACACGTTTGGCTCAGTTTGTAGTGACCTGACATTTTTTTTAAATATATTAGGACATTAACACACAGCACCATCTAGTTCCATGGTAAGCTACGAGGCTTGTGTTATGGAAACCGGATAATTGATACACTACACATATATAACTTTAAATACATACATATTATAAATATACACACCCATGACTAGAGTACAATCATTCGCGCTCATCACACAAATGAATGCCCCCAGCGGGACTCGAACCCGCGACTGCTGGCACAGAAAGTAGGGTCACTACAAACTGAGTCAAACATGCCGTCAAATGTGCCGTGCCGTTGTACAATAATACATTGCTTCTTGCTAAATTTCATGATTATATCAACGGGAAGTACTCTATAGGTTTCGATTCCCTTGGGAGTGTCAACATAAGCGATATACACCGACCGTTTCTTTTGATTGCGTTGACTTAAATATTTGATATTAATTTCTATTTGATGCTTCCACGCGCACATGAGAAAAAAGTGTCTTGACAGACAGACAGACGGAACAACGAAGTGATCCGATAAGGGTTCCTTTTTTCTTTTGAGGTACGGAACCCTAATAAAAAAGATAATAAAACAATAATAATCCATACTAATATGTGAAAATTTGTGAGGATGTATGTTTGTTACTCAATCACACCAGAACGGCTGAACGGATCTGGATGAAATATGGCACAGAGATAGATTATAGTCTGGAATAGCACATATGTCACTTTTTATCCCGGAAAAATGTACGTTTCCCGTGGGATAGATTTGTTTTTTATCTAGGGGACGAACCTGAATCGAAGCGAGGGTGAGTCCGCTAGTTATTAATATTTACCAGGTCTATGTTGTGGGGGCGAAGCCCCGCCGCTGTCGTCGGCGCTCTCACACGTCATGGATGACAGTGAGGAGGGTGGCATGCCTGCAAAAAACCAAAAAAGGGTTAAAAATTAATATAAAACAATGGTAGCCCAGTGGTGATGCGCTCGCTTGAGAAACCCGAGTGAAGCGGGTTCAAATCCCGGGTCTCGCTCTGATATTTTCATGTGCGAATCATTTCCAACATGATCACCACTTGTCTTACGGTGAGGAACGTTGGTGGTTCAAAAACAAGCACCGAGGGCACTCACTGTGGGCGTGGACGTGGGAGGCGTAGGGCCAGCACGGCGGTCGGCAGAACAGGGACCCGTCGCCTCGCACTTCGCATGGCTCCTGGAGATGTGAATCGATCGTGAAATAAAAAATTAATCCGTCATAATTATTATAGAAACATAATCAAATATACTTAGGGGCCATTCATAAAATACGTTCGCATACAAGGGGGGGGAGGGGGGGTCTACAGCAACGATCTATCACAAGTGGTTTATTTGTTTTTCCAATACTTGAGAGAGTAACGTTTTCACGTACCCTGCGCTCTCGATATATAGTAACTAAATGTTGTATATATAATAACTAAATAAATATTTTTAACTCACAAAAAATTGTGTACTATCATTTGAAATTTAAGGGGAAAGGGGGAGGGGGGGGGGACTTCTTGGTTTTTGTGACGAAATATTTCTAGGGGTGTCACCGAAAGTGTGACACAGCGTAACAATGGGTGGAGGGGGAAGGGGGGGGGGGGGGTCAAAAAAAGCTGATTTTAGCGTAAAGTATTTTATGAACGGCCCCTTATGGGAAAATAAAAAAAACAATTATAAGAGATAATTAAAATGTACTTTCTATATTACGCTCGGAAATTAAAAATCAAATTAAAAAAATTAAAATATGTATAATAAGTGATAACATATGGACGATAAAAAATCGCATTTTTTAATAATGAAAAATAAATAAATATTAATAAATATGTTGGTACATTAACACAACACCATATAGTTTTGTGTTATGGATACCAGATAGTTGATACACTACACATATATAACTTTAAATACATACATATTATAAATATAAACACCCATGACTGGAGTACAAACATTCCTGCTCATCATACAAATTAATGCCCCGAGCGGGACTCGAACCCGCGACCGCTGGCGCAGCAAGTAGGGTCACTACAAACTGAGCTAAACGTACAATAATAATCAATGAATGAAAACATCATTAGAAAACCTGCTCTCGAAAGACATGCTTGGCCCTATAACCCGAATCCTCGTAACGTAGACAGACCCACCCCCAACAGTGGGAACAAAAAAAAATCCACCCCAAAAATAATAAAAAAAAAGCAGTACTAAGGACTGCCGACAGAAGTGAAAACTTAAAACTATAAACAAACAGTTGTTACTTTTGGATATTCAAATTAATCGTTCGATCTTAAATTAAAATGTGTAAATTAAAACTGTCTCCATCTATCTGGTTGTGTGTGACATCTGTCGGCGCTCCGAGTGTTAGCGCCGACACGTCACGTGACCATGTCGATGACGACTCGCATGGATTCACTCCCCATACAAACACACCTGCCTATACAAGTTTTCACTTTAAAAAAATACCATAACGTACCATACAAATTGGAACATCATACCTGCCCTTTATAAAATTTGGAATCCGTCACATAATGTATTGTCACTTCGTTATTAAGCTTCGAACCAGCCCTTAACCTCTGAAAATATGGCAGCTGGTCGCCATTGACGAAATTATCAGTTTTATTCTCCGCTTTTTCATTAAAAAGGGCATTTCGAAACACATTTCTATCTTCTTTGCCAAAGGGGGTGTACAGACAGTATTGGTTTTCATCCTTCTTCAACGGTGTACCTATGGGTTCTGGCCTTATGGGGTTTGTGAATAGGGATTCATTCTCGAAATTTCTATTTTGATCCGGACGAGTGCCTATTGGGTTTGAGGATACCACTTTGGGGTTCTTCTCCTCAAAATATTCGGGGGTCAGAAAGCTCTTTTGGGGGTTGTCTTCTGGTGTTTTAAATAGGGAGTATCCTTCGTCATTCTTTTGAGTGAACGATGCTAGATTCATTATACGATTTTGGAAATCGTTTTCTGGATTCTTTGGGGAAGGGTTCGGGGGTTCTATGTATGTTTGCGTGTAGACGTTAGGGTTCACATAATTGTATTGGGGTTGGTAGGGGTTCATTTGGGGGTTTTGGTGTCTGATACCCATTAGGTTTTGCTGATGCATCATAGACATTAGGGGGTTTCTTATGGTGTACATTCCATTTGAAGTGGGAGTGATTGTTGCTTGACAAGGGGTCGGCGGCATTGGGATGGGATCCGGGATTCGAATCTCGGACTTTTTCTGTGGTGGTGCATTCGTGATTTGAACAGGTGGTAGGTTTGGATGGAACATTGGGTTGCGTAAAGTGACCATTTTGGACCCCTCTTGTTTCTGTTCGGTCGCTTCAGCCGCTTTTTTAGCTTTTTTCTTAGATTTCTTCGATTTTCCCGTCGGCTGCGGCGCTGGAGGCTCAGGAATAATTATTGTTTTTGGAGTCTCTGTGAAAGATATTTAATATTTTATTCATCTGTGTACTAAATTACAAACAAATTACAATCCATCCAACCGACCCACACACATACACCCTTACAAATTTTCCCATTTCTAATATTAGTGTGTGATTATTTTGCGTTGGCAACATCATTAAAATTAATTGAAACTTTTTATAAAGAGACATATTAAAAAGTAAAAAAAATATTCTGTCACATTATTTGTACAGATATAGATAATATTGTAGTTGATTATCTACCACAATTAATTTGATACATCAGATACACAATAAAAAAAAAAACAAAATATAGGAATAAAAATAGTAGCATCATTGCTAGTTTTACTTTTAGTTTTCAAAATTAAAATTTTAAGTTGTATCTTTTTTGTTTAAAATTTACGAGTATTTTTTTGTTATGTACACATCTCAAAAACATATCAGGGAACAACACATCATGTTATGTAATATTGTGTATACTATACATATGTGTATATTAGCAAAAAACAAATGTGTCCCGCGGGAACCGTACATTTTTCCGGGATAAAAAGTAGTCTATGTGTTATTCTGATGTATGAACTATATTATTTATTTATTTATTCATTCATTCATTTATTTATATTATTATTTTTATATGTACGTTTTATCGGTTTATATAGAATAGATAGACTATATATATACATAGATATGATGCGTTTTATATCCCTCGTTTGAGAAGTGATTCTCCATTGACACTTCCACGTCCATTTTTACCCTCTTAAGGGATGATTAATTGATGAAAAACTATCCTATGTTCTCTACAGAGTCTCAAACTATCTCTATAACAAATTTCATCAAAATTGCTTCAGCGGTTTAGACGTGAAAACGTAACAGACAGATAGACAGACAAACAGACAGAGTGTGTATAGTATATCGTACCGGCATGCGCGGAGAACACCAGCCGCGAGGGGTCAGCGCTGATGACGGGCGGCGGGCGCGCCAGCGGCGTGGGCGCCGTCGGCAGCGCGCCGTGCTTCCACAGGGGCTGGAAATATATTAAAGGAAATAAATATATAAAAAATTATAGAGTGCGTGTATGAATGTGTACACGCGCAAGAAGTAAAACTTCCGTAGGTTATCGGTACTCTTTATGAAATTCAATTTATGTTTTAAATAATTAGGATAGGTGAGATACTAAAAATAACGCATATTTGGTATATTACAATCATATATTTATAGAATATCATGTAAGGAGAGAATATAATATTATATATCGTGTGTCGGACAACAACAACGGTCACCATGGCAACGAACGTATGTACACGTTCCCGTAACGCATTCACCAGTTTACCGTCCAAAACAAGCGTGCGTAAACAAGTTTTACTTCAAAGTGTTAGTATGCGTACTAGGGTGGAAAGAAAAAAAAAACATTTTTTTTTTATCTTAGGGGTTAGAATTTGTAGCTTATAAAAAAAACTAAATTTTTGAAACAAAAAAAATTTACTCAACATTTTGAGGTGGTGTGCTGATTTTTAAAATAATGAATTAAAATTTTTGATTTAAAAATAGAAGTGCACTCAAATGTTCAAATAGGCGCTCATTCGGTGAGGACATTTTTTGTCACAGATTTTTTGATTGATGATATAAAACACAAGTTATATGTATAAATATACAAAAAATAATATCTTGAATATAAACATCACTTCACACTATACTAAAGATAGATATAACGACTAACTTCACACTGTAGCCAATAACGACTAACTTCATACTGTAGTCTAAATCTGTGGCAACATAAAAAAAATCACTCTTAACATTTTTTCTTAACGCGCTAAAAAAAAACAACCCTACAATATTCTTCGTACTTAAATATCTAATAGACATGCTCAGTCCGCCCGCATTTGGCCAGCGTGGTGGACTATGGCCTGATCCCCCTCGTATTGAAGGGAGGCCCACGCCCAGCAGTGGGATTAAAGTTAAACTTACAACAGATTTGATGGTAGGCGGTTCTTTCTTCTCACTCGGCTGTACTCTCGTAAGCGTTATCCCGGGGGGTAGCTTCAAGTCTGCTACCTGCAAATTATAACAATACATATATAGATAAAATACAAATTTGACGGCACGTTTGGCTCAATTTGTAGTGACCCTACTTTCTGTGCCAGCGGTCGCGGGTTCGAGTCCCGTTGGGGGCATCCATTTGTGTGATGAACACGAATGTTTGTACTCCAGTCATGGGTGTTTATATTTATATTATGTATGTATTTAAAGTTATATATGTGTAGTGTATCAACTATCCAGTATCCATAACTCAAGCCTCGCAGCTTACCATGGAACTAGATGGTGCTGTGTGTTAATGTACCAACATATTTATTTATTTATCTTTTTGGTCTTTTTTACAATAAAATGTGTATTTAATACCAATAGAATTGACATTTAAAAGTCAATAATTCTGTATTAAAAACTCTTTCGGTGAATCTGTCGTTTGGACAAAGCACTGAGACAACGATATGTGCCACATATTCGATGACAGACATAAGTTTTTAAGCTTTACATGGTCCACTCAAAAATACACAGTGAGTAAAGGAGAAAAACTAGAGGCATATGCTCAATGGTGGGCAAGCCCTTGCTTAGGTAAGAGTGTTTGACTGCCTCGGTGGTGTAGTGGCTAGCATGTACGGCTGCACATCCTGAGGTCCTGGGTTCGAGTCCCGGGTCGGGCCAAGTTTAGTTATTGAGTCTTTCTGTATAGTAAGTCTCAGTAACAGCCCGGAGTTGGGAAGTTGGCGGTGTTTCACCCCCGTGCCTCGGAGAGCACGTAAAGCCGTCGGTCCTGCGCCTTAACTCTCACCGGTCGTGTCGAGTAGTCGTCCCACCGGAGTATGAGAGTGACAGGAATAGAGAGTGCACTTGTGTCTGCGCGTACACGCGCTGCACTATAATATCTCCTGCGCAGTTGGCTAGTCTCAATGAGATTGGCCGCCGTGGCCGGAATCGGTCAGGAGGACATTAGGTAAGAGGAAGACGTAGAAGAAAACATGGTAGAAGAAGAAAAAGAAGAAAAATAGGAAATTCACAAAAACCGCACCTGCACACCGCTACTAAGCTGCTCCATGATACTGCATGAGGCTGGCTTCTCTGGCTCTGCGTTACATAGACCCTGGAAAAAAAAAGTGAAAACAATATATAACTAATATTATAAATAGGTAGAGTTTGTTTATTTTTATTGTAATTATAATTAAAAAAAATAAAGGGGGGCATAAAGGTATTTTTTATAGTCCGGGGAGGCCCAAAAGAAGAAAGGTTGGGAAACCCTGCTTTAATCTATTATATAATATTATAAAGAGAAAAAAATTGATTTTTTGTTTGTTTGTTTGTACGGAATAGGCTCCGAAACTACTGGACCGATTTGGATTAAATTTGGTAAGAAGATAATTTAAGATTCTGGGAAGGACATAGGATAGATTTTCATCCCGGAAATCATCCCTTAAGGGAATGAAAATGGGGATGAAAATTTGTATCAAGACTAAGATAAGTAAAGCTGTACACATAAATTTTACAAACCTTTTTACTGAGCACCTCTATTGTAGTATCTGCAGTGATATTAATGACTTGTGCCTTGTTGTTCTGCGTGTCTTTCTTCTTCTCCTTTTTGTTGTTTCGCGTTTGTTGTTGTTGTTGTTGCTGTTGATTTTTGACTTTTGTTGTTTGTGTTGCTGAAAATAAAAAAAATAACAAACCTTCATTACATCAAAAGTCATCATAACGTAATCGACATAAATATTATATTGTAATGTAACAAAAAATGCAATTATCGAGTAATTATTTGAAAAATATTGAAAAAATATATTAAACTAGCAGAACCCGCGGCATCGCTCGCGATCAAACTACGAAAAATACGAAATTTCATGCAAATATGTCCAAGGAATAAAAAGTTTCATACAAATTTTTATCCCCTATTTCACCCCCTTGGGGGTTGAATTTTGAAAAATCCTTCCTTAGTGGATGATGTCGTCATATGAGGAATTGAGGAATACGTGTGCGAAATTTCAATTTTCTAGCCTTAAGGGTTTGGACTGTGCGTTGATACATCAGGCAATCACTTTTGCCTTTTATATTTATAGATATAAAAAATATATTTTTTTAAAGCAAATTTACAAATTAGTATATGGAATAATAATAAAAAAACACAACACACCATTCTTGTCCTGTTTATTCTCTTTACCCTTCTTCTCTTCTACCTTAAGCTCTTTCTTTTCTTCCTTCTTCTTCTTCGCATCTTCTTTCTTTGTTTCCTTCTTATCTTTCTTTGTATTTTCTACTTTGAGCGGCTCCGCTTTTTTCTCCTTTTTACTTTTCGCTTCTTGTTGCTGCTGTTTCTTTCTTTCTTCTTCTTCTGCCTGTTAAAAGAGAAATATTTTCTAAGTAAAAAATATTTTAATATCTATACAGTTAAATAAAATTCGAGTGTCTGTTTGTAATATTAAAATAACCGCTTTTAACTAAATGCATATGGATGTATACACGGTACATATACCAAAACAACATTTTTTTTACAATTTTTGTCTGTCTGTCTGTCTGTTTGTTACGGCTAATCTCTGAAACGGCTGGACCGATTTTGACGGGAAATTCACTGGGAGATAGCTGCTGTAATAAGGAGTAACTTAGGCAACTTTTATTTTAGAAAAAAAAATAGGGTCCCACGAAAAAAAATTAAAACCAAATTAATTAATTAATTAATTTTGTTTTGAGAAGCAATCTAGGGACGAACCCGAGCGAAGCGAGAGTGAGTCGCTATTCTAATATATATTAAGACCTTTATTATCATTAAACATATTGCGTGTACAAAGCGTCTGATAATTGTTTTTTACTATGTAAAACAAATAATATCATTTTATTTATTAAATAAATATTTATATGGTAAATATTTTTTTTAAATCACACTAATATTAGAGCATAATAAAAAAAAATGTAAATGTGTGTGTAATACTTTCTTAGATTTACGCGAATATTTGACATTTTAAATAAAACTATCTTTTCGGATTATTTCGCGGATTTATTTTGATTTTTGGTTCCCGACGTTTCGAATGCTTTACAGCAATCATGGTCACGGGAGAGACTCTCCCGTGACCATGATTGCTGTAAAGCATTCGAAACGTCGGGAACCAAAAATCAAAATAAATCCGCGAAATAATCCGAAAAGATAGTTTTATTTATAAATGTGTGTGTGTTGATCACTTCTTCTCACTGTAATTGCTAAACAGATTTGGGTGAAATTCAGAATAGAGATAGCTTATATCCTGATTTAACACATCATCCCGTTTTTATCCCGTTCATTTATATCCCCAATGTGAATGAATGAAGAAGAAAATGTGTAAAAATTGATGAAAACATACACACAATATATAAAATTTCCTTAGAATCTATACTAATATTATAAAAAGCTGAAGAGTTTGTTTGTTTGGTTGAACGCGCTAATCTCAGAAACTACTAATCCGATTTGCAAAATTATTTTTGCATTAGATAGCCCTTTAACTGAGGATGGCTATAGGCTATATATCATCCCGGAAAAATGTATGGTTCCCGTGGGATAGATTTGTTTTTGTCCAGGGACGAACCTGAAGCGAAGCGAGGGTGAGTCGCTAGTATATTATATGCATTATACATACCTGTTGTTTCGCTAACAACTTCCTTTGCTTCTTCGACAGCTGCACTTCGGGTTGAGTTTTCTCAGTTTGCTTCTCATTCTGCTTCTCCTTCCGCTGCAACTCTTGTTTTTGTTGCGGTTGTTGTTGGGGTTCTTTTTGTTTCTTCTATTAAAAACAAATATCAATAGAGATTAAAATTAAAAAAAAAATAATAATAACAATATCTATACAGATAAATAAAATTGAAGTGTCTGTTTGTAATGTCAAAATAACTGTCATATGAAAGTATATATGGTACTTAAGAAAAACACATTTTCTTAAATTTTTGTCTGTCTGTTTGTTCCAGCTAACCTCCGAAACGGTGGACCGATTTTGACGGGACTTTCACTGACAGATAGCTGATGTTATAAGAAGTAACTCAGGCTACTTTTATTTTGGAAAGAAAATCAGGGTTTCTCAAAAAAGTACCGTATAGTCTATTTTTTCTTACGTGTCTTAAATAGTAAACAAATATGGCGTACAGGTAACCAGAGATAATTCATAGAGATGGGCATGACGAATGAATGACTGAACATAATGGTTTTTAATTTTTATGCAGTGAACGTAAAGTATTGGGTAGAAATAATACGACAAGTTATTTTAATAATTTTATTAGTCTGATTCCGATGATAAATTACTCGACTCTTCTGACACATGTATTATAAAATTAGGGGTAGGTGCATCTGTTGCAGCATCTATTAAGCCGTCAAGCTGCAACATTTTGTCTTCTTCTTTTTTCACATGTTCAATACAATTTATCCAAGACGCCGTACCAATTCTTCTTAATCCTTCTCTGACTAGCTCCTTGACTTCAGCCATATTAAAACTTTTATTATTTTTTCCTACACGTGATTTTAATTGTGCCCATATTAATTCTATTGGATTTAATTCACAATGATACGGCGGAAGGCGCAGAACAATTATATTTTTATGAGCGGCCATTTCATCAATAACTTTTTTATTATAATTGTCTTTATTAAATTTAATATAAACTCATTTTTAAAACTTTAACCTAAAAAAGCAAAAAGCGGTTGGAAGTCCCTCACTCGTTTTAATAAACTGTGCAATAAGATACGAAATAATAATAATTACAGTAACAAATAAATAATAAGTACAAATTCATTAAAAGCAATTAAAAATCTTCTACATTCTACAGAAGACATTACTATTTTTAAGCCTAATAACAAATTGAACGAAATATCGCACTTTGTAAATTAAAGATATTGTTATTTTTTAATAAGTTCAGTTTTTATTCTCGATAATTCATTTTAAATGTCACATCTCTATGATTCAAAGACAAAGTAGCGTATCGAAACGTCAAACTGTTGTGTTCATACTTTATCTGTGGAAGTTGGTTCTGTTAATATTTCAATTTTAGCAAAAATAATATGTTTAAATCATTAATTAACAGCTTTTATTAGTGTAATTCATAGCGTGTGTGTTTCTGAAATAGGTATAAACGATAAAACCAAATTTAAAATGTGTGATTGCCCGAAAACAAGTGATTTTCGTTCAAGGTAGTGTTTGTTTACCATTTAGGACACGTAAGGAAAAATAGACTATATATAATTCCATATGCATTTAGTATAAAGCTGTTATTTTGACATTACACACAGACAGTTCAATTTTATTTATCTGTATAGATAATATATAGATATTACCTTCTCCTTCCCCGATCCTTTAGCTAACTGGTTTATGTGAGCGATGGCCTGCTCCCATGTTTGCTTCTTTTGACTGTCCGTCTGTTTCTGTGCGTTTTGATTTTGTTCGTTCATGTTTAATACTGAAACAAAAAAGTATTAGTAGAATGTCATTTTTTTTAAATATCCATCTGAAAGGCAGTGGTAGCCCAGTGGTAACGCGCTTGCTTGGGAAACCAAGTGCAGTGGGTTCAAATCCCAGGTCTCGCACCTCTGATATTTTCATGTGCGAATCATTCCTAACATGATTACCACTTGCCTTACGGTGAAGGAAAACATCGGAAGGAAACCTGCATGTCTGAGAGAACCTAGCAAGTTTTCGAAAGACATGTGAAGTCCGCCAATCCGCACTTGGCCAGCGTGGTGGACTATGGCCTGATCCCCCTCGTATTGAAGGGAGGCCCACCCCCAGCAGTGGGACGTTAAAAACGGGCTGAATACATACATACATACATATCTCTAATATGATTTCTCCATGCAAATTTTGAACCTCGGTTTCACCACTTTGGGGGTTGAATATTTAAAAAACCCACTCTTATTGTATGCCTATGTCATAATAACTATCTGTGTGATAAATTTCAACCCACTCCGTTCAGCGGATTGAGCTATGCCTTGATATATCAGTCAGTGTGTCAGTCAGTCCGTCATCGTTTCCTTTTTGTATATATATATATATATATATATAGAGAGAGAGAGAGAGAGAGAGAGAGAGAGAGAGAGAGAGAGAGAAAAAAAGAAACATACCAGCCATATTAGACCCGGAGATGTGAGACGTTATAGGATGTATAGGCATTGAGGATAGTGGGTTCGGTGCGTTGAGTGACACTTGCACCACTTTGTCCTTTTCCTTTTCCTTCACATCATTGACCATCTGTTCATATTGCTTTGGAGGTTGTTGTTCCATCTGAAAAAATATATTAATATCAGTAAAAATAAGGTTTTTGTTAGAAAATTATATAATTCCGTTAGCTTTAGAGGTATTGGAATGAACAAGGTTTTTTTTTAATTATTACAAAACTCGCTTTTCATTTTCTTTTTAGACCCATATGACAAAAACAAAACTTTCTCATTTGTCATTTTGTTATGTTCGTCTGTCCCAGTAATTTAGCTCAGAGACTATAGGGGAGTTACACGACTATACATTTGGCTCAGTATGTAGTCACCCTACTTGCTGCGCCAGCGGTCGCGGTTTCGAATCCCGCTGGGGGCATTCATTTGTGTGATGAGTAAATATTTATAATGTGTATGTATTTAAAGTTATATATGTGTAGTGTATCAACTATCTGGTATCCGTAACACAGACCTCGTAGCTTACCATGGAACTAGATGATGCTGTGTTAATGTCCCAACATATTTATTTATATAACCAACGTACCTGCACCTCCCCTCCCTTGCCCTGCAATGCCCTAGCTTCGGCCAACTCCCTCTCACACTCCTGCAACCTCCTGGTACACTCGGCCACTCTACGTTCAGCTATTTGGAGTTCCTGGAATATGTGAATAAAAAAATGTAGCAAATAAAAATAAAATCTATACTTAATAATAATATTACAAAGAGAAAAGATTTGTTTGTTTGTTTGTACTGAATAGGCTCCGAAGTTACTGAACCGATTTAGATGAAATTTGGTAAGAAGATAGTTTGAGAACCTGGGAAAGACATAGGATAGTTTTTATCCCGGAAATCACTCCTGACAATTATTGACACACATATTAAAGTATTCAGTCCTCTTTTAAAACTCCCACTGCTGAAGGTGGGCTCCTCTTCAATGCGAGGGTTCATCACGCTGGCCAAGTGCGGGCGGACTGAGCATGTCTTCCAACACCTTGCTAGTTTCTCTCAGACATGCAGATTTCCTCACGACGTTCTCCTTCACCGTAAGACAAGTGCTCATCATGTTGGAATTGATTCACACGTGAGAATATCAGAGATGCGAGACCCGGGATTCGAACCCGCTTCACTCGATTTACCAACCGAGCGCGTTACCACTGGGCTACCACATACATATTAATAATATATATATGTATGTATATATTACCTTGGCAGTTGTATTCACTAGGGATGTGCAGTCGGACAGCTGTTCGGCCATCTGTTGCATTTTGGCCTGCTGTGCCGGAGTCAACTTTTGCTTTTTACCTGAAACAAGAAAATATTTATTAATAGACATACATATGTATCTTTATCTCTATATATATTGCACTAGCGACTCACCCTCGCTTCGCTTCGGGTTCGTCCCTAGACAAAAACAAATCTATCCCACGGGAACCGTACATTTTTCCGGGATGATATATAATAGCCTATAGCCTTCCACAGTTAACGGGCTATCTAGTGCAAATAGAATTTTTCAAATTGGATTAATAGTTTCTGAGATTAGCGCGTTCAACCAAACAAACAAACTCTTCAGCTTTATAATATTAGTTAGTATAGATATGTATAATATATATAGTTTTACAATAATGTATGGAAGTCTGCCCGATTTTATTCGATTATCGCCTAACTTTTTCCAGTACTATTATTTATTATACCTGTGTTTTAGTGTATGCATGACTGTATAATGTATGCGTAACTGTATGTAAATTTGTGCAACTGTAATAGTGTTTGTGCTACTGTAATAGTGTCTAGGTAACTGTAATAACGTTTGGGCGACTGTAATACTGTTTGGGCGACTGTAATAATGTTTGTGCTACTGTAATAGTTAGTGTCTAGGTAACTGTAATAATGTTTGGGCGACTGTAATAATGTTTGTGCTACTGTAATAGTGTCTAGGTAACTGTAATAATGTTTGGGCGACTGTAATAGTGTTTGTGCGACTGTAATAATGTTTGTGCTACTGTAATAGTGTCTAGGTAACTGTAATAATGTTTGGGTGACTGTAGTGTTTGTGCGACTGTAATAATGTTTGTGCGACTGTAATAGTGTCTAGGTAACTGTAATAATGTTTGGGTGACTGTAGTGTTTGTGCGACTGTAATAATGTTTGTGCGACTGTAATAGTGTCTAGGTAACTGTAATAATGTTTGGGTGACTGTAGTGTTTGTGCGACTGTAATAATGTTTGTGCGACTGTAATAGTATTTGTGCGACTGTATTAGTATGTATCATTGTACTAGTGTGTGTGTGACTGTACTAGGTATGGATGACTATATTATTGTATGTATGAGTGTATATATATATAACTGTAATTGCGTGTGTGATTGTGTATATATGTATATAGGTGAAGTTCTGTACTTTTTGCTGTATTATTTTATAACCTAGCAATGATTATAGTAAGTACCTCACCTACACGATTGAAATTAAAATAAATAAATTACAATGCTCTATGCTCAAACATTCTATTTATATATAGTATATAGTATATGTGTATATATGTATGTCTGTATGTATACACTCTTCTTCCTAGCCTCCAGTAGTGATTATTAGAGTGAAGCTAAAAAAAAAAAATTTTTTTCTTACCTTGTGGGTAGAATTTGTAACTAATTTATTTGTAAATAATTAATTATAATTTTAACGAAAAAAAAAATTACCATTCAAACCAAAAATTTAAGTTAATTGTTTTTTTAAAAGTCAGAATCAAAACATTAAGTAAAAAATCCTTTTTTTTTTATAAATTACAAATCCTACTCCCGAGCTAAAAAAAAAATTTTTTCGCTCGTCATGTACAGTATGCGTGTATGTATGTATATATGTATGTATGTACAGTATGTATGTGTGTATGTATGTATGTATGTATGTATGTGTGTGTGTATGTATGTATGTCGACACGTACCCTTCTTCTTGGCGTCTGGCGTGACGCGCGCGCGCGCGGCGTGGCGCAGGTCGCGCGCGGCGGCGGCGTGCGCGGCGTGCAGCGCGGCGTGCGTGGCGCGCGCCGCCGCCGCCTCGTGCCGCAGCTGCGCCAGCTGCGCGACCAGGCGCGACTCCGTCTGTGCGATACATTCATAAATATCTTAGTACATCAATTCACAGCACCATCTAGTTCCATGGTAAGCTACGAGGCCTGCGTTACGGATACCGGATAGTTGATACACTACACATATATCACTTTATACACATACATATTATAAATATAAACACCCATGACTGGCACAAACACTCGTGCACATCACAAAAATGAATGCCTCCAGCGGGACTCGAACCCGCGACCGCACAGCAAGTAGGGTCACTACAAACTATGCCAAACGTGTTGTTAATTAATACACTATTATTGTTAAAGTCCCACTGCTGGGGGTGGAATATCCTTTAGTATGAGGTATCAGGCCATAGTCCACCAAACTTTTAAAACTCTGCCAAATGATAATCTCATATTATAAATTATACCTAAAATTATTCTCTCATTTTGTATTTAACTCTGTATAATGTCCCACTGTTAGAGGTGTGACTTCTTTTAATAATCAAGCCATAGTCCACCACCGGACTGAGCATGTCTTTCGAAAACTTGCTAGGTTCTCTCAGACATGTAGGTTTCCTCACGATGTTTACTTTAATCATAGGACAAGTGGTAATTATGTTAAAAATAATTTACACTTGAAAATACCAGAAGTACAAGACCCAGGATTCGAACCCGCTACACTCAGTTCACCCAGCTAAGCACGTTACTGAGCAACCACTGCCTTATTATTTCTTATATATATATATATATATATATATATATATAAAAAGAAAAGATAGTTTTTATGTATATATGTATATATATACATAAAAACTATCTTTTCGGATTTGATCGCGGATTTAGTTTTGATTTTTGGTTCCCGACGTTTCGAATGCTTTACAGCAATCATGGTCACGGGAGAGACTAAGGTGTTAGACAATTAGGATCGTCGGGAACCATAAATCGAAATAAATCCGCGAAACAATCCGAAAAGATAGTTTTATTTAAAATGTCAAGTATTGGCGTAAATCTAAGAAAGTATTTTAGATGATTCTTTAAATTGACATAACTTTTATATTTAGGAACCGATTGAAATAAAACAAATACTAAATGTTATGTGAAGCTTATCACAATACATTAGTGAAAACCGGTTGAGCCGTTTCTAAGATTAGCGCGCACAAACGCACAGACAGACAGACAAAAAAAAAACTAAAAATCATTGTTTCGGGTTCTATTGCGTCAATAAAGATCTCCAATAATAGTTTTTCTTAAACATCTTCCATGTACAGACAGCGGTCAGTTACAATTTTATTATATGTATAGACTAGCGATTCACCCTCTCTTCGCTTCTTATTCGTCCCTAGACAAAAACAAAGGGGAACCGTACAATTTTCCGGGATGATATATAAACCTATAGCCTTCCTCGGTTAACGGGTCATCCAATACAAATAGAATTTTCAAATCGGATTAGTAGTTCCTGAGCTTAGCGCGTTCAAACAAACAAACAAACAAACTCTTCAGCTTTATTTATAATATTAGTATAGATTACCCGCTTGGCCCGCTGGCGCAGCTTCTTGGCCCGCTTCTTGCCGCGGTCCACGTGGCGCGCCGGGCCCTCGATGTACTGCAGCAGCGCGTCCAGGTCGCGCGGGTCGGCGCTGCGCCCCCCGCGCCCCCGCCAGCACGACCCCCTACAAACATATTCACTCACACATAATAATAATAAGTACCTGGGCGACCGAGCTCTGCTCGGAGTTCTGATTTGTTATATCGTATTTTTTAGATAGAAAAAAAAAAACTAAAAACTTGAATAAATACACAAAAAAAGCATAAGTAAAAACTTTGTATCCGATCGAGATTCGAACACGGACACCTGCGATTGTTAATCTTGCACCTCGGTCGCTTGACCACGATTCTTATCACAGATCGTAAGTAATTATCGACCATAATCTGTGTGGAACAGTGCGAAAGAAAACCGCATGAAAACTCGAAAACACACGTTTTCCCGGACACAATATTAATCTAGATCGATTTTTCGCCCCCAAAAACCTCCACATACCAAATTTCAGCGAAATCGCTAGAGCCGTTTCCGAGATCGCCGGCATAAATAAATAAATATACAAGAATTACTCATTTAAATATATTAGATAATAATAATGTCCTCCCGACCGATGTCGGTCACGGCGGCCAATCTCAATGAGACAAGCCGACTACGCAGGAGATATTATATTATAGTGCAAACACAAGTGCACTCTCTATTCCTGTCACTCTACTCTACTACTCTCAATTACGAGCCTAACTCTCATACCGAGGGTTCCGTAGCATGAAACATAAAAATAAGTTTATAATCGCAGACAATTTTTTGAAGTTACACTTCTTTTGGCACGTTTGAAAAAAATTCTACGATGTGCACGCACACCGACAGCCAAAAAGCGACATGATGAATGCTGCATTCCTTTTACAAACAGAGAGTTGTGACATACGGGATGAAATCTTTAGCTATTTTTGTTCTGTTACGCCAAAGAAGTATAACTTCTTACGTGCGTACTTAAGTATAGACACACGTTTTTTTTTTTTTTTGTAATATATTTAACTATCAATTTTACTTTTTCGGATGTTTTATTTTACTTGTGCTATATAACATTACTGATGATTCTAAGTCAACGGGAAGTAGCTACAGGTTTTGATTTTCTTGAGAGTGTCAAAATATGCCGCTTAAACGACACACAGACAACAAAGCGATCTTATATTTGTTAGTTTTTCTTTTTAGGGTACGGAACACCCTACAAACATACAGAAATTTGGTAAGAAGATAGTTTGAGACCCTGGGAAGGACACAGGATACTTTTTATCCCGGAAATCATCCCTTAAAGGGGTAGAAACGGGGATGAAATTTTGTATTGGGAAGCAAGCTAGGAACGAACCCGAGCGAAACGATGGTGAGTCGCTAGTCTAATATATAAATGTCTCGTGTCACGGTGTTTGTGGTCGCACTCCTCCAAAATGGCTCGACCGATTTTGATGATGATTTTTTTTTGTATATTTGTTAGGTATGAGAATAGGTCGTAAAGTATTTTTCATCTTCCTACACATCCCCCCCCCCCCCCCATTTTTTTAAAAACTGGGAGCGAACGCTTGGTTCGCTCCCAGTGGAACGGGAGGTTGAGTAGTCGCTAGTTATATAGATAAATTCCTAATTCAACACTCACCCAGAACATCCCGAACTTGTTGAGAACACGCTCGTATCTCTACTCGACAGCGACACGGCGTTCTGTTGTCTGCTTTGTCGTTGCTGTTGCTGTTGTATTTGTTGCTGCTGTTGTTGTTGTATCTGTTGCTGCTGCTGTTGTTGTTGTAGCTGCATCTGTTGTTGTTGTAGCTGTTGCTGTTGTAGTTGCTGCTGTTGTAGCTGTAGCTGGTGTTGTCTGAGGAACGCGTCGTGTCGTTGTTGCTGGAAGATACGAAATAAATGTTGTTAACAAAAAAAGGTGTAAATTTTAAAAAATATACATACCTATTTGAAAAAAAAGATACACCATACACCACCATAATGGACTACTTAAATAACACTCATCATTATGTACTATTTTTATAGATAACTTACTTTTTAAAATTACTTATAATTTATTTTAGAATATTTTTCTTACAAACGCAAGTTTGCATAATTGTTTTTTTTTTTATTGCACATACTGCGAGTATTATGGCACAAATGGTATTATAAAACAAGTAATTAAAATACCCTTTCCCACTTCAACTATTAATTCAGCATGTTCCATCCATCTTACTATTTTAGTCTAAAATAATATAAATAACTTCCTTTATAACTACAAACAAACAAACCAACAAACCTGTTGCTGTCGTATCTGTTGTTGTTGTTGTGGTGTCAGCGTGGGCTTGTTGTGTATCGGCAGGTCGTATATCGGCTCCGGTTTCTTTTGTTGTGTTTGTTGCACTTGCTGCTGCTGCTGCTGTTGTTGTTGCTGTTGTTGCATTTGATGTTGGAGTTGCGCTTGCTGTTGTTGTTTTAATTGCTGCAATTTAAATGATACACTTAATAAATAATACATATAAAAACTCGTAAAAATGACAGACTTCATCCTGTCCATACATATAAATAAATCTTCTGTATGTTTGTATATAAAAATAAAAAAAAACTCTAGAACCCGACTGCAACGCCACCTACCGGGTCTAGTTATAAATCTAAACCATCCAGAGACCCACACAAACACAAACAAAAGTTTTTATATTTAACGCTTTTAACACTTGGTATAATTTCTCAGAGATGAGATATTTTCCCGCAGTAAAAACACCTCTCTTGAGAGCACTTTTGGTGACTTGTCAAAAAATTTTAACGTTGTTCATTTGAATGCGCAAAGTATACCCGCACACTACACAGACTTATTAGATTCTTTTGATGTAAAGAATGTCCATGCGGTTCTAGTTTCGGAAACTTTTCTGAAGCCTTGTCTACCCTCAACTGCGTATGCTTTGCCAGGTTTTCACCTAATACGGAATGACAGAACTGAGAAGGGGGGAGGCGGAGTTGCTATTTACCTTCGTAGTCATATTCCTTTTTCAATTCTAGATAAATCACCATCTGTGTACTCGAATTCTGCTGAGCATATTTTTATAGAGGTTTTGTTTGGTACACTCAAGGTTCTCCTCGGTGTTTTCTATAGTCCCAACTTACATGTAAATTATTTTGAGTCTTTTGAAGCACTTTTGGAAAAATATGTTTCAAGTGTTGACCACACCATCATTATGGGCGATTTCAACACATGTTTAATTAAGAACGACTCGCGCGCAAATCGTCTAAAAGCTATTGTCGATAGTACGAACCTCAACTTTCTCTCCACGAATGCTACCCACTTGTTTCCTAACTGCTCTCCATCCCTATTGGATCTTATGATAGTTTCGTCAACTGAACGCGTTGCCACTTATGGTCAAATGTCTGCTGAGGCATTTTCGTATCATGACCTCATTTATTTGTCTTACAAAATCCGACCACCTCGAATTAAGCCTACAGTAGTGATGAGAAGGTGCTTTAATAATTTTGATCACGATAAATTTATGCAGGATCTTAGTCACATTGACTGGGAATGCATATTTAATGCTTCAACACTAAACGACAAGATCAGTATTTTCAACTCAATCATTACTGAACTCTTTGACATTCACGCACCACTCCGACCAATAAAACTTAAACATCTCCCAGCACCGTGGCTAACACAAGATATAAAGCTGCTCATGGCTAAGCGCAACGCTGCAAAGTCTAAATACAAAATAAATCCCACTCAGAAAAACCTCCAACGGTACAAAACACTGCGGAACCGATGCAATAAGACTTGCAGAGATGCCAGGCGTGCATATATTTCCTCATCAGTTGACAGTAACAATTCTGCTTACACGTGGAAATTTCTAGATGCTATGGGGATTGGAGGTAGGCGTGCCAAATATGCATCACTCTTAAGCAGCTGTACCGATTTAGATTCCTTAAATAAATACTTTACAACCGTTGATGCATTACCCAGTAGCATTAAATTGAGTACCCTACAATCCTTGTCACTCTATCACGACCCTTCTATTACTCCCTTCTACTTCACAAATATTACACCTGCAGAAGTACACAAGCATGTGACAGCCATTAAATCTGATGCTATTGGTAATGATAACATCAGCAGAAAAATGATTTTATTAAGTCTTAATACTGTTCTTCCTATCCTGTGTCATATCTTTAAACATTCCTTAACCTATAATGAATTCCCTGATGTCTGGCGACTTTCACTAGTGATCCCTATACCGAAAACATCCAACCCTACATCCTTTTCACACTATCGACCAATTTCCATACTTCCTTTCTTATCTAAAGTCCTCGAACGTATAGTCCATGAGCAATTATATCTTCACTTGTATAATAATAACATCCTATCTCCTTTCCAGTCCGGCTTCCGTCCTGGGCACAGCACTGTTACTGTACTTAATAAGGTCTGTGATGATATTCGACACGGATTCGACAATCAGCAAATTACCATCCTCGCCCTGCTAGATTTCTCTAATGCATTTAATACTGTAGACTTCGATATCTTACTTGCCATTCTCAAGTATATAAATATCTCCTCGAATGCTACTAAATGGTTTTACTTCTACCTAAATAATCGTGAACAATGCATTAGGCTTGATGGCAAGCGTACTTCTTGCTCTCGTATCAGTGCTGGAGTCCCTCAGGGTGGAGTGCTGTCTCCTCTGCTCTTCTCCATTTTCATTAACACTCTCACTAAGCATCTTACGTTACCTTATCATCTTTATGCTGATGACTTGCAGATTTATACGACTACAACCGTAAATGACATTGCTAAGGCTATTGAAAATATTAATTCCAATCTCGACATAATTAGTACCTGGAGTAAGTCATTTGGTTTGTGTATAAATCCAAGTAAGTCACAAGTAGCAGTGTTTGGCAATTCTAAACAAATATCTAAAATACACTTTCCTCTCCTCCCTCCAATTTTATTTAATAATGTTCGTTTGGAATACAGTAGCAGTGTGAAAAATTTAGGAATTATAATGGATAGCACCTTCTCGTGGACACCTCAAATTGCTCAACTTAGCCGTAAGATATTCTTCGCTATTGGCACTTTAAGAAGGTGGAAAAACCTGCTGCCAGTTAAAACTAAAATTTCTTTAGCTTACGCCCTTCTGTTACCGATACTCGATTATGCTGACTCCTGTTACTTAGATCTATCTCAGCAATTACTTAATAAGCTCGAGCGCCTACAAAATCTCATAATAAGATTTATTTTTGGGCTAAGGAAGTATGATCACATCACACAGTATCGGATACAACTGAAATGGCTTACTGTACACAATCGACGTTACATACACTCACTTTCTCTTCTATACACTGTCCTCTTCCATCCTGATACTCCTGCCTACCTCAAAGAACGCTTTGCGTTCCTAGGGGCTAGTTCCCAGCACCCTCAACAACTTCGCTCCCGCAGTGAAAGGTCACTTGAAATCCCATTATGCCATTCCAAATCCTATAGCGAGTCTTTCACCGTTAAAACAGTGAAACTTTGGAATGAACTTCCAATAGAAATAAGAATGTCTAAATCGGTAAGTATATTCAAAAAACGTCTCAAAAAATACTATTTATCACAGTAGGTTATTCTGTAGTTAGTGCCGTTGTAATTAGTACTATGTAACTTGTTTACGCATATATGTATGTACTTAAGTATATGGATATTATTATATTATTATGTATAAGTATGTCTATGTATGTATAATAAAAATATATATTATGGTAAAATTAGTATTTTATATATGTAATTTTTTATGTACTAGTATGTTTATTTATATTAAGTTTTAACGACATGCACTTTATGCACCTTTCCGCTCTTCTCACTTATTTTCCTGTATCCTTGTCTATGGGTTGCCTGTAAGAGATCACTTTTAGTGATAAGGCCGCCTTTGCACATCTCATTAATTGTATTTTCTTTTGTTAATGTACCATTTTTTTGTGCAATAAAGTGTTTTTTTAAATAAAAAGTATACTATATGTTGACCCGAATAACCAGCTATCATCATACCAAATTTCATCAGTCTGTCCATTGGTTTTCTTGTGATTCGTTCCCAGACAGACAGACAGACATTCTTAAAACTATAAATTAGGCCTCTGTATCAATAACAATGACTACTTCAATAAGATTTTCCAAAAAATATTTAATGTACAGATTCGACTCAATTAGAATTTTATTATATGTATAGATATAAATGCAAGGTATTTTCATTGATAACATTATTAACTCCAACAACCACCAACATAATTTACCTGTAAACGTATCTGCTCCATAGCACTCGCGTTCACTTTCCCTTCCGCTTTGATTACTGGCGGAGTGCCTTGCACGGGAACCGAACGTTGGACGACCTGAAAAATATGAAAATTACACTACATATTAAATAAAACTATATTTTCGGATTTTATCGCAGATTTATTTTGATTTTTGGTTCCCGACGTTTCGAATGCTTTACAGCAATCGAATTTCACTCCTTCTAACTGTATTTTGTATAGTAAGTTATACGTGTGTTTAAATTTAGTAGTGACCTTTTATTTTGTGTTCTTTTTACTTAAACTATCGAACTTATTTATTGTACGCTAGTTTTTACATACGGAACATATTATATTTTATTTATATTAAAATTATTTAATTTATCTATACTAATATTATAAAATGGTAAAGTTTGTGGGTTTATGACTTTGTAGTGGGGTAATCTCTGGATCTAATGAACCGATTTAGATGAAATTTGGTAAGCATATAGATAGTTTTAGACCCTGGGAAGGACATAGGATACTTTTTATCCCGGAAATCATTTCTTAAGGGGGTGAAAATGAGGATGAAAGTTTGTATTGGGAAGCAAGCTAGGGACGAGCCCGAGCGAAGCGAGGGTGAGTCGCTAGTCACTGAATAAAATAAGTCAGATGAGCTGAACATAATACCTTGGGCGGTTCCGGTTTCTCTGTGACGGCCATCTTGGCCATCTTATCCGCTAGTTGCTTCTGTTGGTTCTCTCTCTCCCTCTCCATCGCCTGTCTCTTTTGTTGCGCTTGCGTTGTTAAGTTAGGCGGGAGGGTTTTTGGTAGCGCCTGGAATATTGAATAAAAGAAACAAAATATTAAACAATCATAGATTTAATATACGTATAGTTCATATCTAATATATTTAAACCAGCAATTCTTGTATATTCATTTATTTATACCGACGATCTCGGAAACGGCTCTAACGATTTCGCTGAAATTTGATATGAGAAGGTTTTCGGGGGCGAAAAATCGATCTAGATTACTCTTATATCTGGAAAAACGCCTATTTTCGAATTTTCATGCAGTTTTCTTTCTCACGCAAAATATGGTCGCTAATTTAGCACGCTCGAACAGGAGTATCGTGGTCAAGCGACCAAGGCACAGATTGACATTCATTACCTTTCAGAAAAGACATCTAACTATAGACAACTATAGAGATAAACTTAAAAAGCAAGCAATATACAAGATTTGTTTATTTAATATTATAAAATACTATTTAAGTAAAATAATAATGTATTAAATAGATATATTAATCAATAAAACTCACTGGCGGCACCGGCGTCACGGGTAATGGCGGAGAGCGCTCCGCCGGGGACTCGGATTCACCCTATAATTTACATGAATATTATTTAATTACAATAAAAACAGACAAACAAACATACCATTGCATTCTAAAAGTAATACATAATAATATGACAAAAGATCTAGAATTCAAACTAAATGATATACAGTAGAAACTCGATTATCCGGCCCTCAGTTATACGGATTCGCGATCATCCGGACTACCAACCGCGACCAATTATATACCTACAAGTCGAATTTATGCAAGCACTAAAGCACTAGCGGCTCATCCTAGCTCCACTCGGGTTCGCCTCTAAACAAACAAAAACAAATTATCCCACGGGGATAAAAAGTAGTTTTAGTTAGTTAGCAATTGTTTCAGGAAAAAACCTGCTTTTTTCATACATTCGATTATCCGGATTTTCGATTATCCGAATGCCTAAGGACAACAATTAGTCCGGTTAATCGAGTTTCTACTGTAATTAGGGTAATTATAAGCAAGGCTGCATTCTAATGGGATAACTACCGACATAATAATATTGTATTCTGCCCTTTTTAACGTCCCACTGCTGGGCGTGGGCTTCCCTTCTATACGAGAGATCAGGTCATAGTCAACCACGCTGGCCAAGTGCGGATTGGCGGACTTCATATGTCTTTCGAAAACTTGCTAGGTTCTCTCACACATGCAGGTTTCCTCGCGATGTTTTGCTTCACCGTACGGAATGTGGTGATTATGTTGGAAATGATTCGCACATAAAAATATCAGAGGTGCGAGACCCGGGTTCTGAACCCGCTTCACTCGTTTTCCCAAGCGAGTGCGTTACCACTGGGCTACCACAGCCTTTTTATTAATTAATATTAGTTAACATTAAAAAACAAAAAAAAATTGCAGTACATACATACTTTTAAGCAAAAACATAAAAAATATGTTTTTTTTTTAATTACTACAATATTCAACCAATTAACTATTAATAGTAGATTAAAGAAACTTAACTTTTAAGGTCTTCTTAAATTATAATCGTAAATAAATTGCACTATCGCGCAACAAACGAACACACACCCAAAACAAGACACCCTTCTATTTAAAAGTAGGTCAAAAACAAATAATACTTACATTAGCTTTACATTTCTGCTTCTTCTTGTTTAATATAGATCTTAAACGCTCTCGAGTTTCATTGAAGTTTCTAGGCACGGGGGTAGTTAGTGGGGGCTGAAATGGAAATTGAAAATTGGTCAAGTGCGAGTCCGATTCGCTAATATACTAAAAAAACTCTTAACTCTACGTTTAACTCAGTTTGTAGTGACCCTGCTTGCTGTGCCAGCGGTCGCAGGTTCGAGTCCCGCTGGGGGGTATTCATTTGTGTGATGAACACGAATGTTTGTACTCCAGTCATGGGTGTTTATATTTATAATGTGTATGTATTTAAAGTTTATATATGTGTAATGTATCAACTATCCGGTATCCATAACACAGGCCTCGTAGCTTACCATGGAACTAGATGGTGCTGCGTGTTAAAGTACCAACATATATTATTATTACTCACCGCGTGTCCAAATACAGTGCAGTAACAGCAGTTGCAGGGCTGGTCGGTGGCACCGTCGCCGGCGCAGCCGCCACCATGACCCACTGGATAGAACAGAAGAGAAAATTTAAACGTTATGAGCATCAATTAAAAAAATACTAGATAATAATAATAATAATAATAATAATAATAATAATAATAATAATAATAAAAACTCTTTATTGCACACACAAAAGAGGAAGAAATAAGAAAAGAATAATACAGTAGTAGGAAAATGTACAAGAGGCGGCCTTATCGCTAAAACAGCGATTTCTTCCAGGCAACCTTTAGGTGTAGGAAATAACAAAGTGTGAAGTGGAAGGGTGTGAACAAATTACAGCGTTAGGAAAAATAAAAATAAAAATGATACATACATATATACATACGATATTTTACATACGTATATAAATATATAAATAAGGTGTACCTAAATAATATAAATAATATAACAATAAGAATAAATAAAATAAAATATAAATATCAGTTTGGTTAAATAAATAAAATAAAAATAAATAAAGAAACGAATAAAAATTATAATAAAACAAATTAAAAAATGTATGAAAGGCAAGAAGTGTTTCTAATAAAAATAACGATAGTTGCTATATATATATCAGTACATATACTTTAAAAACAGAAGGAATTAAAAAGTACAAAAGTGTTCTTTTAGACGTTTTTTAAAATTTTTTAGAGTTTTAGCAGCCCTAACGTTTCGGGGAAGAGAGTTCCAAAGGCGAGAGGCTGTAACACTAAAGGAGTTGCCATAAAAGGTAGAGGAGTGGGAAGGGATTTTAAGGATTAAATTTTGGGCAGAACGCAGAGGTCGAGCATGGGAATCACCAAGGAATTCAAAACGCTCTTTAAGGTAATGTGGAGTGGACGGATCGAAGAGAATACAGTAAAGAAGATGAAGTATATGAGTATTTCTGCGAAGACGGATAGGGAGCCACTTGAGCTTTTTACGAAGATTAGAGACATGGTCATATTTACGTAAACCAAATATAAACCGAATACAAAAATTTTGGAGTCTCTCAAGTTTATTTAATTGCTCCTCTTTAATATCAAGGTAACTGATATCAGCATAGTCAAGAATTGGTAATAGGAGCGATTGTGCTAACGCAATTTTGGTGGAAAATGGAAGAAAGTTATGCAGACGTCGAAGGGATGCTACCGAAGCAAACATCTTCCTGCTTACCTCACTTACCTGTGGAACCCATGATAAGTTCTGATCCATAACAACGCCAAGATTTTTAACAGTTTTGCTATAAGGTATGCTCACGCCGTTTAACACCACAGGTGGAAGAGTGTTAAAGTCAATTCTAGATATGAGTTTGGGACTGCCAATAATTATAACTTGAGTTTTCGCAGGATTTAATTGCAGCCCAAACGACTCACTCCAAGTGGTGATTTTTAAAAGATTGTAATTAATATCGTCAATTGTATTAGGTAAGTCAACAATTTTCGATTGACTATAAATTTGCAAATCATCTGCATAAAGGTGGTAGAGAGAAGAGATGTGTTGACAGATATTGTTAATAAAAATAGAAAATAAAAGAGGAGACAACACGCCACCCTGCGGAACGCCAGCCTCGACTGGAAGCCAGTCTGAGTACGAATCTTGTATTCGTATACGTTGACGACGTCCATGCAGGTAACTACGAAACCAGTCAATTACATTAGGAGATATGTTAAGAGAAACTAAGGAAGCAAGCATAATATCAATATCTACAGTACCAAAGGCATTGCTAAAGTCCAGCAATGCAAGCACTGTAACTTGCTGTGTATCCATGCCCAACCTGATATCATCAGTAATCTTAGCCAACGCAGTAGTCGTACTATCACCAGGACGAAAGCCGGATTGCAGAGGATCATGAAGATTATTGCTAGAAAGGAATTGAGTGAGTTGCTGGTGTACGAGGCGCTCGAGTACTTTGGATAGGAAAGGAAGGATTGAGATGGGACGGTAATCATTATAACCTGCAGGATTGGTTTTTTTAGGCAAAGGCAAAATTTGAGCGTCTTTCCATGATGAAGGAAATTCAATGTTATCAATAGAGTAATTTAAGATGGAAGTAATAACAGGAGATATAATATCAAGGATAGGAATAATCATTTTACGACTAATGCAGTCGGCACCGACTGCGTCAGAACGGATGGCCAGGATATTCTTCTTAACATCACTTTCTGTAAATTGACTAAAGACTAAATGTGGAATATTAGGAGTAGATGAAGCTGAAATTTGATTTATGGTTCTTAGTTTTGTTGCCTTATCAATGGCACTAGATGAAGAGAAGTGCTTATTAAGCTCATTTAGATCGACATTTTGAGGATTTGCACTGTGTCGAGCTTTCCCAACTCCTATAGATTTAAGAAATTTCCATACCTTGGATGAGTCATTTTCCTCAACCACGGAATGATGAATATGGCGTCGTTGGCTATCCCTACACACCCTATTGCATAGATTGCGAGCTTTCTTGTATTTATGACGATTTTTATCATTAGCATTTGCACTATATTTCATTTTGGCCACATTTTTTTTTTGCTGCAACAACTTAATCTCATCAGTTAACCAAGGAGCTGGAAGATGTTTTATGCGAACAGGTCGTAATGGTACATGGCGGTCATATAACTGTGTAAGAAGAGAATTCAAGACCTCTACTTGATCGTCAATGCTAGCACTATTTAGTGCTGTCAGCCAGTCAGTTTGAGCTGCTTCTTCCCGTAGACTATCCAAGTCCAATCCACCAAAATTACGAAGCAGAAGAATTCTTGGCTTAGCTTTGGGGGGTTTAATTTTATAAGATAGATAAAGGAGGTCATGATAGGAAAATGCCGAAGCTGGATATTGACCATATTTTTCAACATGGTCAACAGAAGAAACAAGCATTAGATCAAGTAATGATGGTAGGCAATTTGGAAAATTATGAGTAGCTGACAAAGGGAGGATATTTAAATTAGCACCGTTGACTATGGATCTTAAACGAGAAGAGCGATGGTCATTTTTCAGTAGGCAGGTGTTAAAGTCACCCATTATTATGGTATGACTATACAACGGCTTAAAGCGCTCCAACAGGGTTTCAAATGAATAAAAGTAGTCAATCGTAAGGCATGGATTATAGTACACACCAAGTAAGAGTTTAGCGTGCCCAAGTATTACCTCAATGACCAGGTGCTCCGGTCCAACATTTGACTGTCGTTGTGAGAGATCAATAACGGAGAAAGGAATATGGGAGCGCAAGTAAATAGCAACTCCGCCTCCAGCACGCCCAGTACGATCGTTACGAATCAAATGAAACCCTGGGAGCGAGTAGGAAGTTGAAGGTAGACAGGGCTTTAACCACGATTCTGAAACCAGAATCGCGTGGATATTTTTAATATCAAAAGAAGCTAGAAGATCGGGATAATGTGCAGGAATACTCTGAGCATTTATATGGACAATATTAAAGTTTTTTAGAACGTCTAAGAAAGTAGAATTTAAAGTATCGCCTAATGATGGAATACTTAAGAAACTGTCATTACTGCTTGATCCATCCGAGGAGGAGGAAAAGGATAGAAAGGAATCATTAAAATCACTACTATTACTTGCCATTATGATATACAAAATAACTAAATATAATAAAAATAATTAAATATCAAAGAATATTAAATATATAAAATAGATAAAAAAAGAAATATATATATATATATATATGTATATTTGTAAAAAAAAAAAAAAAGATAAATAAAAAAAAACAGTAAATAAAACAATTAAAAGTGTCTGTACTTTAACTTAGCTAAACACCCGCCAGTTGCCAAGTAAGAATAATTTACATTTATAATTCAAAGTTATACGAAATCAACATATAAATTAAGCTTCAATAAAAATAATCTAAATGAAAATAGTGACAGCATACGCAATTAAATAACAAAAAAAAAAGATTAAAAATAATAATATATAAAATATAAAGTAACCAAAAGTATTAAAATTTCACTGCCAAAAGACTGGATGCCATTTTGATAAATCAACGTAGTATAACGCCAAATGACAGTAGCGCTGTCATGACATCAGCAAAGTTTAAGATCTTATAAACTAACCGTAAAATTTAAATTTTAAAATAATAATAGTTAAAAGTTATATGTAACAATAAACAAGGACAAGTAAAAACAAACACATAAAATGTAAACATATTGCAACAGAACCAATACATAACAACAGACAGTGAAAATAATTAAAGTAAATAGGTATAGCAAATTCACTATTTTCTAACGACGCGTTTACCACGCTGGATTGCCACCTTACTATCAACAGTTTTTGGACCCTGCACTGCGCTCTGGACGTTTTTAGTGACAGGTGACTTTGCCGGCGCGTCAGGAATACACAGCAGTTCTCCCATGCTCACAAGTCGATGACGCGAGCCACTGGGAGCAATAACGTAAATAGCACCATCACGCGTCCAGCACTTCCCCACACCAAAACGACGTCTAGCTTCTAGGAACACCTCATGGCGATGCTTGGTCAGGAATTCCGATTCTGTTACACCAGTGCCCTTCAGCCTAGTTTTCGCAAACCAGACACTATCACGCACTTGAACGTTTGTGAACTTCACCACAATAGGCCTAGGTTTGTCACTGGATAAGCGCCCCAGACGATAGGAATAGCTTATGTTAGCGCTAGAAAAATTAGGTAGATCGAGATGATCCGCCACTATGCTGGTGATCAATGTTGTGGTGTCCTCAGACTTCTTCTCAGCCACTCCATGAAAAAGAAGCATTTTGCGCCTTCTACTCATCTCTATCCTGTCAACTTCCTGGGATAAGAGTTCCACTTGCTTTTGCAAAGATACACAATCATTTATATACACAATCAGTGACCAAAATATGTGTGTACGTTATGTACGCACGTAAAAAGTTATACTTCTTTGGCGTAACAGAACAAAAATAGCTAAAGATTTCATCCCGTATGTCACAACTCTCTGTTTGTAAAAGGAACGCAGCTAACTTCATCATGTCGCTTTTTGACTGTCGGTGTGCGCGCGCATCGTCCGAATTTTACTCTCTCAATTTTTTCAAATGTGCCAAAGTATAACTTCAAAAATATCCTCATCTAATGAGCGTTTATTTCAACATTTGAGCGCGCTTTTATTTTTATTTTTTGTGAAAACAACTTTAAGAATTGCATTTAAGGTTTAATTTACATTATTGTATATTTATATCAACTAGAACAATTACCTAAACACAATTGGTAACAGTTTTAAGAGAACTTTTGCATGGTATTGTGTATCTAGAACTGTTTTGATCGACGGTTATGACAGTATTTCAGAAGTCGGTCAAGTACACCATATTGATTTTTTTTGACAGTTGACAATTCAGATAAATTAAAAAAAAAAACAATAAAACCCACCTTTACACACATGCTGTTGATGATTCGCATTCTCACACGCCTTCTGCACTTGCTTGGGTTTTTGCACCACCTTCTTGACCTCCTTCTTCTTATCTTCTAGAACATTCTTCTTCTCATCGTAACACTGTTTCACTATATCTCCTAAACACACGGAAGACACGTCCGAGTCTTTGCATGAATCACACACACAATCGCTCGTCCATTTGCAATTAGTTTTGGGTGTATCGCATACATCACTTTCCGATTTTGTTTGTCCGTTACGAGACATGTTACGAAAAGCTACTGCGTTTAACGTTTGCTTCGCATTCCGCAAAGCTTGAGCGGAATATTTGGCTAGAAGTTCGGGATTTTGGGATCCTATTACGGACAATGGAGTTTTATTGTCGGAATTTTCATCCATTTCCTCAGATTTGAGTTTTAGAATTTCTTTTATGTCTTCATCTAAGAGTTTTGTATCTATACTCGAGCAAATGGATATAATATGATTTTTACACGTCTCCGGTACCGGCACACCTTGAGTAATGAACGATTTGATCGCATAAAAGCTATCTAATAAAGTCTTTTCGCCTTTAGACGTCAAAACGGCTTCACATCTCGCTAATAACGAATCACTTATGATTTTTTTATCTTCTTCTACTTCTATCTCCTTCTTTTTGGGTGGTTCCGAATTCGTCTTCTTCACCACTTTAACGTTGGCTTTACCGATTATTTTACTTAAGCCTTTTGCCGCTAAAATTTCCGCTTCGCTCGCGTTTTGTGTTTGCACAGATTTCGTTGGATATACAAGTTTTGTTAAAGCTTCCTTTACAGTTTCTTCTAATTGTTCGAGCCTATACAACATTATTAGCCACTCGTCACACGTTAGTCCAGATTTTGGTAAACTCTGCATATACTGTCTGTTCATCTCCTTTACTTTAATCAAAAAGTACTCCTTCTTCATCTCATTGGACAAAGTCGAGAAATCCGGCGCGTTATCAATTTTCCTAACCTCTAAACGAGTCAACTCTTGTATCGCATTAGTTGCTGTTTCGGGATCTTGTAAAACCCAATTAACCAGCTGTTCTGATTCCGCACATCGCCTCGTCACGTCTATATATCGAAATTTCAGTAATTTCGCGCACTTTTTCGTATTCTCCGACATATTTGATAACTTCATTATGAACGCATCTAGAGCGTTGCCAGCACAAATCCCCAACGCTTTTGTTATTTGCTTGACCATTTCTCTATCTAAATCCATATCATCCTCACGTTTTGTTAATTGATCGATTTTTAATAATATTTTATCTTTTTCACCGCCATTTTCTTGCGACGCCATACGTTGGATGTATGAGTAGAATTTGTCTAAAGTAGCTTGGATCTCACTTTCTAATATATCTATTGGAATACTTTTCAATTTTGATGCCACACTATGTTTCCACGAGTTACATCTTGTTTTGACTAACTCTCTCAATTCTTCCATACTTAATGTATTCTTCACAGATTTTTCGAAAAGTCGCGCTTTATAATACATTTCTGAGTTCCAACTTTTTCTTTGCAAATAGAAAAGTTCATTGACCTCTTCCAAAAATTTACTTAACTCCGGACTCTTATTTTGTTTCAGATATTCAAACACTTTGTTTATAACTACTTGAGCTGACGTCGTGAATAGAATATCTTTGATTTCGTGTTTATTCTTACTTTTCATTATACTCTGTACCTCCTTTTCATCTTTTAGTAAATCTGTCAAATCTTTCCCTTCAAACTCAAATATGGCGGTATCTTCACTATTTTTTGTTCTACGACTAATTTTGCGTTTGGCTGTGTGTTTAGTTACCTTTACATTATCACGTTTAGACAAATTTAATTCACGAATTTGTTTCAGCGTTTCCGGTGTCAATTGAGCTTCGCTATTCACATCCGGCAGACTATTCATAATAGTGGCGAATTCCGGAAACAGTTCAAAGCTAGCGTTGGCAAATTCAGACAATTTCGACGCAATTTCCGGCATACTCGCTAACGTTTGCGGCATATTTTCTACTACCTCCATCAATTTAGTTATAGCTATGTCCATATCTATAGGATCATCGACGTCCATTTTCTCTAAAAACTCCGCAGAATTTTTATCTAACGTCATCATAACTTCCACTATTTGCTCGAAAGATGGCGGCTCGTCCGTTTCCGTTTTATTTTCTTTATTGTACGAATTTATCACATTCTGACATTCTTCCATTGCCTTTTTTATTTTTAAACCAAAAATTATATATTTGTACACATCCGGATCCTTCTCATTTTCAATCTTCTCTTCTTTAGGAGCACGAGCATTTAAGGGGATATTTAGATCTGCTATCTGTGACTGGAAATCGACGGATTTATCATCTTTATTGAATATTTTATTCACTGCCAATATCCTTTGGGATTTCTGAGTAAAAATGGGCGGTTCGGACGTCGTTGGAGACATTTCTTGTAATGGCGGACTCACTGAATCTGGATATTTCTCAATTTCAACATTCTCCGGACTACTTAGAGCAAATGTTGCGAATTTCGCCAAACACTCCTTCATTTCCTTACATAAATCCCCATCGACTTCCCCTACTATAGTTTCTGTGTCACTTATATTGTCTTTTTCCAGTGAAAACGCTTCCGGCGGATCAACTTCCGTCTTGATACTTTCATCTATTTCTTTATATGGGGATTTTATGGCTTTACTTTTGAGCATTTGGAGTATTTTATGTGGTTTGCTTATAGATTGTGGGAGTTGAGGAGGTTTCAGCTTTCTTTTTGGTGCGGACGATATTGTAGGGAGTTTCGGGCTGAGCGTGCGTCGTTTGCGTTTTGGAAGGTCTTCGATTAGCGTTACGTTGGTGTCTGGTAAGCTGGAAATTAATAATAATTGTTTTAATCTATACTAATATTATAAAGACGTAAAGTTTGTGAGTTTGTGAGGTTGTAGGGGGTAACCTCTGGATCTACTGAACCGATTTAGATGAAATTTGGTAAGAAAATAATTTGAGACCCTGGAAAGGACGTAGGATACTTTTTATCCCGTAAATCATCCCTTAAAATAGGGGTGAAAATGAGGATAAAAGTCGCTAGTTATTTATATAATGATTGTACTCTCGCTTGTTTAGTTTATTTATGTATAATGGCTAGTTTATTTATGTATAATGGCAATGAAAAACAAAAATTGTTACTAAATCTGACTGAAATTACACTGTTTAAACAAACCAAATTCTTCTTATTACTATATTAATTGTACTTTCGCTGATGTAGTTTGTGTATAGTTGATAACGTGATGATAGCCTATATATAATTAATGATGAGGCTATGAAAAGCAAAAAGTTTTATCAAAGCCTCGTAAATTTAAAGCCTCGTAGCTCACCATGGAACTAGATGGTGACAGCACCATCTAATTCCATGGTAACACACAGGTGTTAATGTCCTAACATATTAACATATTATTATTAAATCTGACTGGAATCAGATTGTTTAAACAAACCAACAAAAATCTTTCAACTTTATAATATAAGGATAATAATGAACAATATTAAGTTAACATTTACTTCTGTAACAGTAATTCATTGTTTTTCCTTTTTTTATTCAAAACTAGCGTCCCTAGCTTGCTTCCCAATACTTTTCATCCCCATTTTCACCCCCTTAAGGGATGATTTCCGGGATAAAAACTATCCTATGTCCTTTCCAGGGTCTCAAACTATCTTCTTACTAATAAAGTTATGAATATTCCATAAACTTTGCATTCTGTTTTAAAACATCATATATTATTTAAAAACATTGTTTGGATTCATGTTCAGTTTTATGACACTCGGTCTTTATTATTCCTTAGTCTATGGAAATAATAAACACATTGACAGCACGTTCGGTTCAGTTTGTAGTGATTCTACTTGCTGCGTCAGCGGTCGCGAGTTCGAGTCCCGCTGGGGGCATTCGTTTGTGTGATGAGCACGAATGTTTGTACGCTAGTCGTGGGTGTTTATATTTATTATATGTATGTATTTCAAGTTATATATGTGTAGTGTATCAACTATCTGGTATCCATAACACAGGCCCCATAGCTTACCATGGAATTAGATGGTGCTGTGTGTTAATGTACCAACATATTTATTTATTAAACATATTACCTCTCTATCTCATGTCGGAGTTGATCTTCTAACCACATGCGCAAACGATGGTAGTACAGCTGTTGATCCCGCATATGCATCACTTTACGACGGACCTGTGAAAAAAAAGAAGAATCATTCTTCTGTTCTCCTTCTTTCTATTTCTTGTTAAACAACACTCTTAACAACTAAACGTTACCCCCGTCTTATATAAAAACGTATTACTACATACTTATTATAACTTATATTCACTAGTTATACATAATTAAAGATGGCGCCACAATCATCAATAATTAAAAAAAAGACGTTACATTCCCTAACAAAAATACTATCCACCTATCACCTATCGATACCATCTTAGAAATACAATATATCATCCTGTATTTAAACTAACCACAACCCACAGATCAACACAAAATGGTCACACACACCTAACCTACTATCCTAACCGACAAAAAAAAACAAAAGGAAAAAAAAGAAAACACCATAAACCCTCACCTCCTTGAACCTCTGCAGATGGTACTCCGGGCAGAGCGGGCGGCACGGCGCGTGCGCGGGCGGCGGCGGCGGCGAGCCGGGCGGCGGCGGCGCGGGCGCGGCGCCGCCCACCAGCTGCGCGCACACCTTGGGGGCACAGCGGGGACACGTCACGGGGTACACACGTCACGTCAACGAATGACATTGACAGGTATCATCACAGATTAAAAAAAAAAATTAAAAAAAATTTTGTTTAATAAAATAAAAGAACAAAATCAATAAACGGTTCTAAAATATAGAAATTGTGAGTTGTGACCATTTTAATTGACCTTTAAATTATGTGCCGTTTCGTTCAATCTCCCCACTTATTCCTTACTTCTACTTAAAAGAGAAAATCACATAATAAATTCGTATCACATACACAATAAAAAAATATATTTTTTATTCAATATATATAAATAATTACTACTAAAATATATTTACTGTTTGTCTGTTCGCAGTTTGGGATATCTACTTATCGAGCGAAATGATTTACAGCTAACTTCACATACATAAGTTTGGCACGAATCATACACCCACCACAAAATTACATTCAGACACAAAACCTTAACTGCCTCGGTGGTGTAGTATCTATCTAGCATGTACAGCTGTACGCGCGGAGATCCTGGGTTCGAGTCCTGGGTCGAGTCAAGTTATTGTTTCTGTCAAGAAAACCTCAGTAACAGCCCGGGAGTTGGGAAGTTGGCATTATTGCACTCCCGAGAGCACTTATCGCGTCATGCGTCTGATCTCTCACCGGTCATGTCGAGTATCGTCCCACCGGAGTGTGAGAGTGACAGGGACGGCGAATGCACTTGTATATACATATCTCTCTCACGCGCACTGCACTATAATATTTCCCGTAATAGGCTATTGAGACTAGCCGCCGTGACCAACATCGGTCGGGAGGATATTATTATTATCTCTCACGAGTACAAATATGCCTATTTTGCACGAAAAAAGTAAGTGAAATACCTCATTATTTTCAGTTGTCCGCTTCACATGAAATGCCTCATATATTACGTATTATATATAACTGTATATCTACTAGCGGCTCACCCTCACTTCACTCAGGTTTTTATATATATTTACGTACATATATATACATACATACATACATATATATAATACACATATGTATAATAACTTATTGTGGGTTGATGAGATAATCTCCCGATGAAAATTATCCTATATCACTCTCCAGCCCTCCGGCTATCTCCACACAATCCGTCAGTCTGTCTGCATGTGAAACAAGTACAGACAAGCACATACCGTGGAGAGACCCTTCTGCTTGCGGTAGAGCTGCAGCTGGCGGCGGTGCACGGCGGGCAGGCGCCGGTACATCGCCATCAGCTTGCGGTCCACCTCCGTCAGCCCGAGGTGCACGCGTTTCCTGACAAATATATATATATATATATATATATATATATATATATATATATATATATATATAATATTACACAAAAAAGTAGTCATACAAAATAAAATAAATAAAAAGTGACGAAGACAAAGGTGGACTTATCTCTATAAGAGATCACAGAAAGAGAAAGTATTAATTAAGTATTGGAATTTATAAATTGAGTTAAGTATTGTTAATATTTAAAGACCTACAAACGTCATTCCCTTCTGAAAAACATTAAGTCTGTCTTAATCGTTATTACTAGGATTTTATTAAATAAATAATAGTAAATTCTAATACTTGAGTTGAAAAATTTATATATTTTACAAAAAATGACGTTTGTAAGTCTAATATAATATTCTTTTTATCAACGAGATTCGAACCCGCTAGCAAAACAATATAAGTTAATAATAATATAATTTAAAAAAATGTATATAAAAATGTCTTCCTTCTTCTTCTTTCTTCTTCATTCTTGTCGTCTCACTTTCTTGATACTCTTTTTCGCATGATCAATAATTCTATTAGTAATCTATCAAAACCATGGACCAAACCCTCCCCCCAGTACACCATGGGCCACCACCACAATACCAACCTCGCCTCCCGATCGGTCCACCGGTCGCAATGCCGCAGCACACGGTCCATCAACCGCTCTATCGCCGCTATAGACCGCATCAGCTCCCGAACGGACCGACTGAGCCTTCCACCTTCGCCATCCGTCTCACCGTCCCCCATGTCCTCTATGTCCTCCATGTCCTGGTCCATGTCCTGGTCCAGCTCCTCAGCATCCCTCTCCCCATGGACCACGGCAGCGGCAGCCAGGAGCAGTTCTGATGCAGAGTCCAATGATGAGGAATTGCTCTCCGAGTCTGTTACTGTTATATTGACACCATTGGTTATAAACTGTCGTTTCGTTTTGCGCCAGAGGCCGCCAGTTCGAATCCCGGCATGTGAATGTATGTGATTGTAATATACATGTTTGTTTTGACTTGGTTTATATACAACAGCTAGGTGTCTGTATACAGGCAGACATTGTCGACAGATATATGTATATATGCATAATTATATCAGTTAAATTCATAAAAATCTTTAACCTGCATGTCTGAGAGAACCTCGCAAGTTATCGAAAGACATGCTCAGTCCGCCCCACTTGGCCAGCGTGGTGGACTATGAGCTCAACCCCCCCCCCCCCCCCCCTCTGAAGAAAGGCCCACCCCCCAGCAGTGGGAAGTTAAAAAAGGGCTGAATAGATAGATATCCCTAACAGCAAAAACATATTACTCATATACTATATGTAAATGTATGTTTTAGCTGCAGGGGTGGACCGTGAATTTGGGGGGCCCTGGGCTAACTCTTCGTGAAGGTCTAAGAATGACAATTAGTTAATTGATCACAGGGTGACTAGGCCAAGCTTTTATGGCCTAATTTTTTTTACTTTAGAAAAAAAAATCATAATATCATCCGTTGTTTTCAACAGGGGACCATTTATATCTTAGGAGCCCAAAAAACCTATACATACACATTTTACATATATATATATATATATATATATATATATGTGGAGTCATCTCCTACCTATTCAGGCAATAAAAAAAATACTGGTCATAAAAAACTTTTGATATATTTATTTTTTTTTATTTTTGCAGCTTTTGTATCTTTAAACCCCTACAACTTTTTCTTTTTTATAGCTAGGCCCAATTTTTAATTTTTTTTTCAATCTTTGGGGATTGTAAGCTCTAAGGAAATGGATACTTGATGCATGTAATTGCTAAAAAAAAAGTTGTAGCCCCTCAAACCTTTAAAAAAAGGTTTAAAAAAACTTAATAGCTGAACTTTGCGTTGCTTTTAAAAAAAAAAGTAAAGGTGATGGAAGGCTTCAGGTTTTTTTAAAACATCTCTTATGTGTTGGCTTTCCAACGGTATGTAATTTGTTTTGATATCTTTTTCGTAACCAGAATTATAAATTTTTTTTTTTACGTGATTGGACCATTTCGACAAAATCAATGGAAATCCCCATGACATCTACTTATAAATTTCGTGTATAATCTTTAAAACATCCATACAAATAGATATATAATACATATGAAAACTAGCGACTTACCCTCGCTTTGCTTGGGTTCGTGCTCGTGCTCACGATTATCCTTTACGGGGGTAGAAGTTTGTATAGTGCTTCCCTATACAAACTTCCACCCCCTTAAATGATGATTTCCGGGATAAAAACTATTCTATATCCTTCCCAGGGTCTCAAACTATCTTCTTCCCAAATTTCATCTAAATCGGTTCAGTAGTTTCAGAGCCTATTTGATATAAACAAACAAACAAAAAAAAACAAATTTTTCCTCTTTATAATATTAGTATAGATAATTCACTCACTGTCATCAAAGTCAGCACTGAAGTTGGAGTCGCTGAGGTCTAAGGGTGAAGTCGATTTAGCCAGAGACAGCATATCTTCGAAGGAGTCCGGTGGTCTGTGAACAAAATGAAAACAATTGTATTACTATTAAACATTATAGTTTAAATAAAATCGGTCAAGTGCGAGTTGAATTCGCACACGAAAGAGTTTCGTACCATCGTACATCGTATATAGTATATTAACTTCGATGAGCTATTACGAATGTTAAAAAGAAAATCTCGTATTTTTATTTTCATTATTTGTTGTTATAACGGCAATAGAAATACATACTCTGTGAAAATTTCAACTCTCTACCTGTTACGGTTCATGAGTTACAGACCTCTGACAGACGGACAAACTGCGGAGGCATAGTAATAGGGTTCCGTTGGCACCCTTGGAGTAGGGAACCCTAAAAAGCAAACCGAACCAAACCAAAGCTGAACCGAACTAAAAAGTAAAAAATAATTTTTAGCATAAGAATAACGTGTAGTAAAAAAAACCTGGGGCGCTTTGTACTATATGTTTTATACTCATTCTACTTTTAGAAATCATACATCAATCAGAAAGTACTAGATACACAATCAGCGACAAAAAATGTCCTCACCGAATGAGCGCTCACTCGAAAATTTGAGCGCGTTTTTTTTTGATGAAAACAACTTTAAGCTTTGCATTTAAGGTTCAATTTACACTGTTGGCTATGTAATGCAAAAATAACTTTTCAAAACGGATTAGTAGTTCCTGAGATTAGCGCGTTCAAACAAACAAACTATTCAGCTTTATAATATTAGTATAAATGAAAAAAGTACTAGATACGCAAACGGCGACAAAAAATGTCCTCACCGAATGAACGCTCATTTGAACATTTGAGCGCGCTTTTAATTAGATTTTTTTGTGAAAACGATTGAATTTACATTGTCTTATATTTATTTCAACTAGAACAATTACCTAAACACAATCGGTGACAGTTTTAAGAGAAATTTTGCATGGGATTGTGTATCTAGTATTTTTTTGACTGATGAAATCTTACCAATGGAATATTTATAATAATAATAATAATAATAATGTCCTCCTGACCGATTCCGGCCACGGCGGCCAATCTCATTGAGACTAGCCAACTGCGCAGGAGATATTATAGTGCAGCGCGTGTACGCGCAGACACAAGTGCACTCTCTATTCCTGTCACTCTCATACTCCGGTGGGACGACTACTCGACACTCGCGGTGAGAGTGTCGGCGCAGGACCGACGCGACACGTGCTCTCCGAGGCACGGGGGTGACACACCGCCAACTTCCCAACTCCGGGCTGTTACTGAGGCTTACTATACAGAAACACTCAATAACTAAACTTGGCCCGACCCGGGACTCGAACCCAGGACCTCAGGATGTGCAGCCGTACATGCTAGCCACTACATATTTATAACAACTAATATAAAGCATGTCAACTCACTTGGCCCCCGTGCCGTCTCCTTGCTGCAATTCTCTGCTGGAGCTGTCAGATTTCATATCTAAAGCGGGCTGGAACAAACATACACAAGATTAAATACATACATATAAATAAATTAAAATGTATATCCATTTAGAAATTCTTTTTATTACTTTTTAAATAAAAATTAAGTGTTAACACCACTTCAAAAGTTTTTTTTTTTTTTGAAATTTTAGAAAAAGAATAAAGAAATGGTTCATAATTCGCCAAAAGCTAAAATAAAAATCAACAAAAAAAAAACAACCCAAACGGAGCACATGTTTCTTTTGAAGTCGGTCAAAATTTGAACTATCATACTAAACTAGTTATGCCCTGCGGTTTCACCTACGTTAAATTTGTTTAATTATAAATATCAATTTTACAAATAATGTATGGAAGTGTGCCCGATTTGTTGACATTTATGATTACTGCTCCGCTCCCTTGGGTAGTGACATGATGATATATAGCCTATAGCCTTCCTCAGTAAACGGGCTATCTAATGCAAAACTAGCGCATTCAAACAAACAATCAAACAAAACAAATAAAAAAACATGTTAATTTTATTACAAAAAAAAAAGCAAAATTATTCAAAACACACCTTTTCCGAGGCGTCCTTACTCCCATTGAATTCATTCACAGCTTGCATCATATCGAAGAAAGAGATTCTGAAACGACATTTAAAAAAATTAAAAATAAATCAATAACAAAAACGTTAAAACAAATCTATACATATAATGAAATTCTGAGTCGAATCTGTACATTAAATATTTTTTTAGAAAATCTTATTGAAATAGTCATTATTATCGATACAGAGCCTGAATCTATAGTTTTTAGAAAATTTTGTCTGTCTGTAGATAGCATAAAATTGACAAAGCATTTATATACAGTATAAACTACTGTTAATACATATTAGTGTTAGTACTAAGTCATACAGTTTGTACCAGGTCTCAGAACCGGTTTAAATAAACGGTTAATTTCGATAATGGTTAATTCATCGCTGATTCATTAACCGGTTAACAATAATGAACGGTTCAGTAAACCGAAATATTAATGGTTAACAGTTATTCTTATAGAAAGGTTAGGTTTAGGTTACGTTACCGAAATAAACCGGTTAATTCATTAATAAGTAAGATACATACATGTATCCTTCTACTTCCACACCAAAAAATTCACCATTAGCAAAGATTCGCTAAATGTAAAAGCACAAAAACTCATTTTAACCGTTTAATTTTGTTCATGCAATCTAAATTCATCAAAAACCGTTCACCCGGATTTAACCGGTTAAGGAACGCAACCGAAACCTTAAACCGGTTTAAAAATCAAACAGGTTTCAGGGCCATTTCTCCATTTTTGTTTTTTATAAATAAACAGCGACTCACCCTCGCTCCGCTCGGGTTCGTCCCTACTTACGTTTTAACGTTTAGTATATATTTCTCCAAGATGAGATATTTTTCCACAGTAAAAAGTATCCTATATGTTGACACGGATAACCAGCTGTCACCATACCAAATTTCATCAAAATCCCTCCAGTGGTTTTTCTGTGATGCGGTAACAGACAGACAAAAATACTAAAAACTACAGATCCGGCCACTGTATCGATAATAGTGTCTATTTCAATAAGATTTTCTAAAAAATATATAATGTACAGATTCGGCTTAGTTACAATTTTATTATATGTATAGATAAATAAATATTTCAATGTTTTTTTCCACGACAGTGTAACTCACCTAAGCAATTGTTTCCTTTGCTGCGCGCACAGAGTCCTCGGCGTGAGGCAGTCGCAGCGGTGCCTGTATCCCGACCACGCGCTCACTAAAATTATATACATATGCATTATTTAACATCTATATGGATAAATAAAATCGAATTGTCTGTTTGTAAATGCCACAATAACAGCTTTATACTAAATGCGTCTGAAAGTACTTACGGTACTTATAAGAAATAAATAATTTTTAAATTTTTGTTTATCTAATTATTTTTTTTTTTTAAATAAAAGTACATCCCAAGTTACTCCTCATAAAATAAGTTAGCTGCCAGTTAAAGTCACGTCTTAATCAGTTTAGCCGTTTCAGAGATTAGTTGAAACAAACAGACAGACAGATAGGTACGTATAAGATATAACACTATGTACAAATCGTTTTTCTGTCTATAATTCGCATGACGGCCATTTTGAAATTGGCCAACTTGGTTTTTTAATGTTGTTACATCGGTAATAGAAATACACTCTGTGAGAATTTCAACTCTCTACCTATTACGATTCACGAGATACAGCCTACTGACAGGCAGACAGATGGACACAAATGGACAGCGGAGACTTAGTGATAGGGTTCCGTTGGCACCCTTCGGGTATGTAACCCTAAAAATAAAAGAAGTATCAACATACAATCCCGGGGCGCAGTCCTAGCCGCCATGTGCGCGAGGCGCTCCCGCGTGGAGCGCCGGTGGTGGGGCGCCAGCCGCCGCGCCAGGAACGCGCGCGCCGCCTCCCCCCACGCACCCCCCACCCCTCCCACACCCGCAACGCCCTCCACACCCCCCGAGCTGGGGACCACCTCCACCTGTGGATAATTAAATATATTATATAAATATAAATAAATCTATACTATAATTTCTTGAGTTCTTCTTGACTTCTTGAGTTTAAACTTGACAAAAGGTTTTATTTAGAAAAATCACACTTGATGTACAGTAAGTAAACATATTGACCAAACCGGAAAACACAGTGGCGCTGTCAGAAGTCATATTATAAAAATAAACAGGCAACACTCACAGCATATAGTCAATATTAAAAACTAGCGACTTGCTTCCCAATACAAACTTTCATCCCCATTTTCACCCCCTTAAAGGATAATTTCTGGGATAAAAAGTATCCTATGTCCTTCCCAGGATCTCAAATTATTTTCTTACCAAATTTCATCTAAATCGGTTCAGTAGCTCCAGAGATTACCTCCTAGGACCTCACAAAGTCACAAACATTACCTTTTTTGTAATATTAGTATAGATAAAATTTAATTCAATAATAACTAGGTCCGTTACTTTTAAATATACTAATGACTTACCTTAAAAGTTATAGACGAAGCAGTCTTAAAATTTTCTAGCAACTTACAGAGTCTCTCCATCGCATACCTATAAAATATAAAATACAGATAACATATTAATAAAAAAATAATAATAATAATTGTATGATATATATTATAAAAAAATATAATTAATATACCGCTAATAAAGTACCTGAGACAGAGAGAGAGAGGCAGAGAGAGAGAGAGAGAGAGACAGAGAGAGAGAGGCAGAGCTTCTCTCGGTGTTTTTATAATATTGTGTCTTTTTTTTCGGAAAAGACACCTGCTTATATAGTTAAACTTAAAAAGTGCAAATTTTATCTAAATACAAAGTCCGATCCAAATCGTTAGAGCCGTTTCCGAGACGCATGAAATAAAAATAAGAATTATTTTTTTTTCTTACCTTTAAACTAGATCAAGTAATTTTCAACAGGTTGTATTTTGTTAGTGAATGTTGACTTTTCGCTTTTACTATATTATAAATCTGTCTGTCTGTCTGTCTCTCTGTTACTTTATCTGATGAATCTGATGATGAAACTTGGCAAATATATAGATTGAATCCTGGGAACGACATACGTTTCATACCCTCAACATGCGAGCAAAGCCGGGCATAAACTAGTATCTTATAATATTAAATGAGCAATTGTTATATATATACATAAATATATTTGGTGTATTACGGAAACGGCTCTAACGATTTGAATAAAAATCTGTATTTAGATAAGGTAGCGCTTTTTAAGTTTATCTATAGTTGTCACTTCCGAAGAAACGCAATCTATACTGATAAATAAAATCGAAGTTCCTGTTTTTAATGTCAAAATAACAGCTTTTTACTCTTCTTATATGAAGATGAAGAAAACAATTTTATACATTTTTATCTGTCTGCTTGTTCATTTCACTTAATCTCTGAAATGGCTGGATCGATTTTGACGGGACTTTCACTGGCAGATAGCTGATAATATAAGGAGTAACTTAGTTTACTTTTATTTTACAAAAAGAATTAGGGTTCCGCGCAAAAAAATTAAAATTCAAAATTGCGAACAAAATCCGCATACCTAGGGACGCACACGAGCGAAGCGATGATAAATCGCTAGCTATAAATAAATAAATATGTTGGTACATTAACACACAGCACCATCTAGTTCCATGGTAAGCTACGAGGCCTGTGTTACGGATACCGGATAGTTGATACACTACACATATATAACTTTAAATACATACATATTATAAATATAACATATTTTATACATATATATACTTCAAAAAACCATATAATCTATAACAACTTTTTCAATACTCACTGTTTCTCAAAGGGCCTCTCATATACTTTACAAAGGCATATACTGTTCACAATTTGGTCGGATATATCATTTTGTTGCGCCAATCTGTTGAGATGCTCGTGAATAATGGACGCACCTGGAAAAAAATTGTTAACTAGATACCCCCCGATAGCATACGGAGTGGACGTGTCGATACTCTTTTATTTTAATTAGAACTCGAAATATAAATTAAACTTACAGTGTTCTTCATAAGTGTCATAATCCCACGACAAGTGATCGTCTTATACGTGTCGTCGCAATTTTCACTTCCAAGTGTATTTACATCCCCACGAAAACAAGGTACGAAAACTAATCTTACTCTTGTGCACAACAATCCACCGCTTTTCTTACTTATATACTAAACACAAAATAGCGAGTAATAATGAGTGTTGTACGATAGCCACCAAAGTCATCTATTACATGTCAAGAAGACAATGGGAACTCAATGGCAATAGCAAGAAGTTTTGATGGAGCTGGCGGATCACAACCTGATTTAAGAAAACTTAACGAATATGCTTTAGATTCTGAATCGCAACACCAAATTACCTTTCGCCATAAGAGAAAACATCCGGATAACGATCTTGCCGCGAAATTTGAAATCTTTCAAGCCAGTATTAAGACAATTCTAACGGATATGGCCAAAACTCAATCTGAAAACTTAAATAGAATATCTCAGGATGTTTCATCAATAAAAGAAGAAATTAGCCAGATTAAAGCTACAACAGACTATTTATCCATAGAACAGAACAAGTTAAAACTACAATTGGCTGATATCTCAGATTTTAAAACTACTATTGAAAAGAAAGTAGAGAACCTCGAAAATAAAATTCTAACTTTAAAGCCGACCATCACTGCACAGCCGCAACTCCAACAATCTTTTTGTTACGAAGATTTTGTATGCGAGACTCAAGAGCGACTACAAAGAGAAAAGAACTTAATCATACAAGGAATCCAAGAAATACAATCTACAAGTTTAGAAGTGAGACGTAATCATGATTTTAATGAGGTAAAGAACGTGATAAGAATGGCTGTCGCTGATTGCACAGAGCCGATAAAAACCATTCGCTTAGGAAAATATAACCCTAACAGCCACAGACCAATCAAAGTTATTTTTGCAGCATGTGATGCACCAAAATCAATTTTACGTAACAAGGCAAAAGTCAAACCTGAAAGCATAAAAATATATTCTGATGAGACCCCCCACCAAAAGAAATATCGAGAAAACTTAAGGGAAGAACTAAGACGACGTCAAAGTAGCGGTGAAAAAGACATTACTATAAAATACATCCATGGCGTACCCAAGATTACTAAGACACAGTCAAAAAACTAATTGCGCATAGAGATAGCATGGATGAAGAATCTTATACATATGTATCCCACGACGTAACAGACAAATATGAAAACCTAGTAAAAATCTCAAAATCTTTAAAAATTTTCTACGCCAACGCACGCAGTATTGTGAAACCTGGTAAACTCGATGAGCTCAATTGCATTATTCATAGCATACCAAGCCATGTGCATGTTATAATACTGACGGAAACCTGGATTAAAACTGAATCCGAAGCAATAAGTGTTACTCTCCCTGGCTATTCCCATTACTATAACTATAAAGAAATACGAGGTGGAGGTGTATCCATCTTTGTACTCAACAGCCTACAACACACTCTTGTGGACGAACTGTGTAAATGTGACAGCCACTACCTATGGGTCCATATAAACAAATATTCTTTAGACATTGGTGCCGTCTATAGATCTCCAAGAACCAGCAATAATGACTTCCTCGAAGAGTACTCACAACAGTTATTAAAGAGGAAAAGAGCTATTGTATTTGGTGATTTTAACTATGACTTACTTGTTTCCAATAGATCAGTAGAAAACTACACAAAAATGCTGTCAGAAAATGGATATACGATCTTAAATAATATAAATCCACAGTTTTCAACCAGAGATACTTTAGACTAAAAATTCCATCCTTGATCATATTTGTACGAGCTTAAAAAACCACAAGTTTCACCTGTCTGTAGTTAATCCACCCATTGCAGATCATAAACAGCTGTATTTAGAAATAGGAAAATATATACCCGAAGTAAGAAAGAAAATAAAGTACCAAGCTATAAATTATAAGAGTTTATATAATTCAGTTGAAACATCAATTAGGAACATTCCGGATGTTGATTATAGACACCTGGAAAGCTTACTAAAAGAGGCTGTACAAGCTAACAAAATAACTAAAATAAAAGTACAAAATCCGCCACGTTCCGATTGGATAAATAAAGATATAATTTAGGCTATAAGGACAAAAAATGAAAAATGGACTATGTACAAAGACAATCCAGATAATAATTCTACTAAAGAAGAGTTTCTAACTGTGAAACATGAAGTAATGCAACAAATTCTAAAATTAAAAGCTAGCTATTATATTAAAGCATTCAATAAATGTAAAAAAAAACCTTTAAAGATGTGGGAACTAATTAATACATTAGCTAATAACAAAATTAAATCAAACTCTGCTCCTTCCAAAATAAATACACCGTCAGGTCCTATCACTGACATAAAAAATATATGTGATCATTTTAACAATTACTTTGCGACAATTGGTTCGATACTAGCAAACCAAATGAATAGTCTACATCCAACTAAGAATCTATCTAGACTGCTTTCAAATTCGAAAAAAAATTATACGGGAGAACTGCGTACTCTAGCTGCAACTACGGAAACGGAAATTAGTAAGATAATTGACAATCTCGATACAAATACTAGTACCGGTCTGGATGGTATAAGCTGTAAGACTGTAAAATGTTTAAAAAACTTAATAGTACCAAAATTGACTATTTGTATTAATCACTGCTTGCAACATGGTTATTTTCCAGATTCCCTAAAGTTAGCAAAAGTTTGTCCTATCTATAAGGCAGGTTCAAAATCAGACACTGGAAACTACCGCCCCATCTCAGTTCTCCCTATACTCTCAAAAATTTATGAAAAAGTCATTCACAATCGGCTTTATACATATTTAGAAAGCATTAACTTTTTATCTAACAATCAGTTTGGTTTTCGCGCTAAATGTAATACTCTTACGGCCACTACTGATCTAGTCACAAACTTAAGGAACAATATAGACAAAAAACAAATAGGACTAGGCGTCTTTATTGACTTGAAAAAGGCATTTGACACTATAAGCCATGACTTACTTCTTAAAAAGCTACATAGTATAGGAATCACACATGCTGCTTATGACATCTTTCGTTCTTACCTATCCAATAGGTACCAAGTAGTCCAAATTGGCGAAGTGCAGAGTAGCCGCGAAATTCTAACATTCGGCATACCACAAGGGTCAATTCTTGGCCCACTGTTGTTCCTAATTTATATAAATGATATCGATGACCTAAATCTAAAGGGTGATATCACATTATATGCTGATGATACCAGTTTATTTTACTTTGGCAGTGAAATTAAACCCATAATTAGCCAAGCACAACAAGACTTGAATTGTCTTAATCAATGGTTTCAAGAAAATCTACTCACTATTAATATAAGTAAAACGAATTATATAATATTTAGCGCAAAAAACAAAAAAATTGATAACCATCTGCCTTTATGCATTAATAACGAACCATTAACGAGAGTTTATTCAGAAAAGTACTTAGGCTTATATATGGATCATCGTCTTTCATGGGACATACATATTGATAAGTTATGTTCAAAAATATCCACCCTAATAGCAAGACTTAGAGGCACAGTTCGTTGTTACCCAAAATCTATTAGACATCTTATATACAATTTAATGGTAAAACCTCACTTTGAGTAAATAATTGAAATTTGGGGAACTTCTGCTAAAACCAACCTAAAAGCTTTACAAATAAAACAAAACAAAATTATAAAACTACTTTTCCACTATAACTATCTTACTCCAACTGAGAAAGTGTATAAAGAAACAGGGCTAATGACCATATCACAAATGTATAAATATAACATATGTATTTTGGTGCAAAAGATTTTGAATAAAAATATTAACACAAAACTATCATTTACAAAAATAGGACAAACACAAAAACGTATAACTAAACGGATGAATAACATTTCTTTAATAAAACCTAGAACCAATTACGGTAAAAGAAGCTTACTATACGAAGGAGCACAGTTATATAATACCTTACCAAATAATATTAAAGAAATTCAATCTTTCATTTTATTCAAAAAAACACTGAAGTACCACATCTTAAAAGAATTTTCAAGGCACTAAAATAGTTGAACCTAATATATACATTATGCTTTAATACTTTCCTACTATAATTTTTATTGTGCAAATATTGATTAATATCTTGGTTTAAATATTTTTATACAAAAATCAACTAACTAATAAGTGTTTGCATAAATTGCTATCTAATTGCAATCGCTAAGGCAATACGTAATGATGCATGATGTTCTTATATACCCACATTATTGTAACCGATGAATTTATTTTCTGTAGTTTTACATTTTTGTGTACCGCCCGTATGCTTGTATTTACTATTAAGATGTATCTTGTTTTCTCAAATACTTAAGTGAATTGTATTCTTTTTTTTGAGAAATAAATTCTTAAACCGTAATATTTATATAAAACTAGCGACTCACAAACAAATCTATCCCACGGGAACGGTACATTTTTCCGGGATGATATATAGCCTATAGCCTTCCTCAGTTAACGGGCTATCCAATGCAAAAAGAATTTTTCAAATCGGATTAGTAGTTTCTGAGTTTAGCTAGTTCAACCAAACAAACAAACAAACTCTTCAGCTTTATAATATTAAAAATAATAAAGTGTAGACTAGCAGAACTCGCGGCTTCGCTCGCGATCAAACTACGAAAAACACGAAATTTCATGCAAATATGACCACGGAATAAAAAGTTTCATACAAACTTTTATCCCCTATTTCACCCCCTTGGGGGTTGAATTTTGAAAAATCCTTCCTTAGTGGAAGCGTACATCATAAGAGGAATACGTGTGCGAAATTTCAATTTGCTAGCCTTAACGGTTTGGCCTGTGCATTGATACATCAGTCAATCACTTTTGCCTTTTACATATATAGATAACGCTATTGGACTAATATTGTAATTGTCAAAATAGGTGTTGCTCCTTCACACTAATTAGATTTGCATTTAGTTTAAGTAGGAAAAAAAGGAGATCATCTATATTTTCTCTATTCCATCTCAATCTCCTCTTTATAACAACACACGCACACACACATCTTTCCAACATCATAGACACTACACTTTTCCCAGAACATAAATAAAAAATAAAATAATGAACATCCTAACCCCCACCACAGAACAAATCCCACCAATCCCACGGGATAAATAAAAAACTTTAACAATCTACAACCATACAACTTACATAATCACAGACTAAAAAAAAATAATCTAGAATAAAAAAAAAATAAAAAATCTCACCATCATCGCACACTTTCAGCCGCTGCAACCTGGCTATGTCCCATTCCGTGGGAGCCAACTCGTTCCCGGGGGACAGATGTAAAGCGCGGACGATGTTAGCGCCTATCGACACCGTGTTGCCATCTGGAAATAATAATATTATTTTATTGAAGTAAAACTTGTTTACGCACGCTTGACTTGAGGGGGTAAGCTGTTGATTGCGTTACGAAAACATGTACGTACGTTTGTTGCCATGGTAACCGTTGTTATTGTCCGACAGTTGATATATAATATTATATTCTTTCCTCAAATTATATTCTATAAATATATGATTGTAACATGCCTAATATGCGTTATTCAATTATTTTTATTAAAATTTATCATTCCTTTTACAATCAGAGTTGTGACATACGGGATGAAATCTTTAGCTATTTTTGTTCTGTTACGCCAAAGATGTATAACTTCTTACGTGCGTGCATAACGTACACACACACGTTTTTTTTTTTTTTTATATTTTGGTGTGTTTTAATGTAATTGCGGAATCTGCCACAGCGCCGAAGAAGTTTTACTTCAACCGCGCGTAAATATTACACGTACTTTTTTTATTATTGACTTACATCTATACAAATAAATAAAATTGAAGATGTTGTGAAATTGAACAACAAAAACTGGCACCTACTTTGAAAATATTTCATTAGGTATCTGTAGTAAATGAAAACTGTCAATCAGTATTTTTTTTTTTTACTTTTTAGCGTTTTTTTTTTTTTTGAAGTTAGTTTTTATGGAATTTAAATTTTAATTAAATAGCCTAACTACTTAACTTCAACATGACATGACTGATTTTTGACTAACTTTTTATTTTATTGATAATAATTAATACTAAGTGTGTGTTTTGTTTATAAGAGAAATTATAGTTTGATTATTTTTAAGTCTATGGTTTTTTACTGTTCATTAAAAGTTTATTTTAGACAACTATTCAAAAAAGAATTACGAATAATGCCGAATACTGAATAATAGCGAGTGTTCCCGGCATCTCTAATAAAAAGTATCCTATATCGCTCTCCAGCCCTCCAGCTATCTCCACACAAAAAATCACACAAATCCGTCACTCTGTTTCGACGTGAAAGAAGGACAAACAAACAAACACAGTTTCACATTTATAATATTAGTATGGGATATTATGGGAAGTATGGGATTATTATGGGGTTTTCTCCACTCACCCCGTGCCAGTGCAGCGAGCAGCTCCTTCAGGAACCGCTCCAGCACGTCGACACCGTCCGCCAGCGTGAGGCACAGGCGGCAGTGGCAGCCGAAACGCGCTCGGTACGACCACTCCGACTTCACCATTTCGTAGCTCCTGTAATATCCAATTAACGATATTCAATTAAAACATGTATGTGTATATATATATATATATATATATATATATATATATATATATACACATATATATACATATATTTGGTGGTTGTTGCGAGATATGACAAAACACAAATAAAAGTCTATGTACGTCACGAATTAAATTGTAATAAAAAGTCAACACACACGTAAAAACAGTACAGAAGGAATAACTTAGGCCTACCGCATATATACAACTTTTAATCGAACAACTGTTTAGTTGTATGTGAAAAGTATATGGAAATGTATGGAGGACCGCATACTATCAACTAGCTAGTTGCTCGACAAAATAATCAAAAAACCACATCGACTGCTTTTTGACTAATCAGTCGAACAACTATCGACCGACAGCTCAATGTGTATTGCAATGTATTGAAGCACGCATACGCTCGACTAAACAGTCGATGCGTGACAGTCGTTCTGCCACGTTTAGCTCAGTTTGTAGTGACCCTACTTGCTGTACAAGCGGTCGCGGGTTTGAGTCCCGCTGGGGGCATTTATTTGTGTGATGATAACGAATGTTTGTACTCCAGTCATGGGTGCTTATCTTTATAATGTGTATGTATTTAAAGTTATATATGTGTAGTGTATCAACTATGGAACCAGATGGCGACGTGTTTTATTGTCCCAACATATATTATAATTAGTAAAAATATATTTTACTAAATAATTATTTTTATAAAAATACAAATATATTAATAAATATATTTTATCATAATTATTACTTATAAAAATAAATATTTATTATAAGCAAAGCATAAGTGTGTACTTTTTTTTATTTACCATTGCCCTTGTATTCGAACATAATTGAGTTCTACAAAACAACCTCTTAAGATACGAAACAAAAGAAAACTAAAATAAATATGTTACGACAGAGTTGATTGTATGCGCACCCTCGTCGACTAAACTGTTTGGTCGTCATGAAATCGACACAAGCCCACAACTCGACTAAACAGTTAAATCGATGTAACAGTTGTATATATGCGGTAGGCCTTAGGGAGATACACAATATACAAAGAGTTACAGCACAAACGCAAGAAGTCCACATACAAATTCACGAAAAACGATTAAATTATATAAAACAAGTAAGGCCTACCGCATATATACAACTGTTACATCGACTAAACTGTTTAGTCGAGTTGTGTGCTTGTGTCGATTTCATGACGACCAAACAGTTTAGTCGACGAGGGTGCGCATACAATCAACTCTGTTGTAACATATTTATTTTAGTTTTCTTTTGTTTCGTCTCTTAAGCGGTTGTTTTGTAGAACTCAACTATGCTCGAATACAATGGCAATGCTAAATAAAAAAAAAGTACACATGCTTTGCGTATAATAAATATTTATTTTTATAAGTAATAATTATTATAAAATATATTTATTAATATATTTATATTTTTATAATAATAATTATTTAGAAAAATATATTTTTACTAATTATAATATATGTTGGGACAATAAAACTCGTCGCCACCTGGTTCCATAGTTAATACACTACACATATATAACTTTAAATACATATACATAAGCACCCATGACTGGAGTACAAACATTCGTTATCATCACACAAATAAATGCCCCTAGCGGGACTCGAACCCGCGACCAATTGTACAGCAACTAGGGTCACTACAAACTGAGCCAAACGTGGCAGCACGACCGTCACGCATCGACTGTTTAGTCGAGTGTATGCGTGCTCCAATACATTGCAATACATATTGAGTTGTCGGTCGATAGTTGTTCAACTGATTAGTCAAAAAGCAGTCGATGTGGTTTTTTGATTATTTTGTCGAGCAACTATCTAATTGATAGTATGCGGTCCTTCATACATTTCCATATACTTTTGACATACAACTAAACAGTTGTTCGATTAAAAGTTGTATATATGCGGTAGGCCTAATTAGCGTCAGATAGTAAAGCATCGACTGTTTGCTTAGTAAAAATCACAAGTGGCCGGTAGATGGAAAACAAATTCCGATCTGCCGTATACTACGGGTTTCGCGCGGCTATGCTTGTGAATTATTGGACAGTGAAGAAATATTAATTAATAAATATAAATAATTAAGTTTATGTGTTGTGTGTATGTAGGTGTGTGTGTAATATAATATTAATACGTAAATTAAATAAAATATAAATATTATATGAAAAGTTTAATATATAAATATGATAAATTAAATATATTATGTTATAAGTCACCTACATCACTCCCCTCCAGAGGCCGTGTCTACGGACGATAAAAATCAGGGAAGTGTACTCTGCGTCCCGAACGTGTTGTTTTTACAGGACATTCCTTAGCAGGTGAAATGTCCTGTCGGGTTGAGGATGTGTCAGATGACAGTATATAGGCCGGTTTGAGGCGGTCTATGGATACTGTCTCATCTTTATTTCCCACGCGAATTGTGAAGGTTTTAGCACCTCTCTTAAGCACTTCGTATGGCCCAGTGTAAGCGGGTTGAAGTGAGCCACGTAGCACTTCATCCCTAAGGAATACGTGACTACAGTGGGCTAAGTCCTTAAAAACGAAGGCTCTGCGAGATTTGGAGTGGTGCTGAGGTGGAACTGGACGTATGCTGTTGGCAAATGACTTCATACGGGCTGAGAAATCCGTGATGTCGGTGGTGCTGGGCGCGACTTCATGGCCTAAAAATTCGCCAGGTAGGCGCAGTGGCTCACCGTACACCAACTCAGCCGATGAAGCCTGGAGGTCTTCTTTGAAGGCACTCCTGATGCCGAGAAGCACGAGTGGAAGTGACTCGGTCCAGTTCGCGTCAGCGTGACAGGTAATTGCTGCCTTCAACTGCCGGTGGAATCGCTCCACCAAACCGTTGCACTGTGGGTGGTAAGCCGTCGTCCTACGGTGATCGAAACCGATGGATCTAGACAGCTGTTGGAATAAGGCCGACTGGAATTGCCTGCCTCGATCGGTTACGATCTCGGTAGGACAACCATATCGGGCCACCCAACAGGAAATGAACGCTTTGGCCACTGTTTCGGCGGTGATGTCGGTAATAGGCACAGCTTCCGGCCATCGCGTAAAGCGATCGACGGCTGTGAGGCAATACCGATAATCACCAGCAGGCGGTAGCGGGCCGATCAGGTCTATATGGACGTGTTTGAAACGTGCTGAAGGTAAATCGTGCGTACCTAAAGGTGAGACAACGTGTCTAGTTACCTTCGAGCGCTGGCAAGACAAACACGCCTTAGCCCATTCACGGCAGTTTTTCCGCATCAGTGGCCAGACGAAACGTTGGGAAACGAGTTTGGCTGTGGCATTGGCGCCAGGATGGCTGAGTGAGTGCAGGCAGTTAAATACCTGCTGACGCAGTTGTTGGGGAACGAAAGGTCTGGGTGTCGGTGTACTGACGTCGCAGTACAAGACAGTTCGACTCCCAGGAATGGTCGTTCTTGTTAGACGAAGAGAAGAATCGCCTTCGAGATGCTCTGCCAGCTCTGGATCTGTGGCTTGGAGCTTGGCCATCACTTCAAGATCGACTGGCACCTGCAGTTCATTAACGCGCGACAAAGTGTCGGCGACCAAGTTGTCTTTGCCGGCAATGTGAACAATGTTGGTGGTGAACTGCGAGATGAAGTCAAGGTGTCTATACTGACGTGGCGAACAGTTACTTTTCCGCTCATGGAAAGCGTAACATATTGGCCTATGGTCAGTATAAACCGTGAAGTGAGTGGCTTCTAGCATATGCCGAAAGTATTTTATGCTCTCATAAATAGCAAGGAGCTCTCTGTCGTACGGAGAATATTTTACCTGCGATGGGCTCAACTTGCGAGAGAAAAATGCTAACGGCTGCCAGTCTCCATCTTTCAGCTGCTGCAAGACTGCACCTATCGCCGTATCAGAGGCGTCAGTTACTAGTCCCAGCTTAGCTTGTGAGTCTGGATGGGCTAAAAGGGCAGCATCACAAAGAATCTTCTTGCAAGCCTCAAATGCGCGCAGTGAATCCCCCTCTATGACGACTGGATGGGAAGCTTTGACCGATCCGGTCAGCAAGGCATTTAATGGCGCTTGAATTTGAGCGGCGTTAGGTAAAAATCGCCTGTAAAAATTCACCATCCCCAAAAATCGTCGGAGTTCTCGGACGGTTTTTGGAGGTGGGAACTGCGATATGGCCTGTACCTTGCTGTCCAGAGGTTTAGTGCCCCTTTCAGAGATTTGATACCCAAGAAACGTTACCTCAGACGCGCCGAAAACACATTTGGCAGTATTAACAAGTACGCCATAATCGCGCATACGTTCGAAAAGTTGACGTAGGTGGTCTTCGTGTTCGCGTGCAGTTTTACTGAATATTAAAAAATCGTCTAAGTATGGGTAACAAAAATCGAGTCCGCGAGTTAACTCGTCTACAAATCTCTGAAAGGTTTGACCGGCGTTCCTAAGTCCAAACGTCATATAGGGGAACTCATATAGACCGAAAGGTGTGGTAATGGCGGTCTTGGGAATATCCTCTTTTGCGACAGGGATTTGGTTGTAGGCCTTAACTAAATCTATAACTGAGAATACCGTACAACCAGACAAATTATGTGAAAAATCGTGAATATGTCGAATTGGGTACTGGTCCGGTATTGTTCGCGCGTTAAGTTGGCGATAATCGCCGCAAGGACGCCAGCCGTTGTCTTTTTTGGATACAAGGTGAAGAGGTGAAGCCCACGGACTGTCAGACGGACGTGCGGTCCCATTCGCTAACATGACATTGAATTCGTCTTTTGCGATTTTCAGTTTATCGGGGGCGAGGCGTCTAGGGGTGCATGATACAGGTGGACCTGGTGTAGTACGTATGTGGTGTGTAGTGTGATGCTTTGCGATTCCCGGAGTACCAGCAGGGCGTGTTATTTCCGGAAATTCGGCTAAGATTTTGTGATAAATACTATCACCACCCGTTATTACCTAAACACTAGATACATTATATCTTACATCTAAACATGCTACAGTGCTGACATTAGTTAGGCTATCAATTAGTTTTTGTTGGCTGACATCAACGATGAGACGGTAATGTGATAGAAAATCTACACCTATAATAGCTTTTGTGACGTCAGCTACGACAAATTGCCACGGATAGTTCCGACGTAAACCTAAATTCAGATTTAGTTGTATGTAGCCGTACGTATCAATAGCAGAACCATTGGCAGCACTGAGCTGATATGAGGTTTTACACCTGCGCTCACAAAGCGCGGAAAGTGGGTACACACAAATATCACTACCAGTGTCAATTAAATATTGTATACCGGTGCTGCGGTCCTTAATGAAAAAACGACCCGTGCTGGAACTGTGACAGTTGTTGGTCGTCATTACCAACTGCTCTGAGCGTTTCCGAGCTAAACGGGATGTTGAACGCCCGCGTCGATTTTCATCTCTGCGACGTTCAGTCGGTCGCAAACGGCGTTGAGATTGCATAGTCAAAGCACTCACCTGCCTTGTCAGCTCTGATACCTGATGTGCCAGCTGGTCTATCGGTGACACTGCTGCTGATGACGTGGTCGCGGCCGCTTCAACGTGGTACGTCGGCGCCGCGATGTCATGGACGCGGTCAGCCAGGTCGGCGAGTGCGCCCAGGGGTAGTGTCGCCTGCGACGCAAGAATCGGTTGCATAGATGTCGGCAGTCTGCTGGTCCAAATGGTTCTCACAAAATCCTCGGGTATCTCGGGTCCAGCAAGATGTTGTAGGTGGCGCAGGAACTGTGATGGCTTACGAGTGCCTAACTGCTCGTGCGTTAACAGTTGCTTAACCTTATTGTCACGGGATGCTGATAGTCGCTTGATAAGCTCGTCCTTTAATCGTTGGTAGTCTGGGGGTCCGGTGAGAACGTCCTCAACCTCGGCAGCATACTGTCTGTCGAGTGTAGCCAAAATGTGGTAAAATTTTGTCGTGTCATCGGTTACTTGCATAATTGCGAATTGTCCTTCAACCTGCGCGAACCATATCGCTGGTTTTTCAGGCCAAAACGGTGGTATCCTGATTTGCGGAGGTGGCTGTGAAGGTGGAGTACATTTAACGGGCGTCGCCATCTTGGCACGCGGTCGACGTTGACGCAAAGTAACATGACTCTGCGATTTTTCCGCCTCCGATCCGCTCGATCCCTGACTTGCTGAGTGCATGGACATTATTCTCCCTGCTGTTCTGTGCGGGGTCACCAGTTTGGTGGTTGTTGCGAGATATGACAAAACACAAATAAAAGTCTATGTACGTCACGAATTAAATTGTAATAAAAAGTCAACACACACGTAAAAACAGTACAGAAGGAATAACTTAGGGAGATACACAATATACAAAGAGTTACAGCACAAACGCAAGAAGTCCACATACAAATTCACGAAAAACGATTAAATTATATAAAACAAGTAATTAGCGTCAGATAGTAAAGCATCGACTGTTTGCTTAGTAAAAATCACAAGTGGCCGGTAGATGGAAAACAAATTCCGATCTGCCGTATACTACGGGTTTCGCGCGGCTATGCTTGTGAATTATTGGACAGTGAAGAAATATTAATTAATAAATATAAATAATTAAGTTTATGTGTTGTGTGTATGTAGGTGTGTGTGTAATATAATATTAATACGTAAATTAAATAAAATATAAATATTATATGAAAAATTTAATATATAAATATGATAAATTAAATATATTATGTTATAAGTCACCTACAATATATATATATATGTAATTATTTGAAATATGTACCTTAAATATGCTGATTATATTTTTGCGTTCTACTGTTTGTATGTATGTATGTATATATGTATGTACGTATTTATGCAAGTACACCGCCTACCATTTAATATACTGATTCTACCCTAAGGTTGCCTGGAAGAGATCGCTTATAGCGATAAGGCCGCCTGCTGTACATCTTTTTTTTATTGTTATATATTTCACTTCTCTATTTATTTCTTGTGTGGTGTGCAATAAAGTGTTCATTATTATTATTATTAACATTCTTTTATTAAAACTCTGTTTTGTATTCAGCCCTTTTTAACGTCCCACAGCTGGGGGTGGGCGTCCCTTCAATGCTAGGGAGTCAGGCCATAGGGTCGCGGTCGAATGCGAAAGCGACCCCGTGACCCCGTCCTGTCTTTTGCAATAGGGATCACCGTGGGGGTTTTAGTGGGTAGTCTGTCGCGGCAAGAGTCCCACATACCCCGCGCGCCCCCCGCGCACGGGCACCCGTAAAGGGGTTTCCCCACGAATCAAAAAAAAAGGGGGTGGCCGAGTGCGGGTTGGCAAAAAAAATATATATTTTAAATAAAATTACTATGTTCGGTTTTTTTTTTTTTGTTTTATTTCAGTTTCAATGAAACAGAAAAATATTAAAAATCGGAAAAGATACATTTTGTTTAAAATGTGAATATAATATTCACGTAAATATAGCAAACTTTTTAGTAGCTTCCCCTTCTCCTTTTACGTCAAATATTCACATATTAAATCGACCAAAGTGTTTAAGTTTTCTTTCATCAAACTCATATTTCAAAGTATTTGTGAGTAAACAGATGGACATGTCAAAAGTTTAGGAGTCAACAAACTGACATGTTAACAAATGTCAAAGTAGTTGGGAGTCAACAGACTGATATTTCAAAATATGTAGGAGTCAACATACTGACATGTTAACACATGTCAAAGTAGTTGGGAGTCAACAGACTGATATGTCAAAATAATAATAATAATAATGTTCTCCTGACCGATTCCGGCCACGGCGGCCAATCTCATTGAGACTAGCCAACTGCGCAGGAGATATTATAGTGCAGCGCGTGTACGCGCAGACACAAGTGCACTCTCTATTCCTGTCACTCTCATACTCCGGTGGGACGACTACTCGACACTCGCGGTGAGAGTGTCGGCGCAGGACCGACGCGACACGTGCTCTCCGAGGCACGGGGGTGACACACCGCCAACTTCCCAACTCCGGGCTGTTACTGAGGCTTACTTACAGAAACTGCCTCGGTGGTGTAGTGGCTACCATGTACGGCTGCACATCCTGAGGTCCTGGGTTCGAGTCCCGGGTCGGGCCAAGTTTAGTTTATGTCAAAATATTTAGGAGTCAACAGATTGACATGTCAAAGTATTTACGAGTCAACAAACTGACATGTTCACACATGTCAAAGTAGTTGGGAGTCAACAGACTGATGTGTCAAAATATTTAGGAGTATACAGACTGACATGTCAAAGTATTTACGAGTCAACAAACTGACATGTTAACACATGTCAAAATAGTTGGGAGTCAACAAACTGACATGTCAAAAGATTATTAGTCAAGAGACTGACATGTCAAAGTATTTTCGAGTCAACAAACTGACATGTTTAATTCCACGTTAGAGCTGTTAAATTTGAAAATTACCATTCAAACTCATTCGTGTCTTCCTCACAATACGTGACACTGGCAGAATGTATTGCGTCTGTTAACACAACTCTAAGCCACAAAAGAAAAAAAGAAAAACCGACATATCAGAGTCTTTAGGAGTCAACAAACTCACATATTAGTAAATCATCAATACATAGTATAAAACAAAGTCGCTTCCCGCTGTCCTTCTGTCCCTATATATGCTTAGATCTTTAAAACTACGCAACGGATTTTGATGTAGTTTTTTTTAATAGATAGTCATTCAAGAGGAAGTTTTATATGTATAATACATGCATAATATAGTAGAGAAACACTGATAATTTTAGAGATTTCTAATGTGATGTCGTAAATAAACACATTTTTTGCGCTTACATTGCAAACGCTGGCTGAACCCTACGAGATAGATCAAAATAATGTACTACAGTATTGTACATCTTAAAAAGATCTACAAAAAAGTCCGCGATGGCATATGTCTATCTCTTAAGGATAACATACTATATCCATTTTACTACATCCAAGTTAGGGACGAACCCGAGCGAAGCGACGGTGAGTCGCTAGTGTTAAAGTATATAGGAGTAAACAAACTCACATGTTAGCACCAATGAGTGTATACATGAGCGCGCTGATCTCACACCACGAGTGGTACACCCCCAGGAGCCACTCCGCAACCGGGGTGAAGCCTTTCTTCTCTGCACTCTCCCTCTCTATGCTATCTGGTACAACTGGACCCTCTGCATTCTGTGGTTCTGAAAAGAGTATAACAAATATTTAAAGAGAACTGTTATAATACTTTCTTAGAATCACGCGAATATTTAACATTTTATATTATAACTTACCACACACATAGTTTAATAACGCGGCTTCGTCTTCCGGCGTCACTACAGGCTCTTCAAATTCAAACATTTCATTGCTAAGCCTGCGAACATAAAAACATAATTATATAAAACAGTTAATTCGTCAATTTGTTTGTTTTAATGCACCAGTCTCTGGAACTAGCAGTGCGATTTGAAAAATTATGTTTGCATTTTATAGGCTACTAGCGATATTTAACGTTACGTTTCAATGTCTAGTATAGATTTCTCAGAGATGAGATATTTTCCCGCAGTAAAAAGTATCCTATATGTTAATAATAATAATAATAATAATAATAATAATTTTTTTTATTGAACAAAAACACATAAAACAGTAAGCATATTACATACAAAAAAAAATATACATATATTATTATACAGGATAATTTGTTTTTTAAGCTCAGTTTAAATTAGGCTGTGTCGACTCAAAAGATATGGTAGCCTCTGTTGCCGTACTAGGAGACCTGTATTACGGCATACAGCGCCTATCCCCCAAATATGTTAGATTAATTATTATTATAAGCCATTTGATACAAAACGAGTTTTTTTTTTTAACATTTTAAAGGGTATTTAAGTAATAAAAAGCTAGTATTTATAATATTAAAAACAAATATAAAATATTATGTATGTATGTATATGTATGTGTGTGTGTGTTTGTGTGTGTGTGTGTTTGGAATGAAATATGAGTGGAAAAAATCATTAATTAAAAACACGTAAAATGTCCTCAGTTTCATCATATGATAAGTTAAGCAGGTAATTCACTATTTTCAATTTGCATGTTTTACTATTATCAGAATAAATTTTAAGTTTTTTATTAACTTGATTATAGATAAAAGGTCCTAAATAACTATAAAATTTGTGGATAAACATTGTTTTAAATTCCCTATCATTGTTACATACAGCAAAGTTTCTTCGTTTATCGATTTTGGATGGTTCAAATTTTAGCTCAGAATGTTGCTTTAATATAATATTTAATAAAAATAGTTGTCGAACCGTTAGAATTTCGCAGTACTGGTAAAGTGCCTGAGTTGGGTAAAGAAATGGCTTAAAGGTACATATTTTGAGAGCTGTACGTTGAGCTATCTCAATAGATTTTAATGTTGTTTTTGAGGCACCGCCCCAGGAAGAGATGCAGTAAGTGATAATAGATTGGCAGAGCGACAGGTAAACTCTCTTCATAATGATTGGCTCAACAATATGTCTAAGGTTTTTAAATATGTATGATAATTTACGGACTTTAATGGTTAAATTAGAAATATGTTGCTTGAAACTAAGATGGCAGTCTATGATTATACCCAAATATTTGATCGAATCTACTTGTTCAATTGATTGGCAAGAGCAATTTTGGTTGTCACTGCAAGAGTGAGTTAGTATACGATATTGCTCACTTGGTCGGTTTACTTCACGAATTGAGTATGCAATATATTTTGTTTTGTCCGAATTTAATGTTAACATATTATTTCGAAGCCATTCGGTGACATCATTAAAACCCTTTTGGGCGGTATCAAAGACTTCGGACCATGTATCTGCGGAAAAAACCAGAGCTGTGTCATCAGCATAGGAAAGAATTTTTCCTTGATATGTATTTAAGCATAATAAATCATTTATATATAACAAAAACAATGTTGGACCTAAAATGCTACCTTGAGGGACACCATACTCAATACAACGGCTATCACTAACGTTATCTCCAATTCGTATGCATTGAGTTCGTTCAGAAAGATAACTTTTGAAGAGTTGCAGCTGGCGATCTCTTATTCCAATTTTTTCAAGTTTCAGTAATAAAATTGGAATAGAAATTGTATCAAAGGCCTTAGCTAGATCAAGATAAATTGAGATAACCTTTTTCCCTCTGTCCAAGTTTGAGCTTATATAATTTGTCAAAGAAAATACTGCATCATTTGTAGATTTACCACGACGGAAGCCAAATTGATTAATCGAAATCATTTCATTTTTTTCCAAATAATCTATAAGCCTGTTATTTATTATTTTTTCTAAAATTTTGGATATAGCGGGTAATATGGATATAGGTCTGTAGTTGTTAAGGTTACTTTTATCACCACTTTTATAAATTGGATGAACTTCTGATTGTTTTAGGAACTTAGGGAAAACACCCTCATGAAGGCAAAGATTAAAAATATGTGTTAAAATTGGGGTTAAGAAATTTCTATTATCCTTTAGAATTTTATTTGATATTTGATCCCAGCCAACTGCACAGGTATTTCTTAAGCCTGTTATAAGTCTATTTACTTCATCGTCTGTTGTTTCTAGTAATACAAATGACTTAGAATGCGAGTTTAAGTGAAGTGTTGAGGAAAAATAATTTCTGTAATGGGTTAGGTTACTATTAAACTGTGTTGCTAAATTTTTACCTACATTTATGAAGTGGTTATTAATTAAATTAAGGGAATTGGCCGATGAAGTTGATATATTAAGCAAATTTTTAGAGAAATCATCTTGTTTACTTGAGTTATTTATTTTAGTTTTTAGGACGTTCCATAATTTTTTATTATCATTTTTTGCATTATTGATTTCATTTCTGTCATAATTATTCTTTAATTTTTTTAAAAGTGAGTTGCAAACATTTCTATAACGACTATATGATAATTTAAGTATTTCGTTATTTGGAAATAGTTTAGTTTTTTTATGTAATTTGTCTCTGGATCTAATACAACGTAATATACCAGGTGTGATCCATGGTTTTAAGATTTTTTTTCTAGAAGATAATGAAATTTTAAGAGTATTATTAGATATTATTCTCTTTAAGGTATTTGTTAAGTATTCAATACAAAAATTAGGATCTATAGATGTTAGTATAGGTTTAAGGTTTATTTGAGATATTTCCGTTTTAATATTTTGTATGTTAAGTTTTTTATAAGTAGTTGTAACAAACAAACGGTTGGATTTTAAGCTCATGCATAATAAAACAGAATTATGATCAGTGATATGTTCTTTTGGAACTACGGTCATAGAAGGAAACGAAGTTTTAAGAAGGACATGATCTAGGCATGTGCCACTTTCTTCTCGAGTTACCAAGGTGTGTGCTGGTAATAGACCGTGAAAAGCTGCAAGTGCCAGATAACGATCACTCATTGAATCTACCTTTTTGATATCTATATTAATGTCCCCAATTACTATAATATTTTTATAATTATGTAGCTTCTGTAGAATTAAATCAAAAGATGTAAGAAAACTATCTATGCTATGATATGATGGTGATCTGTAAATGCATATAATCGCTATATAATTGTCTTGGGAGGCTATTAAACAGTTACCGTCTACAAATTGTGGTTCTTCAACTGAGAATTGCAAATCATCTTTCATATATAGCACAACACCATCATTTTGTATTGTATTACGTTTTGTCATAAATGATTTGTAACCAATTAACTGAGGTTTAAACAATGTATCCCTAATCCAACATTCAGTCAATACAATAACATCCAGATTAAGGTTCAATCTCTCCATAAAAATTTCTAATTCCGGCATATTACGACTAATACTTCGTATGTTTTGAGTCAAGATCATTAATTCTTTTAAGGAGCTAGGTATAAGTTTGTGACAGTTTTCAACATCACAAGTTAACTCTTTCGAGACAGATATATTTTCTATATCTTGAGAAATGTTAATTAGACTATCGAATATGATTTTTTATAAAAACAGTCTCTAGTAAAACCATAAATGAAACGAAAACAAATTACCGCTAGATTTTTATGTGTGTTTTTAATTGTATTACGTATATTAGTGTATAGTGTATATTGTAAAGTGTATTGTAATGTGTATAAATTAGACAACATATAAAGGTTTAATAATTTTCTTATAAATATTTCGTGAGTATAACATAACATATTCTGTGTTTTAAGTTTACATTTTAGTTTTAAGTTTATACATAGTTGGCGAGACATTAACACAGAGTTTAAATAATTATACAAAGAGAAATACTCCAAAACAATATTTTTGTAGTAAAAAATATTTTTAGTACATAAAAAAGTTATAATTTTAGATTCAAGAATATCAATTAAAAGATTATCAATACTAAGAAAACATAAATGGCCTAGTCATATTATAGCCTTTTTGATGAGTTCAAGCTGTTGTTCTGATTTCACGAGGACTTGAGGTGCACCTTCAGTTTTCCTCAAAAATACGCGCCCATGAGCAGTCCAGCAATATGAGTAATTACAACTCTTTGCAGTTTCTCGTGCTAAGAAAAAGAGTCGCTTTGCTTTTTTTGAGAGCATTTCAGAAATAAATATTTTTTGAACGTTGTCTTTGTAGCCCAAACAAGAGGTATTTAAAGATGTAGAGTTATTTTTGTTGTAGTTCTTAAACGATTTTATTATATTTTCTTTAATTAAAGGTGTGGTTAACTTTACAATCACGGTTTTTTTATTATTTTCTTTATTTGAAAATCTATATGTATCATATATATCTGTGTTAGAAACCGTAGCATTTATTGTATTCATTAGAGAGCATACTGTTGACTTTAAGTTCTCTTTGGATTCGCTCATGGTGTGAGGTATATTACGGATTTCAATTTGTGATGAGTTAGCCTGCCTTTCAAAATCTTCCATCCTATCGCTTAATGTAGTTATAATTTTCTGTTGTTCCATGCATAATGTCTCAGTAGTTTGGAGTTTGCGTTTAATGTCCTCATATTCATTCGAAAGAAAGTTAAGAGATTTTTCCATTTCGATATTAATGCGCTGAATTTCGAGATTTTGTCTTTTCACCTCGGATATATCCTGGCTTAATTTATGAAAAGTTGCATCTTGCTCTTTCTTCCAGTCACACAACATGTCTTTTATTTCTTTTTTGAAAATTTCAAAGTCGTCCTTTACAAGAATATCTTCGTGGGGCTGATTACGAAGTCTACGTTTTTTTCTAGAATCCAAGTTAGGCTGTACTTCAGTTGAGGTTTTCGAGTCTTTAATGGACGTAATATCTGATTCTGAACCATAGGCTTGTTGACGTGATAAGGGAGAACGAAGCATTTTGAAAGTGAACTTGATGTATAAATTTTATATGCAATTGAATCTGTTATAGAACCAGTACTGCCCTCTTGCTTCAAGTGGCAACGATAAATAGTCTCGAGTACTATTGTTTCCGGTAGATGGCAGTAGTTTTGTCACATATAATGTTGGAATGCGACTATTGCATACGATAATTTTATATTCTGTGACAATTGATCGAGTTTTTAAGTGTCAACGGCAATTTGTAAATGTAATGTTGTTTGGAAAACATAAGTGATTTGCGTAAATACCTTGTAGGAAGGAGGTTTATGTGATGCCTGTTATTTGGAGATGTGCTATGTGGATTGTTCGTCACGATGATGCATTTTTTTTCACCAAATTAGTTAATAATACATTTTTAACAATTAAAATGAATAGAACAGCTGTTGTCGCTTTGACGTGCACGGGGGGAGGGGAATGTTGACCCAGATAACCAGCTATCATAATAACAAATTTAATCAAAATCTGTCCAGTGGTTTTCTCGTGATGGGGTCACAGACAGACAGACAAAAATTCTAAAAATTATAGATTCGGCCTTTGTATCGATATTAATGACTATTTCAATAAGATTTTTCAAGAAATATTTAATGTACAGATTCGACTCAGAATTTTATTATATGTATAGATAGGTTATGTGGGAAGCTTATAGGCTATCTAACATTAAATTGTTAACGCTAAATTGTTTTTATTTTTGAAGTAAAACTTCTTTAGAATCGTTGTGATTTGAAACTCGATGAAACGAAAATGCGACACTAGAAAGAGGCAGACACATGAATAAATAGCATTAAGCCGGCGAGAGAATGAGATACAATACATTGCCACGTTGCCATGGTAAACGTTGTTATTGTCTGACAAATATATAATATTATATTCTTTCCGTATATGATATTCTATAAATATATGATTGTAATATGCCCAATATGCCTTATTTAATTATTGATTTGTTTTAATTTAATTGTGATATTTGCCAAAGAAGTTTTACTTCAACCATGCGTTAAGGTTACACGCACCCATTTTTTGTTTTTTAAGAGGCCTATCACAAAATGTACTGATTTCTATGGTATTGTGTTCGAGCGGCCGACGCATCGCTGTTTCTAGCATTGTAATGTAATGTAATGTAGGGTGGACTCAATTATCCGCATTTAGACTCAAAGTTGGTCCGTTATGCGTCCTGAATCCTGGCTAATCTAGCCAGCCTAGCTCCTGGGAGCTTCACAGGCTTCGCGGAGCGACCTCACTGATCCGAGGGTTTCTTTGCGTTGTCGAGCCACTGCCTCGCATTCCAGGATCACGTGGGTGACCGATTCTTCGGCACTGAAACACCCTCTGCATAGAGGACTATCAGTCCCGCAGGTTATAAATAGATGTTTGTTTAAGTGACAATGACCCGTAATTATATTCTATCTATCTATCATTATTTTTAGATTAGTTCTATTGAGACTTAATAGTCGTTTTGTCAGTCGCAGGCTTACTGCGGGCAGTGTTTTACACTGCCTGCATTCTGTGGTTTGCGACCATCTAAGGTTTTGCAGTTCTGTGGTTCTCTGGCGGATCCAGGTTCGAACTTGTGAGAAACGTAAGGGGAAGAGTGGGTAAGGTTCGTTTCTAGCATTTTCTGCAGTTGTAATTACTTCTATGTAAAGTTTCCAATTAATAATGAAAATTTGCGAAAAGCGAGGCCACTATGAACTATATTAATAACTATTGTCCACCATACAATAAGTCAAAATTGTCGAAGAGTTTCAATTTCTCTGAATAAGAACGTCAAAAATGGGCATTAAATTGAAAAATCACGGTCATAATGTAATAGGCCTCTTAAATAGATTAAAAAAAACATCCTTACACATCAGGCGCAGAGTCCAAGGCCGCGTCATCCTCTAAGGCCATTTCATCCCTCACGCTGTCTTCAGCGGATGCTAGCAACTGAAAAAAATATAGTACAATAAGAATAATATTATATTAATATGTAGGCAGTGGAGCCCAGTGGTAACGCGCTCGCTTGGGAAACTGTAATATATGTGTTCGAATATATGTAGAATACTTCAATATTTTGATAGTTGTCAATATTGATTTAGAAATAAAAGGAATTTTTACTAATAATTATCCATATATTTCAGAAACCTAATGAAGCGGGTTCAAATCCCGGGTCTCGCACCTCTGATATTTTCATGTGCGAATCATTTCTAACATGATCACCACTTGCCTTACGGTGAAGGAAAACATCGTGAGGAAACCTGCATGTCTGAGAGAACCTAGTAAGTTTTCGAAAGACATGCTCAGTCCGCACTTGGCCAGCGTGGTGGACTATGGCATGATCCTCCTCGTATTGAAGCATGATGACTTCTTGTCTTACGGTGAAGGAGAACGTGGTGAGGAAACATGCATGTGTGAGAGAACTTAGCAATTTATCTGCAGACATGCTCTTGCCGCACTTGGCCAACGTGGTGGACTGTGGCCTGATCCCCCATTGAAGGGAGGCCCGCCCCCAGCACTGGGACTTTAAAAAAAGACCGAATACAATACAGATATATTACGCATAAATTAAAAATGTTCGCACTTCCTTAGATTTACGCAAATATTTGACATTTAAAAAAAAAACATATCTTTTCAGTATATTTCGCGGATTTATTTTGCTTTTTGATGCCCAACGTGTTTCGAATGCTTTACAGCAATCATGGTCACGGGAGAGACTCTTGCGAGAGAAAAGATCAATTTCTGGTGGATACCCCCCCCCCCCCCCTCCCTCCCCATGAGTCGTGTTTGTTAATGTTTTATGATTTAAAAAGAAATAATCGTCTGGAAAAAGAGTGGGAGGTCTACCACATAGATCGGGATCTCCTATAATCAAACCTTCTTACTAACCTGCAATATATCCTCGTGCCGGATGAGGAAGTGTTCAGGGTCTGAGGCTGTGGGGTCGGCGCTGAGAAGCGGCAGGAGGTACTGCCCCATAGCTGGTGGTTCCACTTGCTGTCAACGATAAAGTTATTATATATACAGATAAATAAAATTAAAGTGTCCGTGTGTAATTTCAAAATAACAGCTTTTTACTAAATGCATATGAAATTATATACCATACTTATAAAGAGAAACACAATTTTTCAAATTTTTACATTTCTGTTTGTTACAGCTAATCTCCGAAAGGGCTGAACCGATTTTGACTGTACTTTCACTTGCAGATAGCTTAAGTTAAAAGGAATAACTTAGGCTACTTTTATTTTAAAAAAAGAATAAGGGTTCCGCTCACAAAAAATTAAAACGTACTCGACGCACCCTCACGAAGCGAGAGTAAGCCGTTAGTATGTACATATATGGCAAAAGTTTCTGTTTGTGTATGTTTATGCAATAAAATGTATGACAAAAAGCCATCTATCGGCACACCAGTACGAAGCTAGGGCAAGTAGCTATTTACAAATTAAAGTTTATTGTATGTATGCATCCCTATTGACGTCCCACTGCTGGGGGTGGGCCTCGCTTCAATACGAGGGGGGATCACCATGATCATCATGATGACTATTTCATAAAAAGACCTATTCTTAATATAAAGTATTCTATACATATTGATTTGAATAAATGAAAAAACAAAAAAAAAACTCACCGATCCCTTATGATGATAGGCGGGACAGTCGATATCTAAGCCGACATCTTTGCTGAAAGAACTGTCTGTGCTGCCAGCTGTAAAAAAAAACAAAAAAGAATTAAAAAAAAAAGTAAATTGACGATGTAATGTAATAGGAAGAATAATGTTCTTGACAATTTAGGCCACGGCGGCCAATCTCATTGAGACTAGCCAACTGCAGGAAATATTATAGTGCAACGCGTGAGGGAGAGAGACACATAACGTGCACACTCTGTCCTTCTCACTCTCATACTCCGGTAAAATAACATTCAACACTTAACACTTCGAGAAACGATAACAGAAAACCCAATAATTGCAGTCGAACCGACCCGGGACTCGAACCCAGGACCAATCATCGTAATTTAGTTATTAGCTATAGTCAATTTTCAACTTGTTCCATAAGTTTGCGACCCTTTATTTAGTCGTCTTGAAACGGGAAGCGATTTTGAAAGTTTGCCAGAGTGTATTTTTTTATTGTTGTGTTGCCATTTACATATCAATTTTTGTATTATTTCCTTCACAATTTTTTTTCTAACAGTTTATCAAAAAAAAGTATATTCTAAATATTCAGTATCGAGCCGGATAATGTGTTACTACCTGGTATCCGGCCGGATAATAAAACGAGGCCGGATAGTTATCCTATATATCCGCACACAAACACTCACAATGATCATCCAACTCAGTCCACTGGTCGTCAGAGTCGGAGTCAGCGCCGACATCCGACGCGTCAGACAGTACCTCGCACGTGCGCGTGCGCATACTGGCTACACGCCGCGCCACCGCAGAACGACGGCGAGACACCTGGAAAAAATGGCGGATAAATATATATACATCCATCCACAGGATTTAAAAAGCTTTACTACATATTATAAATTACATAATATAATGTCCTCCTGACCGTTTCCGGCCACGGCGGCCAATCTCATTGAGACTAGCCAACTGCGCAGGAGATATTATAGTGCACAAGTGTACGCGCAGACACAAGTGCACTCTATTCCCGTCACTCTCATACTCCGGTGGGACGACTACTTGACACGACCGGTGAGAGTTAAGGCGCAGGACCGACGGCTTTACGTTCTCTCCGAGGCACGGGGGTGAAACACCGCCAACTCCCCAACTCCGGGCTGTTACTGAGGCTTACTATACAGAAAGACACAATAACTAAACGGGACTCGAACCCAGGACCTCAGGATGTGCAGCCGTACATGCTAGCCACTATACCACCAAGGCAGTTATACCATATATAAATTACATATCAGTACCCTGGCGATCGAGTTTAGCTCAGCGTTTCAGAAAGACAACTATATAGATAAACTTAAAAATCAAAACCTTACCTAAATACAAAATTTGATTCAAATAGAGCCGTTTCTGAGATACACCAAATAAATTTATACATGTTACAGTCAAAACTATTTTTTAGTCAAAACTACTTTTGACTAAAGAGGTTGGTCAAAAGTAGTTTTGACTGAAATATCGGTAAAAACTCATAAAAAGTTAAGGAGGTAAGGAGGTAAGTAGGTGGAAGGCTACTCGGAAGAACCCTTTCTTTCTTTCTAGGTAAGGTTAGGACAGTGACCACAACGCACGAGCCGAGCGAGCGAAGCAAGCATGCCGCGGCAGCGGCCGGAGAGTGCCAAAAATAACTAAAACTTCATATTTTTTAACAGTTTTTACCGATTTGACAGTCAAAACCGCTATTGACCAAGACCTGCAGTCAAAACTATTTTTAACCAACCTCTTTAGTTAAAAGTAGTTTGGACTAAAAAATAGTTTTGACTGTAACATATATAATATAACAAGACTTGCTCATTTAATCCATCCCTCAAGAGAATCTATCCACAGGATTTTTCAGACGCTTCACTATATTGTAAATTACAGTCCCCTGCCACGCAGAGCTTGTGTTTGTTCTTGATAATCTCAAAAACGACGGATATAAAGTTTTCACTAATAGGAATTCCTTAGGAAGGTTGTATGTATTGAGCTTTTTTTTAACGTCAGACTGCTGGGAAAATATCCGGAAAAAAAAATAGATTTATTTAATACCTCACGCCATAACTACTGACCTCTTTTCCCTTAGCGATGGGACGTCTACGCTGCGCCCTCTGAGGGCGCGGGGGTCTTCGGGACCTCCCCCCTCTCGCCCCCGACCAGGAGGACGACGAAGAACCGCTGCCAGACACCCGGTGACTGATCTGTTGATATACGGCAAACTTTAAATAATATTAAAGAATAACTATTAAGACCGGGTTATTACGAGCGGAGCAAATCTATACAGATAAATAAAATTGAAGTGTCTGTTTGTAATATTAAAATAACCGCTTTTTACTAAATGCATATGAATGTATTCACGGTACATATACCAAAACAACATTTTTAACAATTTTTGTCTGTCTGTCTGCCTGTTTGTTCCGGCTAATCTCTGAAATGGCTGGGCCGATTTTGACGGGACTTTCACTGGCAGATAGCTGTTGTAATAAGGAGTAACTTAGGCTACTTTTATTTTAGAAAAAAATAGGGTCCCACCAAATAACATTAAAACCAAATTAATTAATTAATTTTGTTTTGGGAAGCAACCTAGGGACAAACCCGAGCGAAGCGAGGGTGAGTCGCTAGTTAATAATATTACAAAAAATATTGTCTTTGCCCATTTACTATATATAAATTAAAATTACTACATATACATACACGAGGACCCTCCACACTCAATTGTTTCATTGCAATAAAAAAAATGCAAATAAGACTTTCATAGCATCTATTTGCATTCAGCCCTTATTAATGTCCCACTGCTGGGCGTGGGCCTCCCTTCAATACGAGGGGGATCAGACCATAGTCCACCACGCTGGCCAAGGGCGGGTTGGTGGACTTCACATGTCTTTCGAAAACTTGCTAGTTTCTTTAAGACATGCAGGTTTCCCACGATGTTTTCCTTCACCGTAAGGCAAGTGGTAATTATGTTAGAAATGATTCGCACATGAAAATATCAGAGGTGCGCTTTAACACTGGGCTACCACTGTACTGGGCATCTATATAACTAAATGTTATACAGGCTATAAGTCAAAACGTTTACGAGAAGAATTACGACAGCAAAACAAAGACCGGAATTTCATATTTATATATATATATATATATATATATATATATATATATATATATATATATATATATATATAGACACGAGTTTAACAATAACTATCATGAACTCCAAGCCCGTTAACATCCTTCAACAATGAAGGAAGTCAAAGAGATTGTTTTGGCACGCAGTTCTTTTTGCCTAGAATGCAAAAGATAGAGCATTAGACATATAACTTTAGTAATGTATGAATATATGTATTTTTTTCATTTATTTTACTAGCGGCTCACCGTCGCTTCGCTCGGGTTCGCCTCTACACAAAGAAACACAAATCTATCCCACGGGAACCGTACATTTTTCTGATATATGAGCTATATTATTGAAAAGTTTCATTAAAATCCAATCAGTAGTTTTTGTGTACTAAGCTGTATAAGTTACTATAGTTTTTTAACTATACCACGGGAACTCTTTATTTTCTGGAATGAAAAATATCTAAAATATTGACCGGGTATATAAGGTACCACCATACAAAATTTCATTCAAATCGGTCCAACAGTTTCGGAGATTAGCCCGTACAAACAGACAAACAGACAGAGAAACAAAAAAATTGAAAAAAATCTGGATTTGTTCTATTTCTCTTTTTACATCCCCCTGACTCGGTTTTTAGTATTTTTTTCTATGTACAGACATTCGACCTCTACAGTTTTATTATATGTATAGATTTATGTATGTACATAATAATAACAATGTCCACCCGACCGATTTCGGCCACGGCGGCCAATATCATTGAGACTAGCCATCTGCACAGGATATATTGTAGTGCAGACACAACGTGCACTCTATTCCTCATACTCCAATGGGATGACTACACGACAAAACTAGTGAGAGCGAAGGCGCAAAATCGGTGGCTTAACGTGCTGTCTGAGGCACGGGGGTAAAACACTGCCAACTTCCCAACTCCAGTATGTTAATGAGACTTACTAAACAGAAAGTCTCAATAACTAAACTTGACCCGACTCGGGACACGAACCCAGGACCTCCGAATATGCAGGCGTACATGCTAGCCACTACACCACCGAGGCAGTTAAACGCATGGATGTATGATTGCAGAAATTAACTTTTTTAAACCCACAAAAGAAATCTCAATGTTTTGTTTCTGAAGAACGACAAAATGTTGAAAGTCTGTGAGGATGTACGGGTGGATGCGAGTGAACGGATTTCGATGAAATTTTACTGTAATATAGCTTATAGATACTAGCAACTCACCCTCGCTCCGCTCGGGTTCGTCCCTAGTTACGTTTTAACGTTTAGCTCAGAGATGAGATATTTTTCCGCAATAAAAAGTATCCTATATGTTGACCCGGATAACCAGCTATCATCTTTCCAAATTTCATCAAAATCTGTCCAGTGGTTTTCCCGTGATGCGATAACAGACAGACAAACAAAAATTCTAAAAACTATAGTTTTTGCTTCTGTATCGATAATAAAGTCTATTTCTGTTGGTATTATTGATTTTTAATATTCAAAAATTAATCTTAAATGAATAAGTAGTTGTTATGACTAATTTGCTAAGCGTATATAAACTGTGTAACTTTGCTATTTTTTCTCAGTTATTTGAAGTGTCTCGTGAGTGTTGTTTAATATACCTTCCTAGTGTTAATTATAAAGTTAAAATACATAAAACAGTTATAAAGTGAAGTGTTTCGTTTTATTACTAACTTTAAGTCCATAATCCAAAAGGTTATGGGCCCAGAGGCTCCAATGTGTTAAAGACTGTTTAAAAGTGATATAACGTAATATTGAAATACCTACATTTAAAAAAAAAAAATATGTTAACTATGGAAAATTTAAAGATGAAAAGAAACATTGCACCGTTTAACGGAGAAAAATATAGTGTGTGGAAATTTAGAATACGCGCACTACTTAACGAAATGGACGTTTTAAAAGTGATTGATCAAGAACCGCCAATTGTATTGTGTAAGGATTGGGAGAATAGTAATCGAATAGCGAAGAGTATTATAGTTGAATATCTTTCCGATTCATTTCTTTGTTTTGCTAAAGAAGACAGCTCAGCTCGACAAATTCTAAGAAGTCTTGATGCAATATACGAGCGTAAAAGTCTTGCTACGCAATTAGCATTACGAAAGAAATTGTTGGGGTTAAAATTACAGGGCGATACAGCATTAATAAGACATTTCATGATTTTCGATGATTTAATCACGGAATTGCTAGCAGCGGGAGCTAAGTTAGAAGAAACCGATAAAGTGTCACATTTATTACTTACGCTTCCAAATACTTACGATGGTGTTATAACTGCTATAGAAACTTTATCTGAAGACAATTTAACCTTATCTTTTGTTAAAACTAGACTGTTGGATCATGAATTAAAATTAAAAAATGAAAGTTGTGATACCAGTAAAAAGATTTTACAAATAGAAAACAAGACCGACAGTTATAAAAGAAGAAAATTTGAAAATCGAAAACCGCTAAATAATTATTATCAACAAAACAATAAATTCAATAAAAGGACGAAAACATATATTGAAAAATGTCACCATTGTGGACGAAAAGGACATATGAAGAAAGACTGTTATTATTTTAAAAGGCTAAATCAACAGAAAAAGACAAGAACAGTGCAGGCAGTTGAATTGACTCCAGGATCGACATCACAACTAAATAATTCTTCTGGATTTGCATTTATGATGGGTCAACACTTCTTAGGACAAAGTGTGAAAGAAAATGAGTTAATATTTTTACTAGACTCGGGAGCATCAGATCACATCATTAACAGGGATGATCTTTTCATTAAATATAATAATTTACAAACGCCTGTCAAATTATCTATTGCTAAACACAATGAATTTATTTCAGCTACTAAGCGAGGAAGTATCAACGTTATAAGCGACATGAATGGTCAAGGGGTTTTGGAGGATGTACTATTCTGTCGTGAAGTCCCGTACAATTTATTATCCGTTTCGAAGATACAACGAGCTGGAATGACGGTGATCTTTGATCAAGGAGGTGCCCGAATACTCAAGGATGGTAAAACCATAATACGAGGTAAGCGTATGAACAACTTAATCGCTATAGAATTTAGAATACCTAATATTTGTCAATCTGTTTCACAATTGCCTAACAGCAAACATAATTATGAATTATGGCATCAACGTTTAGGCCATATTAGTAAAAATAAATTTTTAAAATTAAAAAGTAATAAAATTGTTGATGACATAATTCATATAGAATCTATAATACCGAGTGACAGCTTGTGTGAGGTTTGTATTAACGGAAAACAAACGCGGTTGTCATTTAATAAGGCTAAGGATAAAAATTATGTCAATCGACCATTATTCATAGTTCACACGGATGTCTGTGGGCCTATCACTCCTACTACTCTTAACAACAAAAATTATTTCGTATTGTTTGTTGATCAGTTTACTCATTATTGTGTAACATACCTAATAACATATAAATCAGATGTATTTTCAGTTTTTAAAGATTTTGTTGCAAAAAGTGAAGCAAACTTTAATTGTAAATTAGTTAATCTTTATAGTGATAACGGTAGGGAGTATTTATCTACTGAAATGAAAAACTATTGTATTGAAAAAGGAATTACTTACCATTTAACTGTACCAGGAACCCCACAACAGAATGGTGTTTCAGAAAGAATGGTTAGAACTATAACTGAAAAGACTCGTACTATGTTAAATGGTGCTAAATTAGATAAAGTTTTTTGGGGTGATGCAGTTTTAACTGCTGTTTACTTAATTAATATAACACCAACTAAAGCTTTAAAAGAGTCTCAAACACCATTCGAGTTATGGCATAATAGGAAACCTAGTATAAAATATTTAAAAGTTTTTGGTTCTACTGTATATGTTCACAATAAAACTAGTACGTCAAAATTTGATGAAAAGTCTTGGAAAGGAATACTAGTGGGCTATGAACCAAATGGGTATAGAGTGTGGAATGTAGAATGCGAAAAATATGTTATAGTAAGGGATGTTATTGTTGATGAGACAACTTTCACGCAAACCAGGCCTGTCTTAAAGCCTGAAAGGAATAATATTGAATATTCCTATAATAAAACTGATACATCTAAATCAGTGTCATTAAAGTCTCAGGAGCCTAGTAGCTCTAAATCAGATAATGATAAATCTGATGTTATAAGTAACAGTCCCGCAAAATTTCGCAAAATTAGTGATGATAATTTAACTTCACAATTAGATAGTAATCTTAACCAAAACACTGATAATATAGTTGAGCTTAGGAGGAGTGATAGATTAAAAAACAAACGCCCTATTTGTTATGATGAAACTGATGATGATTATTTAATGCATGCTCAATTTTTATGTAATATACCTAATTCGTATAACGAAATAAAATCTCATCCTGATAGAATATTATGGGAAAATGCAATTCAAGATGAAATTAAATCACTTTTAATCAATAACACCTGGACGTTAGTTCCAAAACCAAAAGATAAAAATATTATAGATTGCAAATGGGTTTTTAATATTAAAAATAATGAATTCGGAAAACCCATAAGGTATAATGCCCGTTTAGTTGCCAGAGGATTCAATCAACAATATCTTTGTGATTATAATGAAACCTTTGCACCAGTTGCAAGAATAGCTAGTTTTAGATTTATTGTTGCCTTTGCTAATCAATTTAATTTATTAATTCACCACTTAGACGTAAAAACAGCATTTTTAAATGGTAACTTAAATGAGGAAGTATATATGAAAGTACCTGAAGGTATAGTAAGTAATAATGATTATGTGTGTAAATTAAATAAAGCCTTGTACGGACTTAAACAAGCAGCTAGATGTTGGTTTCAAGTTTTTGAACAGGTGCTAAAAGAAAGAAATTTTCAAAATTCCTCTGTTGATAGGTGTATATATATTTTAAATAATGGTAACGTGAGTAAAAATGTTTACTTAGTATTGTATGTTGATGACGTAGTAATAGCTTGTGGTGATATTAGCATATTGAATGAAATAAAATGTTACTTAATGAAAAGATTTCAAATGACCGATTTGCAACAAATTAAATAATTTCTTGGTATTAGTCACCAGGCACAATAATATAATAACTTTAGATCAGAGTTCTTATATTAAGTTAATTTTAAATAAGTTTAATATGCAAGATTGTAAGCCCATAAGTACACCTTTAGAAACTAAAGTAAATTATGAAGTGTTACAATCAGAGGACACATATAATGCACCATGTAAAAATCTTGTGGGTAACTTAATGTATCTTATGTTATGTACTCGTCCTGATTTAAGTACATGTGTTAACATATTAAGTAGATATACAAATAAAAATAATAAAGAATTGTGGAAGTGTCTAAAAAGAGTACTAAGATACTTAAAAGGCACAATTAATTTAAAATTAACTTACCGAAAATCTAGTGATTATGATAATATATTAAGTGGATATGTAGATTCTGATTGGGGTGGTAGTGATAATAGTGATAGAAAAAGCACTACGGGTTACTTGTTTAAGTTATTTGAACAGTGTACAATTACTTGGAATACAAAGAGGCAAGCATCTGTAGCAGCTTCTTCTACCGAAGCTGAATATATGGCTTTGTATGAAGCGGTTAAAGAGGCATTATGGCTTAAATCCCTAGCCACAAGTATTAATTTATGTATTACAAAACCCATAGTAATTTATGAAGTCAATAGTGGGTGTATTAGTATTGCCAGTAATCCAACTAATCATAAACGATCAAAGCACATAGATATAAAATACCATTTTTCTAGGGAACAAGTTGAAAGAAATATAATAAAATTATATTATATTCCAACAGGTCAGCAATTAGCAGATGCACTGACTAAGCCACTTCCAGCAGTTGCTTTTCAACAATTAAGGTCGAAAATGGGCTTAGAATAACCATTATATTTTTGCTTTTGTTATATATATTCACAATTATTAATTAATTTTACAAATGTTATCTTTGTAATTATATGGTCTGGTCAGGTTTTCCTGATCCTTAGCAACAAATGTTGGACCATAATGATTGTAATACTCCCAGGGAAGCATTAGGAAGGTTTCTGTGATCATAGATATAAATAATATGTTATCGATTAATTTTTGAGGGGGCGTGTTGGTATTATTGATTTTTAATATTCAAAAATTAATCTTAAATGAATAAGTAGTTGTTATGACTAATTTGCTGAGCGTATATAAACTGTGTAACTTTGCTATTTTTTTCTCAGTTATTTGAAGTGTCTCGTGAGTGTTGTTTAATATACCTTCCTAGTGTTAATTATAAAGTTAAAATACATAAAACAGTTATAAAGTGAAGTGTTTCGTTTTATTACTAACTTTAAGTCCATAATCCAACAATTTCAATAAGATTTTTCAATAAATATTTAATGTACAGATTCGGCTTAATTACAATTTTATTATATGTACATATAGAAGTCGAATTTATGCAAGCACTAAAGCACTAGCGGTTCATCCTAGCTTCGCTCGGGTTCGCTTCTAAATAAACAAAAACAAATCTATCCCACGGGAACCGTACATTTTTCCGGGATAAAAAGTAGTTTTAGTTAGTTAGCAATTGTTTCAGGAAAAAACCTGCTTTTCTTCATACAATCGATTATCCGGATTTTCGATTATCCGAATGCCAAAAGGACAACAATTAGTCCGGTTAATCGAGTTTTTACTGTAGTTAGAATTTTATTATATGTCTAAACATATACAACAAAGTAACAAATAGGCTATAATTTATTGAACTACGGAGCCGCGGGAAAACGTTAGAACACAATAACTATGCTAGTTTTAGACTGAAATAAAACTTTAAACCGAGTATTTAGTGTAATCTATAAGTCAAGAAAACAAATTAATCTATAAAGATAAATAAAATTGAAGTGTCTGTTTGTAATGTCAAAATAACAGATTTTTACTAAATGCGTATGAAATTATATACAGTACTAATAAGAAAAAAGCAATTTTTAACATTTTTACCTGTTTGTTTGTTCCGGCTAATCTACAAAACGAGTGGACCGATTTAGACAGGACTTTCACTGGCAGATAGCTGATGTTATAACTAGTAACTTAGGCTACTTTCATTTTAGAAAAAGTATTAGGGTTCTCTGCTAAAAAATTAAAACCAATAAAATTGTGAACAAAATCCGCGTAACTCGGGACGCATCCAAGTGAAGCTAGAGTAATTTAATACAATAAAATTAAGAATTTTTCAATCTATACTAATATTATAAAGCTGAAGAGTTTGTTTCTTTGTTTGTTTGGTTGAACGCGCTAATCTCAGGAACTACAAATCAGATTTGAAAAATTCTTTTTGCATTAGATAGCCCGTTAACTGACGAAGGCTATAGGCTATATATCATTCCGGAAAAATGCACGTTTCCGTGGGATAGATTTGTTTTCATCTAGGGACGAATCCGAAACGAGGGTGAGTTGCTAGTAATATTATAAAACTAAAAAGTTGTTTGTTAGTTTAAAGTCACAATTTTCTGACACAACACATCCAATTTGAAAATTCTTTTAGCATTTTATTGCCTCCATTAATCCTACCTAGCACTACAGTTACACGAGGGAGTGTTAATCAAACTACTATAAATGTGGAAGTTTGTATGTGAGTATGTGTGTGTACTTGTCACTCCACATTATAATAATAAAAATGAACTAGAAATAAAACACATATAATACAACACATATAATATAATAAAACACATATAATAATAAGCCTTTCTTGTGGCTTAAATGAAAATAGGAAAAATATAATTAAATAATAATAAAAAATATGTTAGGACACTAACACACAGCACCATCTAGTTTCATGGTAAGCTACAAGGCCTACGTTATGGATACCAGATAGTTGATACACTACACATATATAACTTTAACAAACATATATAACCCATGACTGGAGTACAAACATTCATGCTCATCACACAAATGAATGCCCCCAGCGGGACTCAAACCTGCGACCACTGGCGCAGCAAGTAGGGTCACTACAAACTGAAATAAATGTGTTATCATAACTAAAAGAAAGATAACTGAGAAGAACAATGAAATTGTTTAAAAAACATTTAAATAATTGAAAACTAGTAATATTATTACGTTAACCAATCTGTTGTTGCTTTATTATATAAATGTAAATATTTATACTTTTGTATACAACTTGACTCTCACATAACCTAAATTTATTTCCATACTAGTTGCTTCCCAAAACAAAATTAATTAATGAATTTGGTTTTAATTTTTTTTCGTGGGACCCTATTTTTGTTTCTAAAATAAAAGTAGCCTAAGTTACTCCTCACAGCATCACAGACCACATTTGCTCATAGTCTTAGGGCTGATTGTAAATACACACAGAAAAAAAAAAGTTACTCCTCATTACATCAGCTAACTGCCAGTGGAAGTCGCGTCAAAATCGGTCCAGCCATTTCAGAGATTTGCCGGAACAAACAGACAGAGAAAAATTATAAAAAATGTTGTTTTGGTATATGTACCGTGTATACATCCATTTGCATTTAGTAAAAAGTGGTTATTTTAATATTACAAATAGACACTCCAATTTTATTTATGTATAGATTGTGTATGAATAAAATTTGCATATAACTCAATTGGATACCTATTATAAATTAAGTGTGACAAGTTCTTAGACTACATTAAAAAAAAAAAAACACGCACATGTTGTTAAGAATATGGCTTCATTTGGAAACTTTATTTTTATTTACATTCAATAAGTTTATTTGTTAATAATTTATAAGTATATTCAATTCTAATATGAACTATTACATTTTTTTTTTGTGTCAAATGGTGCTAATGACCTCATGTAACCATTTCTAGAATACACAAACGGCTCAGCTCTAGTATCCGGGAGGTGCAGTAGACTCTTGGTTTTATTTATTGTGCAAAGTACTTATTATCTTGAGTAATCCCACATAGTTTCAAGTGGAGCAAATAAAAATTTTCGGAAATAAAAAAAATATCAAAGTTTGATAAATTATAACCTCAATCTGCACTCTTTTATTGCATTTGACGTATTTTTGACAGAAGTGTTGCTATTTTATGGAGTTTTAATTGTGCATTTTGATTTTGCAAGACAGAAGTGTTGCCATTTTAGGGAGTTTTAATTATGCGTTTTAATTTTACAAATAATAAGTTGACGCGTATTTTAATTTTTATTTGAAAAAACAAATGTGTGATACAAATAAAATTTGCCCTTTAAATTAAGTTATTTATTTTGACAAGTAAGATTAGGTTAGAACTTGGGTAACTGCCGACTGATTTTGGTTAGGTTAGGTTAGAACAGTTAAAACAACGCACGAGCCGAGCGAGCGAAGCGAGCGTGCCGCGGTAGCGGCCGGCGAGTGCCATGAACTCTTAATTCCATAAAACTAGAAAATTAGAAAATCGAATTTCACGCAAAATATAAATAAAAACATGACAAAACATAACCTCAAAATGAGATTTTTTAAATTTCATAAAAAAAAAACTATGCATTTCCTCCACTTTTCTTTTGCATGGGAGTGATCTACAAGCCCTTCCCCACCCTTCAACACCTCTCCCCCCCCTCAAATATATAGATTTCTAACTGCCTTTGTACTAGAGCCCTACCTGAGTATATGTCAAAATAGCAAGAAAAGGTCAACGACACTGATTTAATTACCATTGATGGTTACTTACAGCGATTTCGAAGAGAGAGGGAAAATCCTGTTGAGGTTCATCTGCGAGACCAGCGAGGAGGCCTAACTCAGCGCTAAGGTCGGCCAGCTCAGCCCCGATGCGATCCGCCCTATCAGCATCGCCAAGTTCATCCTTCAAGATATCTCCTATCTCGTCCGACGCAACAGCCACTGCTGAAGCCATTTCATCAGAAGGCAAAGAGGTCTTCACCAAGCCGGCCTCCGTCTCCGTACCCGATCGACTACGATCAGAGCATTTCCCCATGGAAAACATCATACAGTAACCGTTCTATTCACAAAATGTTGTAATCGAAACATCTAAAGTCACAGCTCTCAATTAGAATATACAGACGGTTCCAATACGCTTTGTGAGATACGAAAAAACCATTTTTTCCTTCACACCGATGGATCCCGAACTCAAAGAGAATGTCACCACCAAAGAGAATGTCACCACTACGTTTTAAGAGGCGGGACTTAGAACAAACTTTTTGACTTCAATTTACATCACACTTCAATACCAACTGTACGACAGAAACGTCAAAAGAACAAGAGTACCAACCTATACAACCTAACAGACCAACTAGTGCTTTACGCGTTTTTATCGATATCGATAATATTCAGGATCAAAATCTAGGGTCGTAGATATTAAGCAAATATTATTGAAATGAAGATCAAGTCTACATTTAATTAATAATTAAGTACATTGTTATTTAGTAGGCAAAATAATTAATGCAACACTGGACTTAATTAAATGTAGACTCGAGTCGAAATAAAAAAGTAATGAAAGAATACATAAGGTTTATATTTTTATTTTATTTTTCAATATAATTATATATTATTCAGCATTAAATTATAACAATGTTTTATTGAACGTCATGAGTCTACTACCAGTTCAGAAAGAAAAAGCCTCAGACCTGAGAACTAGCGAAAGAAACTCAGCGGGACTGATAATTATCTTTCTTGTAAGTTAAATTATAATTTACAATATTTTGCTCCTAGTATTAATCTTGTCAGTGACTCCTCTCATGTACGGCAGGACTGCAGGGACGCGCTCGACTGTGGCTGGTTACACCGGGTCCCTGTGATGCATAATAATAAAAACAAGAAAATTGTAAAAATCATATTGATGTAAATAAACAGTCAAATAAAAGTAAAAAGAAAGAGACAAACCTGAGTTACTAGGCCCAGCTATTGCTTCAACCTGGTATAGTGAATGTTCATTGTCATGTATCCTTTGAGAGACATTATCCATGGTAGTCTATGTTGGATTGAATATGACAAGGAAATTCAAGTAACATTTCTTCAGAAAGTGACTGACCCACTTTTAAATTTTTTAATGGCACAGCTAACTTTTTAAGTCAACTTTTTTCTTATTGAAAGCTTTGTTCTCAAAGTGATTTCCACATACATATTTTAATATATGTAATTTTTCTATTAGAACATAATATATTAAATCTTCTTTGCCCACAGCCTTAACTCATTGCCTGCATCTAAAAAATAAATTAATTAAAGTAATGAAATTGGGTATATGTTTTTTTCCTTTCAATCTGGACTTAACCTGTTATGTATAATTTTATTATCAATATTTACTGTGCATAGGTTAAAGACATTTCTCTTAAAGAACACACTGTTCACTTATACAGAGACTAAGTATACATAAAAAATAATATTAACAGTATTTACACAGTAGCATGCATTATATTATAATTCACATAATTCTCATTGTTTTATTCTTATTTATCCTTAATTAATTTGTTACACCTTTATTCTAATTAATTTTAAACATGCGTGAATTTAATAATCTCTTAAATATTGTTTACAGTTTAAGTGTTCATTACAACATTGACATTTTTTTTAAATTGATGATATGCAGTTATAAAATTTTATCTTTATTATGTGATTTTAACTTATTCTTAAAATGCTTATATGATTACAATCTTTTACAGTATTCTGTAGATTATTATATAAAAGTACATCTTCACACATATTTTTATTACCATTAAGATCTCGTCAGAAGCTACCAGATTTGAAGCTTTTTGTTTCTAAGATTATGTAGGTATAATATACTTTGCTATGAATGTTATTATTGAATGTATGTTTTAGTCATTATTTTTTAATATTAATTATGTGTTGTATGCATAGTTGTTTAATTAATATTCAAGAATTTGGTTTTTTTCTGTATAGCTTCTTACTATAGTTCTTGTTAGTAGTTGTGATGAAACAGTGTTTTTATTAGTTTACTTTGTGCTCCTTGTAACTTACATATTTGTGTTTGTGCTGGTTTGTGCGGCTGAGCCCCATATCTCTCTAAGGTACTCCAGGTGTGGCTTGGCTTGTGTATTATACATAGTTGTTCTGATTTTGTATGGAATACAATTAGATACATCGCTAGATAACAACTGTAAAAATCATGAAATTTTTATGAGTTCGTAGCTATATCTGATTTAATACATACCGACTTTCATCTATAGGAAATTTCTCCATAAATATCCTTTTCTCGTCCGCCATTATTTCCACAAATTGTTCGACTTCGATTTCCACAAATTTCACATCTTATAAACCGCGTTTTGGCGGCATTTTAAAAAAAACGTATTCACTGAAACAAAACTCGATAATTTGTTGCCACAAATTCTGTAGAATATCTTCTTGCAAATTTATGTAACAAATTATGATAATAATTAGTATTTACGTCTTAATCAAAAGTCATAAATAGTGAAGAACTGTCTATCGATAATGACGAACGGATTAGTTAAAGAAAGAGAAGTTACACGGAGGAAGTGCGATGGAAGATGTCCGCCATTATTTTGCGCGCAAACTCCATAGAACAGTTTTTTTGTTCCTAGTTGCGTTAGACTGGTCACCACTACGTTTTACCCGAACTTTTTGACAATACCAATATGGCGTAGACGTGTGTAGCTCTTTAGTGAAACGACTCAGTGTTACGAAACATCAATGTGATCCGAATGATTCGGAACATTCATGTCAGTACAAGTGTTTCATTTGGAACTCTCTCATTTATAGTCTGTAGTCACCGTTGGCGTTCGGACAGTTTCGATCGCGCGATGCGATGCCGATTGCCGATTAATGCCGATTACTTCCCGATCCAACGCTGGCACGTGCGGACCGCAAACCAAAACAAAGTATAAACAGGTTTTGTCTTGTTTTGTGTTTTGATTGCGCTGGTGCATTTGAGACATTTAGATTTTTGAGAAATTTGATTCTCGCAAAACTTCTATAGACTAATGTGAATAGTGCGAATAATTAGGTACTTAAATTATATTATTAGAATATTATACTCATTAGAATATATATACTTATTAGAATAATAGCACAATAATTTTGTTTTAGCTGTCAGTCCTAAGCCTGTTAAAGTATGAAGGAAAATCGATTTTATTATTGATTGGGTCATTTTGAACCTAAAACATTATTCTATTAATCTAGTGTTCCAAATGTTCCAAATGAAACATATCACTGATCCGGAACTTAGCACTGTTCCAGATGCGATTGTTCCAATCTGGCTAAAGATACATTTTTGCCACGTCTAATATGGCGACGACATTTTTAGGTATTTGTGACCAGTCGCGGTAAGTAATATTATTTTTATATTAGCAACATTGTTAACGTGTATTTTTAGAATGTCCAATGTAAAATCAGTTATTAATGCAAATAAATATATTATTAAATAAAATAAAAAATCTGCGAAATATCATACATTCAACGTACTAGTTTTCATCTGTCATGCGTCTCTACTCGTGGATTGAATAAATTAAATTTTAATAAAAAAGTACCTACGTCATAAGAGAAATACGTGTGCGAAATTTTAAGTTTCTAGCCCTAAGGGTTTGGCTTGTGTGTTTATTTAAAATTTTCATCCCCTATTTTCATCCTCTTTTAGGGGTTGAATATTGAAAAACGCCGAAATACGTAACTTATTATTTTTGCCGTACTCATTTCATACAAAATTTCAAGCAAATATGTACTACAAAAACCTCTTTGGCTTTTTGCTATTAGTAATAATTTGATGACTGTAATGATTTGCAAAATATGTATGATTGTGGCTCGCGCATCGAGAGCTCCGTACCGCCAAATATTGTGTTGTTGTTACTTACACATTTACACACACATATATATATATATATATATATATATATATATATATATATATATATTTGTTTTCGCCATACATACTTTATTAATTGCAAATATAAGTTCGCGTTTCATACTATTTTTTGAAGACATTATAGAAAACAAAACTTAAGTGATCGTAACTCAAAATATCCAGTACCTGAAAAGACATTTTACGTATATTGTGTAAATTCATTTTTATTTAAAGTATTTAGCACGCTCCACTACTTCTATTTTTTGCACATTTCCTACTTCATCTTTTCAAAGTTAGAGGAAGAGACTACAATGATATATAACTTGCATATGTTTACGACTTAAAAATCAAGTAACTCGGCTAACATACTATAAACAGGCTAAAATCTACGTTATTTTCAAAGATCCTTTATCAACTTGTTTTCACCTTTTAGTTCGCTTTTTACGCAGTCGTGTTTTTTTAATTAAATTTATTACATTTATTAGTATTTTAAAGTCAGTTTTTATTATTTTTTTAAAGTTTTTTTTTGTATTTAGAAGTATGTACACAAGTTTTTTTGGGAATATGTCCATACAAACATGCTAACCCTTCGAAAAAAACATAAATTAATTCTCACCTCTTCTCTCGTCTAAGAGATGGCATTTTGAAAAACTTTAAAATACATGTTTATAGTTTGCTTATCAGTTCAATCAAGAAAGAAAAATAGTAAATTTCAAGCAAATCAGACCATTTTTTTTCATTTTTATACTAATGTTTTCACCCTATTTCTCACGTTTGGGGTTGAATTTCCAAAAACGATGAAATAAGTATGTATTTATTTTTATTGAGAAGCTTTAATATTAAATTTCATTCTTCTTACTTCAAAAATGACGGACTCCTCATATAAAATTTCATCATCCCCTATTCACCCTCTTAGGGGATAGATTTTCAACAGCTCTGAAATACGTACTTATTTATTTCTAACCAAAAGCTTGTATAAGAAATTTCATGCTTCTTACTTCAAAAATGACGGACCTCCCATATAAACTTTCAACCCCTATTTCACCCTCTTAGGGGATAGATTTTCAAAAACTCTGAAATACTTATTTATTTATTTCTAATCAGAAGCTTGTATATGAAATTTCACGTTTCTAACTTCGAAAATGATGGATTTCCATACAACCGTTCATCCCTTATTTTATCTGTTTAGGGGTGGAATTTCTAAAAATTCTTTCTTAGTGAATGCCTACGTCATAAAAGAAATACGTTTGCGAAATTTTAGGTTTCTAGCCCTAAGGGTTTAGCCTGTGCGTTTATTTAAAACTTTCATCCCCTATTTTACCCTCTTTGGGGTTGAATTTTGGAAAACGCTAAAATACATAACTCATTATTTTTACCGTACTCAATTCATACAAAATTTCATGCAAATATGTCCAAGAAATAAAAAGTTTCATACAAACTTTTATCCCCCATTTCACCCTCTTAGGGGTTGAATTTTAGAAAACGCTGATACACGTAACTCATTATTTATGTCGTACTCAATTCATACGAAATTTCATGCAAATATGTCCAAAGAATAAGAAGTTTTATACAAACTTTTAACCCTTATTTCACCCCCTTGGGGGTTGAATTTTGAAAAATCCTTCCTTAGTGGATGCCTCCGTCATATGAGAAATACGTGTGCGAAATTTCAATTTGCTAGCCTTAAGGGTTTGGCCTGTGCGTTGATACATCAGTCAATCACCTTTGCCTTTTATATAATAAGATATATATATATATATATATATATATATATATATATATATATATATATATATTTAATGATTATATATATATATATATATATATATATATATATATATATATTTTTAAAGAAAACATTACAGATTTAAATTTAAATGAATAATCACAATATGATCAACTTCAAATTTAGGTTACAGGTTCGAATAATGTACCTAAAGATAAGCTATCAGAAATTACATTAGGCATTGGTCTTATCTCTTTTTTGTAATATTTTGAGAATGTATTTGTCGACCTCCAATTTGCCCTAGATAGGATTTTGTCTAACGGTTCTCGATCAATCCAACCCCTGGATGCTACAGCTGATCTCACGCTTCCTGGAGTTGCGTCAACACCCGCGTCAGACAAAACGGATTTTACCCAGCCTGCGATTACAGTTCGAGAAGCAGCTTTAGCGGGTCCACGGGCTGTTACAAACAGATTACAAACTTTTCCTGCTCTACGTCTGTCCTTTCCAATTTGTATTAGCTTTCTTACCCATAGTACAGGATCTATATTAGGGTTGTCTTTATTAGAGTACAATTTCCAACCTGATTGGGTATATGACACAGAATCAGTTTTAGAACCGAACAAAGGCCAAAATGTTAAACAGTTTGCCTCCGTATCATCTATAAAGTTAGAATCCGATATACTCAACAGTGTTAGATCATGTACTATACGCCCTGAACAAAGCAAAAGTAAAATAGCACAACGTCGTGAAATTTCCCACATATTTAGTATAGGCGGATTTTTACTTGATAACCAGGATATTACCACATTTGTATCCCAAATATTTGTTTCGACACGAGACTTAGCATAACTTGCCGCAATAGCTTTTAAAACTTGTTTTACTAATATATTAGAGCTCAGGTGACAACTATTATTTGTACTACACAAGGTAACAATAACGGATTTATGAACTAGAATAGTTTTATAAGATAACTTTTCTTTAAGGTGGAGATCGGCCAAATATTGTGCTAATTCTGAGCCCGCTGGATTAATAGGACTTATATTTGAAGTTTGACACCAATTTACCCATCGCTCCCATGCAGGTTTGTATGTATTAAGAGTGGATTTCCGCCATCCTGCCCTCAATAAGGCCTTCCGTTGACTTGACCATGATTCAACTGCCTCAGACCACCCCCACATTTCCAAATTTCGAGGGTCAATTCTTCTACTTTTGGCGGGGGACGGCCCGTCGATAGATCTATCAATTTGGACTCTAGTTGCCTGATTACGAATGGAGGTGCTATGGCACGAGCCTTTAAATCCGCTCTCCAAAACGCTTGGGGCCATCTCGGTGCGATTATTAGATATAAGCCTACCGCTCGATTGAGATGCATAAGGACTCTCGGTATTAAGTTTGGAGGGGGAAATATCCACGCTAGACCGAACCTCCATTCCAAAGCAAACGCATTGTGTCTCCACGCTGCGCGATCTGATTGATCTAGACTGACATATTTTGGAACGACATGAGCACGACTGGACGCAAACAAATCCACTTCTGGTACACCCCATTTTCGGAAAACAATATCTGTCAACGCAGGAAGAAGATGCCACTCGGGAAGTATCGACTTTCGAGATAGGCGATCGGCCACACCGTTGAGTTTCCCGGGAATGTGATGTGCAACTAAATGAATGTCGAAACGATTTAAAATTTTGAAAATTTTGTACGTCAGTCTCATTATTGGTACCGATCGACTTCCTCCTTCTTTTCTGAGATACGCCACAACTGACTTGTTGTCGCACTGAAGCAGCAACGTTGAATGGCGTAGAAGGGGACCGAATTGGTGAAGACATTTCAGTATGCTCAACATTTCTTTTTGATTTGAATGAATAGGGAGTTCTTCTCTCGACCAGTTGCCACGTACTTGTACACCGTTGAGTTCTGCTCCCCACCCGGAATCGGCTGCATCTGTTGTTAAGAAGTGAGTCAGAAGTGGAAGGTGAAGTCGAGACGACTTGTTGCAGTTCAGCCTCCACCATTTGAGTTCTTTTAATACCTGTAATGGTAGCGGCGTTTTCCTCTCGACATTGTTTCGAAGAAGAGAGATGCAATGTGTCAAGAGATAACGGAAGTGTAATCGACCCTGAGGAACAGCCAGACGGGCAAAATTCATGGTCCCTACCAAACCGTGAACTTCCCGAAGCGTCGCTTGTTGTCGTGTGAGAAACCTTGCTATAGAGGTTCGTATGCCTAGAATTTTCTTTTTGGGCAAGCTTTTCTTGTTGTTCCACGTATCCCATACCAGACCCAAATACTCCAAAGACCTCTGGGGAACTAGGATTGACTTGGAAGTATTGATGATCCATCCTAACTCTCTTAGAGTCCTGAGAACGACCTGGGTCTGCTCCACCAACTTTGACCTGTCCTGACACGCAACTAAATAATCGTCGAGAAAGACTACAATTCGAATCCCCTGATCCCTCAGAATTTCTGCAGTCCAATTTGACAGGGCTGCGAACACCTTGGGGGCAGTTGCCAGACCAAATGGTAAAGAGGTCATCTGTAAGAGTTGACCTCTGTAAAGCAATCTTAGGAAACACCGATGAGACGGTGCTATCGGCACGTGATAGTAAGCCTGTGTCAGATCGATTTTTATCATCCAATCGTTCGGCTGTAAAAAGTCCGGAATGCGATGAACCGAGATAAGTCTGAACTTTGTCACTTTTACGAACTGATTCAGCCTCTTTAAATTGAAAATAAGACGCAAAGTGCCATCTCTTTTCGGTGTTAAAAAGAGGGTGGATAAAAAACTGGGAGTTTCGGGGGCATACTCTAAAATATTCTCCGTTATTAAATTGTTTATAGTTAGATCCATCCCGCAAGATGGTGAAGTCTGATACCGACCGCTGGTGAGGTGCGGTAAAATAAGCGGGGGCTGCGCTTGGAAAGGAATTTTGTAACCTGATATTATGTGCAATAACGAAGTCGGCGCGCCTAACTTTGTCCATATTTCCCGGAATAACCCCAATCTGCCTCCCCGAAACGTCTGTTCTTTGTCAAAAGTTCTTACCGCCTCTCCCCCTACTTTTGGCACTATTACGTTGGTTGGATGAACCTTGTTGAATAAATGGTTTTCTTGGAATGACCGGGGCTTGTGGACCCGCGGTAAATGATTGTGGTTTATATTGAGGTCGAAAAAGACGCTGGTTTCCGGCATGGGCTGGAAAGTTATAATTAAAAGCATAGGGCTGCATAGGAACATATGATCTATACGCCTGAGGGGCTTTATATTGCAATGCAAACGGTGCCGTGGGGCGACCGGTTTGATTATAGCTACTGGACCCAGGTTGCGCAGCCTGAGATCCAGGTGCAACTCTCTTCTCTTGCGCAGAGAAGGAAGGTCTCGAAAAAATTTTATTAATACCACCATTGTTTTTTAAAAAGTCTGAAAATTGTTCTTTACTAAATAAAAATTCACAAGATGGAGGTATCTTTTTTAAGGTTGTTCTTAAAAATTTGTCTTTTACTAAATTTAAGAATGCTTCTCGTCTTTGTTCACTAATGTCGGCCCGACGCCCACAAAGCAATTGTAAACAATCAAGCGATATTTTTTGAAAATCACTCGAACAAAATCATCTTTATCAAAATTGTCATTATCTTGAACCCACTGCAATAAATTAAATACCCCCGTTTTTAAAGCATCGCTTTGCATAATTATCCCATGTGTAATCGCGTCTAAAAACCTATCGCTTGAAACTAAATTATTTACTTTATCAAACTGTTTAATCTCATCGTTCACCTCGAGTTCCACAAAACCTGGTCTGGCATTATATGACTTTTGAATTTCGGAGTAACGTACGTTAGTCCAATTTTCCGAATTAAAATATTGAAATGAATTTAATAATTGTAAATGATCAGAAGACGTACTTAAAATCGTAGGTTCTTTTAAATTTGTTTTTAAATTAAAATTAAATTTAAGGGCCGACTCGGCGGGTACCTCAACCGGGGGCGCATCCTGTTGGACTGGCGCCAAGTTTTCTACGTTCATTTCATTATACCCCGGGTCAACGGAATACCATCCCGGAGGAGGATATGCATTCGAAGCCAAATAGTACTGAATTTGACTTACTTGTTCAGCAAGGTGTTCTAATACCTTACTCTTTTTCTGGCCTCCTACCTCCTTCCTTGGCAGCTTTCGTTTACGAGGTTGTAGCGGCTCCTCATCGCCACTAGAGGACGAAGACGATGTCGATCCGCCCTCGTGTACACTTTTATCACGCACGTTTTCATCACTTTCCAACATTATTCGATTTTTTATAGAAAAAAAGAATACTACGAAATAATCACGATTAACTTGTAGGTAGATAACAAAAACCTTTAAATATTTTCACAGAACAATCACTAAAACGAAACTACAACTAATATTAAACACAATTTTATTAATATATTAATTAGGATAATTTTATCCCTCAAACGCTAACAGCGTTAAAATATACACTTTACGGCACGAAAATCAAGACGCCAATGAAGTCCAATGGCCGATGGCACTCACCTGGTGAACACGGCGGCCGGAAGTTACCATATTTTCGTAGTTTAAGGGAACTACAACGACTAAAAGCGGCCGGAAACGGAAGATGTCATCTCAATATTGTTTATAAGGCCTCGAATAACGGCGGAAGGACATAATATTGAGTAAGATACTCATTAAAAATACAGAGGAATTGAGTTTTCCTTTGAATTCAGTCAGAAAAATCTTGTTGGGTCTTTATTAGACGAATTTTTCAAAAATTGTACAGAAATAGCTTCTATTACAAACATTAAATAAAGTAATTAATTAATTTCTTTATAATAGTGTAAAATAAAATCACATAAATTCGTAGTGGAACAAGCTTAGTTACTGCTTATGTTAGTTATATTTTTTACACGAGCCACTTGTACTTAGGATAGTTTTTTTTTTCAATATCCAAATAATTATGACAAGCAAAGTTTTTTTATTTTAATTTTATATCAACGTCTTCTTTTAAGAACGTTTTCTTTAGAGTCATCGTTGATCAGTTTAATTAATTACTAAATACCGAATTTCATATATTTCCGACTTAAAAGTCATATTAGGTAATAAAATGGTATACGTATAATATATAAGTTCTACTGGTATATGTATAGGATGCTTGAATTTAAAATTAAAATTATATTTTAATAAAGTGTAAACTGACAGATACGTAAAATTATATTATGAAAAAGGATAAGAACATTTATTGGATTTCTCTATTTTATACCAGTCATTCTATATGTAACTTGTCTTCTCCACTCTACGCGACATTGGCGAAGTAAACGTTGCCCAAATGGCACTTCTAGAAGCCATTGAATATAAGAATTGAAATTGAAATTGAACATTTATTGGACATCAGATTAAAGTCATATGAGAAAATCTATACATATAATGAAAGAATAACTTAGCGAAATCGATGGGCGCATTTTACGTAAAAAGTATTGATTTTAACAAAATTTTGTGTAGTAATAACTTATTACTTGGGTCAACATTTAGGATTCCTTTTATTACAGAAAAATCTTTCATTCTCACAGAAAAACACAATAACGGGTTCTATCGAGTCGTTTTTAGAAATTTACATGTCTAACGATGGCTAAACCATAAGAGATACATCTAATACATTATTTATACTAAAAATTGTAGGTCTTAATAAGTCCTACAGAAAAGTCTGCAATAGCCTAAGTCATTCTCCTAAAGTATACTCGCAATAACTATTCATATCTATTTAAAACGTAGCTAAGGACGCATCTGACCGAAGCGAGGGTAAGTCCCTAGTTTAGAATATAAGCGTAAGGAGAAACATAGAAAAATTTTGGGATTTTTTATTTAGGTGAATTGATTTATTGTGTTATTGTATTAACTTAATTTAAAATATTTGAATAAACTCAAGTTATTTAATTAAAATTACATTATACAGTAAGAATAGTTTTGTACGGTATGGGAGCATATGGATTGTATTTTTATTATAATATTTCTTCTCAACATTATTAAAAATCACATTTATAGATCGATATTTTAAATGCTTTGTATGGGTAGAAATAATAACTTTTATTTGTAATGGCAATACCAAGTTATAGTCAAATGTCAACTACTGACATTTACGGTTGATATGACAGTGACGTTGACATAACACTGCCCTGCGCGAATCTTATAAAATGTTAACATCTAATTATAAATTTTGCATGAAAATGTCTAATGCAGGTAAAATACCGCATTGTAATGCACGCTTGAACTTACGCGCGTTTATTTAGAAATAGAAAATCGCCAGTTTAATTTAATTATTCATTTAATTAACGATTTGAAAGCTACGTAAAATTGGCACGCTTATTATGAATTTATAGTTCGTGTATAGATACAAATTAGTACTTGAAGTCAAGTTCGACAGGTCAAAACGTGGATGAGGGCATAGGTTAATCAAATAAAAACACTATGGCAGTTCAAAATAAAGTTTTATATGCCTTCCGAGGTTGGATAGCGTTTGTGGCTTTTATGGACTTAGGAACTGCTGGGCGATCTTATATCGAGAGGAGATCGTTCTTAAGCCCTAATGGTGATAATGAACAGTTAGATGGTAAGTACATTCGTTTATATGCTTAACTTTTGTAACTAGTAACCAATTTTCATTGTAGGATAATTTTGAAGAAAATCAGTATTTTAGTATAAAGTAATAATAATTATTACATGCTTTTAGGACACAAATTTAAGTTTGGGATTTTGAAAAACGCAATGGTTACAAAGAAATAAAAGATTAAGTTATTGATTGCCATATAAAAAAATGTGATATATTGTATTTTGAATCTTTAAATAGTTATGGACATTTTAATTTGAAATTTCAGGTGATTTCACAATATCCCGCATGCTGGGCGTGTACTCTGTGTTAAAAGCATTAGCCTTAATTCATTGTACTCTATATATACATTATAGGCCGTGAGTAAATCTTGTTTATTTATTAATATTAGTTATAAGTAATATATCAATGTTTGTTTGAACATAAGGTGATTTATCTGAAACAAAAATTTAATTCAATGATTAAATTCAATTTTCAACAGAATTCAAAAAAGAGGGAGGTTCTTAATTTGGATGTTTTTATTTTTATTCTATGTAAGTTCGGGCATACACAGACAGATTTGCAAAAATGATTGATTTTTCATCTACTGAATTTTTAAAATACTTTATTCTTATTTTGCAACTAGACCACGTCTATAATAAAAATGGAATAAAAAAAACTTATAAAAATAAAAACTGACTTAAAAAAAGACATTGAAAAGTAGAAAAGGAAAAAAACGTGCCAGCATAAATATCAAAGCACTAACTTCGAAAATATCTGATTAAGTATCTATAGTAAATGAAAACTACCAGTCGCTTGTTTTTTTAATGTTTTTTTTTAAGTCTCTTTTTTTCTTATTGAATTTAAATTTAATGTCTGGTAACAAAAGTTTGTAAGGAGAACACCGTTGGTTCAGACAGCAGTTGCTCTTTTAAAAGTAATTTTCAATATTGTTAGAACTCAATTATATTGAGTATCAGTAAGAAAATATCAAATAAATTCTCTCCAGAAGTAAATAAACCCCTGGAATCATAAAACATTAGTCAAGTATGTCCAATTATGAATATGAAAACTAAGAAGTAATGTTAAAAATATTAACATAAATTGATGAGGTGATAAAATTGTTTGAACACTTGAAGTTAGTAGTTCAAAGAGAAAGCTATTTATACAAAATCATTACAAAAACCAGTAAAGAATAATTTTTAGAGAAATGGATGGAATAAAGGTCTAAAGAGGTAAAGACTAAAGAAAGTCTGATCTCATTGACTATTAGCCATACTTCTTCTTGCACAACTTTTTCTTCCTGGAAACCAGTTATACTTTTAAGGAAAAAAAAAACATTTGAGAAAGGTCAAAGAAAGTATTGGAAACCAGTAAAATATATTTTTTTAAATTAGTCACCCTTGCTTTGCTCGTGTCTGCACCTAGCTATCTAACTTTAGCCTATGTGTTACTCCTGGTCATAATCTATTTGGGTGCTAAATTTAATCAAGATCTGTGTAGCCATTCCAGCATGGAGTAACAAACAAAGAAACACTTTTGCAATTATAATAGCACTCTGATATATTTAAGTTACTAGCGACTCACCCTCGCTCCGTTCGGGTTCGCCCATAGTTACTTAAAAACATGTATGTGTGTACGTTATGTACGCACGTAAGAAGTTATACTTCTTTGGCGTAACAGAACAAAAATAGCTAAAGATTTCATCCCGTATGTCACATCTCTCTGTTTGTAAAAGGAATGCAGCTAAATCATGTCGCTTTTTGGTTGTAGGTGTGCGTGCGCATTGTAAAAATTTTACTTTCATAATTTTTTCCAAACGTGCCAAAAGTAGTACAACTTTAAAAATTCATTAAAATCGGTCGAGCCATTTCGGTGGAGTGCGGCCACAAACACCGTGACACGATATATTTATATTAATTTATATATGCCTATTTTAATTTTAAATTTATACTGCCTCGGTGGTGTAGTGGCTAGCATGTATGGCTGCACACCCGGAGGTCCTGGGTTCGAGTCCCAGGTCGGGCCAAGTTTAGTTATTGAGTCTTTCTGTCTAGTAAGCCTCAGTAGCAGCCCGGAGTTGGGAAGTTGGCGGTGTTTCACCCCCGTGCCTCGGAGAGCACGTAAAGCCGTCGGTCCTGCGCCTTAACTCTCACCGGTCGTGTCGAATAGTCGTCCCACTGGAGTATGAGAGTGACAGGAATAGAGAGTGCACTTGTGTCTGCGCGTACATTTGTGCACTATAATATCTCCTGCGCAGTTGGCTAGTCTCAATGAGATTGGCCGCCGTGGCCGGAATCGGTCAGGAGGACATCATCATCATCAATTTATATATTATACATCATATAGCCTATTTAACTTCCGTCCGCCAACCCGCACTTGGCCAGCGTGGTGAACTATGACCTGATTCCTCTCGTATTGAAAGGGAGGCCCATCCCCAGAAGTGGGACGTTAAAAAGGGCTGGATACAAACATACATACATACATAGCCTATTTATAGAAAAAAATATATAATATAATGAAAATCGTATAAATAAAATACCCAAAAAAATACAGACTAAATGAGACCTTTCTAAGACTAAACCCGACGACATTTCGTGACCTAACCAAACCTTAGTGACCCGTGATTCCCGTGACCATGATTGCTGTAAAGCATTCGAAACGTCCGAGATCAAAAATCGAAATAAATTCCCGAAAAATCCGAAAAGATAGTTTTATTTAAAATGTCAAATATTCGCGTTAATCTAAGAAAATCTTAATATTATAGACATTTTACTCTCAACAATAGTCTGCACTCTATACAACCGAGAATCCAGGCCTGAAAAAAGGTCACGACCACGCGAAAATTGGCAAATTTTAAAGCTTTAAAAACAAATTTTCGAGAAAACGCTAAGAAGCAATATAATAGAAACAGAAGTATACTTAAAACTTGAATTATTGCGATATTTAAAGCATCGAACAAAAGCAAAAAAATGTCCCACTTTACTTTGTGAATACGAACAATAAGTGATGAATATGACTATAGTCCAGGAGACAACCATTGTGGACCTTTAACAAATTGCAGAGTAATAAACATTTTTTTCTTCGAAGTCACTAATCTTCGTCTGCGGTTCCACTTGCGTAATCTATACAGATAAATAACATTGAAGTGTTTGTTTCTAATGTCAAAATAACAGCTTTTTACTAAATGCATATTAAATTATATGCGGTACTTATAAGAAAAACACAATTTTAATATTTTTGTCTGTCTGTTTGTTCCGGCTAATCTCCGAAACGGCTGGACTGATTTTGATGGGACTTTCTCTGACAGATAGCTGATGTTATAAGGCGTAACTTAGGCTACTTTTATTTTAGAAAAAGAATTAGGTTTCCGCTTAAAAAACTGAAACGTATCTAGAAACGCATCCGAGCGAAGCGAGAGTATATCGCTGGTACTTTATATAAATGATAAATATACTCGTAAAAAAGTATAGTCTTATTTACTTCGAAATATTGTGGTTTTCTGACAGAATTATAAAATAATGTATGAAGTAATTTTTTGAAAATGTTAAAAAAATTGTTAAATATTGTAATTTTTTGTGGGAAATAATTGCACGTAAAATGGGTCAATTCAAAAAAGTATTTTTTTCTCAAATATCATACACCTGTCGAGTTTAATAGTTTTACATAAAAAGCATAATTTACTCTTTTTGATGGTGTAATGTATTCAGCCATTTTTAACATCCCACTGCTGAGCACGGGCCTCCCTTCAATACGAGGTGGATCTGGCCATAATCCACCACGTTGGCCAAGTGGCGGACTCAGCATGACTTTCAAAAAGTTGCTAGGTTCTCTTAGACATACAGATTTCTTCACGATGACTTCCTTCACCGTTAGACAAGTGGTATTCATGTTGGAAATGATTTGAGTTACCACTGGGTTATCAGTGCCTATTGGTGCAAAATACATAGTAATTTAATTTTTTTTTCAGTGTGGTATCTATGGGCTACTGGTCTTTGAGCCTAACAATAATATTATATGTCACCGAGGCTTTCTATTTTCACTCAACGGATCTTAACTTTTACGTGGTGTTTCCATGCATATTGAATAGTAAGTACATTTTGCATTTTTTTTTTAATATTTACTTATATTATATAATATTTGCTGATTTTATTCTTTTCATAAAACTTTAGTATAACATTAATTATCAAGCAATAGATTAAAACTTTTTTGTAATTATTATTATTATTTTTTTATTCTGTCTGTGATAGTCTAAGATTTGAAGTCAGGACGTTCTTATCCATCTGTTTTAACTGGATAAAAAAGTTTGTATTTAAATAAATAAATATATTGCAAACGGATTAGCTAAATCAAACTCTTAAAAGGTCCATAAACTAAAAATAATTTTATATTTTTTTTTTATTCTAAATCTTCCATTTATCAAATCGTATGCGGAATATATGTTGTATGTCGAATCGTTTTATTACCTTGTTCAAGTTTTTTTTTTTTTAATTTAAAGCCTTAGCAACCATTTATTTATTACCAAATTTTCGCAATAGAGTATGATTAAATTTTCGCAAACGTACACTATAAGCAAATCCAACTTAAATGTTATCAGTAACATTGTATTTTTAATTATTATTATTTTTTTTAATTTTCTAAGTGAAATAATAAAAACACTTTTCATTTGCTAAGCTAAGGTATTAGATAACGGACGACGTTAAATAGATTTTCTTTTTACGAGTATGATGAAAAACAAAGGAGTAATACAAAACTGTCAAACGGTAAGGATTTTTTTTTAATGATACTTAGGCAAAACAATTTATTTACAGCATTGACATTAATAGGATTAATATATCTGCCATCGAAGTTAAAATTATGGGGTACAATACCCGGTACGTCAGGCATGGACAGAGACGTGGATGATGAAAATACACAAATATTACGACAAATGGGCAATTTTAGAAGACGAAAAACTGGTAACCCTATCAAAAACAAACATGTCTGATTACTGTGTTGCCATTGTGAAAAATTGGCTGTGTTTTTCCATGCACTTGATTTTCAAATAGGGGCCTTATAATGGAAGAATAATTTTAACATCTATTATATGTATACAAGTTTAAGATAAGAAAAAATTTAATGTCTTAAGTCAGGGACCGAGAATCGTTATACATTTTGAGAATATTGATTGATTTTAATTGAGAGGGCGCATCTAAAATATTTTTAAAAGTTTTAATTAGATTGGGTATTAGTTAAAAACCAGGATTATTTAAATTGGTATAAAAGAATTATTTTGAATACTTCCCATTTAACTTTTTATGATTAATTTATTCGTCTTATATAATCGATTATTTAAAAAATCAAATAATTATTGTTATATATAATATAAATATTGTTTCAAATTAAAAAAAATCATCAATATTGTTTATCATATTTGTCATGTATTTTAAGAAACGCTGTGTGCAATCAAATTACCTATATATGGACATACACTAATAAAATATTTGTACCAGTGAATTTCTAATCTCTGACCTTTAAAAGGCTAACTTTCTTCAACTTGTATATATCTAATAGATGCTTATTACATTTTAAATCAATAATAATGAAATACTCAGGTATCATTTTCATCATTAATTAAACTATTTGAATAGGGAATATGCGTGTGATTTAAATAAAGGTGAAATATTTTTTTTTTTATAATCTTTATTACTTCTGAATTAAGCCTATATTAATATTTTTTAATTTAATTTCTTTTTGATTAAGAGAATTATTATTAAAAAGTGCAAATATAGGTGGGAAATTTAAAATAGTTGAAACGCAACGCCATTGATCAGGCCGAATTGTCAGTCAGAGTATATCATGATAGAGCGATTAGCGATTTTGTCGCTACAAATTGCTTAAGCAAATGTTGTTATTTTTCTGTGTATGATATACTGCGACAAATAGTCACCTAAGTGACTGAGCTCTTAAAATGAGAATAAAAAAAAATACTGCGACAACACGCTAAGCGCGCAAAATGGCAGGCGTTTAAAGTATTTTATTATACCTATCGGGTTTAATAATTTTAACTTTTTTATACAAAATTTTAGTTTTATGGAGCTGGATCCAAGGTATTGTATAAAAATAAAAAAAATCACACATATTCCCTATTACAGATGTAATAGATGTAACAGCTGTGTAAATTACACCTGTAATTACATATAATTACAGCTGTAATCTCATTTATTATTTTAGTTTTTTTTTAATGTTCATACTGAGATTGAGATTGAGATTGAGATATTTTATTGATAAAATTACAAGAATTTTACAGGTCATACAATAAATTCATTTTTTCTAATTATTTTACATAATTATAAGATATTTATACATATTACACTTCATTTTGTCTTTTACATTATTATTATTATTTGTTTAAAATTTTCATCTTACTTATTTTAATTCAATCTTTACTTAAATTAAGTTATTTACATTTTATTTGTTTTAGTAACAAATGTCCAAACATACGAAAATCATTTAGATATTCAGGAAAAAAGATAGGATAATAACTACTACTTCCATACACAAAACACAGTGTGCTGTTATTATGAATGTACTTACTTAGACATAAATTCAGCTATGCTGTAGCAAGCGAGGTCGATTAACATATCTTTAAGTTTACGAGTAAAAATTTTGTCACTTGGTGATTTAATGATGTCACTCGGAAGGGTATTGTAAATATTTACGCCAAGGACACCGAGAGACTTTCGCGCTTTCGCGAGTCTGCGACTCGGGACGAGCAGTAGGTGCGCGCCTCGGGTGTTTCTGCTATGACTCTGCCCGCGGCTAGTGTACTGATCTAGATTTGCTCTCACATATTGGCAGGCTGTTAATATGTATATACACGGCAGAGTGAGGATTTTATTTTCCTTAAACAACGCCCGGGCCGGAAAATCATGAGGCTTGCCGGAAATTATTCTGAGAGCTCGTTTTTGCAATTTGAATGGTTTCTCACAATTAGCTGCAGTACCCCATAGGTCGACACCCTGAATTAGAATTGAATGAAAATATTCATAGTAAGCAATTCTAAGGTTTTCAGGTGACAGGGTAGGTGAGAGCCTGGATAGAGCAAAACAGGCTGATGATAACTTGTCGCAAGCTGCGTCTATATGGAGAGACCATGTCAACCCTGCATCTATTGTAAATCCTAAATATTTTACGTGGTTAACCTGGGGTAGGGGGGTGTTATTGGTAATAATATTAAATAAATTGGTGTCACCCTTACGTAGTTTAAAATGCATAATATTGGTTTTTTCTATGTTTAACTGCATGCCATTTGATTCAAACCATTTTACAATCTGATGCATCACTCTGTTGGCTTTTGTTTTTAAGCTGTCCAAATCGACAGCATTGATTATTATGCATGTATTATCCGCAAACATGATGTATTCAGGATCAGAACATGCTGTTGTTATGTCATTAACTAGGGCTAAAAACAGGTTATTTCCCATCACTGATCCCTGTGGAACCGAGCAACTTCCGATGGGTTCAAGTTTTGATCTCGCACCAAGAACATATGTACTCTGTTGTCGGTTACACAAAAATGACGCGATGGTATTTAGAAAATTACCTTCAAATCCATACCGCGCCAGTTTTCTTAACAGTAGCTTGTGGTCAATCATTTCAAAGGCGCGCGAGAGGTCACAGAATATCGCTGCAACCTGTCGCCCGCCCTCGAGATGCGCCATCACCCGAGCAATCAGGTCGCGCGCCGCATCACTCGTTGAGCGGCCCGGTTGGTACGCGTATTGCTGCCCATTTAAGAGGTTATTTGATGTGAAATGCTTCATCAATCTCGCGCTCAATAAACGCTCGAACACTTTAGATACTACAGGAATGAGCGATATTGGTCTGTAGCATTTTGTTACATGCATTTCTCCTTTTCCCTTATAAATAGGCTGCACTTTCACCAACTTTAGCACGTCCGGATACACGCCAGCGCTAATACACTCATTTAACAATAAAAGGAGCAATGATATTAGTACAGGTGGAAAAAGGTCTAAGATGTGGGATGACATGTCATTAATGTCCTTTGATTGTTTGCGTTTTACATTTTTACATGCACTAATCATTTCGTCCAACGTAAACGGTTCGAAAACAAATGTAGGCGGTGAGTCAGTTATGTATTGTTCGAGATATGCAAGCGCATCACCTGCGCGCGGCTGCGTGTTTATGTTATTTGTTTGTGTGTAGTAGTGGTTCAGCTGATCGGCGGCGGCCGCGGCGCGCGAGCGCTTGCAGTCCCCAGTCGACCGGCTGACAAGCACATTGATCGGGTTGCTCCTGCTATTGCCGCGCCTGCATGTCTCAGACGCGATAACATTCCACATAGCGCGACTCACATTGCCATCAGTACAGCACGCTATTTTGTTGTTAATATAATCCTTTCTTTCGCTTCTTAATGTTGCCCATAACGTCGTCTCAAGTATTTGCAAGCACGAACGCAACTCGGCGTCATTCGGTTGTTTAGATAATTTAACTTTAGTCTTGTGTATGTCATAGCGTAATTTGCGTATGAGGTCATTCACCCAAGTATTTGTAATGTCTTTGAATAGTTGTTTTTTAATAGGAAAATGGATATTATAAAAATGATTGATAACGTTTATTACCGATGAAGTTCGGATGTTTGGACATGTATTTTTCGTAAGTATATTATCCCAGTCGTATGACTCGAGACTAAACATAAAACTACAAATGTTCTGTTTAGAAAAAGTCCTTTTTGCTATGTGCTTTGTAGGAGAAAAAATACAGTTTTCGACATTTAAGATGACATTAACACTCATATGATCAGATAGATTGATATTTTTGCAAAATACGTTACCAATTATAGTTTTATGGATGTTTGTGTATGCATGGTCTATACATGTTTTTGATGAGTGTGTTACTCTTGTTGGTGTTTTTACTATCTGCCTAAAATTGTACATTTTAAGAGTGTTTATAAGGTACTTACTGTTTGAACATTCCATCATCAGATCAATGTTAATGTCACCGACAACTACAACACTATAGTTCTGAATTGCTTCTAGATTAAGTAACTCATTTAACTTAGACCAAAAAATAGGTATGTCACCATTGGGTGGGCGGTATATACACACAACGACAAGGTTTATTCCGATACATTCGATTGCACAGGCTTCGAAATGGCATTCCACCGACATCTCTGCAACCTCCTTGCGGTCCATGATTACCATCTCTGACCTGGTGTAGATGCAGGCTCCGCCTCCTTTTTTTGTTTTTCTTGAGAACTGGGCTCCTAGTTTGTAGTTGAGTATGTTGATCAAGGATATTTTATCATGCTGAATCCAGTGCTCCGTAATGCATACTACATCGATAGGAGTTTGCATTTGAAGCTCACTTTCGAGCTTATACGTTTTGTTTTCCAATCTGTTTATATTCTGGTGTAATATTCGAAATTGCCTTGTTTTACTTGTTGTCGGGTTATTACTTTTTTCCGGCGGGGTCAGGGTGTTTTCTTGATTCCTGTGTATAGGGAGACTTGGGCTCCCGGGGTTGAAGAAAGGGCCGCCATTTCGATATACAAGTGTTAAGAGGCCACGCTGAGGCCACAAGGAAGTCGTCGTATATGGCTGCTGGTATACCGATTTTGAACGATTTATAGGTGTCCCTCTTCGATGGTATCAGTTCAACCGTGTATCTAGCGTCATTTTGTACGGACTTTAAATGTTTTATTATGTCCTCAGGTGTTGATTCTTTTTTGAAAAAGCATCCATGGAGGTACTCGATGAGTTCTATTCCACATACTTCAGTATTCTCGGCGGATCCTTTTAGCGTTAATGTGTTCCTATGATTGCGACGACGTTGGTGCCGGCTCTGAACAGGTTCCCAGCCATGGTTATCTTTCTGAGTATCAACGGTTTCCTCAGATACTTGGTAATCTCTAGAGTCTGGTTCGTCACATTTTATAATGTCGTCATGCTTTACCGTGTTTGATTTATCTGTTTGAGTTTTCGTACTGTAATTAGTATTTTTGAATTCATTTATCTTTGTGGTTTCATTTTTATTTGTTTCGGGGGTCGATTTGTGCTGCGGGTCTTGTTTAGTTGACTGGTTATTCCGTTTGAATTTCGTTATTTGTTTGGATTGCACCGCTATTCTCTCTCTCGTTTGCGCAGCGGAGGAGCGCTGCTGTCGTGGCTGTGCGGGAGCAGGATGACTAGCGGGTGTTGATGTGCTGCTACCGGGTGTTGACGGTGCGCTTTTGTTCTCAACTTTACTGGTCATTTTAGTTGAGCTGTCAGTTTTCTTTGTTGCTAAACTCGATTTTAAATCACATATTTCTTTAAATATTCCGTCAATTTTTGTTGATAACTCACTCACTTTGTGTTCTAAAGGTTTGAGGATTATACTGATAAGATTTTTTAACGCTTCACTATCACTTTGCGACATTTTTTGTAATTATATAGAACTACGTTATAAGTGACAACCTTACTCTGCGGGCGAGCGAGATGAACTGGGAAACTGGGGAACTGGGAAAGATGAACTATAATTGAAATATGTAAGACAACACATTGTTTGTAGTCGAGGAGTGGACTTATGATTTAAGTTATTTAATTAGTACTTAAAATCAATATTACCATTTATCATGCCTAATTATATTTTGGTGCACGGTTTGATAAGAATATTTTGTCAATTATTTTATTTAGACGTTATTAATAAAGTATTTTTTTGTTTTTATGCTTTAGCGATTAGATTTCCCTAGTGGCTAGTTTTTGGAACTAACAACAGCTGTTTACAATACTTACTCAGTGGCAGCATGGGCCGCCACAGAATTAGTCCAGGGGGGTGCATCTACTTCTTCACATTAAACTACTAATTAATCGTTAAATGATTAACGTTATGATTTTTAATCATAAGTGTATTTTTTTTTAATTTTTGGGGGGAGGGAGAATTTCTTTTTTCTGTACGCAGATATCTTTTAAACAAGGATTTTACTCATAATTTTATTAGCGTTTGGACGCAAGTGCACCCCTTTGAAACCACTTCCCGGTGCCCATGAGTTCAGCGATAGTTCATAGCGACAATTTTATTTATCTTATTGTCTAGTAATGTAGATATTATTGATCGAAACTAGTTCACATATTTGCCGATAGGGAGTCCGGTCACTATCAGTAAAAATCATTCAAGGATTCATTGAACTCCACTAGTTTATTGGGGTCATCGTCTTCATCTTCTTTCTTCTTCTCTCGGGCTTCTTTACATTTCTTATACTAAAATTTTTCTACACCATATAGCATTTTTAAAAGCACGCTTTATTAGGTTAAAAAATTTAATGGCGATTGAAAATTTTAGATATCTATGATAAAATCGTAGTTGGCTAGATGTAGATGTAGCGTGACTTTTGATATTATTTTTGTTAATATTAGTATGAAGTTTTAGTAAAAGTTTTAATATATTTTGTTACTGGCTAATTTCAATACATATAAATAATGAAATAAAATTAGGTGAACAAGTGCTTTGTAGGCAACGAATGCTTTAAAATTTAAAATTAATATTTCATATAATCTACAGTTTTAAAGTTTTCAACTATAATAATATAATTAAATCTTTGCTACTCTCCTCGAAACTCCATTTTTTTTGTTATAAAAATAATCAATGTTTTAAAAAAACCACCCCCTATTTTTTATATAAGATTAAAAAAAAAAGAAAAATATTTCAGGTTTTATATCCAAACTCCCAAAATCTTTATTCTATGCACATTAAATGTATATACCTAGTAACTTAGTTTACCTATATAAAGACTCCATGTTCCCTTAACTGGCAACATCTTGCCGATCTTATTATGACAAATTAGATATTCCTCACAATTTTGACTCAAACCTTTTTAAATTTAAGATATTTTATGTATTATTTTCAATTTGAATTCCATTATTTTATCTGTAGATAGTTAACCCACTATTATTATAGATTTTTACACTAGCTTTTCCAATTTCAATTTTTAACCGAATACCCTTTCACTTTAAACATTTTTTTATACATAAGAATTTTCCTTAAATAGACACTGCTAGTTTTACCTCTCATATATACAACTCTAGTACAAGTGGTGCCAATATACAATATAGCCCTAAACAGTTTTATATATACATACATACATATAAGCAATAAAGGTTTTTTATTACATAGTATTAGTGTAGTCGTTGATTTTAATAGATATTAGAAGTTTTAAAGTTTGTACTGTGTGATGTTTATGATACTGAATGTCTCATTTACACAATTATCATATATTATGTTATTTTAAAAAAATAATAGAGTTTTAAATATTTACAGCCGTCTCTTGGACTATACTTGTATTTTTTTTTTTAAACAAACCAATATTTAAGAATATTGTTATATTATAATACAATGGCGGTAATTGCAATTTTTAAATTGTTCAAAATCACTAAGACATCCAGTAAAGTTTTGCTTTTTCATTCTGCTTTATTTTACACATTTTACTAATTATTATTAATAATCAGAATGAAAAAAAGAGACAACAATTGTTTTGGATGGCTCTGTCTCGCTCTATCCCATACTTGAAAAGCTCAGTTCATTCATCTATGTCTATGGTATAGAGAAACGTCTGTATTTTAAAAAAAAATGTGTTTGTATTACATTCGTCTCTCTGATTAATCAAAATTATATTTTTAGTTTATTATTGTAAACCAAAAAGTATTAATGTTATTATGTGTACGCTAGTCATTGATTTTTTTTTAATTATATTAAATTATTAAATTTGATAAAAAAGATATTTAATTTATTTTATTTTTTAACAAATTGTTTATGTATTTTCATTGTAGTTTGTATTTCTGTAATCAAATAGCTATACTTATGTTGTTATCTTTACCTTGCTTTGGACTGAGTTTGAATCATGTTTGGGTCAATTAAAAAAAAAAAAAAGACTTTGATGGATATTAAATTTGTCTGGTGGCTGTTTTTGGAACTAATAAAGGGGAAAATGAGTTTCAAGAAAAAAAAAAACACCCCTGAAATTGAAATATTATTTTAAAGTCGTCTATTTAAGTTTAAAAACAATGTATACAGATGAAATGGAACTTAATTAGACGAAGTCAGTTCTACAACTTGCGGACTGGAATTTGGAAAGTACTACTAACTAAAACTAAAAACAATTCAATTTCAACTAATACTTTCGTATTCATAATACTTGCGTGTCCCCGCGGCCCCGCTCACGTAGTTTATATAATATCCATACTTCCATACTTATTTTCATGTGTTTTTCAAAAACAAATCTATCCCACGGGAACCGTACATTTTTCCGGGATGATATAAAGCCTATAGCTTTCCTCGGTTAACGCGCTATCTAATGCAAAAAGAATTTTTCAAATCGGATTAGTAGTTCCTGAGATTATCGCGTTCAACCAAACAAACAAACTCTTCAGGTTTATAATATTAGTATAGATTATAAATGTGAAAGTGTGTTTGTTTGTCCTTCTTTCACGTCAAAACAGAGTGAAGGATTTGCGTGATTTTTTGTGTGGAGATAGTTGGAGGGCTGAAGAGTGACATGGCAACTTTTTATTGCTGGAGATTATCATTCTCACTAGAAAAGACGTTATAATACAAGCCAATAAAATAAGTATGATCAGAATTACTTGAAACTTGGTATTAATACTCTTCAATACAATTAAATAAATATGTGTTTTATCATTTTTCGAAATTCATCCTGTAAAGGGAAAAAAATAGGATGAAAGTTTGTATGAACCTACCTTTTTAGAGTTTTTTTATCATTTTAGCGCGAGCGAAACTGCGGGTTCTGCTAGTTATTATGAATTAAAATTGTTCCGCTCCTAAGTTTCATAGCACATACCCTATTTTTCATCCACAGAGAATCGATTGTTATTTTTACTCACGTTTATTTCTAATTTTAATTACTAACTTTAAAAATAATGGATTTTTCTACAAATTTCCAACCCCTTTATTACAACTTTAGGGGTTGAATTTCCAAAAATCCTCTCACCGCATATCTACTTCTTATGAAACTTAAGTCTCTCCCGTGACTATGCTTGCTGTAAAGCATTCGAAACGTCGGGAACCAAAAATCTATATAAACCCGCGGAAAAATCCGAAAAGATAGTTTAATTTAAAATATTTGGAAGTGAAAACTTGTATAGGCAGGTGTGTTTGTATGGGGAATGAATTCATGCGAGTCGTCACCGATATGGTCACGTGACGTGTCGACGCTAACACTCAGAGCGCTGATAGATGTCACACACAACCAGATAGATGGAAACAGTTTTAATTTACACATTTTAATTTAAGATCGAACAATTAATTTGAATATCCGAAAGTAACAACTGTTTATAGTTTTAAGTTTTCACTTCTGTCGGCGGCCCTTATGACTGCTTTTTATGAAAAAAAATTATAACTTAGTCCAACGAGGTGAAGGTAACATTAGCCAACGGACCACGACACTAGCGCCATATCATACTACAGGTTTGTTGATATTGAAATAAATAGTTTTGATGACGAAAGAGTTTTATTTTCCTCATCTATACATAATATAATAAAATTATAACTAAGCCGAATCTGTACATTAAATATTTATTTGGAACATCTTATTGAAATAGACATTATTATTGATATTGAGGCCGAATTTTTAGAATCGAAGTTTTTAGAATTTTTGTCTGTCTGTCTGTTACCGCATCACAGAAAAACCACTGGAGGGATTTTGATGAAATTTGGTATGATGATAGCTGGTTATCCGGGTCAACGTATACGATACTTTTTATTGCTGGAAAATATCTCATCTCTGAGAAAGCTACACTAAACTTTAAAACGTAAGTAGGGACGAACCCGAGCGGAGCGAGGGTGAGTCGCTAGTTGATATATAAAAACATACATATACACATTTCCTAACAAACATCTCATCAAAAAGTTTCGTCGACATGTGACGTTAAGTCAAAGCAAAGAATAACATTCAAACATCGAAAGTTCTAATTGTCTAAACACAAACTCGAACTCACGCACACCACATAGAGTACTTTTTTAAACGAAACAACGTGCGTTTTAATTTTGTCATCCAACAAGTAATGAATAAGAGATTCGAAAAAAGTGCACAATTTCGAATTCTGCGCTTTTTTCTGAGGACACTTTTGAAACGCTAATAATTGTAATGATTTGCTTTCTAACTCTTGTCTAAGAATATTATTACACTATCCCATAAATATTGTATTCAGCCCTTTTTAACGTCCCACTGCTGAGCACGGGCCTCCCTTCAATACGAGGGGGATCAGGCCATAGTCCACCACGCTGGACAAGCGCGGGCGGACTGAGCATGTCTTTCGAAAACTTGCTAGGTTCTCTCAGACATGCAGGTTTCCTCACGATGTTTTCCTTCACCTTAAGTGGTAATCATGTTAGAAATGATTCGCACCTGAAAATATCAGAGGTGCGAGACCTAAGATTTGAACCCGCTTCACTCGGTTTCCTAAGTGAGCGCGTTACCACTGGGCTACCATTGCCTACTGGCATAAATATTATAAATGCGAAGATCTGAAAATGATGAAAAGCCCTCAAACAAACATTCAGTGTCATTTGACATTTGTAGAGACCTCACTCTACACTAGCGCCTCTCGCGGTGAATTCAAGCGAAGCGCGGTAGCCCTCATTCTCGTTTCGGCTTGTTCACTGTGTAATGTCAGGTACACATATCCAGTTATACAAACCCGAAATGACTTTTTACCGGGTTGCGGCGAAACCCAAAAGAGGGTTATGTGTTTGACTTGTATCTAATCTATTTAAACGAGCAATTCTTGTATATTTATATCTTAATATATTTATACCAGCGATATCGAAAACGGCTCAAACGATTTCGCTGATATTTGGTATATGGGCGCTTTCGGGGGCGAAAAATCGATCTAGATTAGTCTCATGTCTGGGAAAACGCGTGTTTTCGAGTTTTTATGTGGTTTTCTTTTGCATTATTCTACGCAGGAATGGTCGATAATTTCTTACACTCGATTATAAATATCGTGGTCAAGCGGCCAATTGGGCACAGATTACTTCGTCATGTTACGTAGAATGGAGAAGACAAAGTAGATTGGTCGGTAAAGGAAATAATTCAAAATGAATTCTATCAGATAGCACTCGAGGCATTCAACGCGATACTATTGCTACAGAAATATACCACAATGGATACGAGGATAAAAATTTAAAAAACAAATGGCAAATATAACATTTTATTTAGTACAAAAACATTTTAAAAATAAACAATAGTTTTTTTTTTAATAATTGAACCACATTTATAGGGAATGTAAATATAATATTAGTAAGTATTAAGTATATAGTATTAGTAAGTCGTATTTCAGTTAATTTTCTTAAATTAAATAAGAATATAATAATTTATGTTTTTTTTTTTTTTTAAAATTAAACCATAAATTTTTGTATCTATAATATTTTAAATAAATATAAAAACAATTATAATAAAAATTAAGTACAAACTGGCCAAATTAAAAAAAACGACTTACTAAAATATGTAAATCTGTAGAATTGCCTTATTTAGAAGAACAATTAATATTTTTTATCTATACTAATATTATAAATGTGAAAGTTTGTGAGGATGTATGGGTGTTTGTTACACTTTCACGCAAAAACTACTGAATGGATTTTAATGAAACTACAATAATATAGTTTATACGACATCTTCACAAACATACGCATTTATATTATTAAATTAAAAAAAAGAAACGTTTCAATTTTCAAAACAAATATGTACTGCATTTTTTTTTAAATTTCATCTTCTTTTAACCAAAAATTAAATAAATCAGCGAAAACATCAAAAAAGATAGTTTTATTTAAAATACTATTTGAAATTTTAAATAAAACTATCTTTTCGAATTATTTCGCGGATTTATTTTGATTTTTGGTTCGCGACGTTTCGAATGCTTTACAGCGCACATGGTCACGGGAGGGACTAAGGTGTTAGACATCTCAAAGGCGGGATATACGTCTGGTCGAAACGTCGGGAACCAAAAATCAAAATAAATCCGCCAAATAATTCGAAAAGATAGTTTTATTTAAAATGTCAAATATTCGCGTGAATCTAAGAAAGTATTACTATTTGAAACATAAAAGTGTGAGTTAGAACCCCTTTTACGGTGACCATCTAAAGTTTTACTTTTTTAATTCAATAATAATCAGGCACGGGAGCACAAGATATTTTAACAAAATCTTCATAACGTACAATACCGTGGTTTTGTACGTTTGCTTCACGGAATATATTGTCAATCTGAAAAAAAAATTAAAAAGTAGGTAGTAATATTTACCATAAAAAATTATTAAATTAATTAACGTTTAGTATATATTTCTCAGAGATGTGATATTTTCCCGCAGTAAAAAGTATCCTATATGTTGACCCGGATAACCAGCTGTCACCATACTAAATTTCATCAAAATCTGTCCAGTGGTTTTCTCGTGATGCGTTCCCAGACAGATAGACAGACAGATAAAAATTCTAAAAACTATAGATTCGGCCTCTGCACCGATAATAATGACTATTTCAATAAAAATTTTCAAAAAATATTCAATGTACAGAATCGACTCAGTTAAAATTTTATTATATGTATAGATTGGTTCATAATTCATGATATTGCATAAAATACACATAGATATATACCAATTAAGGGTGATCCAATATACGTAAGTATATCTTATATTTTTAACCTCTGACACAAAAATAAGGGGAGTTATAAGTTTAACATGTCTATCTGTCTGTGACATCGTAGCGCCCTAACGAATGAACTAACTTTAATTTGTTTTGTTTGGAAGATGACTTGATCGAGAGCGTTCCTAGCTAATAAATCAAGAAAATCCATTCAGCCATTTGCAGGCGGTGAAATGATATGAACAGCTTCCACAGATCTAATCGATTCGTAACTTGGTATCCCGTTATTTCAATGACATTGCAACGATATGGTAACTTTGGCCTGATGCTGCAGCGTCACCTGGAATCTGCAAGACACTCAATTGTTTACTCAAATACTATTGAGATATCATTTTTAATAGGGTGGAGCGAAAAAAAATGTTTTTTTTTTTTCTTAGCTTGGAATTTGTAGCTTATAAAAAAAATTTTGGAAAGAAAAAAAAAATTACTCAACATTTTGAGGTAGCCTACTGATTTTAAAAATAAATATCTATTTAAATAAAACTATCTTTTCGGTTTTTTTCGCGGATATTTTATATAAATCCGCGAAAAAATCCGAAAAGATAGTTTTATTTAAATGTCAAATATTCGCGTAAATTTAAGAAAGTATTAAATAAATATCTAATTTAAATGGAATATTTTTTTTTTCGACTTCGACATTTTCTACCCAACTTTCACTGTAATATTGCATTATTGCAATTTTAAATAAAAATGATGACATTTTTTTTTGTTTCCAAAATTTTTTATTTCTTTTTTATAAGTACGATTGCAAATTCTGCCCTCAAACTAAGAAAAAAAAAATTTTTTTTTCGCTCCACCCTAATGTTTAGGCTCATTGAAATAGCTGCAATGAAAAGATTATTGCGTTGTGGGTTTAAATTTAAGCGTTATTTATATATATACCTCACGAGAAGATAGGCCTTCGCCCCAATTCTGCAGAAGATTTCGCAATTGCTTCGCTGGAATTACACCTCTTTTATCATTGTCGCCGGCTTTGAAGGCATTTACCACCTATAATTTTAAAAATATAACTTAAAACAAATGAGAAATATGAGAAAATGTGAATTTTACCAAATAAATATTTCTCATTAATTGTTTGTTTTAACAATAGCATTCCCAAAGAGGGTTGATGTCAAGCAGGCGGCCGGTCGTAAAACTTTTGCCAAATCCTATCAGCAGTACGGAAGATGTACTGCGCCGACCCCAAGTTATTGGGAAATGGGCAGGGATATTATGATGATGTATTTGACCAAATATAATGTATGGGATTCCATCAAGAGATCAGTTTGTTGGAAACAATTTTGTATTGTCATTAGATTTTGCATATTTATAAATTTTCATGTTAATGACAGTTTGAAGTAGATAAAAAAAAAAACTATTTTTTTTCGGACTTTCTCAAAAATCTATTTACTATTGTGCTCCCAACATTTTGAATGTTTTAAAGCAAATATAGTCATTTAACTTTTTCGGTGAAGAAGTGAAGCTAATATATGAAAATAAAACTTACTAGCGGCTCACCCTCGCTTCGCTCGGGTTCGTCCCTAGGTATGTATGTTTTAACGGTTAGTATGGAATAAACAGACTATATTATATTACTGCTCCGCTCCCTTGTGTAGTAGCATGATGATATATAGCCTATAGCCTTCCTCAATAAACGGGCTATCTAATTCAAAAAGAAAATTTTCAAATCGCATTGTTAGTTCCTGAGATGAGCGCGTCTTAATGGGGCGTCACAGGATCGTTTATGCACTCAACCACGACGCCCCAATGGCGGGTTTGCCGAAGCAAACCACAACAACAATGGGGTTGCTCCAAAAGTCCACTCTGCCGTCAGAAAAGTACCAGGATTAACCCGCATGGTATACCGTCCACCGAAGTGGGCCACCGGATGAACTGCCGAACGATAATGAGCCCCCCACCACAACAAGATGAACGCACGTTGGGGAGGAACCCAGTAAACCCTGCCGGTGTGATAACTGCAGGATTTGTTTAGGGATACACTCCTTAATTTCATCTGGAACTAGAAACTGTATTCCAAGATGAAAACTGCGCTTGTGCATAAGAGGTCCACACTCCCCCAGAAGATGGAATGGCATTTCATCTGCCTCCATACATTTTCTGTAGGTTTGTGTGTCACTCAGCTTTAGGTTGAACATGTGCTTATTTAAGCAGCAATGTCCTGTAAGAACTCTTACTAGTAAGCGTAAGGCTTTGATAAGGGTCTTGAGTGAATCATTTCTGTTGCTGAAGTCCTGAAGTCTTGCTCGTGGAAGATTTTTGATCTCCTCGCAGAACTTTCTCCACGATTCTCTTTTTGTCTTCCTAAACTCTTTGGTGTATTCTGCCAATGCTTTACTGTAGATCTTCCATACGTAAGTCTTTTTAGCCCTGTTAAATAATTTCCTGGTTTTATCTCTAAGCTTTCTTAACTTAGAGTTCCACTAAGGTACTTTTCTTGTTGAGGTCTTTGTTTTAAGGGGACAACTTTCTTCATAGACTGAAGGAATACCTTTTGTGAGGTTCTCCACCGCAAAATAAAAGGAAAGGATCTAAGTGCAACTTTAGCCGGTCTCAATTCAGCTCAGTCAGTTGCTCTTGGATCCCTATAAATATAAATATGTTGGGACATTACAGCACCATCTAGTTCCATGGTAAGCTACGAGGCCTGTGTTATGGATACCAGATAGTTGATACACTACACATATATTACTTTAAATACATACATATTATAAATATAAACACCCATGTCTGGAGTACAGACATTCGTGCTCATCACACAAATGAATGCCCCCAGCGGGACTCGAACCCGCGACCGCTGGTACAGCAAGTAGGGTGACTACACACTGAGCCAAATGTGTCGTCAAATAAGTTAAGGTTTGGGCTTCTAGAGTAACCCTGATCTCAAAAGTTAAATGTTGGTGATTTGATATTGAATTTTCATTGCTAACGAACCAATTAGCTATATATCTGGCTAGATTGTATGTAGTAATTGTTATGTCTAATACTTTCTATCTAGCACGAGTTACGAAGGTTGGTTCACATTCTATTTTTAACGTCATTAGGTTATTTATTATTAGAAAATAAAAATAATAATAATTAAGGCCGTCGTGAGATCGTAGATGTGAAACATCGCAACTTTTTTGTATAAAAATATGCATGACAGGATGGTTTTTTAAACGCAGTAAATATATCTTAATTAAAAACAAAATATTTAGAATTTTTAAGAGAAAAAAAATCTTTATTTAAAAAATATATTTTAATTTAATACCAAAATTGAAATAAGAGTCAACGCAGTGAAAGGGAGGAGGGAATTGCCGGGCCGAGTGGGTAGAGAGTAGTCTGAGAGTTACGAGCGCGTGGCGACGTGGCGACGCATCGCCACACCAAAAACCGATTTGACCCGCCGCATTAAATGTTTCTCATCAAAAGTAACTAACCTCTTTGGTGTTTGTACTTCCCCATAATGAGTGACGCGCGTTGGCATCACATCCAATTAGAAACTAGGCGTCGTGGCATGCTCTACCACCCTCTCCAAATCTTCCGTCGGCTTATCCCTCTTTCCAGGCAGATGGGCAGAGTATATGATTACTTTGGCCCCATCCCACCCTTTGAGGTTGACAAAGACAGCAACCAAGTCGTCTTGCTAACTTCTGAAATCGGCAAGAACTCAACACAGTTATTAAAATAAAATACAAACTCTAGGTCTCTATCCAGTGTCATTACTAAGAACCTTACCGGCAGCATGAAGTCCTAGAACCTGAGTATTAGGTACCCAGGGCTCTTGGATTAAGGCGAGGCTTGCCTTGCCCTCAGCGAAGCACTGCCCCATTACCACAGTATCTGCTGCAGCATGATGGAGGTTTGCTTGCAGGACCCTCATCACTAACCCCCCCCCCTCTCCCCCCCCCCCCGGGTAATCCGCTAATAACGTACAAACTAGGGACGTGGTGGTCCCCGGCTTGAACGCCAAGCATAGTTGCCATCCCATATCTCTGGACTTGCCAGGCTCCCCCTGTTTCCGCTCATCGGCCTCCGAGGTCCCCTGACAATGGCATCCCGTAACCCAGCCGGTTCTCTGCCCTGACCGTGAGGGTTTGTTGACCCTTTTGAAGTGGAGGGATATGGCTCCACTAACTGTCCAGGGCTCCAAGGCCGTGACTCAGGCGTTCTCCCATCAACGACAATCCGCGGATAAGGATTCACCCTGCCTTGCCTCTCAAAGCCCTTGGACGTTGACGGTTGTGGCTCCTGAGTCCACCCAGCAACATTTGAGGTGGAGGCCCCAACCATTGGGTCGTTCTTGACTCTAAAAGTTAGCTTTTTAAAGCCCAGAGCAACCTCAAAATTCTTAGCCCGAAGAGCTGCGACAGAAGTGTCGTCCAGGAAGAATGACACCACATGTCCATTTCCCTCAGCCCTGCTGTGTGCAACTCTCCAGAGCTCAGTGTTGAGCCCCGCGTTTTGTATCCCTAGCAGTTTGGTAGCTTCGTCTAGCGACTCTGCCTCACTGCTAGGGATAAAGACGGTCCCTACTACCGGTTTCGGCAGTTCGCTTTCAGGTATGATTGAGAGCATTGCCCCACTCCAGGGTTTAATGGTGTGGACCTTTTCGTACAGCCATTTAAGGCTAGCCTGGTCCTCACAGGTGATAACAATAAACCCCGGCCTGTGTGTGAAGCCGGTAAATTTTGGTCCCTTACCCTTGTCGACAATTTTAAGCATCGCAAGAGTTAGGGATCGGTGAACTAGTCTCATTTGGTCTTCGCTCATGGGAACCAGGTTTCTAATCCCTACGCGCGTTTGCTTCACGACCTTACTAAAGTTTGGTGCCTTTTCCTCCACCCGGGGAGCCTTCGTGATTTGTATACCCGGCGATTCTTCTTCTGACCTAGGCCTTTTTTTGGCCTTCGGATCTGGAGGAATGTTGGTAATTGGTATTTCTTTCCAAGGCTTTATAGCCAAAGCGCGAGCCTCATCAACCTGCACATTTGCCGCCAACAGCCTTCGGAATCTCTTCCGAGCAGCACCGTTTAGTTTTACATGATGCTGAGGGTGCTCATCCATATTATATATTGTATCCATATCCAATTGTAAACTTACTTCATGAGGTAAATTCTCAGCTCTTGAATGGATGTGCATGACTTCCAAAAAGTCAGCAAATGACATTTTACCACCTTTGCCTTTAAGATAACCTGAAAAAAAAATAGTAAATTTTTAATCATTATATTTTATTATTAATTATAGTCAAGATAATTAAAAAAAAATCTAGGAACAATTTTGCTGATTGAAAACAAATATTTCTGTTGAAATGAAATGAAATAAACTTTATTCAATTAAATTTATTACAAGTTTTGAATTGTCAATTTAATGTAAGTGTCAGTGTAGTTCTTTAATACATTACATATATTTTATTCGCGAGTACTGAAAATAAATTAAAAATAATACTAACCAGTTAGCTCTTGTATAGTAGGACTCATGCCGAGTGACCTCATAGCAACTGTCAACTCATCCAGAGAAGTTATTTGACCAGATCTTGCAAAAAGATAGAAGCATTCCCTGAATTCTAAAATGCAAGTAATTTTCTTATCAATTAAAAATGAATGTTTAAATTTACAATAATAACAGCATTATAATCAGTATCTACATGATTTTATAAATAATATACAAATATGTTTTAAAAATATCAGATACTACTAAGTAAAAATGTATTGAATCATAGTTTCATTTCTTTTACCGTATAATAATTAGGCCACTTTCGTTTTACCATTACAAAACAAATATATATATATATATATATTCAAAACGTACTTTTTAGTATTTATTAAAGATTCAATTCGGCTCAACTTTATAATGAGGAATTAGTAGTAGACTCTTGATTTTTTTTTTTGTGCAAAGTACTTATTATTTTAAGTAAACCCACAAAGTTTCAACTTAATAGGGTAAATACTTTCGGAAATAAAAAATATCAAAGTTTGATAAAATATATAACCTCAATCTGCATTATTTTATTGCTTTTGACGTAATTTTGACAGTAGTGTTGCTATTTTAGGGAATTTTAATTATGCGTTTTGATTTTTAAGACAGAAATGTTGCTATTTTAGGAACTTAATTATGCGTTTTAATTTTGTAAATAATAAGTTGACGCACTTTTTAATTTTTATTTGAAGATTCTTAATGTTTTATTTGGTTTAATAAGTCATTAATTTGGACTAGTTAGGTAAGAAGTTTGTGGTTAGGTTAGGTTACAACTTAGGTAATTATCATCAGATTTTGGTTAGGTTAGGTTAGAACAGTTTTCATAACACACGAGCCGAGCGAGCGAAGCGAGCGTGCCGCGGTAGCGGCCGGCGAGTGTCATAAACTCTAAATGTTATAAAACTAGAACACTAGAAAGATCAAATTTCACGCAAAATCGAAGTAATAATATATAATGTCCTCCTGACCGATTCCGGCCACGGCGGCCAATCTCATTGAGACTAGCCAACTGCGCAGGAGATATTATAGTGCACAAGTGTACGCGCAGACACAAGTGCACTCTCTATTCCTGTCACTCTCATACTCCGGTGGGACGACTATTCGACACGACCGGTGAGAGTTAAGGCGCAGGACCGACGGCTTTACGTGCTCTCCGAGGCACGGGGGTGAAACACCGCCAACTTCCCAACTCCGGGCTGTTACTGAGGCTTACTATTCAGAAAGACTCAATAACTAAACTTGGCCCGACCCGGGACTCGAACCCAGGACCTCAGGATGTGCAGCCGTACATGCTAGCCACTACACCACCGAGGCAGTCAAAAGTCAAAAATCGAAGTACACACTTAACAAAACATAACCTCAAAATAAGATTTTTAAAAATTCATAAAAAAAAAATATGCATCCTATTAGCTTGTATTTTTTGGGGGGTGATTTACACCCCCTACCAACTCCCCCTACCCCAAAAATATATAGATATTATTAATTCCTCTTTCAAAAGTCCTTCCTTCAATTCAATTATTTAGTTTTTTGATTTTGATTATAAGCCAGGAGTGCTTTATTAAAGATTATCGCGATTTTGATCATACTGTTATTATCAATGTACTTACCATCAATATCTTGTTCTTTGAAATAGCGAGCCTGAAATACAAAATTTTCGTGTTAAATACATATTAGAACATTTTGTAGATATTAAATTTGCTTTATTTAATTGTAAAATATTATATTTACCATTATTTAAAAGAAAATATGGAAATAAAAAGTTGGAGAAATCTGAAAAGTTGTGTAGAAAATAGAAATCAGACACAGACAAAAAAGCAATTTGTCATTTGTGTGACAACTGTAGTGGTGTGAAACCTATGAATAATGGTGTCAAATAAAATGTTTTTATTTTATTAGTAAAATTTAAATTATAAAATTTTTTGTAAAGAATCCAAATAAATGTATACATTTCATCTGTTATACAGTTTATTTGTTTACATTTCCTTAACATAATTGTATAAGAAAATGTAGTACGTTTATCTAATTAAATATAGCTTATGTATAAAATATTAAGCTGTTTTAATAATGGAGTTAAAAAATAAATAAAACTTTATCAGTATCTAGTAATAAATTCACGAATGATATTTGTTGAACAAAAAAGAAACTGGCAAACATATAAAAACCTAATTTTATAATAAATAAAGCTAGAGTTTTATAATATTTACCTTTGCTTCTTTTTCAGATTAAAAAAAAGTACTTGTCTATGAAAATCATACGATACAATATAGTGCGGAGCGTATCTAATATTTTTTATCTATATAATTAATAAGATTATAAACCAGTCTGTGACCCATGATAAGATGAAGAAGACCAATCAGCTGACTGACAGTCACGAAGGACTTATTTTTCCATGGTGTAATTACTTAAATTGAATAATTATTACATAAAACGTTTTTTAAAAGCAGTGCTCAGTGTTTTGGGTGTATTATCTAGTATTATCATGCTATAATTCATAATGGATATCGATCGTTGTACACGGTAAGGACCAATTAACAAGATTTCTTAGATTTATATATTATATTGTTTATAAGATTATACTCTTATAAAATCATATCTTTAAACCGTTCTATATTTTTATTTTGTAACTATATATCACTATCTATTATTATCATACATATATGTAATGCTCTTATATGTAGAGTAATTACCCTAATTTATATATAGGTTACTTTTTAATAGTTCTTTGTGATGTTTCAAATTGTATTTCTATTATTTTGTAGTTTCAATCTATATATTTTACGGAATATGGTTTTATTAATGTCAATAGACTAGATATTGACATTAATATTATTTATAATATAAATATTTTATACACTTCTCAATTATTTACTAATTTTTATACATAACAAATATCGCTTGAAGTTAATCAATAAATATTTTGAACTTTATCATTATATGATGTAACAAGTAAAAATTAATATTACTAAATGATATAGCATATTATTTTACTCTTAAAATATAGTTTTCAATAAGAACTGTAATATGAACTGCAATTTTTTTTTCTAGAAACATGAAAACCTTATAATTTTTTTATTGTTTTAAATCTAAAGAACATATAATGAAAAAAAAAAACATTTTTTTATATCTTCCAAAGGCACTATGACTATTTTATATATTCTAGTAGCTATACTTTGACGTGTTTATGTAATTTAATTTTTATGATTGTAATGAAATAATAATAAACATGTACTGTATAATATTATAATAATATAAATTTTGTTTGTAGGTTATCTGATGTCATCCTCTATTTTTTTCACAAATTTTACTTATTACGACTTACAGTATCTTTTAAAGTATTAAATTCCTATGTGAATAGAATGATACACTAATTGAGTAATTTATGATTGTTATTGTCAACATATAATCAAAATAGTGACTCACTCTCGCTTCGTTCTGGTTTGTTCCTAGGTTTCTTCCCCATACAAATTTTCATCCCATTTTCACCTCGTTAAGGGATAATTTCCGGGATAAAAACTATCCTATGTCCTTCCCAGGGTCTCAAACTATCTTATTACCAAATTTCATCAAAATCGGTTCATTAGTTTCAGAGCCTATTCGGAACAAACAAACAGACAAAAATCTTTCCTCTTTATAATTTTTGTATAGATTTACAAATAAAAGTTAGCTTTTTATATAATGATTATAAATAAAAAAATAAAATAACTAAAAGGTCACATATTTTTCCATTAAATAATAAAGATTAACCTATATAAGGATATATCCTTAAATCAAGTTTTTTTTTATTACTAATCTATACTATTGTAAAAGGTTTTTTTTTATTTTTTTTAACAGATAATATTAATATTTAAAATAGTCTAGTTACTCATTAGAAAAATCAAAAGTAACACATAACATTCAACACCACAAATTTGGGCTTTTCTTTGAGCTGTTTAGATAAGGTGTTGTTGATCTGCAAATATTTGAATTATTTTATTTCATAAACATGGGTAGACTACAGATAAATAAAATTGAAGTGTCTGTTTGTAATGTTGTAATAAAAGCTTTTTACAAAATGCATATGAGTTTATGTACAGTACCTACTTATAAGAAAAACACATTCTTTTAATTTTTGTCTATCTGTGTGCTTATTCCGGCTAATATCCAAAACAGCTGGGATGATTTTAACGGGACTTTCACTGGCAGATAGCTGATGACATAAGGAGTAACTTAGGCTACTTTTATTTTACAAAAAGAATCAGGGTTCCTCGAAAAAAATTAAAACCCATAATAGGTGGATAGACAATATTATAAGAAGTAACTTAGGCTACTTTAATTCTAGAAATATGTCCCATTTTAATTTTTTTGTGCAGAACCCTAATTCTTTTTCTAAAATAATAGTAGCTTTTAAGTTACTCCTTATAACATCAGCTATCCACCAGTGAAAGTCTCGTCAAAATTAATCCAGCCGTTTCGGAATTAGCCGGAACAAACAGACAGACAAACATTTTAAAAATAGTGTTTTTCTTATAAGTACCTTATATAATTTCATATGCATTAAGTAAAAAGCTGTTATTTTGACATTACACATAGACACTTCAATTTTATTTATCTGTATAGATTTATTTATTTATATCTAGTTAGAGTGACGGTGCCCCTTAAACTTCTTCAATGACAAATCAATTCATATATTGCCATCTATTTATTGACATTTATTTGAACCCATTTTTCATTATTCCTTATAAGGCCCCATGCCTTTACTAATACTAATCATCACATATTATAACGTAACCTCTTACTCTCACTTTGCTTGGTTGCATCCCTAGGTGCCTAACTGTAGCCTGTGTTCCTTCAGGTCATCAATCAAAAAGTACTAGATGCACAATCCCATGCAAAAGTTCTCTTAAAACTGTCACCGATTGTGTTTAGGTAATTGTTCTAGTTGAAATAAATATACGACAATGTAAATTGTACCTTAAATGCAGTGCTTGGTATGGTATGGTATTGTATGTTCGGGCTAGTCTCCGCAACTCGACGACTATGCGAGTATATTGCGTGTGGGGGAATTTCAATTCGTGTTATTCTTGCCATCCCAGGTCTTCCAAGAAGTTCAGCAGTCTCTTCGTCTTACTAAATATTTCCGGGAGTGTACTAGGGGTCCCAAGATGTTGTGCCCGGTATGCCGCTACACCTGGACAGTACAAGATAACATGTGCAGCCGTTTCATCTGCCCTCATGCAGGCCCTGCAAAGTGGGCTGTCAGTTATGCCTATTTTAAATAGATGTTTGTTGTAAGGTCCGTGACCAGTTAAGGCCGTGGTTATCTGTCTAATTTGGGGTCTGTTAAGTTTGATGACACGGTTAGTCGTTTTGGCATCAATGTTTGGAAGCGATTCCTTCGCCTGATTGCAATCTACAATTTCACATAATTTGTTGTGTTGGCGTTTAGTGCGTTGTCGGATTTGGCCTTTGAGCCAGCAGGAAGGTAGCGAGACGATAGGCTCTGGTCCTATTGTCGTCATATCCGAACCTCTTCTTGCTAACTCATCGACCCTATCGTTGTCCCACGAGTTACTGTGGCCTTTGATCCATTATAAGGTGATATCATTTCGGTCACTTAACTGTGTCAAAGCGTTGTGACTGCATTGCATAACTAATTGAAAAATTGTGATAATTTTTTTCCGTCGGATTATTGTTAATTTATCTATCCAGTAAGCCCCTGTATTTTTTCATTACTTAAAATTTATATATAATATGTTAAAATAATTTTTATTGATAAAGTGTTCGATCGTGGCTTGCGCAAGCCAGAGCGCCCGCTTTAGGCCGTATTTTCATCCCTCTGAGAAAATTATAAATATTGGTCCTACAGTTCCGGGAGTCGAGACTTTTTTTTAGGAAATTTTAGACTTGAAAAATCTCAATTACTCTTTGAGATATTTGTAAAAAACTAAACAACCTTTTTTATTTTAGTTAATTGTATATAACTCTTGCAATTTTTGCAAGCGGAACTCGATTTTTTTCAAAAATCATCTACATGCCATTCCGAATCGAATAACACCTCGTTCTATATTTTATATTTTTCCGAGACTGCTGAAAAAAGTTGACCTAAAAGGCACTTGTTGACTAGACTATGATTGCTCTGTCTAAACGCCTTAGACGGCTATATGACTTAATAAACTATGGTTATAGTATTCAGCAGGGCTCGGAAATCCGTTCAATTTTTAAACCGCTTTCGGTCATTGATCCCAAACCGAAAGGTTATTCGGTTTAAGGTTTCGGTTAAGTTCTTTAACCGGTTAAATCCGGGACGACAGTTTTTGATGAATTTAGGTTCCATGACCAAAATTTACCGGTTTTTGTACGTTTACATTTGATGCGTCTTTGTTAATGGTGAATGGTTTCGTAGAACCGGTTTATTTCGGTATTAAAACCGAAATCGAATCTTTCTCTACGTAACCGTTAACTATTATTATTTCGGTATACTAAACCGTTCATTTTCATTAACCGGTTAATGAATGAACAATGAATTAGCCATTACATGACCGAAATTAACCGTTTTTTTTAAACCGGTTCCGAGCCCTGGTATTTAGGGCTATGTTTTACAAATATCATAGATTTATATCTTATCCAATCTAATTTATTTAAACGAGCAACTCTTGTATATTTATTTATTTATATATATTGGCGATCTCGGAAACGGCTCTAACGATTTCGCTGAAATTTGGTCGATCTAGATTAGTCTTATGTCTGGGAAAACGTGCGTTTTCAAGTTTTCGTGCTGTTTTCTTTCGCATTATTCCACGCAAAATATGGTCGATAATTTCTTACGGTTGGGCATAAGCATCGTGGTCAAGCGGGCAAGGTGCAAGATTGACTATCACAAAGTTTTACTTTTGTTTTTTGTGTTTATTCATGTTTTTAAGTTTTTTTTAATCTAAAAAATACGATATAACAATTAAGAACTCCGAGCGAAGCTCGGTCTCCCAGGTACTAAAAATAACTGAGCAATTCGTGTATACATATAAATTTATTTGGTGTATCTCGGAAACGGCTCTAACGATTGGGATCAAATTTAGTATTTAGATAAGATTTTGCTTTTTATCTCTATAGGTGTATTTTCTGAAGTAACGCGATTTTTATGTCTTCCGAAAAACGCCGAGCGAACCTCGTTCGTCCAGGTACTAGTTATAAAGACGATAACATAGCGATGAATTAATTGTATTTTAACGACACGTTTGGCTCAGTTTGTAGTGATCTTACTTGCTGTGCCAGCGGTCACGGGTTCGAGTCCCATTCATTTGTGTGATGAGCACGAATGTTTGTACTCCAGTCATATGTGTTTATATTTATAATATGTATTTAAAGTTATATATGCGTAGTGTATCAACTATCTGGTATCCATAACACAAGCCTCGTAGCTTACCATGGAACTAGATGGTGCTGTATGTTAATGTCCCAACATATTTATTTAATTTTACACATTGTTATCAACATTTTTTTTTGTTACAGCCATTTTAAAAACAACTTGTGACGTCAGTATAAAAATGGATGAACCGGAAACCACTGGTATATTAAAAAAACATATAAATTGTAAAGTATCTTAATCTGTATCAACAACAACTAGTCTAATTGTGTTATAGAGTTATTTATTGTTTATGAAATTATAATTTATATTAATATAGAAAAAAAAAAACAAAAAAGTTATTCCACTTGTATAAAATACAATGTTAGTTTAAGCCAAAGAAGGTTATATATATTATTAGATGTTATTGAACGTATGGAATACGAGAAAAGACGTAGATATAGAAAGAAAAGACGAGAAAATGGCGGCGACAATGGTGGAGACTCCGCCCCCACAGTTAATTACGACTATTGAATGGAGTATGATGGACAAAAGCAAGTTTTTTCCGTTATATACGTTGAGTAGTTTTACGAGTAAGTGTTTTTTATTGTCATATGCATTAGCATTAACCACTCCTGGATAATATCTAAGAAATTTTGGATAATTTCTAAGAAATCAATTGTTAACTGATACGCCGGCGTGTACGCGTTCCGCAATGGGTGAAGTTACTGCCTCGGTAGTGTAGTGGCTGGCATGTACGGCTGCGCACCCGGAGGTCCTGGGTTCGAGTCCCGGGTCGGGCCAAGTTCAGTTATTGAGTCTTTCTGTTTAGAAAGTGTCGGTAATAGCCCGTAGGGTGATTACGTATCTCGCGACAGGCTTGCGACAGTTGTAAATCGCGCGATCGCTGCTGTCAAACGTCACTTTTGTATTACGTAACAGCGGCTAGAGATCAGACTGCAGTCGAGCTCTTTCACCCTCTATCGGACAATCTATCAACCCATCTCTCTCGACTGCAGTCTGCTCTCTAGCCGCTGTCACGTAATACAAAAGTGACGTTTGACAGCAGCGATCGCGCGATTTACAACTGTCGCAAACCTGTCGCGAGATACGTAATAACCCTGCCGGAGTTGGGAAATTGGCGGTGTTTCACCCCCGTGCCGAGACAGAGCACGTGTCGCGTCGGTCCTGCCGACACTCACCGGTCGTGTCTCGTGTCGTCCCACCGGAGTATGAGAGTGACAGGAATAGAGAGTGCACTTGTGTATATCTCTCTCCCTCGAACGCTGCACTATAACATCTGCAGATGGCTAGATTCAGTGAGATTGACCGCCGTGACCGATATTGGTCGGGAGGATATTATTATAGATTTCTCAGAGATGAGATATTTTCCCCCAGTAAAAAGTATCCTATATGTTGACCCGGATAACCAGCTATCATCATACCGAATTTCATAAAAATCTGTCCAGTGGTTTTCTCCTGATGCGTTCCCATACAGACAGACAGACTGACAGACAAAGATTCTAAAAACTATACATTCGGCCTCTGTATCTATAATAATGACTATTTCAATAAGATTTTTCAAAAAATATTTAATATACAGATTCGACTCAGAATTTTATTATATGTATAGATAATCCACGCTTACAATTTAAAAATCATATATAACTCCAACTTTTATAACCATTTTTTTTTCAGTCCGCTGCGCCCTCTATCCTTTAACATTAATAAAAACACAAATTCAAGTGCAGCGAAAGAAAGAAGTGTATAAAGGTGTTTCAGATGCTATATCAAAAATCTATAGAAGTGAGGGTGTTTCTGGACTATACAGAGGATTTTGGCTTTCAAGTGTGAGTATTATAATTTATTATACTTTAAATAAAACTATCTTTTCGGACTATTTCGTGGATTCATTTTGATTTTTGGTTCCCGACGTTTCGAATGCTTTACAGCAATCATGGTCACGGGAGAGACTGAGGTTTTAAACGCCTCAAAGGTTATTACATAGTTGTTACAGATAGTGCTTACCCACTTTACAAAATGATTTCAAAAATACAAAAATGAATTAATAGATAACCATGAAGCCGTCTCCCAAGTGTTATACAAAAGTATGTATGCCAGTCGGGAGCGCCTCCCCGCATCTCCCCCCGCACTATGCCCTGTCTAGACGCCTTCGTTTGAGGTCTGTATAAATATCTATTATTTTACTAGCGATTCACCCTCATTTTGCTACGGGTTCGACCGTGGTGAAAAACAAAAACAAATCTATCCCACGGGAACTGTACATTTTTCCGGGATAAAAAGTAACCTATATGCTATTCCACACTAATCTCTATGCCATATTTCAACCAGACCCCGTTCAGCTATTCTGGCGTGATTGAGTCCACCATCCGTGGTCACATCATCAACATCGCCCCGTGGTCTGATCAATATTGTGGTTCTTTTTCCAAAGTTATATATTTTTTAATTATAGGCTATCTGCCTATAAAATCCAAAAGAATTTTGAATACATTCAGAGATTTGCACGTACAGACAAACAAACTTTTCATCTTTATATTATGTAAGTACACGTATAATATTGATGAAGGTTATCTAACATCATGCTACATCTTTTAGCAGTGAAGTAATTATATATAAATAAAATACGCGAACGGATCCGCGGGTAAAAGAAAGTCAATAAATTTTGTCTTTCTGCAGTCCTTCTCTATATAAACTTTAACTATGCCAAAGCTCATACTTCTCTGTACATGCAATATGCTTAAAAATGGGTTCAAAATTTTCTCTTCACTTATTAATATATAAATCTATACTAATATTATAAAGCTGAAGAGTTTGTTTGTTTGTTTGTTTGTTTGTTTGGTTGTTTGGTTGTTTGTTTAGTTGAACGCGCTAATCTCAGGAACTACTAATCCGATTTGAAAGATTATTTTTGCATCAGGTAGTCCATTAACTGAGGAAGGCTATAGGCTATATATCATCCCGGAAAATGTACGGTTCCCGTGGAATAGATATGTTTTTGTCTAGGGATGAACCCGAAGCGAAGCAAGGGTGAGTCGCTAGTAATAATATAATATTAATAGGATTGATGTTTTTTTTTTCTATTCAGTTTCAGATAATCTCAGGCGTTTTCTATATATCGACGTACGAAGGTGTTCGACACGAGCTTGGTAAATACGATGTAAATCCGCGAATGAAGGTAAATATAGTTAAATTTCTCAAAGTTTTACAGACAATAACTATTTGTGGTTTTAAATCTAATGATATTGAAATGATTTTAAACATTCTAGTATTGTATTCAGTCCTTTTTAATCTCCCACTGCTGAGGGTGGGCCTACCTTCAATGTGAGGGCACAGTCCACCACGCTGGGGAAGTACGGGTGGACTGAGCATGTTTGCAGACAACTTGCTAGGTTTTCTCAGACATGCAGGGTTCCTCACGACGTTCTCCTTCACTGTAAGTCAAGTGGTAGTCATGTTGGAAATGATTCGCACATGAGAATATCAGAGGTGCGAGACCCGGGATTTGAACCCGCTTCACTTATTGTTAATTTGCATTTCTCTGATATTGGATTTGCGAATTATTTCCAACATAATTACAACTCGCTTTATGGTGAAGGAAAGCCACGAGGAAACCCCCATATCTGAGAGAATCTAACTAGTTCTAAAGACATGTGAAGTCCGCCATGCTCGGCCAGCGTGCTTAAATATTACCGTGTATTGAGGCCCACGCCCAACAGTGGGATGTTAAAAAGAGCCAAATAAATATCTTATTATATTTCTTCGCTTCATTCTTCAGATATAATATAACCAGGTAGTCCTTTTAACCTACAAGGTAGCTTTCGCACACATTTAAGAGATTTTTTAAAAAAGTCGATACACATATCGATTTTTAAATCAATTCATTACTCGTCAATGTCTACATCCCTACTACTCAGTGCCGTCATTCTTTTTTCGTGCGAGGTAGCAAGCACACGTACGCTCTTCGGGTAAAAATTACAAAGAAAAGTGAAAATGTTCAAGAAAATATTAACTAATACAAACGGGAATTCAAGAAACTTAAGGAACAATAATTGTTTAAACGTCGTCGGATTCAAATTAAATCATCATTCGAATCCCTTTGGTATGTACATATTACCTATTTACGATTACCCACATTTTGTCGTCATATTTTATTAAATATTAGATATAAATTTATAATCCTATTTTAAAGCCCGGCGGCTAACTGAAAGTTATCACGAGGGCTACATAGAATGTAACCTTAAATATAACCTTAAAACAAAACTCCTATTAAGATAATAAGAAATAATGGGTGTCTCAATAAGAAGGCACTATTTAAACTTTGCGTCATTTCGTTTTTCGTGCATGTGACAACTTTGAAATTTGACAGCTGTTGCCTATGATTGTCCTGATTATTAAAAATAAACCAGAAATAATTCCTGAGCTCAAGGTCGATAGCCCACGCGTCATCGGTGAGATACAGCTACATCTTTGTCAAAAAGTCATCGAAAACTTCGTGTTTTTATTTTTAAATGAAATAGTGCACTCTTATTGAGCACCTTATATAAGTATATTTCAATTGCCTGGACGACGGCCGTATAGAATTGAAAATTATCAAATATATAATTTATACCTCATATGGTAATATGTTCATTTTGAATATTTTCGCCTGGCGGTTAACCGTGCGTTAACACGATGGCCGTATAAAATTGAAAATTATCAAATATATAATTTATGCCTTATATGGTAATATGTTCATTTTGAACATTTTCGCCTGGCGATTAACCGTGCGTTAACACAATGGCCGTATAAAACTGAAAATTATCAAATATATAATTTATACCTTATATGGTACTATGTTCATTTTGAACGTTTTTGCCTGGCGGTTAACCGTGCGTTAACACGACGGCTTTATTAATTTTATAACATGTTCAAAAAGTGATAATGACACATTATTATTTTGCAATAACCCACATACGTGTATATATGTAAATTTAGTTTTAACCTGGCGGTTAATTATACGTTAAACACAAAGGTACCTAACCATAGTAATTTTCATTACTGAGCGACGTATTCTAGATCAAAACATTAATGAGGCTAAAATTAATGACAATTCGAAATTCCGATCAGGACACTTTTATGCCTAGCGCAGAAATTCGCTTTTCAAAAAGGTGGTCCCAATGTTGGTACAGTATTCGATACAGAAGTTCTCATAGCACTATGAAAGGAGACTGAAAATGATTCATTTGTTGAGGAAATTCACAGTACTTTGGCGCAAATTTTAGCCTATTCTTAAATATATTAAAAGAGGTTAAACATAATCTATTAAAAGATTAGGTACCTTTATTTTTACCTACTTATATATTTAAATTTACCTTCTGTTAGCAAAAAATTAAATAATGAGGCAATTTCTAATACCTCTCGCCAATAAATAAAAACTCTCTGATCTCATTGACGATTGTCAAGAAGCTGATCAACAGTAGTACTTGCAAATGATAAAATTAAACGATAATTAAGTTAAAAAGTTACGATCAATATGGAATGCTGACGTTTTTCACTAATAAACTTAGCAACGTATACGTGGCCTGTCATGAAAACTGGAACAGACCCCCGTGTTATCAGCAAAACAGCAGGAGAGGTGCAAAGGCCCGAGCAGAGGCCCTCTGAACCGCCAGATGCCAGCTCGGCAAATGTTCAGCGCTGCGCGCTCAAACAAACCGCGGCCGTCTGCATCTCGCCAGTAAGTCTGTACTTCACGCTAACAGCCTCTCTCACCATTGCTTACTTAATATTACAAACGCAATATAACTTTGTAATTTAGGTAGAATTTTGCTAGAATTTTAATTCTAAAAAAATTTATTAATTTAATTTTAATTCTTTCGTTGTTTACAACAACGCTAGTAACACAAGTTGATATACCTACCTTCAAATTTGTTATCTATTTTTGAGAAAGCAAACATGAGTACAGTAAATAACACTATGTGCAGTATTCAAATTGAAGACGAATTCAAATTGAGAAGAAGAGAATTCAATTTGATCACATATGAATTTAGTAATATACCCTACGGCCTTTCAGTAGCCCATAGAACATTTACTAAAGTGTTTAACTCATTCATCAGGCTCTTTGTTCTTTGTATTAGAAATAACTATAATAAAAGCCATAACGTTTCTTTAAAACTATTACATTTTTAAGATTTTGCACTTTGAAAATTTTGATTCATGTTTGGCTCATTAATCAACAATTTCTTTGCGAACCGAAAAATGTCATAAAACCATGAATATTTTTTAACAAAAAATATTTTACATTTGCAAAAATATTTAATCAGGGAATTTCATCAATTGAAATAATATGCAGTTGAAATTTGATGCACGTTATGCCGCTAAAGGTGTCTGGATCTATATTAAAATATAAGTATTATATATTGTATAAAGATAATCGTTTTACAAAAGGTATAAAATTCAGTTTATTGTGAAACAAAGTTAAAACTTTGTCCCTCGTTAGAAGATCTAAGCTGAAGTCACATTATATTAAAAATCAAAAAAGAAATATTTGGCTTAAAAACATGAAAGAAAAATTTAAAGCTGGAAATAATCTGAAAAAAAAAGGGAATTGTCTAATTTAACTCTTAATTGAATATTAATACAATTAAGAAAATCTAAAATTAATTTGTTTACTTCTATGGCCAGGGCCAAATAACAGAGCTATATTTTAATAGAAAAAAGATCCGTACTCTCTAGTTATTGATGCTTTCACAATAAACTAGAATACTAAATACTTTTATGCTTTTCTTGTTTTTCCAATTATTCTAAAGTATCTTCGAAATATTATAGATGAAAATTCTTTTTCGTCATTTCAGGCCTGGCATCCGTTCATAACGAAGGTGAATAAGTCTGAATTAATATGGAAACCTTTTATTGTGAAAAATCTTGTTACAGAAAGGTCTTTATTCTGGTTGCCGCGGTACCCACAACATGCGTTTACATGTTTACATTGTGGGGCATATATGTATAACTAGCGACTCATCCTCGCTTCGCTTCGGGTTCGTCCCTAGACAAAAATAAATGTATCCCAAGGGAACCGTACATTTTTCCGGGATGATATATAACCTATAGCCTTCCTCAATTAACAGGTTACCTAATGCAAAAAGAATTTTCAAATCGGATTAATAGTTCCTGAGATTAGCGCGTTCAACCAAACAAACAAACTCTTCAGCTTTATAATATTAGTATAGATATATCTTTTAAACAGTGGCTGCAGAATTGCAATGGTAATCATTACCATATTATTCATAGCTTTGTAACGAATATTTTATGCTTTAAGTAATCAGTATAATAAAGGAACTATAGGTATGGAATTCTTCACAACCAGAGATCCACATTATCTCTTCTGTTAAGTAGCAATATTGGATCTGATAAACATGTTAAAAGTATTTTAAAAATATTTAAATTAAAACCCAGCTTTCCACTGTTTCATAGTAGATGGGATCCACAATTTATCTGATTGGTATCTATAAGGAATATAAGGAGAGAAAAATTACGAATAAAGTAATTTTCTTAGTTTTATATACAGCCCAACGCGTACAAAGCCTTTTTTATTGACAAAATACGAAAATATGATATACTTATTATATCATATATGTATTGGAATTAATATACTAATCAAAAATATTATAAAGACGTATGTAGTCGGTCGAGACTAACCAACACTAATTTTGCAGTATTTTCGAGATAATTTATCTCGATTCTGCATATATTCTGCAATATGACTTGAAGATATGATATGTTTGTTCCACAACATGACCGTCCTCCTAATATACTTAACCTCTTTATAACTGTAAGGCGTCCATAATTAGGCGGATAAAGCAGGTATTAATAGAGTGGTGTGGACGTGACGTCATCTAGCACACCAGCACGCGACGTTCCGCGACGTCCACACTTGCTGGACGAGGCGTCTCTGTTGATACTATAAGGAAGACGACCAGTCGTTTATGTATTAAAACGTACTTTGAAATTATTCGCGAAATTCTATAATCACTCGATTACTATAGATGAAAATAGTTTTGCTGGTGTAATTTTGTTTAATGAACAATTAAACTATATGGGAAATGTTTATTTTAAGATATAAATTCTGATTTTATATTCTTAAATATTCTTTACTAATAATGAATAATTTTAGAGTAATTTAGTACCCGACAAAATTATTTCCGTAGTTATATTTTTCATTTATTTTTCTTTTCACATTATTATATTATATAGTTAATATAATATAGTTGGTAATACATTTTAAATTTACTCCCTTGATACTGGTTGATTTAATGGATATAAATACAAAACTTCTCTAAACATCTACCTGGTTATATTATATCTGAAGAATGAAGCGAAGAAATATAATATATGATCAAACGAACTTCTCAAGTGAAGTTCGATCATTATTATATGAGTCGCTTCATTCGAAGATATAAGGACCCCCCCAACCCGATCCCGAACTTAGTTTTGTATTTATTTGTGGTATGAATCTCTAAAAGAATGACGGCACTGAGTAGTGGGGATGTAGACATTGACGAGTAATGAATTGATTTAAAAATCGATATGTGTATCGACTTTTTTAAAAAATCTCTTAAATGTGTGCGAAAGCTACCTTGTAGGTTAAAAGGACTACCTGGTTATATTATATCTGAAGAATGAAGCGACTCATATAATAATGATCGAACTTCACTTGAGAAGTTCGTTTGATCATATATTATAAATCTTTTCAGTCTTTCATAGGCGGTGGTTGTGCGTCAATAGTGGGCCAAACTGTTATAGTCCCATTTGATGTCCTCAGTCAACACCTGATGGTGCTTGGTCTGGTCAAAGGAAGTAAAAACTCTGTAAGTTTAGTCTATGGCTCTAAATACTTCTATATTGTCTATAGTTAGCTTTTGGAGAAACATTCTGTACAAGGATTTTTGTATATGAAAAACAAAAACAAATCTATCCCACGGGAATACATTTTTCCGGGATAAAAATAACCTATGTGCTATTCCAGACTATCTATGTGTATATATATACAATGCCCTCCAAAAGTTAGTTGAAATTTATTCACCTCGTCAATTTTGTCATATATTTTCTAAAATATGCAGTTTTAATGATTGAACTGTTTACTATTTACGTTCGGATACACTATTCTAATACATACAGTAAGGAATTCATCGAAATTCATTTTGTTGTCGTCCATAATCCATGTTTATTTGCACACTACTTAAACTAAGTGCGCCAAAAGTTAGTTGAAATAGGAATCTATCACCGGTTTACGATACTCTCGCGATTTTAAACTTATTTATTAATATTGTTAGAACAGTGTAAGTAATTTTCATTAAATAATTAGATATTATAAGGTGATTTAACTGAGTATAAATAAATAATGGCTTCAAGGGGAAAAATACCTATAGAAGAAAGAACAAAGATTGTGTGTGGATACAAAAAAAAATTGAAAACTTTAGTACTGTGGGAAAATTATTTAAAGTTAGTCCTAAAAGGGTGCGAAAAATAATAAAAAAGAGTTTAAAATGTCTTAGTCTTGTAGATAGGCCACGGTCGGGGCATCCTAAAGCTACTACTTCTGTTGATGATTGACAATTATGCGGCAGTGTCTAATTAATCCCAGGATTATGATACGAGAGATCAAAGATCAATTATAGGAAGCAGGAACCTCGGTTTCTGAAAGTACTATCAGGCGACGCCTGCATGATGCTAATTTACGAGGTCACGTTTCCAAAAAGAACCTTTAATAATATCGATCCAAAAAACGAAGATTGGTCTCTGCCCTCAAGTATTCGGATAAGCCAATAGATTTTTGGAAGAAAGTTCCCTTTAGAGATGAATCAGAGTTCCAACTACTTGGAAATCGACCTCGGAAAACTGTTGGCGCAGTAGCAATGATAATAATTCTTACAACGACAAATACTTGCGGCCTACTGTCAAAAACGGCGGTGGGAGTGTGATGTCATTGGGGGTGCTTTTCTCGGTATGGTATGGACCGACTGCAAATAACTGAAGGTAGGATGATAGCGCATATGTATTGTAATATTTTGAGTGAAAATTTAAAACAGTCTGCTGAAACAATGGGGTTAGGTCGGACTTTCAAAGTCCAACAAGACAACGATCCGCAGCATACAGCAAGGGTAACTAGAGAGTATTTTGAATATAATGAAGTGAGCTTACTGGAATGGCCTTCAATGTCACCTAATCTTAACCCCATTAAACATTTTTGGGATGAATTATACCGCAGGATCCTTATTTCGGTCAGGCGCAATAGAAATTTATTTTAAAATAAAGTTCTTGAAACATGGTCGACTATACCAGACAAAATATTACAAAATCTTGTAGAATCAATGCCTAGACGACTCAAAGCAGTTCTGCAGAATAATGGCGATCATACGAAATATTAAAAGTTAAGATATTAGCAAAGACATAATCCGTAAAATAATTTTTCAACAATTTCAACTAACTTTTGGCATCGTAAATTCACTGTTTATTTACATAAATTGTAATTATTAAAATTGTTATGATTGTTTTATTAATAGAAATATTCTAAATTGATTATATTTTAATAAATAGTTATTAATTTCACGATTTTATTTGGTTATATTATAGTTTTTTTTTACATTTCTTACATTATTGATGATTTCAACTAACTTTTGGAGGGCACTGTATATATATATATATATATATATATATATATATATATATATATATATATATATATCTTTGTGACAAATTTCATCCAGATCCATTCAGCCGTTCTGGAGCGATTGAGTAATAAACATCAATACATACAAACTTTCACATTTATAATATTAGTATGGATATGGATATTGTCATAGATAGTACAATAATATCACTATTGCAATTTTATTATATATCGTTGCCTCAGTGCCTATTTGTCCAAATGACAAATTCACCGAAGGAGTTTTTATTTTAGTACAGAATTATTGACTTTTAAATGTCAAATCTATTTGTATTAAATATATATTTTACTTTAAAAAAGCTGAAGAGATGTATTTTATCTATATATGTATATAAATATTAGAAATATAGCTTTGTTTTTGAAATAAAGGAAAAAATTTTAATGTAAAGTACAACAAGTATTAGTGGTTTGAATAAATAAATAAATATGTCGGGACATTAACACACAGCACCATATAGTTCCATGGTAAGCTACGAGGCTTGTGTTATGGATACCAGATAGTTGATACACTACACATATATAACTTTAAATACATACATATTATAAATATAAACACCCATGACTGGAGTACAAACATTCGTGCTCATCACACAAATGAATGCCCCCAGAGGGACTCGAACCCGCGACTACTGGCGCAGCAAGTAGGGTCACTACAAACTAAATAAGCATTAAGGCGATGTAATATCAAAATTTTTGCTTGCAATTTTCAGAAAATCAATCCACTCGGTCTTGATCTTGAAAAGCGTATGTCAAAAACGGCCCTCGCAAAGGAAGTGGCGGTTCGAGTTTACCGGTTGCATGGTCTTTTGGGCTATTACAGGGGCTATGCCGCCTCCCTAGCCGCTTATGTACCGAATTCGGCGCTATGGTGGGCTTTGTACACCGCATATCAAGGTAAAAGTGGTAGATTTTGGTGGATTTTGATGGATTTTGAATGATTTTGGTGGATTTTGAATGAATGGTTTTGTGGTCAATATGTTTGTTTTGGTAAAGAATGTATGAAATTGTATGTTTTTCTAAATAAAATTATCTTTCGGATTTTATTGTTTTTGTACCATGTGTTGGATGGAGGTCATCAATAAAACACGAACATGTTCCATGCATTCTTATATTCAGTACTTTTATAATCGTCAGTACGTTTGTCCGTATAAAAGCTACCACCGGCTCGGAAAGCAGTTCTGCTGAGAAGAGCCGGCAAGAAACTCAACAGTTACTCTTTTAAATAATGAGTTACATAATTTTTTACAATAAACACTTTCAGTTTTCCAATCATTCTATGACTAGTCACTACAGGATGGTACGAGAGCTGCCCCTCTGTCAATCGCGGGAAAAACAAAAGAATCTCCGCGTTCTTTTTATTTTTTTTAAATACATTCTTATCGGCCAATATCACATAACCACATGCCATAGACATACATAAATCATTACAAATTAATCAAATATATTATTTTCCATTAAAACGCTCAAATATAAAAGTGCAACCTTACACTTGTCCATCCTGAAAACGTGTATGCCCTCATACACGCCTCCCGTTGGAAAACCTTACACATGTTTGCTTTAAAGCCGACAAAACGTCCGAATGAATAATTTTATTTAGAATGTCAAATATTTGAGTAAAATACGAAAGAATTGTTTTTTTTTTTTTATTTCATTGTAATATATTATATTGAATTCAGTACTGTGGTAAACACACCGTCTCAAAATATAAGTATTGGATTTTGGTACATTTTAGTGGATTTTGAATGAATGATTTTTCGGTTAATTATAATATGATGTACTTTTATAAAAAACTTTTGCGAAGCGATTCTATCAAATAATTAATTATTTTGAATTTTTACAGATGAATTATTAAAAATAAGTCCAGTTTGGGTATCGCATTTACTCATACAGTGTATAGCGGGCACGCTCGGCGGGTTCACGACCACCATTCTGACGAACCCCTTAGATATTGTTAGGGCGAGGTTACAGGTATGTATGGATTTTAGGGTACCAAACATCCGATCAAAAGATGGACCCTTTGAGTATAAGAATTTTTCGGTTCCATAACATCGATCAAAAAAGTACTAAGGTACACAATCAGCGACAAAAAATATCCTCACCGAATGAGAGCTCATTTGGACATTTGAGCGCGCTTTTAATATTTTTTTTTTTGTAAAAACAACTTTGAGCATTGCATTTAAGGTTCAATTTACATTGTCGTATATTTATTTCAACTAGAACAATTACCTAAACACAATCGGTGACAGTTTTAAGAGAACTTTTGCATGGGATTGTGTATCTAGTAGTTTTTTGATCGATGGTTCCATACGTAAAGTTAAAATATAGAAGCCTTATAGTTTTTTTTTATCCGTTCGTCTGTCAAAGCCTTATTTTCTAAATTTGATAGATCACTTTGTCACAATATTTACAGTTTTAGAAAAGTCGCTTAGAAACATGACTATTTTAAAGATCTATCCAGAAATTCCTTCACGCTTATGTGAAGCCATTTTTTTTCGACCCTCAGTTAAATGTATAGAGTGTATATTTTTTTTTGTAATTTTACTACAGAATTGTCTTACCTATACAGCAATATAAATCCAATAATCTTCGATCTCGATTAAAATAGCTGTGACATATGAATTTGAGAAGGTTATAAGGGTTCCGTAGGGGTATAAGTTGAGTTTAGTTCCATGGCTACGGAACTCTAAAAAATAAAGCAAAATCTATATTGTACAATAGCGACTCACCCTAGCTTCGCTCGGGTTCGTCCCTAGATGCGTTTTAATTTTTTTGAGTGGAACCCTAATTCTTTTTCTAAAATAAAAGTAGCCTAAATTACTCCTTATAACATCAGCTATCTGCCAGTGAAAGTCCATCCGTTTCGGAGATTAGGCGAAACGAACAGACAGACGGACCAAAATATTAAAAAAAGTTGTTTTTCTTACAAATACCGTATATAATTCCATACGCATTTAATACAAAACTGTTATTCTGACATTACAAACAGACACTTCAATTTTATCTATATAGATGATTCTATTTTTGTAGGTCGAAGGCGTAGGTACAATGAAGCAAGTGTTTAAAGAACTTTGGCGAGAAGAAGGCCTCATAGGCCTCTACGCCAAGGGCCTTTCAGCAAGACTAGTCCAGTCCGCCTGCTTCTCCTTCTCCATCATCCTGGGCTATGAGAGCATCAAACGGGTGTCTCTAAGTGACGAATATAGAACAAGGGTTCGATGGTGAATAAACGTGATGTTGCAAAGTGGGATTTTATTTTTTGAACCTGCTACCTTATTTATTATTATAATTGAAGAAAATTCAAAAATTGTACTGTGTCCAAATAGCACGTTTATAAGCTACAGAACGAAGAACATAACAGAAATTGTGGTTCGTCCCTAGTTACGTTTTAACGTTTAGTATAGATTTCTCAGAGATGAGATATTTTCCCGCAGTAAAAAGTATCCTATATGTTAACCCGGATAACCAGCTATCATCATACCAAATATCATCAAAATCTGTCCATTTGTCCAGTTGTTTTCTCATGATGTGTTCCCAAACAGACAGACAAAAATTCTAAAAACTATAGATTCGGCCTCTGTATCGATAATATTGACTATTTCAATAAGATTTTCCCAAAAATATTGAATGTACAGATTCAACTCTGTCAGAAATTTATTATGTTTAGATAAATGTACGCAAAACAGTATTAATGTAAAATTATAGTTGAACTAGCGACTTACCTTCGCTTCGCTCGGGTGCATCCCTAGGTACGTTTTAATTTCTTTGAGCGAAACCCTAATTCTTTTTCTAAAATAAAAGTAGCCTAAGTTACTCCTTATAAAATCAACTATCTGCCAGTGAAAGTCCCGTTAAAATTGGTCCAGCCATTTCGGAGATTAGCCGGAACAAACAAACAGGCAGACAGACACAAAAATTTTAAAAATTGTGTTTTTCTTATAAGTACCGTATATAATTCCATATGCATTTAGTATAAAGCTGTTATTTTGACATTACACACAGACACTTCAATTTTATTTATCTGTATAGATAAAGAAGAAACGGCTCGGTGGCTCGCGGCTTTCTATAAGGTATTGCTCTAGAGGTATTTAAAAGCCTTAGGCAGCGTTGCCAACTCTGCGTATTTTAACTTTTTACGTAGAGCTACGTATTTTAGGCCTTTCCTGTAAACCTACGAATTTCAACTTAGAATCTATGTATTTTCTATCAAATATACAAATTTGCAAAATTACATCTTATTAGGCCTAATAAGCCTATCTTGACCGCCGACCACCCAACCAAAAGTCGGCCCGAGTCGGCCACCTTCTTGGCTGCTGTGACCGGGCACCTCACGACAGCCAAGCCCGTCATTCCCTTCCCTTCCCTGAATGAATCTCGCTGACCCAGTCGGAATTTACTGGGCAGCCGCACACACTCGCGACGGCCTAAGCCACCTTTTGCTTGGTGACCGCATCGTCCAGGCCAGACACCCTGATTTCCCCATTTTTAGTGGGGCGCGCAAGCGTAGCCACCCCGTCCAACACCTGGCGAAGTTTCTCCGCCAGGCGGTCTGCTACTTTCGCGGGAACCGAAGAACGGAACTCTTGAAGTCGAGCCCCTGTAGCGGCCCTTCTTACCAAAAGCCCCCCAAATGCCCAACTGGGGGAGATCCACCCCTTGTTGCGCCCTCTCCAGCAGCTTCGCGTATGTGACCCCTTTTGTCTCCGCCTCAGGTCGTAGCGTTAAAATTACTGCCGCTGTACGAGCGCGAGCAGCCACCCCCTCGGCTTAGATGGCGCAAGGGAAGCCTTCGGCACCGGGACCGCCGCCGGAGCGACAACATTGAAAGGGGCTGTCTTCTTCCCCTTCCATTTCCCCTTCTTGGCCACCGTGGTCCAGGTCTCTTCTTGTGGGTTGGCCACACCGTTCGACCCAGCCACTGGAGTAGGTGGGGGAGGGGCAGTCTGCACAGGCGCAGAGGGACGAGGAAGCAGGAGTCACCGCGTGCTTCTTTTTCGGCTTGCTCTTGCGCAACGCCGATCCTTCCTTCGCTACAGCCGCATTCGACACGGGCACCTCATTGGTAACCGGGACCGGAACACTAGCTTGTGCAGCCGCCGTCTGTTGTCTGTCCGCAGCCAATGGAGGACGCAACGTCTTGGCCGGGAGAAGGCGCTCCTCGATCCCAGCAAAGCGGGCGTCTATAAGTGTGTCCACCGAGGCGACAGTGGAGGCCCAAATTTCCTTAAGCCAGTCCCCCGCAAAAGTGTCCGAGGGGCCGGCTCTGATCGCAGATAGTTCGGTCCTCATGCTAGAAAACTCTCGGCGACATGCCTTAGGCTCTGACCTGAGTCCCTCTACTTCGCGTCTGAGCCTCGCATTATCATTGCTCAGGTGAGCAATTTCATCCGCAGCTATGCGCCCAGCAAGCGCCTCCATAATCTGCTGAAGAGAAGTCACCGACTCCTTCAGACTCATCACAAATGTGCCCTTTAAATTTCTTGACTTAAGGGCCACCTCCAGTATTGCGCTACACTAGCGCCAGCGACCGCCTTCAACTCTTCAGCCGGCATACCGGCCACATCTCTAGGAGCTTGGGCTTCAGAAGCCGACAACTCCGAATCCGCAAGCTGGGAAGAAATCCCTTTGCGGAAGGCTCTCTTATTCAGCGACTCTGCAAATGCCTTCTCCTTGGCCTCATACTTCAGCATTTAAAGGTCAGTGCGCGCGCGCACTAAACCGGACCCACCAGAACCCTGAAACCTAACTTTCGGCAACCTAACTTACGAAAACCTAACCTTCAGAAACTTAACATTTCGCAACCTAACTTTCGGATACCTAACATACGGAAATTTAACTTTCGAAAACCTAACTTTCGAAAAACTAACATACAGAAACCTAACGCTCCGAAATCTAACTTTCGCCAACCTAACTTTCGGAAACCTAACTTTCGGAAACCTAACTTACGGAAACCTTGATTTCAGAAACCTAACTTTCGGAAACATAACTTTCAGCAACCTAACTTACGGAAACCTAAGTTTCGAAAACCTAACCTATGGAAACCTAACTACATCTCTGAAACCTAACTTTCGGCAACCAACTTACGGAAATTTAGCTTTCGAAAACCTAACTTTCGATTTCGAAAAACTAACATACGGAAACCTAACTCTCCGAAACCTAACTTTCGGCAACCTAACTTTCGAAAATCTAATATACGGAAACCTAACTTTCTGCAACATAACTTTTCGCAACCTAACTTACGGAAACCTAACCTTCGGAAACTTAACATTTCGCAACCTAACTTTCGAAAAACTAACTTTCGGAAATCTAACATACGGAAACCTAACTTTCGGCGACCTAACTATCGGCACTCTAACTTTCCAAAACCTAACATACGGAAACTTAACTTTCGAAAACCTAACTTTCGGAAACCTAATTTTCAGCAACCTATTTTCGAAAACATTCGGAAAGCTAACTTTCAGCAACCTAACTTTCGAAAACCTAACATACGGAAACTTAACTTTCGAAAACCTAAGTTTCAGAAATCTAATTTTCAACAACCTATTTTTGAAAACTTAACTTTCGGAAACCTAACTTTCAGCAACCTAATTTTCGAAAACCTAACTTTCGGAAACCTAACTTTCAGCAACCTAACTTACGGAAACCTAACTTTTGGAAACCTAACTTTTAGCAACGTAACGTAGCATTGGAGGCGAAGGTGCCGGGGCAGTCCGCTCAGAGGCAACCACCACTCTCTTCGCCGACTTGCGCTTGCGCGTCCCCGAGACCCCTCTGCCATTGCCGCAGCCGGCACAGGCACTTGCCTCACAGTGGCCGGGACTTGAGATGACGCTACCACCACCCTGCGCCTGTTGCAGCCAGAGGAGGGCGCACCGGAGTCGCGGGCAGGAACCTGTTCTCGATTCCCGCAAAGCGGGCGTCCAATATGGAGCCAACTGTAGCGAAAATTGAGGCTCTTATCTCCTCAAGCCAGTCACTACCGAAAGCATCCGAAGGGCCAGACTGCCACGGACATTTGCGCTCTCATTTCTGAGAACTCGCGGCGCTACGACTTGAGCTCCGATTTCAGGTTCTCGACCTCCCTGCGCAAACGTATATTATCCGCCTGCCCCGTCGAGCCTCATCCGCCGTTGTGCGCCCCGCAAGCGCCTCCACCACATCTCTCAGTGTGGCAGCTGCCTCCTTCAAATCCCGCACCATAGTGCCCTTCAAGTTGGTCGACTTCCGAGCCACCTCTAGAACAGCTGCCACACTGTTGCTGGCGAGCTCCGTCAGTTCATCGGCCGTCTGTTCGGCCGGGTCTCATCGAGCCGGGGCCTCAGAGGCCGACAACTCAACTTCAGTAGGCACACTCGTGCCAGCCTTCCATAAGCTCACTGGCTCAAGCGTCTCTCGAACGCAACCTCGCGAGCCTCCTCCATTGCTTTGAGTGCGAGCAACTCCTGCACCATCTACACTTTTCTGGGAGCTTCCCTTACTCGCCTTTACCACCCTAGCGCCAACCGTCAACTCCGTCTCGGTCTCAGACCCGGAGGACGACGCCAAAGGCGGCAAAGGGTTGGTCCGCTTACGCCCCACAGACGTATCGGTGTCCACCCCTTCGGACGCGTCCGAGTCCATGCCTCAGACCAAACACCCAAAACAAAACAAAAACAGCAACAAAACCCAAGTCACAGGCAAAAATTAGAAATCATTAAAACAAAGCCGAAAAACAAAACTAGTATCTCATCCAACAAATCCAGAAAGCATAAACAGTCGTTATTAATCCGATAACTCTCATAAACACGCAGAAAGATCAAACCCAACTTTCACTTTCATTCGCCCGAAACCGGTACACTTCGGCGAGCACCTCCGCCTGGAGTTCCCAGGGCGGATTGCCCGCCAGAAGCGTCGCCGCCGTAAAGGACACCGTACGGTATCCCCGTATCGCCCTCACCGACAGGACCCGCTGCGCCTTACGCAATTGGGCCCTGTTTGGAGCGGAGAGGGCTTCAGTCCAAAAGGGAGCACCGTACAGTGCCATAGACCTCACGATGCCGGCATAGAGCCGCCGGCAAGGAGATCCAGGGCCCCCGAGGTTCGGCAAGAGTCTGCCGAGGGCCGAGGCGGCGCTCATCAGTCTCGGGGTGAGCTGGGCGAAATGGACACGGAACGTCCAGCGACCGTCCAGAGTCAGGCCCAAATAGGGCATGTGGGCCCGAACCTCCACCATCCTACCCTGGACACGCAGACAGGCGTTGCGGGGGGTACCCTCCGTGGGCCATAAAAAGGAGAGCCTCCGTTTTGGAAACAGAGACCCTCAGGCCCAACATCCCTATGCGGTCGACGACCAAGTTGGTGCCGACTGTGGCCACGCGTGCCGCTTCCTTAAAAGAACGACCCCGGGCCGTGACGAGAGTGTCATCCGCATAAGCGATGACACCCAGCCCGGGAAGGAGCGGACACCGCAGGAGCCAGTCATAGCCGAGGTTCCACAGAACCCTGTGGAATCCCTGTGGAACCCCGCAGTCGACACGTCGTCGACCGACCACCTCATTTGCCCCCATCCACACGACCTGTCTGTCGCGGAGGTACGCATCCAACACCCGCCGGAGATAGAGAGGCACCTCATGGTACCGAAGTGCCTCTCGTAGCGTCTCAAACGGCAGGGTGTTGAAGGCGTTGGCCACATCCAACGAGACGGCTAGCATCACGTCTCCCTCCTTCACTGCGGCCAAGGACCGAACCTTCAGGGCGTTCAGCGTTGAACGGCCCGCCCTGAACCCGAACTGAGCCTCTGAAAGGCCCGGCCCCACCTCCTCGAGATGCTGAGTTAAACGGGCAGCGAGAATTCTCTCGAAGAGCTTGCCCATCTCGCTCAGCATCACGATTGGCCTGTATGCCGAAGGCGAGTCCAGAGGACGACCCCCTCCTTGGGCAACAGACCTCCTTCCAGACCTTCGGGAACTGCCCACTGCGGAGACACGCATTGAACAGTGCCGGAAGGTCCCCTCCCAGGTATTCCAGGACGATGCATAGAACTCGCCCCGGAATACCGTCTGGACCCGGAGCCGTCCGCCTGGCCCGCAATTTGTCTAGGGCCAGGTCTATCTCCCCCTCGGTGATTGTTCCGCGCGCTGATATAGGGGCGCCCCCACGGATTCCGATCCAGGCCCGCCAATAGTTCCTGGCGGGCCGCCGCCTTGGCCTGGCTGATAGCGAGCTGCAGGGCCTTCTTTGCTAACCGGTAGGCCTGCCGCAGCTCGCTCTCCAAGTCGGGGTCCAGGCCATTCCTTCTGCGACACCAAACATACCTCCTTCTGTGCCAGTTGCACTTCGCCCGAAGATGTGGAATTTCGGGCGACCACCAATAGACGCACCGGCGACCCCGGTCCTGCCGCCTGACCCGCGGCATAGCCACATCGCAGATCCTCGTAATGGCGTCGCACATGCGGCCAGCCAGCTCCTCAACATCGGAGCTGCCGCCCACCACACTCCCCTGGGAGCACCACGCTTCTACAATGGCCGCCTTTCTGGCCAGCTCTGTGTCCAGCCGGCCCAGGGCCCACCTCGGGAACGCTCGAGAGGGCCCCTTTGGGCGGTCCATTGGCACCGGACGGATGGAGATCTCGAATCGGATATAATTGTGATCCGACAGAGTCTCCACCTCCTCCTCTACCCTCCAGTTTATCACATTGCGTGCGACGGCGGGGGTGGCGAACGTTAGGTCCACCACGGACCTACCCTGCTGCCGCACTCACGTGAACGCTGTCCCACCATTGAGAAGGGACAGGCCGGAGAGTAGGGCCCACGTTTGGACAGCTCGTCCCCGAACGTCCGACGTGGGATTCCCCCAGGCCAGGGACTTGGCATTAAAGTCACCGAGGACCATAGTGGGCCTCGGCGACAATCTGCAAACCGCAGCGCGGACGGAGTCGAGAAAAACCTCGAACTCCGCCAGACTGCGGTTGGGGGAGAAGTACACGGCGACAATCGCGTACTCTCCCCACCGTGCCACGACAAGTCCCTGGCCCCTCTCGATTACCGAGAGACGGGGGCCGGTGCTGCTCCCAGACACTGTGGCCACGAAGCCCTCCAGGTCCCCCACCCAGTGCGGTTGGGGGGGGGGGGGGGGACAAAGGGACAAAGTATGGCTCACAGGCCACCGCCAGACCAATCTCCCACTCGGCCATGGACTGCAGCAAAAGGTCTTGCGCTCCCGCCGAGTGGTTCAAATTCCCTTGGAGGAAGCGAGAGTGCCTGTCCATTACGACGACATCTCTGCCTCCTCAGCCTGACGGCTTCCGGCACTAGTGACGGCTCCGCAGTGCAGTGCAGGCAGCGGAATGGTGCCCGTCGCTGCCGCACCGGAAACACAGGCGCCCCCGCTCCACCCTTGATGGGCACCGAGGTACGGTGTCTCCCAACCCCATACACCTGAAGCAGCGTAATGGACGCTGCTCCAGTACCTCAACCTTGGCCGACGACCACCCAACCAGAAGTCGGCTCGCGTCGGCCACCATTTTGACTGCTGTAACTGGGCACCTTACAACAGCCGTGCCCATCCCACCCTTGCCCGTATGGACCTGGCTCACCCAAACTGATTCTGTTGAGCAGCCGCCCGCACATGCGACTGCCGCGGCCACCTTCTCCTTAGTGGCCGAATCGTCCAGGCCCGACACTCAGCTCACCCATTTTTGAGGGCCAAGCGATGGTCGCCACCCCGTCTAGGACCTGGCGGAGTTTCTCCGCCAGCCTATCCGCCACCTCCGCTGGCACAGAGGCTGGGAGCTCTAACAGCCGCGCCCCAGTGGCCGCCACCCTAATCGAAAGGCCCCCCGTGATGCCTAGCTGTGGCAGATCAACGCTTTGCTGCGCGCGCTCCAGCAACTTGGCGTAGGTGACCCCCTTAGAGGTCGCCTCCTGCTGGAGCGTTATGATCACAGCCGCAGTACACGGCTCGGCGGCAACCTTGGGTTTAGCCGGTGCCGGAGCGGCCCTTGGCACTGGCTTAGCAGCCGCTGGGGCGGCCGGGGCCGCTGGAGGGGAAGATTTCTTCCCCTTCCCTTTACCTTTGCGGACCACCGTAGCCCACGTCCCCTCTCCCGCCGTGCTCGGACCCGCCACAGGAGCAGATGTTGCCGGCGCAGGCACTGGAGCAGGCGCCGGTACAGACACCGCTGGTTGCGCAGGCCGCGGGCGCACAGGAGTCACCGTCCTCCTCTCCTTAGATTTGCGCAAACGCGCCGCCGATCCCTCCCCTGCCACTACCGCTGTCGATGCTGGCGTACCTTGAGGCACGATCGGCGCAGGCGTAGGCGCAACCATCTCCCTTCTCCTATCGGCCGCTAACGGAGGGCGGACCGTCTTCGCCGGCAGTAGACGCTCTTCGATGTTGGCGAACTTCGCCTCAATAAGCGCACCCACCGACGAAATGAGGGAAGCCCTCATCTCCTCTATCGCATCTTCCCTCATTGAGGCAGCCGGAGGGTTTACCCTAAACTCATCGAACTGCCTCTTGTGCGCCTTGATCTTCGCTCTCAAGTTCTCCACTTCGCGACGCAACCTCGCGTTGTCAGCCGCCACTCGGCGAGTCTCCTCGTTCATTGAGCGCGACTGAGACTCTCCACAATATCCTGTAGTGAAGCTGCCGCATCCTTCAATTTCTTCACAAATGTGCCCTTCAACTGCCCCGATTTTGCAGCAACCTCCAAGATTGTGGCCACACTACGCCCAGCATCTGCACGCAAACACAGAGCGTCCTTTCTGGACTCATCCTCCTGTGCCTCCAACATGGACAGCTCCGAGCCAAACTCAAAGACAGCCTCCGCCGAGCGAGTCTCTTTACGAGACTCTTTGCGAAAGGCTCTTGCCTCCAACGCGCGCCCAAACTCCACCTCACGTGCTTCGGCTTCTAACTCACGCAATTCGGCGCGCGCGCGAGTCAAGCCCGAGCCACCCACTAAGACCTGCAGATCGTCCCCGACGAGCCTTCTGATTTCTTGCGTTCACACGCATCTCTGTCTCCGTTTCCGATCCGGAGCTCGATAACGGAGGCAGGGCATGCGTTCTTTTACGCCCCATTGACACATCAGTGTCCGTGCTGGCGTCTGAGTCAGTCATGACTCATTCGCCAACCAAACACACACACAACACACACAAACAACGTAAAAAACAAAACAAAAACGACAACAGTACCAAACAAAAGCAAAAATCAAAATCCAGTCAAGCAAAGCCGAAAAACAAAACAAGTGTGCATCGAACAAATCCAGTAAGCACAAGCAGTCAAAAACAATAGAATCAATCCAAAAGCAACGCGGAAAGGTAAAGCAGACAACCTAACCTAACCTCCTTTCAGCAACCTTTTTTTTTTTTTTTTTTTTTTAACGTCAGGAAAACCCTCTTACGGGTACCCGCTCGCCTGGGGAAGCGAGACGGGTTATGTGGGGCTCCTGCCGCGCAAAGATGGTAAACGCGCGGCAGCCTACCCACTAAAAACCTGACGAAAGGCCACTCTGTCGCCATAAGGCTGGGGTCACAGGTATCCGAATTCCTCTGTAAACCCCAGCGGCGAGTGCCTGTTGAGGCACGTCCCGGTGTCAGGGGTTAAGGTGATAGACCACCCCTGACGGCCTCCTCGAGTGGCGCGCGGACGCCTCCGCGCGCGCCGACTCGGGCCAGATTAATGGACGGCCGACTTCCCCAAGTCGACCGCCCTCTGGCTCGTGCTAGGGGGGGAGGCGGCGATCGTGGGCCGCTCTCCGGCGCCCGGTCCTTCTGCGGCGGAGTGCGAGATCGGAAGTCGCCTCCCTCTCTCTCTCCGCCGCCTCCTTCTGCGACATCACGTCCTCGCAGAAGGACAGGACGGCGTCCCAGGACCTTTCGCTACCGGCCATGGCAGAGATCACAGCCGGCAACGTCAGGTCCGCCCCCACAACACTTTGGAGCGCCTCGCGCTCCGTCGCCCAAGCTGGGCACACCTCCAGCGTATGCTGGGCCGACTCATCGGGACAGTCGTCGCAGTGGTGGCAGCGAGGAGTGGGCTCCCTCCCAGCGACCCGACACAGATATCCCCCGAAGCAACCGTGCCCCGAGAAGATCTGCGTGGTGCGGAAGGTTAGGACGCCGTGACGCCTGCCCAACCACTGCGCGAGAATGGGGCGAACTGCCTCGATGGTCCGTCGGCCAGCGCAAGGGCGCTCCAGCCTGGACCCCCACTCTTCCAACGCGGCAACCCGCTCAACTTCCTCCTCAATCCCGCGTGGTGCTGCACTGGGATCCCTGGACGCTAGGCCTCGGCGCCGACAATAGATCGACGCCAAGGAAAGCGCATCCAGGTCCCAGGGCAAAACGCCGGCCAGCACGCACGCCGCCTCCCCCGAGATTGTACGGTACCCCCTGATGACTCTGGTCGCCATCACTCTCTGCGCCCTCCGCAGCAGAGCGATGTTGTCGCGAGCCAGGCGATCCGCCCAAACTGGGGCACCGTACATCGCCATTGAGCGAATCACTCCCGTGTAGAGCTTCCGAGTTGTGATGCTCGGTCCCCCCACATTCGGAAGGAGTCTGCACAGTCCTGCGGCCTCCTTCAGCAGTCGCGGCACCAGGGCACAGAAATGCGCCCGGAAGGTCCACCGGCTGTCGAGCACGAGTCCGAGGTACTTCATCGTGCTCTTCACGCCGATGCGGACCCCTCCCACAATAATGTGCGCGTCTGATGGCGGCGCCCTCCGAGGACCGTGAAAACACACGGCCTCCGACTTCTCCAGGGCCACCTGAAGACCCAGCCTCCGTATTCTCCCCACTACGTGTGCCACTCCCGCTGTAGCCAGTAAGGCTGCCTCCCTATAGGTTGCCTGTCTTGCCGTGACCAACGTATCGTCCGCATAGCAGGTGACCTCCACACCTCTCAGACCGGCGCCCCGCAGCACCCAGTCATATCCGATGTTCCACAGGAGTGGCCCAAGTACCGACCCCTGTGGAACACCGCACACCACCTCCCGACTTTCCCATCCTTCCTGTCCTGGGAACGTCACCCACCTCTCCGACAGGTAGGCCCCCACGACGCGACGGAGGTAGGTCGGCACCCCATGATAACGGAGCGCCTCCCTTATGCAGCCCCAGGGCAGCGTATTAAACGCGTTCGCGATGTCTAGCGAAACCGCGATAACAACGTCGCCCCGGGAGACTGCTTCCTGCGTCTGGGACCGGACGCGCAGAATGGCATCCACGGTGGAGCGGCCACCGCGAAAGCCAAACTGGACGTCGGAGAGGTTGGGTCCCGCCTGCTCTAGGTGCGCCACCAAGCGCCCGGCCACTACGCGCTCAAAGAGCTTGGCCACTTCGTCTAGGAGGACGATGGGACGATACGCAGAAGGGGATTCCGCGGGCCGCCCCGCCTTTTTGAGGAGGACTAGTCTGCCTGTCTTCCACCGCTGTGGAATTATGGCTTGAGCCAGACAGGCAGAAAATAGTCCTCGAACTCTCTGCTCCAACGATTCCATAGCCAAAACCAACACTCGCCCAGGAACCCCATCAGGGCCGGGAGCAACTTTCTTAGCCCGGAGACGAGCTACAGCTTCGGACATCTCCTCCTCGTCCACTTGTGGCACCTCGTTGCCGTCTTCCTGCAGTGTCGGCGAGGACATCGGTGGCGGCTGATGGTCTGCCTGTGCACCGTGTGGGAACAGTGTCGCGACCACTTCCCGGACCACGCTGGGCTGGAGAGACTGCGTAAGTGGGGGGGCCCAAGGACGGAGCTGGTTTCGCACCATCCTATAGGGCGTCCCCCAGGGATCGCGATTCAGCTCATCCAGCATTCGCTCCCTGGCCGTGGTCTGCGACTCGGCAATTGCCACCTGCAGGCTGGCCTTCCTCGCAGTGTATTGAGAGTAGAGGCTATCCTCCTCTGCTTGGTGCCTCGCTCTATCAGCCTCGTTAAGGCTCCTGAAGCGCCGCCTCCGACAGCGCGTGTACTCGCGTCTTGCGGCCACACACTCCTCGCGCAGTTGCGCAATCACCGCCGACCACCAGTACACCTGGCGCCTAGACGGGCAGCGCCTTGAGCGGGGCATGGACACGTCACAGACCCGCGTCAACAGCTCCCGCAATCCTTCCGCAGAGTCTGTGACAGTCCCATCGGTCTGGGGCAGCCATGAGGCCACTATCACAGCCTCCTCCAGCAGCTCTTTATCGAGGCGCTTCAGTTGCCACCGCGGGCCGTCCTCTCTCGAAGTTCGGCTGGGGCCTGCCGGCACCGCTGGCTGTGTGGAGATCTCGAAAAGGATGTAAAGGTGGTCCGAGAGAGTCTCCACATCTTCCAGCACTCGCCAACCCTGGACACGGCGCGCTAGGGCCGGGCTCGCAAACGTGACGTCCACGATGGACCCGCCCTGCCGTCGCACGCACGTGTTGGCCGTCCCCCGATTGAGGACACTCAAATTTGTGACAACAACCCATTCCTCCAGCAATCTTCCCCTCACATCTGTTGCCGGCGAGCCCCACATGCTGGACTTCGCATTGAGGTCCCCCGCGATGAGGAGGTTCCTGGCCTGAAAGGTGCGAGAGAGTTCCGCCACCTCGTCCAGGAACTCCTCGAACTCAGCGACGGGTCGGTTGGGGGAGAAATAGACCCCCACGACCACCATGTCACCCAGCAGTGCCGCGACGCATCCCGAGCCCTTTACGATACGCGTAAAGGGGGGGGAGCCCGCGGCGACCTGGACGACGATGGCTACCAACCCGTCGTTGTCGCCTGCCCAGTTGTCACGCGGGGGGACCGAATACGGCTCCGCCGCCACCGCCACCTGCACCGACCACTGCACCAGGCTTTGGACAAACAGGTCCTGGGCTCTGGCACAGTGGTTAAGGTTCGCCTGTAGAACCTTTAGGGCCATAGTTAAGTTTCCATGGCCCTTTCCACCTCGTCCCTATTGCGAACCGGCTGCTCCCGAGCCGTTGGCCCAGGTGTCGCTCTCCTCCGACTTTGTTTCGGTTGGGACCGGGTGCAGGCCGCACTTCCCACCGTGTGGTCCGCTGGCCTCTTCGCTGCCTCGCACACTGCACAGTGAGGTGCAGATGTGCATTGGCTACGATTGTGGCCAGGCTGTCCACACCTGAAGCATTGGGCACTGCGGTCTATCGCCCCTGTGCATCGCGCTGCGACGTGGCCTCCCTCTTGGCAGCGATAGCAGCGCTGCGGTCGAGCCTGCAGCAGCTTGACCTGCGCGGACACTAGCCCCACGAGAAGGCGGCCACCGTCCACTATCTTTTTGGCGGCGACGACCGGGCACCTGACCCACGCCGACCCCAGACCGAACTTGTCCCTACGGATCTCCCCTGATTTAACTAGGTCCGCATTGCAGCCACCTGCCCGGCTAATCGCCTCCGCCAATTCTACCGGGGTAACCGAGTCATCTAGACCGGTTACCCGGAGCTCTGCACACTTCGTGGGCCTGGAGATCTTAACGTCCTCCCCACCCAGGACCTCCTTTAGCGCTTGTGCCAGTACGTCCGCTTTCTCTCCGCTATTCGCCCCCGGTATCTCGAGCATTCGCGCTCCCGTCGAGGCCACCTTAAAACGGACATCTTTAATACCCAGGTCGGACAGGGCTACCTTCGTCTTGACCTCGGCGAAAACCTCCTTATAAGTGATATTTCGCTCGACAGCTGAGGGCTGGAGCTTGATCACTACCGCTGCCGAGCGAGGAGGCCGGAGTTTCCCGACTTTGCGCTTCTTGAGCGGCACGTCCGATTTCTTCGGCTGCTGTTTGGTAGCCGTCGTCGTCTTTTTGGCCCCCCGTCTCACTACCACGTTCCATCCTTCGGCAGTGGAAGGGGCTAGAGTTGCTTGCGCCGTTCCCGCCGTTGGAGTTGGCGCAGCCGATTGATGTTCCGGCTTTTTCTTGGCCTTCTTCTTTCCCTTCTTTGCAAGCGGGGCTGGATTCGCCGGGGCGACCAGGGTTGTTACCCGGGCCACTGTCTCTGCAGGTTTTGCAGCCGTCTTTTCCTTTACCTTGTCCGCCGCCAGTGGAGGGCGAACGTGCCGCTCAGGCAGCAGACGTTCTTCTAGGGCCTCAAAACGAGCGTTTATCATGGTCCCCACCTGGACCATGATCGTCCGTGCAAACTCATCCGCACCCGCCGGATGTTGTGGCGGGGGAAGAACCGGGACCTGCGCCTAGGATGGTGCTGTCCTCACGTTAGCACGGGAGGCTTCAACTTCTGCTCTTAGAGCCGCGAACTCCTTTCGCATCTCCTCTAGCTCGATCTTCAGGCGAGCGTTACTGGCCCTTAGATGAGCTGCTTCATCTGACGCTGTTCGTCTCACGAGAACGTCTACCGCCGTGGCTATCGAGCAGGCTGCCTCCTTTAGGGCCTTCGTGAACGTCCCCTTTAAGTTACCAGACCTTTTCGCAACTTTCTCGATAATCTCGAGGCTGTCCTTTACTTTTTTCTTTAGGTCCAAAGCTAGGACCGCCTCGGTCTCCTCCAACATCGACACCGATGACACGTCAGAGAGCCGCGAGCTCGCACGAGTGCTCACCGCTAGCGCCATATCGGCCACCTCTTTCTCGGCCCGCAACCTCAACTCCTCTCTCCTCGCATCGTTGAGGGCCCTCTTCGCCTCGGCTAGACCGATGTACTCGCCAATCGTGGATGGCCCTCCTCTCCTTCCATCGGCGACCGCCTTGGCCTTGGGTCTCGGCCTCTCCTCCTCCGAAGATCCGGACCGACTTCCCTTACCTTCCCTTGTCCTCTTCCGGGGATCCTTTTTATACTGGGATCTCCTCAAGCTCCTCATTGATCCCATGGAGATATTACTATCGCCATCCGAGTCTCTCCCTGAGCCTGCCCAGAATCGTCCACCTGAAGACGTCGAATTGCGTCTGGACATAGCGCTTTCCCCAAGCTGTAAGCGGGTAAGCACAACTCTTGGCTGTCTTTCCACAACCACCTCCTCTGCTCCTTTATCAGGCGTAATGGATACACCGCCCATCTCCGGCCGAGCATCAGCAACGCCAGTCGCTGGCACAACATCCTCTCCGCCCGTCGCAGGCACAACATCATCTCCGCCCGTCGCAGGCACAACGTCTTCGCCGCCCGTCACGGGCACGTCGTCTTGGGTTTTGGTTTGGGTTTTAAAATTCTGCATAACTGATCCCACGAGTATGGGGGAAATAAAAGGTCCATCCGAGCGGTGCCCCCTGCACCCGGATAAGCCTAAACGTAACCCGCTAGAGTGTCGGCCGGTACTCTAGCGGGGGAAGCAGTAGCGACTGAACCGCCCATCAGCCATGCATCCCCTCGCGCTGCTACGCCGCTTGGGATTCGGGGTAATTTTTTATAGAGGTTTTCTTCCTCGCAGCCCGGGCGGTTAAGCCAAGGCTCTCGGTCCCAGTTCCCGGCCGCTAGACGTGATCAACGACACCGGCTCCGGGATTACGAGATTCGGGGGCGGTGCACATGAGTGCTAGTCCGGCTGCGCAGTTAAGCACCCGCCGGACTCGCCCCCCCTCCGCGCTTTTCTGTCAGGGTGTGCTCCCTTAGGCCGTGGGGTTAACAAACCCCTAAAGGCACGCCCATGCCTACTGGTTTTGGTCCGCGCCGGATTGCTCCGGTGCCACCCGCTCAGTGCGGGTGGCGTTCCCCTATCCGCCACCTGGGGACGCGCCCGGTAGGAATCCAGCAACTCCCTCGGGTTCAGCAACCTAACCTAACCAAACCAAACCCAACTTTCGGCGACCTAAATTACGGAAACAAATTAAAAAAAAAATTTACAAACTTAACTGTCAGAAACCTATCTTTGGGGGCAAAAAGAACTAATGGAAACTAGAGAACAACTAAAGATAATTAAAGAAAAAATAGTTACACAAAACCCCAATATAGAACAAGAACTGCTTGAGGTGACGAAGAGGAACAATATATTAACAGAGACAACCCATCAAGACCTTCGTCAACTCAAGACCGAAATAGAAATAAATATAAAACCACAATTAATAGAACTAACGGAACAAGCAAAACAAGAAATAGCTGAACAAAAACCAAAAACATACGCCGAAGCTGCCATTGAAGAAAAAGTAAAAACTACCCACTGCCTCATTGTAGGCACAGATGATCCCATCGACACCAGTGAGGAAGTAATAGCGAAAGTAAAAACAAAAATAAACGCTCGAAACAAAGGCCTACAAATAACTAAGCTCAGAAAAATAAAAGACCAAAGAGTGCTAATTGGATGTGAGAAACAGGAGGATATAAAATACATAAAAGAGACCTTGGAGACACACAAATTTAAGGTGGAAATAAAGGAAAATAAAGATACCCTAGTAATAATTAGAAACTTAATAGCAAGCAACACGGACGAACAAATACTGGACGCTATAGAAAAGCAAAATGCAGAATTACTCGACCATATACCAACAGAAGAGTACAGGCTAAAAATTAGACACAGGAGGAAGGCCAAAAACCCAACTGAGAACCACGTAGTGCTTCAAGTTTCGCCACAGGTGTGGCGCGCGCTAACATCAGCAGGGAAAATATTCGTGGAGTTCCAAAGGGTTTCTGTGTATGATTTGTCTCCCCTAGTGCAGTGCTCGAGATGTCTGTCATTTGGACATGGCAAAAAGTGGTGTACGGAATCGATCGACCTATGTAGCCACTGTGCCGGACCCCATCTACGCACCGAATGCCCAAGTCTGCTGGCAGGCGAGGAGCCCACGTGCAAAAACTGTCAGCAGGCAAAGTGTCCAAAGACAGACCATAATGCTTTCGATATGCACTGCCCTGTAAGGAAAAAATGGGACGCCCTAGCACGCTCCAGCGTTGCATACATCTAAAATAAAACCCACAAACTAAGCATCAGACACTAAAAAGCGAGTTATTATGATGATACCGCAAAGCAAGTAGAACTTGCGTTTGACGCAAATGTCGAAAAAGCACAAAAAAACTCTACCACTGCAAAACGCGTAAGGTAAATTATTTACACGAAACGTTTACTACAGATGGCACATATCACCCTACAATAGGATCACATAAGTAAACAATAAGTAGATAAAAAAGTACTGAGACAAAAAAAAAAAAAGTACATAAATAACTATAAAAATTGATCAGTACAAATAATTTAGTAATAAATAGCATAAGTATGGAAATTGTATATACAAATATTGTTAAGCAATATTTACTATGTACATAGAATAAGATCATAGAAATTAAGCATATATAAAGTCATACACCTTAAATGGCAAAACTCTCTGTAACTAGAATTAGGTAACCCTTCAATATAAAAGAATGTAAGTTAATATCGTAACCTTTGTAAAACTTAATAAATAAGAATAAGATAAATAGATAATAAGTAAAAAGAAAATAATAACAAAATGGAAAAGTAACAAATGTAAACCATCTAAGAAACCAAAGTACAATGGTACCAATGTAAACTAAATAGCACATAATGTAAAGAATTATTCATAACAAATAGCAAGATGTAAAAAAACTAAAGTTCCGCCCAAAATGTAAAATAGTATAAGAACATATGTAAACAATTCCACCAAACCCTTAAGGTCAAATAAAATGTAGAAAATTAAAACTGTAAACAAGGTCTCCGACCACCATGTCGGGGGAAATTCGGCTTATAAAAAAAAAAAAAAAAAAACCTATCTTTGGGCGACCTAAATTACGGAAAACTAGCTTTCAGCGACCTTTATTTGTCATCCATGATATTGACGGAGAATGCGAGTAACGGTCCGATGCGATTTTTCATTATTGTATTCAGCCCTTTTTAACGTCCAGTGGGACGTTAGCTGGGCACGGGCCTCCCTTCAATACGAGGGGGATCAGGCCATAGTTCACCACGCTGGCCAATTGCGGGTTGGCGGACTTCACACGTCTTTCGACAACTTGCTAGGTTGTCTCAGACATGCAGGTTTCCTGACGATGTTTTCCTTCACCGTAAGGCAAGTGGTAATCATGATAGAAATGATTCGCACATGAAAATATCAGAGGTGCAAGACCCGGGATTAGAACCCGCTTCACTCGGTTTCCCAAGCCAGCGCGTTACCACTGGGCTACCACTGTGATGTGTTTAGGCTACTTTTGCTATTTGCGTCGGTGGGCGGAAACTTATGACGAGGGGGAGGGGTGCACTGCTTAGTTTAAAGAGTATATAAACTCTTGAGCATAACCGCCGCGGCGCCGCAACGACCACTCGACACATAGCCCGCAACGGGAGAGGAGATCACGCATTTTATAACGCTTAGGTGACCGCTAAGGTGTGGTCATAACCTCCGTGTGACCTTTGTACGGCTGTTAACCTTCTAAACACTGCACCCGACCATCGGGAATCCCAGGCGCCTGGAACGTGGGACAGACGAAGACAGCAAGGTTAGTGCACTTCCTTTTTTTCTCTCGTCTCTGTTTAGTATCCCCCTAACGACCGGGTAAAAGTAGCCTCATGTAAAACCCCGTACCGAGGGCACCCGAACCACCCCTTAATTTCCTAGAAACTGCTGAACGGGGGCAGTGTATGCGACTGGCGTATACATCCCCGATTTTGGTCCATTCGGTCGGATTTTCATTTATTTTTTCATTATTTTTTTCCCTCTCGCAATTACATTTTGTTTCACCGCTTACAGACCTTAAGGGGTTAGGCCACTCTAGAATTTTCAAAAAATCGATTTTCTTTTTATTGTTTTAAATGGTCCCTTAGGACCTCAAAAATGATGCCCCAAAAGATTATGGCCGGAAAATATCTCTAAGTACTTGTTTTTCAAAGTACAAGGCGGCCAGGTAGGTAGCGAGCCTCTTACGACCGGAACGAGGGACGGTATTTTAAGGGTCTAGACTAGGTATACGGCAGATGTTTTTGAAGCTATTTGCTATGTGTTTAGACTATTGCTTGTTTTGTCTTTAGAAATGTCAGCTTCAGTCAGTTTTGTGCAGTAAAATAATCAAGAAGGCCATTTTTTATCGATATTTGTGCTAACTTTTTTTTGTTTTGTGACTTTTACTTATTCCTTTTTATAATGAGTGACAATGTATATTGTGGTCAAAAAGATGTAAAAGAGACACGTACATACAGCAAGAGACCTAAAATATCTGGAAGAACACCGCAGAATCCACATGAGTTAGAGGCACCGAGTGAATTGCTAGTACATCCGCGAAAAAATTGAAGCATAGTTTGTCGGAGTACAAACATAAGCCAACTCTTCCATTTGAAGTGTATGAAGCTATCAAGTCAGTTTACGATTCACGACCAGAAACGATCTTCTTACTCGATGCATCGGCAGTTACAGTCAAAACTATAGTTAAAGTTTTAATTCGTCTGTGTGGGCATTGGCCCCAAAATTCATTTCTAGTGGTAACACTGTGTTAAATATAGCTTAGGATATTGCAGTTTGCGTGTACAATGACGGCTTTGCTTTAATTTTGCATATAATGAAAGAGGTGGATTTAGAAATCGGCCCGAACAGCTACGAAATGTGCTTGGAGATTGACAAAGAGCGCATAAAGCTTGCAGAGAGATCGCTGCAAGAGTGGAGGATCGCTTTAAAATTCAATAGAAAAGAAATAGAAGAGCACAACAATATTCTAGAAGGCCAATTATATGGCACAGGCATCTCGAATTAAAGGAACTATAAAAATTTTCATGATTTTCTATAACTTAAAACTTTAAACGCGTTTTTCTCAAAACTGCATTTTTCAAGTTGGCCGCACCCATAACTCGGACAATTTTCAACCAATTCACTTCAAATTTTAACTATATCTTTAAAAATATATTGTCTAAATAAGTACGTAGGATTTTTTATTTATATGGCATAGTTCATTTTTTATTAACAATTTTCTGGCAATTTTTGTGCGAATTTTACAAGTTTTGACTTTGGATGTGCGCCATTCCGTCAAAAATCAATATACCAAAAAAAATCCTATGTACTTCTCTAGCTGTTGTTATGTACAATAAAAAAAATTTAGTAACCCCTCATAATTCAAAATTTACAGTAGCTGTTGGTACGGCCGTGGACCCTTCCAAAATAGAGAGGTCATCTGAGAAATGCTGTACAGCCGCCATTTTTAAATAAATTATTTTATAAAAATTATATTCTACAGTTAATCATATGTACAATAAACAACTATATTTGTAAAATCGATTTATTTTATATTTTTACTAAAAAAAAAAACACAAAAATGCCTATTTTTTTCGGCCTCTAGAGTGGCCTAACCCCTTAATAGGGCTGTAATTACCGCTATATATTATTCCCGCTATTTTAATAATTTTCCCGCACCTAATATATACTTAAATATATATATTTCCGCTTTTACTTACACTGCAATAGTATAATTTTCTATAGATAAATTTACATACTTATACTCGCTACAATACTTCGTTTTAATGTACCATTTTTATTTGTTATTCATTATATTAACTACATAATAGAAAGTTTTGACCTTGAAACGTGTCGTGGTAATTATTGCACGCGGTTCTCGACTTGTTAACTCGCATCATTAGTACTCGAGCGTATTTTGCACATTTTTATCATTCTACCTGAACTTTACGAATAATTATTAAAGTTTATTCAAAATGCATAGTCGATCGCAAAAGGGAGATACCGGTGTTCCTATATCAATTAAATTAATAGAATCTCGAATGCAAGCATATTTTAGTAGGTTACAATCCATTTATGACGCTTCTAGTAACATAAGTACTTCTCAGTTACAAGATACATTTTTACGTTCTGCTTATAATCTCGATCAGTTGAGGACAGACTATCTTAAGTCGATAGACGAATTAAATTTACTCAAAATGCAAAATGATCCTGAATTTTCGCCTGATTATAACGCTTTCCTCGCGTTCGAAGAAATTTATTGTATCACGCAAGCTGTAGTACAGCAGCTAAAAAGCCATACTACACCGATACCTACTGAAAAATCTAGATTAAATTTACCTCCTATTAATTTAAAAACGTTTGATGGAGATTTAAAAAATTGGCCATCATTTTTTGAATGTTTTAATAACGCAGTACATAATAACACAAATTTAAGTAAAGCCGATAAGGTATTTTATTTATCCGGTATTCTTTCCAAGTCCGCGTTAACCGCTATTTCTGATATACCGCCCACCGCAGATAATTACGATTTAATATATTCTACGCTGGTTGACAAGTACCAAGATATTCGTACTCTCGCAACAACATATTTACAACAAATAATTAATTTAAAGCCGTTGACCACAACCTCGGCTGATGGTTTAAATATTTTTTTAGATAAATTTGCAGCATCTGTATGTGCATTCGATAGATTAAATATTTCAAACAAAAAAGATTTTATTTTTCTATTTTTAGCATTACAAAAATTAGATAAAGAAACTATTTGGAATTTTGAAAATTGTGTTAGAAGTGAGTAGTATATAGTGAAATTGCCCACATATGAATCTTTAGTTAAGTTCATAAAAGAACAAGTAAAAATAATAGAACGTTCTTCGTCGATTACTTTTAATACTCCATCTACTAGTAAAACCTCATATAGTAAAAGTTCTTCGCACTCCGCACCTAAGCCTGTTAACAATGCTAAATACACCAAATCTTTTATTACTTCCGAATCAAATAATAATTGTTGTCCCTTATGCTCAAAAGTAGGTCACGAACAATTTTATCGCTGTCCTTAAATTAACGCCTAAAGAACGCTATAATATTGTTAAACAAAACAATAGTTGTTGCAATTGTTTAAGTTTTAATCATAAAACATTTTTATGCAAATCAAATAAATCTTGTAGTATTTGTCAATCTAAAACGCATCACACTCTTTTACATTTTCATAAAGAATTAAATCCGCCTCCCGCCTCGGGAATTGAACCCCGACTCACCGCTACCGAACAACAACACGCTACGCACGCACTGCACACCGCTGAGTCATCGGGCGCGACTACGTACTCACCTGCACCATCTCGCTCGCACGACGCGTCGCATATCGATAACGTTATACAACCGCTATCTATGTGTTCGAATACCTTGCTACGCGATCAAACTGTGTTGCTCGCTACGGCGCGTATTGTGCTACGTACTAGTAACGGCTACGAGTACGTCGCTCGGGCTCTAATTGATAATGGGTCTATGAATGACTTTGTTACTATAAATCTTTGTAAGAAATTATCTTTAAAAATTAATTCACTTCCTGAACAAGTTATTGTAAACGGATTTGGTGGTTCTTCTATGGAGGTCAAGGGAGAAACAAATATTAAATTTTACTCGCGTTTTGATCGCAATATTTCTTTTAATTTACAGCCACTTGTTGTAGATAAAATTACGGACCGCATTCCTACGTTGCCTATTGATAGGTCGATGTTAGCTTATCTTTCTCGCACGCCGCTTGCTGATGATACCTTCTCTGATCCCGGTGAGGTCGAGATGTTGATTGGTGCTAAGTTATTTACCCGCTTACTGCTGCCTGGCCGCGTCCATGGACCTCCAGGTACTCCAACTGGGATTCAAACTCCCCTTGGATTTATTTTGATGGGCGATACTCCTATTAAGTGTCGCTCCCCCCGCACTGCCACTCCGCCCTCTCATACGTTGTGTACGTTTACCGGCCAACCGTTAGATGCACTGATGAGGAGGTTTTGGGAAACTGAAGAAGTTTGTACTCCCCGGTCCGCCTTGCTTAGTCAAGATGAGCAAGTGTGTGAAGACTTATACAAGACTTCTACTACCCGTGAGGCAACGGGTACTTATGTTGTTTCTCTGCCATTTAAAACTAACCCCTCAGCTTTAGGTAACTCAATGCATAGTTCTAAAAATAGATTTTTTGCTTTGGAAAAGCGTTTTTTGCGCGATCCTAATTACCGCTCCGCTTACAATACTATTATTACTGATTATTGTGATAAGGATTATATTGCTCCGCTACCCGCTGACAGTAAGCTTCATTCGTTAAGTTATGTCATTCCGCATCACGGTGTAATACGTGAAGATAAAATTACTACAAAAATCCGCATGGTCTTGGACGCTAGTGCACGTACTGATACAGGGGTGTCACTCAATGATATTTTATTTTCCGGGCCAAATTTACAAGTAGACTTGTTTATAATTTTGCTTAATTTTCGCTTACTTCCAATCGCACTGTGTGCTGATGTCGAGCAAATGTATTTGCGTATAAAGGTACATCCACAGTTCTATAAATTTCAACAAATACTTTATCGCTTCAACCCTTCTGATCCTATTCAGTTGTTTGAATTTAAACGTGTTTGCTTCGGACTGACTTCCAGTCCATTCCTTGCACTCCGCACGCTGCGACAACTTGCAGACGATGAAAAGAATAATTTCCCACTCGCTTCTGCGGTAATTAATGATGGTTTTTTCTTCATGGATGACATTTGTTGTTCCATGAATGATGTGCGCTCGGCGCAGAAGGTAGCCTCGCAACTCATTAACATGTTCGCTGCTGGAGGTTTCAAGCTCCATAAGTGGTCAAGTAACTCGCCCGAAGTGCTCTCTTCTCTTCCGCACGACCATTTGCATCCACAATCCCTCAATTTTGATGCAACCGCAACACAAAAGGTTTTAGGTGTAGCATGGGATCCTCATGAAGATAGTTTTAATTTTTTCATTTGCGCCGCTGAGGTTCCATGTACTAAGCGCAATATGCTGTCTGTCATAGCCCGTTTGTGGGATGTAATGGGTTTCGCCGCTCCTTTAATTATGTTCGCTAAGCTTCTAATCAAAGAGCTTTGGTTAATCAAATTAGATTGGGACGACGAGCCTCCATCGCATATTAAAACACAGTGGGCAAGGTTCCAAAGTGAACTTCCACTTTTGTCAAACTTGTCAATTCCGCGTCACATTGGTGTGACTCATGGTTGCAACGCTGCACTCTTAGGGTTTTCAGATGCTTCTGAGAAGGGTTATGGAGTTGTACTTTATGTTCGCATACAATCTAAAGACGGAGTGTCTGTGCGCCTATTATGTGCAAAGTCAAAGGTTGCACCTGTTCAAACGATAAGTCTGGCAAGGTTAGAACTTATGGGAGTTCATTTAATGTCAAAATTGATTAGTGTCGTTCGTAAAGCATATGACAACCGTTTTATATTTCATAAAATTTTCGCCTTTTGTGACTCAACTATTGTCCTTAACTGGATCAATTCCAGTCCGCACCGCTTAAAAACTTTTGTAGCTAATCGAGTTACTAAAATTCAAGAAAGTTTAGATGTTCAAAATATATATCACATTTCGGGAAAGGAAAATCCCAGTGATTGTTTGTCGCGTGGTTTAACTCCTGAACAACTTGTTTCGCATACTCTATGGTTTAACGCACCGCCTTGGGTTCACCAAGATATTTCTCAGTGGCCTATTAAGCCTTTTATATATAATAATACCGCGCAGGAGTTACCTGAATATAAAGCAGTCGCTTTATCAAATATTTCACCGCCTTCTAATAAGGAAAATTCTTTATTCACTTCACTGACTGAACGGATTTCTAGTTGGTCAAAATTACTTCGTGTGCTTACTTATGTGTTGCGATTTTCGAAAGTTTTAAAAACTCGAGGTAATATTACCGCGGATGACTTAAATAAGTCAGAATCCTTCATAGTGCGCTCCGTTCAGGCTGCTTATTTTTCAGATTTATTTAAATTGTTACAAGCTGGTAAGCAACCACCTCTTTCTATGCGTAAACTGAGGCCGTTTCTATTCGACGGTGTTATACGAGTTGGTGGTCGATTAGAGAATAGCGATTTAACTTTCGATCATAAACATCCTATTCTTATGCCTACTAAACACAAAATTACGGATCTTATTATAGATTATGTTCACCGCACCGCTTGTCATGCCGGACCGCAACATGTACTTTCTTTACTTCGGCAAAAATGGAATACGGATATACAGAAGGTACAAAAGGGAATGATAGTATTAATTATGCGAGATAATACCCTTCCATTGCATTGGCCATTGGGCATTGTAAGCGAGACGATTGAAGGTAAAGACGGTCACGTTAGGATAGCTTTAGTTAAAACTAAAACTGGTACATTAAAGCGTCCTATTGTTCGCCTCTGCCCTTTACCCAATATTTGTTAACTTCCTTGTTTTTTTTCATCGCATTAGTTTATATATACATAAAACCGCTCTTAGTTTCATTTTTTACTGTACTCAAATTATATTAATATTCTTATTAATTAAAATATATATATTTAATATAACCGCATATTTTCATTTTTCTGCAACTGCATTTTAAATTTTAATTTTGCTCCTCCTCGCGACCCTCTTCTTGTTAGTTAGTCTTAGGCTAATTATTTCTGAGTGTTGAAAGGCACTGCCTTTCAAGGCGGGGGATGCTGTTTAGGCTACTTTTGCTATTTGCGTCGGTGGGCGGAAACTTATGACGAGGGGGAGGGGTGCACTGCTTAGTTTAAAGAGTATATAAACTCTTGAGCATAACCGCCGCGGCGCCGCAACGACCACTCGACACATAGCCCGCAACGGGAGAGGAGATCACGCATTTTATAACGCTTAGGTGACCGCTAAGGTGTGGTCATAACCTCCGTGTGACCTTTGTACGGCTGTTAAACTTCTAAACACTGCACCCGACCATCGGGAATCCCAGGCGCCTGGAACGTGGGACAGACGAAGACAGCAAGGTTAGTGCACTTCCTTTTTTTCTCTCGTCTCTGTTTAGTATCCCCCTAACGACCGGGTAAAAGTAGCCTCATGTAAAACCCCGTACCGAGGGCACCCGAACCACCCCTTAATTTCCTAGAAACTGCTGAACGGGGGCAGTGTATGCGACTGGCGTATACAGTGATTCGTAATGTAGTATTGCTTCATACATATTACAATACATAATTTCTATGAAATAAGCTGTTAAAAAGATTGCTATATTTGATTAAGGCTGAGAATAGTATGAAGGCCAAAAGTAATAATAATAATAATAATAATATTTTTATTTGCACTGAATGTAGGTGTACATAGTATGTTACAGATGTAGGCATTAATATTAAGTATCCGTATACATTCTACCATTAGGCATGCAAATAAAGTTTTTCAACTTAAAATTTACAAAGGACAGTAACAGTAACAATAAGTAACATATTTATATATTAAGTTAAAGTTGAGTATTACAAAAATATAGCTTATACCTATTTAAGACTATAGCTTATCCATCAGGAACTCATTGACAGAATAATAGCATTTACTAATTAGCAAAATTGTTAATTGTTTTTTTAAATTTAGTGATCGGTAGCTCTTTGAGTGATATAGGTAATCTGTTATATATAACCGGGGCCATGCTTAGAACACTCTTTTTCAATAATGCAGTTTTGAAACTGCCTGTAAACAATAAGCTTTTGTATTGAGACCTTAGGTTGAGTTTGCGATTTCTACTATCCTCCAAAGTCAGAAATAGATGTTTGTTTCTGTGTACAAATACAGATATTTCTAATATATATATATGCAGGGAAATGTTAAAAGTTTATATTTTTTAAAAATTGGTACACAGCTATCAATAACTTTTAAATTGAAAATAGATCTCAGGCATCTTTTTTGCCCCTTAAAAATATTTTCCCTTTCACTACAGTTACCCCAAAATATGTTTCCATATCGCAAAACAGAAATTACTAGGCCATGATATGCAAGTATTGTTGTATTGATATCAACTTTTTTAGATAAATTGTATAATAGATATGCAGATATATTAAGTTTTTTACAAATGTTTTCAGCTTGAGGCTTCCACGTTAATTGACTATCTATCAAAATACCAAGAAATTTGGCAACATAAACTTGATTGATTTTTTGATCATTGTACTTTATATCTAAATCTTGAACATGTAATCTTTGGTAAAAATGCATTATTTGTGTTTTTTGTAAGTTTATTAGTAGATTATTGTTTCTTAACCAATTAATTATTGTTTGAATAGCACTATTTATATCACTTTGGTATGTATTTTTATCGTTGCATTTAATTAGCGCAGTGCTATCATCTGCAAATAATACCATTGGGTGAATAATTTCTCGAGGGAGATCATTTATATAAAGTAAAAATAATAGTGGCCCAAGTACGCTTCCTTGGGGGACGCCGAATTTTATTTCTTTATATGATGACAAGTATTTTTTTTGACTCTTTTCTTTATGCTTATGTTAGTGATTTCAGTGCATTGTTTGCGGCCGGTAAGATAGGATTTAATTAGGTTGAGAGCATTTCCTCGTATTCCATAAGCATAGAGTTTGCGTAACAATATATCATGGTTTACATGCAGCGTTGCCAATACCAATTTATCAAATTCCCCGAAAATCTAACTCAAATTCCCCAATTTGGGGACAAAAATATACTATATTCCCCACAAATTCCCCTCAAAAAATTAAAAATGAACAAGTTTCAAGTATTTAAATAATATTTATTTTTTCTTTTATATTTTTAAATAATTTTAAATGAAACTATCTTTTCGGATTTTTCTTTATGTTAGAAATATAATAACTAAATAAAATTAATATAGTCCAATCGAAATCTGTTTTGGAAACAAACAAATTAAAACCTAAAATTTTGTTTTTAAAACGTTAGCAGCTTTATAAGGAATTAAAATTCGTAAAATGCCCCCGATGTCCAGCTACCCCCGACAAATGGGGAGATGCAAAGCATTAAAAATAGTTTTTTTTTTTATTTCCGGCTTACTGTGACGTCCTATTGAAAAAAAATTCTACGAAAGTTATAAGTCTAGTAAAAATCTACAACTTTTATAGATAACACTTTTCACAATAACTTCAAAGTTTTCGAGATATTGGCAGAAATCTCGATTTTTAATTATTTCTTCGTTTTTTATTTTTTATTTCTGCAATCATCTTTTGGTTTTAGTGAAACTAGGGGAATATAATTTTCGAAATACATATAATAAGCAATTTTTTTTTTGAAATTGACATAATTAGCCGTTTCCGAGTTTATGTTTCATGGTCTCGGGAGCTAGAGGATGGTATATTTTAACCCTATTTTTTGGATATTTTCCCGTAGAATCTATTTGAGTTTTTACTTTTTCGAATTTATCGATATTTTATTAATTTTTGATCGATTTAATTTTTTTTAAATATATTATGCCATTTTATGGATGCACAGAAGATTAAAGGTAGTGTTAAAAATTTGAATAAATTTTTAACAAAGTTTTAGCATAGCTTAAAAAAAATTATCATTTTTGACATTTTTTTTATGATTTTTAACAAAACTAACTATATTTTGTAAATATCAACTTGTTTTTTTAAATTATATTTTTGAATAATGAATAAACAAGATTAGACTGTGATTGAGTTCCATTTTTTCTGTGATTACCTTAAAATGTAATTTTTTAGAAAAAAATTATAAATAATATAACTTCAAAATTATTATTATTGTAATATATAGAAATTTAAATTAGGAGGACTTGCTAGGAGTCATTTAAGTTATTAATTGTTACTAGTGAAGAAATTCGGACTAAGAAAATTTGCGTAGTTTTAACACTTAGTATAGCTTAAATTAAAACCTAAATTGGTTCAGACGTGAAAACTATGTACGATTTTTATTAGTAATTTAATGCTTAAGTGTTCGGACCTGGTCGGACGGTCGGTATCGATGTTCAAAATCCCCGCATTTTCCCCACATAATGCTAATCCCCAACAAATCCCCAATCGACTTCAGATTCCCCGCAGTTTGGGGAATTCCCCACAAATTGGCAACGCTGTTTACATGATCAAAAGCTTTAGACATATCAGTATATATTGCACAGATAGGTACTTTTTTATCAACGTTAGTCATTATGGTGTTTATAAGGTCAAATATAGCCATGTTAGTATTATAGTTTTTTCTAAACCCTTTTTGTTCATTGCACAATATATTATATTTTGTTAAAAATGCGTAAATTATTTCATAGATTATTTTTTCAATTACTTTGGAAAATACAGGAATCAAAGCGATGGGTCTATAGTTTGACATATTATTTTTAGCTTTACTTTTGTGTATAGGTTTCACTATTATTGTTTTAAGACGGTCAGGAAATATACCAGAAGATATGCAAGTGTTAATGATGTGGCATAAAGGTGTTGCTATGATGTCAGATACAAATTTGATGACTTGTGTAGAAATACCGTCATATCCAAAGCTTTTTTTATTTTTTAGGAGTTTGATAGTTCTTGTTATATCTTGTGGTATTACCGGTGACATAAATATAGAATGTGTATTGTAGTCTATCTCAGCTAGATTATTATTGAAGTCATGTTCTGGAGTACTGACTTGATCAATGAAAAAATTATTAAAAGCTTCAGCAATTTTCAAAGGACATGTTAATATTTCATCATTTGTTTTTATTTGAGAAATGGGTTCAGGGTTAGTTTTATTGTTATTAATTATTTGCCAGGCCGTTTTAGATTTATTTTTAGAATTATGAATTAAATAATTATTTTGGGCTTTTTGGGTGAGTCTAACAATTTTTTTGAATCTCTGTGAATAGTTGTTAAATATACGTTTATTTTCATCAGTAGGTTTAATCCTCTGTTGCCACAGTAGGTTTCGTTGTCTTTTACTACAAATCCGAATTCCACGCGAAACCCATTTAATCTTTCTCTCACATTTTATAGTGATTGATTTAAAAGGAAAGCATAAATTATGAAGTAACAAAAACATATCTATAAAGTTATTATATGCTTCATTTGGATCTTCGGAGCTATATACATCAGAGAATGACAGACATCGAAGATAGGAACTAAATTTAGTTAAGTTTTCTTTACATATATTTCTTTTTGTTATGCGCCAGGATTTAAAAGACAAGTTTTATTAATTTTGATTTTTAGCAATTGAGCTGTATGATCCGATAAACCAAGATCTAACACATCAGGTTTACATTTTAGTGGAAGATTATGTATAAAGTTATCTAAGCAAGTATTGCTCTGTGGTCTAGTTGGTTCATTAATTTCTATTTTTAGATTATGTCCTAAGAGAAAATATTCAAAATCTAGAGCAATTCTATTAGTTTTCATAGTGTCTATATTAAAATCGCCACATAATACAACTTTATAGTCCTTTTTTGAACAAACACTTCTTAAAATAGCCTCTAACTTTTCATAAAAAGTACTAATGTTACTGGCTTTTGGAGGCCTATATAAGCATATCACTATTAACTTATGTTTTATTAAATCTATAGCACAACATTCAATTATACCTGATATAGAGTGTTTATTGATGTCTGTTAGTTCCTTATATTCATGTCTATTTTTAACTAAAATACAAACACCTCCACGTTTTTTATTGTTTCTTGTGTAACAAGCCGCTAATCTATAATTTGCAATATTTAATAGTTTTTCGTAGCCAGACATGATGAAATGCTCAGTTATACATATAATATCTAAATCTATTTTTTTAGTAAATAATAATTCCTGGATGTGTATAGTGAGTGCATCACACTTATTTAATAGTTCGGCGATATTTTGGTGCAAGATGTAAAGATGGTCAAATACGAAAAAAATTTGTATCTGTCTTATTTTCAATGTTTAGATTAAGATTTAAGTTTGTAACCGCACTTGGCTTAGAATTATTATTTACTAGTAATAAAATATTATCAAAAATGTTTTTCATACCGCCATTACTTAGTCTCCCGGTGTATTTAGAAAACATAGAATAGTTACATTTTAAATTTAAATTAGAGTCAAATAGGTGCGCATAGTTAGGTATAGGTAGAAATATCTAGATATAAAAGATTATTAAAAGTCTCTATTCTCCAATTGAACACTGGACTGCGATTACTGTATTTGTAGGTTGGTAAACAAATAATAATATTAGTATTTTGAATATGTTTTAAAGTGTTTCTTATTTCTGTGATAACTTCAAAATAGTTTTCGGTTTTCCGGAAATCTTCCTCTCCTATTAGTATGATACAGTGATCATCCATACTGTAATCGTGTATCTTTTTGTGTAGATTTTTTATTAGGTGACGTATTCCACAGTTAGGATATAGCCAGTGGCATATCTGAGTATTCTTGAATGTCTCTTCTGCTATTGATAAGATTTTACTCGTTTTATTTGCACTAATGATACACAACTTGTTTTTAATCTGTTTTTTACTATTACTTTCGCTTATTCTATACTTTGGTTATTTATCATGATGTCCAGTACTTGGTGTGGTTACATCATGCGTGTTTCCTATGCTATGAAGTACTTTTTGAGTTTTATAATTCGAGTTATTGTTTGGTGTTCTATTCTTAGGACTGTTAGAAGGATCCTCCTCAGTACATATTTTTTCAGTAGTTTTTTTTATGGTCTTCATAATAATTTAACATTTCATTCAAAGTTTCTTTAATCTCTTTATTTTCGATAGATAAATAATTAATACGTTCATTTGCTAACTTTAGTTGCGAGCTAAGAAGTTCAACTCTTTGTTTGAGGTCTTCAATAATTACAATTGTATTGTTGTCCGTAGAAATATTCGGTACACTACTTGTGCTGCCATCTAGTTTCAAGCTCGTTGTACTACTATTTGCAGAAGACAGTTATGTCAAAGATTGACTTCGTGGGTTTCTAAATGTTATATTCTCAAAGAAATTCATTTTTTGTCGTTGTTTGAATTTACGAAATTGAAAATAAATTCAAATAATTTAAGAAAAATATTAATATTTTGACAGGATTTGAACTCACATTCGTTCGCACGTCGCTATACGTACAGCGCCATTAGACCAAACACAGTTGTCTATAAAAGTTGAAATTGGTGTTCGCACTGTTTACGAATATACTGATAATTTTAAATTGCGGGTGGTTGTTGTTATTCTTTTTTACGATTGATGGTTAGTTTCTCGAAGTTTATAAGAAATATTGATACTAAACTTTTTTCTTGCTTATTATTTGTCTTGATTTGGTAGGTTTTATGTTTGTTTAGCTTTTTATGATAGGTTTTAAGAACAATAATTTTATTATAATCTTTGATTATATACATGTCTAGATGACACATTGATCGTACCAAACGGCCCGAATAAAGTCTACTATAATTGGTAGACCCGCTTCTCACTTACGCCAGTGTCATTTGTGTCACCTATGGATAATAAGCTCACGAAAAATAATTAATTATGCCGGTTTGTGCTGTCAAATTGTGTCGCAATTATGTGGGAAAACCGTATAATAACACTAAGATCACTTTTCATCGGTAAGTAATGTTATTTAACTATTTTATTTTAAGAAAACACGGTTTTTTATTTCATTACTGTTTAGGTTAGTCTGATTAGTCTGTGTTGCCAGTTTAATATTAGGAAGACTTAGCGAAACTATGGGAGACAAATTATATATATCATTACATCTTTTTGTAATTTTTAAACATTTTGTTAATGAATAAAAATATTTTATTTTAATATTTATTTATTTATCTTCGTAAATCATAAAATGATACAATAGTACTTATTAAGTTATGTTTGTTTAAAAAGATTAAAAGAAACGAATTTTAAAGAAAACACTAAAAGTAAAAATAATACTGATTGGTATAATATGCCTTCAAAATTTGTAAGGTTTCTGAGTACGTAATTAGAGACTTTATAAAACAAGGTCATATAGTAACATCGGCCTCTAATTATGAACAGATATGTCTTAAAATAATCAGTCAGTTTGTCGGTCATAATTATTTCAAAAATATTAGTGATTGTTGTCAATATCACCAAACAAGCCTGTTAAGACTAATAATAGAAAAATATTTGCAAATAAGATGTCACCATATTTGTAAATTGGATAACGTAGCGCAGGCAATAAAATCAAAGAGAAAACTATTCCGAAAACAAACACAAAGAGATGGGTTTTGACTATAAATTACAGTATTTTTTTTTTCATTGTACTTTTGGTTTTTAATAAATTAAATAAAACACTAATCTACAAAATAGTTACTTTATTTAACCTTCACCATATTAAATAATGAGGGAAAGGTAAGTTCAGCGTTGCCAATACCAATTTATGAAATTCCCCGAAAATCTAACTCAAATTCCCCATTTTGGGGACAAAAATATACTTGATTCCCCACAAATTCCCCTCAAAAAATTAAAAATAAACAAGTTTCAAGTATTTAAATAATATTTATTTTTTCTTTTATATTTTTAAATAATTTTAAATGAAACTATTTTTTCGGATTTTTCTTTATGTTAGAAATATAATAAATGAATAAAATTAATATAGTCCAATCAAAATCTGGTTTGGGAACAAACAAATGAAAACCTGAAGTTTTGTTTTTAAAACGTTAGCAGCTTTATAAGGAATTAAAATTCGTAAAATGCCCCCGATGTCCAGCTACCCCCGAGAAATGGGGAGATGCAAAGCATTAAAAAATAGTTTTTTTTTTAATTTCCGGCTTACTGTGACGTCCTACCAAAAAAAAATTCTACAAAAGTTATAGGTCTAGTAAAAATCTACAACTTTTATAGGTAACTTTTTACAATAACTTCAAAGTTTTCGAGATATTGGCAGAAATCTCGGTTTTTAATTATTTCTTCGTTTTTTATTTTTTATTTCTGCAAGCATCTTTTGGTTTTAGTTAAACTAGGGGAATGTAATCTTCGAAATACATATAATAAGCAATTTTTTTTGAAATTGAAATAATTAGCCGTTTCCAAGAAATTTATGTTTCATAGTCTCGGGAGGTAGAGGATGATATATTTTAACCCTATTTTTTGGATTTTTTCCCATAGAATCTATTTAAGTTTTCAATTTTTCGAATTTATCGATATTTTATTAATTTTTGATCGATTTAAATTTTTTTAGATATATTATGCCATTTTATGGATGCACAGAAGCTTAAAGGTACTGTTAAAAATTTAAATAAATTTTCAACAAATATTTAGCATAGCTTAAAAAAAATTATCATTTTTGACATTTTTTTAATGATTTTTAACAAAACTTTAACTATATTTTGTAAATATCAACTTGTTTTTTAAAATTATGTTTTTGAATAATGAATAAACAAGATTAGACTGTGATTGAGTTCCATTTTTTCTGTGATTACTTTAAAATCAAATTTTTCAGAAAAAAATTATAAATGTAACTTCAAAATTATTATTATTGTAATATATAGAAGTTTAAATTAGGAGGACTTGCTAGAGTCATTTAAGTTATTAATTGTTACTAGTGAAGAAATTCGGACTAAGAAAATTTGCGTAGTTTTAACACTTAGTATAGCTTTAATTAAAAGCTAAATTGGTTCAGACGTGAAAACTATGTACGATTTTTATTAGTAATTTAATGCTTAAGTGTTCGGACCCGGTCGGACTATCGATGTTGAAAATCCCCGCATTTTCCCCACATAATGCCAATCCCCAACAAATCCCCAATCGACTTCAGATTCCCCGCAGTTTGGGGAATTCCCCACAAATTGGCAACGCTGGGTAAGTTAATAATTTGGAGCAAGTATCCCTAAACACGCACACCTTGACAGTTTGACTACACGATTCACGAGCGGTACTCACACATATCACGTAATTCGGGGCGGTTTTTGCGCGAAGTTTGTTTGCATTGCTCAATCTAGACATGTATATAATCAAAGATTATAATATATAACTTTTATAACGTACTGCAGTTAATTGTTTATCACATTGTATTTTGTATAGTTTATGAATTCACTAGAAAACAATTTCACTTAGTTCTTAGAGTCTAATTTCACTATTACACATGTTTATGTCTAATAATATTCACATAATATTTTTTTAGTATATTTAACACGGAGCTACTGTTACTGTGACTCACCGCCATTACACACCGCAAAGTAAATAAAGCAAAAGTATTGTCATATTTTGTAATATCAAAATACTAAATTAGAAAAATAAAAAGGTTAAATACCGCAGTTTTTATTTTATTAAGTAAACATCGCATACGTCAATGGAGAAGTTTCTTGATGTTGTTAATATTATATTTAACGTAATGGAATTATAATACACTAGCGACTTACCCTCGCTTCGCTCGGGTTCCTCTCTAGCTCGCTTCCCAATACAAACTTTCATCCCCATTTTTTAAGTTCCTGCGTAATTTTCTTATTTTTTTTAATGATTTAAACCTTCTCCTGACAATAACAAACACAACAAAAAAAGAATTAGTGAAATCGGTCCAGCCGTTCACGCGTGATGGCGTGACCAAGGGAAATAGGGATTCATTTTTATATATGTAGACTAGCGGCTCACTTTCGCTTCGCTCGGGTTCGCCTCTAAGAAAACAAAAACAAACCTATCTCACGGGAACCGTACATTTTTCTAGGATAAAAAATAGCCTATGTGCTATTGCAGACTATAATCTATCACTGTGCCAAATTTCATCCAGATCCGTTCAGCCGTTCTGGCGTGAAAGAGTAACAAACATCCATACTCATTTCATATTTATAATATTTATACAGATGTAAGTCAAAACTAATAAATCAGTGCAAAAAATTTTGAAATCTGTCAATAAATGACTGAGAAATTAATTTAAATGGCGGTCGCTCAGGTCGTGTGACGTCACGAATATATTCTTGCAAGCGCAACTTTAAGGTTTCATAACTTTTTCATTTGTTGGGATATTTTAGTAATTCTATCATATTTTTGTTATATTTTAATGAAATTTTTATATTTGTAATTAAAATACATTTAAAAAACATGGATTCTTCTCCATTACATACATACTACATATATATATCTTAAGTATTAAATACAATTATTTTAAGTAATAATACGAGCATAACTAGAGCTAATAGATACCTATTAATGATATATCTATACATATAATAAAATTGTAACTAAGCCGAATATGTACATTAAATATTTTTTAGAAAATCTTATTGAAATAGTCTTTATTATCGATACAAAAGCCAAATCTATAGTTTTTAGAATTTTTGTCTGTCTGTCTGTCTGTTACCGCATCACGGGAAAACCACTGGACAGATCTTGATGAAATTTGGTATGATGATAGCTGGTTGTCCGGGTCAACATATAGGATACTTTTTACAGCGGGAAAATATCTCATCTCTGAGATAACTGTTAAAACGTAACTAGGGACGAACCCGAGCGGAGCGAGGGTGAGTTGCTAGTTAATGAACATAAATATTATAGCTCTTCTTCTTCGATCTGATTTCTGAGTTTTTCAAATTTAACTTGCGCAGTATTGTTACTTATATAATTAACGATAACTTGTTACTAAGTTAGCGGTTTTTTTCCGAAAACGTTTTGTTTGATCTTTCTAATTCACTCATGTTTTTTTTTGAAGTAAAACTTGTTTACGCACGCTTGACTTGGAAGTTGGTCGGTAAGCTGGTGAATGCGTTCCGGGGACGTGTACGTACGTTCGTTGCCATGGTAACCGTTGTTGTTGTCCGACACACGATATATAATATTATATTCTCTCCTTAAATGATATTCTATAAATATATGATTGTAATATGCCTAATATGCGTTATTTTTAGTATCTCACCTATCCTAATTATTTAAAGCATAAATTGAATTTCACAAAGAGTACCGATAACCTACAGAAGAGTTTTACTTCTTGCGCGTGAACACATTCATACACGCACTCTTTAATGTTTTATTTTATTTTATAAAATTAATAATTTAATATAGTTTCATTATTAGCATAATTATTAATTACATTAAATACTATATAATATATAATAACATAAGAAAGTATTTTATTTTAATACTAGCGACTCACGCTCGCTTCGCTCGCATTCGTCTCTATGTAACGTACCTATGTTTACGGTTAGCTATGTTTATACATAAATAGGAGCTTGCTACTCCTAACATATTCATTTAAATTATATAGCGATTTACCCTCGCTTTGCTCGGGTGCGTACGCCATGCGCTGATTTTGTTCAGTTTCATGGGTTTTAATGTTTTTTCGCGGAACCCTGATTCCTTTTCTAAAATAAAAGTAGCTTAAGTTACTCCCTATAACATCAGCTATCTGGCAGTGAAAGTGCCGTCAAAATCGGTCCAGCCGTTTCGGAGATTAGCTGGAACAAACAGACAGACAGACAAAAATTGTAAAAAATGTTGTTTTGGTACATGTACCGTGTATACATCCATATGCATTTAGTAAAAAGCGGTTATTTTAATATTACAAACAGACACTCCAATTTTATTTATCTGTATAGATTAATAACTTAAAAGTTAAAATTTAATTTTAACATTAAAATAAGTTGTTTTTGCAGAATAACAGCGGCGTTCAAAAGCTAGTCATTATGTATCGAGCAATACCTTATCGAGAGCCGCAGAACCGATTTTATTTATTTTTGTGACAGTATTTGATATTATTTTATCGTTCGTCATGAAATTTTATATGAATTTAAGATTATTTCTCTTTTATATTATTACAAGCGACTCACCCTCGCTTCGCTTCGGGTTCGTCTCTAGACAAAAACAACTCTATCGAACGGGAACCGTAAATTTTTCCGGGATGATATATAGCCTAAAGCCTTCCTCGATAAATTGACTATCCAACACAAAAAGAATTTTTCAATTCCATCCAGTAGTTCCTGCGCTTAGCGCGTTCAACCAAACAAACAAACAAACAAACTCTTCAGCTTTATAATATCAGTATAGATTTTACACTGACAAATAAAAATTCAATGTATTGCTAAAATTAGAAATTAATTATATATTTTTTTTATTGATAGATAGGCTTGCGCTTGACGACGATCAACGCTGGGTAGCACTGATGAGGTCTAGATTGGAACGCGCTTGCCTAGGAGAAGCCTATTCACCCTTGCCTTGAAGGTACTCATATTATAGGTGGCAGGAAACACGGATGCTGGAAGGGTGTTCCACACCTTAGCAGTTCGTTTCAGAAACGTTGAACTAAAGCGTTATTAATTACGACGTTCGAGTCCCGCTGGGGGCATTCATTTGTGTGATAAGCACGAATGTTTGTACTCAGTCATGGGTGTTTATATTTATAATATGTATGTATTTAAAGTTATATATGTGTAGTGTATCAACTATCTGATATCCATAACACAGGCTTCGGAGCTTACCACGGAACTAGATGGTGCTATGTGTTAATGTCCCAACATATTTATTATAATTGTTATATTTTTATTAGTAGATAACCAAGTCCTTATTTTTCCTTTTTCAGGCTTCTTCATTTATTTTGCACCTGATTTTATTTAATAATAATAATGTTTGATTCAACCTTCGGTTTAAGCCATTTGAGAATGATGAATTTACTGCTGTAAATATCATAGGTATCTCTGCTTGTCTTTTAAGGATGACTTAAGTTCTTGCGAATTTATTGCCTGATCTTGAACAGATAGAAGTGTACCGATAGTCTCCGTTTGTTTTCCTACAATAAAAGTAGCCTAAGTTACTCCTTATAACATCAGCTATCAGCCAGTAAAAGTCCCGTCAAAATCGGTCCAGCCGTTTCGGATATAAGCCGAAATAAACAAATAGATTTTATTAGTACCAGTAACTGTGCGACGGAGCTTCGCTCGAAGTTCTTTTTTGTTATATCGTATTTTTTAGATAAAAAAAAAAAACTAAAAACTTGAATAAATATAAAACCTGTGATCGTCATTTGTATACCTTGGCCGTTTGACCACAATGCCTATGCTTCAGCGTAAGAAATTATCGACCATATTTTGCATGGAATAATGCGTATGAAAACCACATAAGAACTCGAAAACACGGGTCTTCCCAGAGATAAGTCTAACCTAGATCAATTTTTTGCCCCCGAAAGCCCCCACATACCAAATTTCAGCGAAATCGTTAAGAGCCGTTTTCGAGACCGCCGGTATAAATAAATAAATATATAAATATACAAGAATTGCTCGTTTAAATATATTAGATTTTATATACTTTCCAATTCACTTAGTAAAAATCTGTTATTTTGACATTACACACAGACACTTAAATTTTATTTATCTGTAAGTATACAGTACCTGGCGACCGAGCTTCGCTCGGAGTTCTTTTTTGTTATATTGTATTTTTTAGATAAAAAGAACTAAAAACTTGAACAAATGCAAAAAAAAAAGTAAAACTTTGTATCCGATCAAGTTTCGATCTCAGACACATCTATTGACTTGTTAACCTTGCACCTTGGTCATTTGACCACGATGCTTATGCGCGAGCGTAAGAAATTATTAAGCATATTCTGCGTAGAATAATGCAAAAGAAAACTGCATGAAAACTCGAAAACGTGCGTTTTCCCAGACATGAGACTAATCTAGATCGATTTTTCGCCCCCGAAAGCCCCCACATCCTAAATTTCAGCGAAATCGTTAGAGCCGTTTCCGAGATCGCCAGTATAAATAAATAAATATATAAATATACAAGAATTGCTCGTTTAAATATATTAGATAGTAACCCTTTGTAAGCCAAGTGAATATTTTGAATACCACTATATAATTTGAGACGGTTTGTAAAATCAAGTCAAATTCAGGTTTAAATATTTTTTAAAAATGAATTAAAACATTTTTAAATTTATTCATATTGTTCATGATGATATGATGATGTTAGCAAGGAAATGAAATTAAGAAAACACCGCCATACACGTTGTAATCGACCTGCATTTTTTGACGATGTAAAAATAAATAAAATAAGACAAGTGCGAATATGTCTCGCACGCCGCGGGTTTCGTAGCATGAAACATTAAGATAATTTCTTTTGTTATATAATAAAAAACCGGCTAAGTGCGAGTCGGACGCGCGCACGAAGGGTTCAGTTAATTTTTTTTACAACACTGAGAAATCAATCTGAATTTCAAAGACAGCCAGATATACCTTACATATTTAGGTAGACTTAAAAAATCATCTTTAACTACATTATATATACGTATGTATGTATGTATAATGTATATAGAGTGCCACCCCCTACTTTTTATTTTTTTGTAATTTGACTGCAGAATTGTCTAGCGATTCAGATGAGACCTTCATTGTATATTTCAACAATAAATATGTTGGGACATTAACATAAAGCACCATCTAGTTCCATGGTAATATACGAGGCTTGTGTTATGGATACCAGATAGTTGATACACTACACATATATAACTTGAAATACATACATATTATAAATATTAATAACTAAACATCCATGAGTGGAGTGCAAGCATTCGTGCTCATCACACCAATGAATTTACCCAGCGGGACTCGAACCCGCGATCGCTGGCACAGCAATTAGGGTCACTACAAACTGTGCCAAACGTGTCGTCAGCAATGTAATGACTGTTTTTTTAAAGGGAAGTCTTTTAAGGGTTCCGTTTTTTAGCAATTTGGTTACGGAACCCTAAAAACACTAATTACGGCCCTGGCGTGTAATATTATATAACTTAAGTGCAATAACCTAACCTACACTTTCAAAACTGTTTACAGATTGATAATTTTTTTATATAAACATCAACGTATTCACATTAAGATAGCGTTAACGTGAGTTTTTAACCGACTTTAAAAAAAGTCATGGGTGTTTATATATATTTTATAATATGTATGTACTTAAAGTTATATATGTGTAGTGTATCAACTATCCGGTATCCATAACACAGGCCTCATAGCTTACCATGGAACTAGATGGTGCTGTGTGTTAATGTCCCAACAGCCAACATATTTATTTATTTATTTATAAATAGCTATAAAGTTATATTTACAACAATGAAAATTACAAATATACTTAATCTATACATATAATAAAATCGTAACTAAGCCGAATCTGTACATTAAATATTTTTTGGATAATCTTATTGAAATTGACATTATTATCGATACAAAGGACGAATCTATAGTTTTTAGAATTTTTGTCTGTCTGTCTGTTATCGCATCACGGAAAAACCACTGGAGGGATTTTGATGAAATTGAGTATGATGATAGCTGGTTATCCGGGTTAACATATAGGATACTTTTTACTGCGTGAAAATATCTCATCTCTGAGAAATCTATACTAAATGGTAAAACGTAAGTAGGGACGAACCCGAGCGGAGCGCTAGTTATATATACAAAACAAATGTACACTTGGGTAAAAGAATAATACAGTTATAATAAAAACAATGTGATTCATGAATGACGGTTTTTTCTAAAATTACTCCATATCAATAGCAATGAATCAACTTTGTTTTTTTTTATGAATATACTAGCGACTCACCCTCGCTTCGCTCGGGTTCGTCTCTAGGTACGTTTTACTGCTGAACCGAGCTGAACGTTGATAAGTCAGTCAGTGAATCGCGAGTAGTGTATAAAAATAGTAATCGCGAATGTACCTTAGGTGATAGACAAATAATATTGCGAACTTAATATATTATAAGGAGGAATCGATAAAACCAATTATTGCGATCTCCCGTGGGAAAGAAAGATTTTTCTGAAATAAAATGTATCCTAAATGTTGACCCGAGTAATAAGTTATCACTTCACCAAATTTCGTTGTAATCGGTTCATTACTTTTTGCGTGAAACGCGCACACACAAACAGACTAACAGACAAACAGACAAAAATTTTAATAACTATTGTTTTGGGGTCTATATTGTATACATAATACGTTACATTCATTGTTTTTAAAAAATATTTAATGTACAGATTTCTCTAAGTTACTGCTTTATTATAGTATAGATTATGGTATGCGTATTATTTTAAAACTATATAACTATGGAACAAAGGTGTTAGACATCTATACAGATAATTAAAATTGAAGTGTCTGTGTGTAATGTCAAAATAACAGCTTTTTACTAAATGCGTATGAAATTATATGCGGTACTTATAAGAAAAACACAATTTTTAAAATTGTCAGTCTGTTCCGGCTAATCTTCGAAACGACTGGACTGATTTTGACGGGACTTTTACTGGCAGATAGCTGATGTTATAAGGAGTAAGGCTACTTTGTTTTAGTAAAAGAATAAGGTTTCTGCTTAAAAAAATTAAAACTAACCCGAGCGAAGCGAGGGTAAGTCGCTAGTAAGGATTGCAATCCGGAAAAACGGATCCGGTAATCCGGCGGATCCGGCATCATTAAACGTTCACCGGATCCGGTACCAATATACCGGATCCGGCGACCGGATCCGGTGCTCGCAATTTTTGGAAAAATAATAGAGATGTTGCATGTAGAAGCCCTGTACAGAAGAGATTCGACCTTGTTAAAGGTAGGCTTTCGAAACAAGCGTCAATAATGCGGCGTTTATAGCGTTACCGACGCCGCGTAAGTTGACTGGTATCAGTGACGCCTTGGTGACTGGATGGCCACGACAGACGTCCATCATTGTATCGCGTTTGCCGCGCCCACCACATCTCGATAGCTCTTTTAAAAGTATTTCCGTCAGTGACGCTGCGCTCGAATGTCGTTCCCTACATTTACATAGTGCAAGCGTCAGTAACATCAGTGACGTCGCGACAGGGCGGCAGATTAATGCACTATGTAAATGTAGGGAACGACATTCGAGCGCAGCGTCACTGACGCCGTGTCAGTGTCGCTGCGACTGTGACGTTAGACCCTAGCGTTACTGCAGCGCTCATGTTCGCAGTGTCGCCGCCGCACACGTGTATTTTGAGGTATTTTCAATAAAAAATCATAAAATGGCATCTGTTGAGGTGTTTAATGAAGAAGATGATGAAATTTTAATTACACTGGTGTCTCGGCATCCATTGCTTTATAATTTATTTTTTATATTGTTTTATAATTAATAACATTGTAGAAACCTTCATTATTTCGACTTTTTGATGAAAATTGGATGAGTGGAGGCCTTTTCTACACTGAGATAGTATCGAATTGAAAGGTCATCATCTTCTTCCTCTTCTATAATCAATTCAAGATAATCCATAATGAAATATCTGCCTGTCTGCCTGTCTGCCTGTCTGCCTGTCTGCCTGTCTGCCTGTCTGCCTGTCTGCCTGTCTGCCTGTCTGCCTGTCTGCCTGTCTGCCTGTCTGCCTGTCTGCCTGTCTGCCTGTCTGCCTGTCTGCCTGTCTGCCTGTCTGCCTGTCTGCCTGCCTGCCTGTCTGCCTGTCTGCCTGTCTGCCTGTCTGCCTGTCTGCCTGTCTGCCTGTCTGCCTGTCTGCCTGTCTGCCTGTCTGCCTGTCTGCCTGTCTGCCTGTCTGCCTGTCTGCCTGTCTGCCTGTCTGCCTGTCTGCCTGTCTGCCTGTCTGCCTGTCTGCCTGTCTGCCTGTCTGCCTGTCTGCCTGTCTGCCTGTCTGCCTGTCTGTCTGTCTGTCTGTCTGTCTGTCTGTCTGTTCCGGCTAATCTCTGAAACGGCTGGACCGATTTTGACGGGACTTTCAATGGCAGATAGCTGATGTTTTAATGAGTAACTTAGGCTACTTGTATTTTAAAAAAAAACCACGAAAAATAATTAAAACCAAAAAAAAAAATAATAAAAAAAAAATTGTTTTGGGAAGCAACCTCGTACTGTAATATACGTAAGACAATAAATATATAACTTAATGAATTATGGTTGATTTTTAACCACGCGGCGATCACTAGTAAATAGTAATTTTGAAAATTATAAGCACTCTTCAAACTGCAGTCTTTATCTAACGATACAAGTGCTTAGTGAGATAAGCGGCCTCAGAGTACTTTCTAGTTTGTTTAATTTACATCGAATTAATAAAAAACATTTTCAATATTATTACCACTTGCCTTACGCTACAGGAAAACACCGTCAGACGTAGAATTAATAAGTAAATATGTTGGTACATTAACACACAGCACCATCTAGTTCCATGGGAAGCTACGAGGCCTGTGTTATGGGTACCGGATAGTTGATACACTACACATGTATAACTTTAAATACATACATATTATAAATATAAACACCCATGACTGAAGTAAAAACATTCGTGCTCATCACACAATTGAATGCCCCCAACGGGTTTCGAACCCGCGACTACTGCCACAGCAAGTAGGGTCACTACAAACAGAGCCAAACGTGTCGTCGTACGTAACGTAATATCTAAGCCTTGATCCCTTTAAACTGCGCATTTTTCAATGATATTGTTTTTATCAGTATACGCAGTTTTAGCAATATCTTTAGATTTTTAATTCGGCCTAAAGGAGGCAGGTCAAATAATTGAGATAACATATCTTATTTAAATTATTGTTTGCCGTTTAAATTTTTAATAAGTTTTTTGTACATATATAAGGGGTCGTCCATTAATCACATGATGTTTTTTAACAACTTTATAACTCCCCCCTCCCCCTGATGATATGTGGTGAGGTTTTAGACTAACCTCTCCCCCTATCCAAAATCACATGTATTTTTTTTGGTACAAAATATTTTAAAAATATTCAGAATATTACTTTAAATACAGGTATAATCTAATTTAATTCTATATACAAACTTTACCTCATGTACTGTAATATTGTCTCTCGTAGTATTAGCATAGAAGAATAAAAAGAGCTCAAGAACAGATCCCTATGGAACACCCATTAATAAGGGACATCCAAAAGATTTAACACTTATAAAAACTTTTTGGATACTGCGACTAGGTTAGCAACAAACTCAAGACCAGGGTCGCGGGGTCGATGCCTGAACGAAGAACATATAATAGCTAATATTATGTAATAAGCGAAATCAAATCGATGACCCCTGACCCTTAGTGCGATTGTTACGACATACTCAAGTCATTTTTTTTCATTTAAATAAAATTTTAATTACATGTTATTTATTCTTTACTTTAACTTTATATCCGTAGTGGATATTGAAATAAAAAAATTAAGTAATTTCTGATACTTTTGGAGATTATGTACCAAATTATAGTTTAAAATTAAAAACCAATTGTTGATTTAGTTTATTTTCATATTACTTTTTTAGATTAACGCGAATATTTGATATCTATATATATAAAATAAAGTCGTGTTAGTTACACCATTTATAACTCAAGAACGGCTGGATTTTTTGGATTTCTCTTAGTCCGGAATAGGATAATATGTATTAAAACATCAGAAAAATTAAAAACAAATAATATTAACATTTATATGGCTAACGCTGGCAAATAACTACTTTAAATATCTATGTGAAACGTACCTAGCGACGACCCCGAGCGAAGCGAGGGTGAACCGCTAGTATGTAATGTAATACGTACATATAAAACAATTAAAATGTAAATAATTTCGTTATAAGGTTATCTTTGTGAACAATTCGTAGAAGATATGTTTATTAGCATATCTAAATATTTTTTGAAAAAGTGGTTAGACAATTTTTGGAAAACCACTAGCGCCTCACTCTCGTTCCGTTCGTCCTTAGTTACGTTTTAAAGTTTAGTATGGATTTCTCAGAGATGGGATATTTTCCCGCAGTAAAAAGTATCCTATATCTTGACCCGGATAACCAACTATCATCATACCAAATCTCATCAAAATCTCTCCAATGGTTTTCTCGTGATGCGGTAACAGACAGACAGACAGATAAAAATTTTAAAAACTATAGATTCGGCCTCTGTATCGATAATAATGACTATTTCAATAAGATTTTCCAAAAAATATTTAATGTACAGGATTCGATTCAGTTAGAATTTTATTATATGTATAGATATTTTCCGGATTTCTCGCTGATTTATTTGATTTTTTGGTTCATATTATAAAAATATAAAAAAAAACAAATAGTATTATAATTTACAATCTATACATCTATACAGATAAATAAAATAGGAGTGTCTGTTTGTAATATTAAAATAACCGCTTTTTACTAAATGCATATGAATGTATACACGGTACATATACCAAAACAACATTTTTCATAATTTTTGTCTGTCTGTCTGTTCGTTCCGGCTAATCTCTGAAACGGCTGGACCGATTTTGATGGGACTTTCACTGGCAGATAGCTGATGTAATAAGGAGTAACTTAGGCTACTTTTATTTTAGAAAAAAATAGGGTCCGACGAAAAAAAAATTTAAAACCAAATTAATTAATTTTGTTTTGGGAAGCAAATAAATATATAATAATAAAAAATTAAAATAAAATTAAATATATTATACTTATTATTAACTAGCGACTCACCCTCGCTTCGCTTCGGGTTCGTCCCTAGACAAAAACAAATCTATCCCACGGGAACTGTACATTTTTCCGGGATGATATATAGCCTAAAGCCTTCTTCGATAAATGGACTATCCAACCAATCCAACACAAAAAGAATTTTTCAATTCCAACCAGTAGTTCCTGAAATTAGCGCGTTCAATCAAACAAACAAATAAACTCTTCAGCTTTATAATATTAAGTATAGATTCTAATTAGTGTTTCTATAGTTTTGCAATTTAAAATTCATTATCTTAGTTTTATTTATAATAATTTATTGTGAATAGAAACCGTCTGTAATAGATAGGTATAACTTTTGAGGAGATAAAACCTGTTTCTCCATGAACCGTGTTAGCTGTAAAGCATTTGAATTGTCTTGAACAGAAAAATCTAAATAAAAATACAAAAAAAAAAACAAAAATATAGTTTTTTTTATTTAAAACTTGAATAGTTTAGAAGCGCAGAAACCTTCGCAGGCGTATATAGGACTAGCGACTCACCCTTGCTTCGCTTCGGGTTCGTCCCTAGACAAAAACAGATCTATCCCACGGGAACCGTATATTTTTCCAGGATGATATATAGCCTATAGCCTTCCTCAGTTAACGGGCTATTAAATTCAAAAATAATTTTTCAAATCGGATTAATAGTTACTGAGATCAGAGCGTTCAATCAAACAAACAAATGAACGAACGAACTCTTCAGCTTTATAATATTAGTATAGATAACCCGCAAGAGTTTTATCACAATCGGATCAATGGTTTTAGAACGCATAGAAGACAAACATACTGACATTCCTTTTTATTTATATAGAAGGCTAACGACTAGGTACGTTTTAACGGTTAGTATGGAATAGATAGTCGATCGCTTGATCTGTGAAAAACAAAAACAAATATCTATCCTATCCCACGGGAACCGTAGATTTTTCCGGTATAAAAAGCAACCTATGTGCTATTCCAGACTATAATCTATCTCTGTACCAAATTTCATCTAGATCCGTTCAGCCGTTCTGGTGTGAAAGAGTAACAAACATCCACCCAAGCTTTTACATTTATAATTAACCTACTTCTATTAATTAATTAATGGAATTATATTATGTTATATATCTATTACTGTATGTGACTGAGTAATAACTTATCACTACACAAAATTTAGTTAAAATTGGTTTAGTACTTTTTTACTGAAACGCACACACCCAAACAGACAGACAAAAATTTTAAAAACTATAGATTCGATCTCTCTATCGATAATAATGTGTGTGTATTTCAATAAGGAGAGGGCGCAACTGTGCCACCGTTCACTTCGACGTCTGAGTTTTAATTGATTAATAAATAGTATTAGTGGTGAAATCGCGATAAAGTAGTGATAAATCGTTGTGTAATACTAAAAACCATATGGACAAAGAAATTTTTACTGTGAAAGTGCGTAAAATGTGCAAAAATCTGTTAAATTATCCAGGGACTTGCAACTGACATTTTTTAAATTATTTGAAGTGAAAAGGAACTAGAACTTGTTAAATACAGTGAATAGGACACAAATAAACATTAAAAACACAAAACCGTTATTGTGAGCATAAAGAATCAGTTTTGCATCAAAGTGTATAACCTCAAATAAACATTTTTTTCACAAGTCATGCCGTCATCCCCGCGCAAGAATGAATCAGCGCCACCTAGCGTTGAGTAGCGAAAGACAAAACTCGATAAATTAAACACATCTGCTATTGGCAACGTAGTTCCGCTACTAACCACAAGAGGGTGTTAACAGTACTTTGAATATAGATAACATGGAGGAAATCAAAAATATACTTAGAAGTATGCAAGATGAGATGAAACAACAAAAAGTGGAAATGTTAGATATGAAGGAGGAAATAAAAAATACCATTATAAGCAACATGAATGAAAAATTTCAAGGCCTTGAATTGAAAACTGAGTTACTTGAACAACAATTAGAATCACAGAAAAAAAAGATAGATAATATGGAGAGATTAATGAGAAAGAAAAATTTGCTATTTTTCGGAGTCGAAGAACGTGAAAAATCGTATCAGGATCTCTTGAAAACTGTGCTGGAAATAATAAACAAGTATTTAATTATTGAATGCAATGAAAATAGCGTTGAATTTGTAAGGCGACTTGGAAGAAGAGGGGAAAACTTAAGGCCCATTGTAGTTACATTGAGCACTATGGGGCTAAAAATAAAATTACTCAAAAACAAGAAAAAACTAGCATCAACACCTTTCTACATAAAAGAAGATTTCCCTCAAGAAATACTAAAAAAAACGCAAGGAACTTCAAATAGAACTACATAAGGCAAGAGAATCCGGAAACAGGGCATTCATAAAATATGATAGACTTGTCCTTTTAGGAACCAAACATAAACAAAAGGAAAATGATGTCCCAAACAATCAAATTGAACGAGAGAAAAAGGATAAGAAAAGGAACTCATCAGAATCACCGGAATCACTGAGAGGCTCCAACAACAGTGGATACAAAAAACAATCAACAAAAATTATTAAAAATAATAACATGACGAGCTACCTTATAAAAAAACCAACGCTAACACTTCATGGGTCCCACTCTCAGCTTACTCCGGAACAAGAAAATAAGAAAACAACACAATAACAATTAGCGCGAACCCCTCTCTACCTCCATCTCCCAAGACGGCTGGTCACCGCGGGAGATTTAGACCAAAACCCTCCAGAGATGAATAACCTAGTAACAAAAAACCCAAACTTACGTTATATAGCTACATACAATGTAAGAACTCTATCAACTCATGCACACCTTCTAGAGCTATTAGATGCACTAGAAAATATAAAGTTCGATATTATTGGCTTATCTGAAATAAGGCGATTGGGCAATACAATAGAAGAATACCAAAACATAATACTTTACTACATAGGACAAACTCCAGGATTATATGGTGTAGGATTTCTAGTAAAGAAGTATCTCAAAAATTTCATAGAAAGTTTTACTGGCTTATCAGAACGAGTGGCTCTCTTAAAACTAAAAATAAACAAATTCAAATTAAGCCTTATACAAGTATATGCGCCGACAGATGGAGCCACTGAAGAAGCAAAGGAAGCTTTCTATGACACTATCGAAAAAGCTGTTAAATTATCTGATGAAAACGTTGTAATTATGGGCGACTTTAACGCGCAAATAGGACAACCAACACGCGAAGACAGTCAAGTTGTAAGCAAATTTGGATATGGCAAAAGAAACTGCAGTGGCGAACGTCTAATTCAATTTTCACACGAAAATAACCTCAGTATAATGAACACTTTTTTTAATAAGAAAAGCAAACAAAGGTGGACATGGAGATCTCCCGATGGAAATACAAAAAATGAACTAGACTACATACTTACCAATATACATAAAAACGTTCAAAATATAGAAGTATTAAATATTCCATATCCGTCAGACCACAGGTGCGTAAGGGCAACTTTTAACTTAAAATGTATTAAAAAAAGAAGAAACAACTACTCAGGTTACTCAAAAAACACATAGAAAAATAATACAGAAATTTCTAGGTATATAGAAACACTAAGCAAATATCAAGAGGTTCTTAACAATCATGACGGCGATACAGTCCAGACTTATTACAATAAGATAATAGCCGCAATTGAAAATAGTTTGAAAGCAGCTCTACCACCTAGCAACAAATATTATAACTCTATATCTGAACGCACAAGAATATTGATAACACGTAGAAAAGACCTACAAATGACAAAGCCCAAATCAAGAGCAATGAAGAACAAATTACGTGCACTCTACAAACTTATAAGCAAGTGTATACGACAAGACTACAAAGACCACCGAAGACAAACCATAGAAAGACACCTCAATTCATCAGGGAGTTTAAAAAAAGCACACAACGCATTAAGATCTCACAAAACATGGATAGAAGGTCTTTGCGATTCAGATAGAGTCACACACAATAGAAAAGACATACTCCATATAGCCACGAAGTTTTACAAAACCTTATATGACTCCCCAGAAATAGAAAACAACAGCGCTATACACTTGCAAAAAGAAAACAACACCTCAGAAATAAATCCGGTAGAACAAACCGAAATTATAAGAGAAATTAAGCGCCTCAAATCAGAAAAAAGTCCGGGACCGGACAGGATAACTAACGAAGCAATAAAAGTGGGTTACACGATCCTTGCCATGCCGCTGATGATTCTCTTTAACAAAATACTAGACACCTCCATAACGCCTCAGCAATGGTCAGAGTCAGACATTATATTGTTATACAAAAAGGGCAATCCCAATGATATAAACAACTATAGGCCCATCAGCCTTCTGCCATCAATATATAAACTTTTCTCATCGATTATAAAAAATAGAATTAACTCTACACTCGATTCATACCAGCCAATAGAACAAGCAGGCTTTCGGAAAGGTTACTCTACGGTCGATCACATTCACTCTATAGAGCATCTTATTGAGAAGTATCAGGAATTCCAGCAACCGCTCTACATAGCTTTCATAGATTATCAAAAAGCCTTTGACACTATACTCCATTCATCAATATAGGAAGCCCTAAACTCACAAAATGTAGAGGCTAAATACATCAGAGTGCTAAAATATATCTATGAAAACAACACTAGCAGAGTAAAGCTCGAGACGACTGGAACCCCCTTTCCAATAAAAAGAGGCGTAAGGCAGGGGGACCCTTTGTCACCCACAATTTTCATCTCAGTATTAGAGTCAATAATAAATAAATTAAATTGGAATACGATGGACTTAAATATAAATGGTAATTATATAAATCACTTAAGATTCGCTGACGATCTTGTCTTGCTATCTGAGAACAGCGTAGAGCTAGAGCACATGATAAATACTCTACAACAATCAAGCAGACAGTCAGGCCTAGAAATCAACTTCAACAAAACAAAAGTGATGACAAATTCATTAAAAAATGAAATAAAAGTTGATAATACTTCAATAGATTTTGTCGACTCATACATTTATCTAGGTAAACGTCTCTCTTTTGATAATAAAAGCAACGACCAGGAAATCGAAAGAAGGATAAAAGGGACATGGAAGAAATTTTGGAGCCTGAAAGAAATTTTCAAAAGTCAAATGCCTACAAAAATTAAGAGAAATGTTATGAATACCTGTCTTTTACCGTCACTTACATACGCATGCCAAACATGGAAATTCACGCGCAATGTTAAGAATAAAATAAATTCATGCCAACGGAGCATGGAAAGAAGCATGATGAAAATTCGTAAAATTCAAAAAATTCCCAACACTACTATACGGGAGACAACAGGAGTAATAGACGCACTAAATTATTCCATGAAATTAAAATGGCGATGGGCGGGACACGTAGCAAGAATGAGCGACGATAGATGGACTTCTCGGCTGACGTCATGGCCAGGCCCCCTGGGAACTAGAAAGAGAGGAAGACCTAGAAGTAGATGGGCAGACGACATTGAAAGGTCAGCTGGAAAACTGTGGAGGGAAAAAGCCATAGACAGAGACTACTGGTCATCTTTGGAGGAGGCCTTCACCCTCAAATAGAGGGGTTCACGCTAATTTCAAAATTTAGTTAATTCAAAATAATAATAAAAAATAATAATAAATTAATAAAATCATATAATATATAATTTAAAAACAATTATAATATAAATTTAGACATAAAAATATGAATATAATATGAATAATTTATAATTAAAATTAAATTATATAAAATAATAATTTATAAAAGGAAATTTAATAATGTTATAAAAAAAAATTGTTACATTACAATGCATGCTGTTTATTGTTTAGAGCTTTTACACTAATTTAAGATGATTTAATTAATAATATTTATAAAATAAATTAATTTGATAATTAACAATTCTGTATGGAAATGGTTTAGCATTTTATATTAGCAGTGAAATAAAAGGCTTTTTTATTTTTTTTTATTTTTATTTATTTATTTTATTTATTTCAATAAGATTTTCCAAAAAATATTTAATGTACAGATTCGGCTTAGTTACAATTTTATTATATGTATAGATGAAAACCCCCGTTTAGTTATTTTTTACTTTTTAGTGCCTTGAAGTCTGGGTTTTTTTTTATTTTTATTATAGCTTTGATAACATTAAACATGATAAATTAAAAGTTTAAAAGTCAAAAGTTTAACTCGATCAAAATATCTGCGTTAATCGTAGAAATGCCGGTTCCGGTACAAAACCTTTTGCTTGTAAAAATTTTATTTATCACTAGAGACTCACCCTCGCTTCGCTCGGGTTCGTCCCTAAGTTGCTTCCCACAACAAAATTAATTAATTAATTTGGTTTTCATTTTTTTTCGTGGACCCCTTTTTTTCTAAAATAAAAGTAGCCTAAGTTACTCCTTATTACATCAGCTATCTGCCAGTGAAAGTCCTGTTAAAATTGGCCCAGCCGTTTCGGAGATTAGCCGGAACAAACAGACAGACAAAAATTTAAAAATTGTGTTCTTCTTATAAGTACCGAGTATAATTCCATATGCATTTAGTATAATTTATAAAGCTGTTATTTTGACATTACACACAGACACTTCAATTTTATTTATCTGTATAGATGTTATATGTTCGCGTAAATCTAACCAAGTATTAAATATTAATAAATAATTTGATAGGTATATCTGTTTTTTTAATGTGAGAGAGCAGACCATAAATATATGAAAAATAAATATTTTTCCTTATTTACAGTATTACGCCTTGCAAGTGGTGATAGATGTTGCGCATTTTGTCTTTTTATTTCACCTCTGTTATCTGTACATCACACTACGCCACTTTTCCTGATATAAATAAATAAATAAATATATTGGGACATTAACACACAGCACCATCTAGTTCCATGGTAAGCTACGAGGCCTGTGTTATGGATACCAGATAGTTGATACACTACACATATGTATATAACTTTAAATACATACATATTATAAATATACATATCATGAATACAAACACCCATGACTGGAGTACAAACATTCGTGCTCATCACACAAATGAATGCCCCCAGCGGGACTCGAACCCGCGACCGCTGGCACAGGAAGAAGGGTCATTACAAACTGAGCCAAACGTGTCATCTATGACTAAAAATAGTGTACTACATATAATTTTTATTATTTGTTATTTATTTAGAACGCACTAAGAGTCCCTTACTTGATAGAAAACTTTTTCATTTAAATTTAAGAATTCAATAAAACCTCATGATAACTCAAAAGTTATGTTATTTATAAAGAAACAAAAACAAAAATTATGTTAAAATACGTGTATAAAATGTTACTACCTGAGCGACCGACCTTCGCTCCGAGTTTTTGGTTAAAAGTGCAATTTTCTTTTTAATTTAGCTTAAAAACAAAAAGAAAACTAAAAACTTGAATAAAAACAAAAAAAAAACTTTGTATTTGACCGTGATTCGAACGAAACCTGTGATAGTCAATCTTGCCCTTTGCCGCTTGACTACGACGCTTATTCTCAAGTGTGCGAAATTATTAACATATTTCGCGTGGAATGATGCGAAAGAAAATCGCATGAAAGCTCGAAAATACGCGTTTTCCCAGACATAAGGCTAATCTAGATCAATTTTTCGCCCCCGAAAACCCCCACGTAACAAATTTCAGCGAAATCGTTAGAGCCGTTTCCGAGATCGTTGGTATAAATAAATAAAGATATAAATATACAAGAATTGCTCGTTCAAATATATTAGATAGATTAGGTAGATACTTATAGATGTAACGTATTTGTCAAATTGTTACAAATGATTCACTCGCAGATGAAAAAGTATTAAAAGTTGCGAATGCCTCGGTGGTGTAGTGGCTATCATGTACGGCTGCACATCTGGAAGTCCTGGGTTGAGTCCCGCGTCGGGCCAAGTTTAGTTATTGAGTCTTTCTGTATAGTAAGCCTCAGTAACAGCCCGGAGTTGGGAAGTTGGCGGTGTTTCACCCCCGTGCCTCGGAGAGTACGTAAAGCCGTCGGTCCTGCGCCTTAACTCTCACCGGTCGTGTCTCGTGTCGTCCCACCGGAGTATGAAAGTGACAGGGACAGAGAGTGCACGTTGTATGTCTCTCTCCCTCACACGCGCTGCACTATAATATCCCCTGCGCAGTTGGCTAGTCTCAATGAGTATGAGATTGGCCGCCGTGGCCGGAATCGGTCAGGATATTATTTTAAAAGTTTATATAAAATTATTTCCTACAAAATAGCACACCTGGGAACGATGTAATTTTGTTCAGACTTCAGGCTGTTTGGATGTTAAATAAAAATTATAACTTTTGGTCTCGTTGAAGTTCTTTCGGGAGTACCTTTCAGGACTAAGGCATTTTTACTGTTGGCAGTTCTTACAAACATTATGATATATATTGACTAAAACTAGTGACTCACCCTCGCTTTGCTCAGATTCGTCCCTAGTTTGCTTGCCCCTGCAAATTTTCATCCTCTTAAGGGATGATTTCCAGGATAAAAACTATCCTATGTCCTTCCCAGGGTCTCAAAATATCTTCTTACCAAATTTCATCTAAATCGGTTCGGTAGTTTCGGAGTCTATTCGGTACAAGCAAACAAACACACCTTTCCTCTTTATATTATTAGTATAGATACTAGCGACTCACCCTCACTTCGCTCGGGTTCGTCCCTAGGTTGCTTCCCAAATCAAAATTAATTTAGTTTTAATTTTTTTTTCGTGGGACCCTATTTTTTTTCTAAAATAAAAGTAGCCTAAGTTACTCCTTATTACATCAGCTATCTGCCAGTGAAAGTCCCGTGAAAATCGGTTCAGCCATTTCAGAGATTGGCCGGAACAAACAGATAGACAGACAGACAAAAATTGTAAAAAATATTGTTTTGGTATATGTACCGTATATAAGTATATCCATATGCATTTAGTAAAAAGCGGTTATTTTAATATCACAAACAGACACTCCAATTTTATTTATCTGTATAGATGTATAGATTAATTGATTTAAATATTTGTCTAGAAATTCGAGCATTACAATGGGCATTACAAAAAAACAATAAAACAACACATTTTATATCTACATAGAAAATTCTTTATTGTGTCAAACAAATACTTCATAATGACTGATTTAAAATCCATCACTAGTATACAGGTGATTTTAAATTTACTGAAGACCTTTTGGGAATATACTATTTACATCATAACAACGACATCTGTAACAAGAAAAAAAAAAATTCTTAAATTTCTATTTTAATACGAAAATAAAAATATTATCATTGCACCTTCTAAACGGTGATATTCCTTTAGCATCTGGTCAAGTTTAAATGAGCAAGACAGACTCCTGCAACCCCCCCCCCCCCCCCTCCCACTCCACCGGCCACGCGCTTTCTTTTGGTAATGCTGGACTATTACCGTTTAGAAGGTGCAATAAAAATATTTTTATTTTTGTAAAATTTAAGAAATATAGTTTTTTTTCTTACAGATGTCGTTGTTATGATGTAAATAGAATATTCCCAAAAGGTCTTCAGTAAATTAAAAATCATCCTGTATAATAAAACTATAAAATAGAACTACAGCTCAAGCTAACAACAAATAAACCATGCTACTCTAGTACTCACTGAGACCTGACTTTGCCTGGATATTTTGTAACAGATCTACAAACTTACAAAACCAAATATTATAATTTCCAAAAGAATAACGTCATAACTCAAAATTTACATTCGTTCATTCAAAAAAAAATGAGTTATGCCACTTTTCTGTTGAAACATTTATTTTTAAACGATTAGATATGAAAATTTAATTTGTTTGACTGTTTGAAAACATCTTTTTTTATGTTGGTACATTAACACAGCACCATCTAGTTCCATGGTAAGATACGAGACTTGTGTTATGGATACTAGATAGTTGATACACTACACATATATAACTTTAAATACATACATATTATAAATATAAACACCCATAACTAAAGTACAAGCATTCGTGTTCATCACACAAATTAATGCCCCCAGCGGGACTCAAACCCGCGACCGCTGGCACAGCAAGTAGGGTCACTACAAACTGAGCCAAAAGTGTCGTCTTTTTAACAATCTTGTAAAAGTATTTATATCACAGGCAAAGCCATACATTTTTACATTTCGACATACATTTTGACATATCCAGCATATTTGTTATTGATATTTATTAAACAATTTTTACTTTAACTAGCTACAGCCAGTGACTTTGCACGCTTTTTATATAATACAACAAACCCAACAAGAATTTGCATTTATAAAGCTGCCTCGAAAGAAAACTTTCGTGAATGTACTTTAGCTTATAAAACGACACTGTATTATTTCCAAAGACATCTTATGTCACTATCTTTTCGGATTTTTTCGTGCGAGTCTGTCCCCTGTACGTGATTACTGTCCCTATTTAAAAACTCCAATAGGATCTCATTAAAAGCGACAAAAGCCACATAGAAACCAATAAATATTTATTGGTTTCTATGTGGCTTTTGTCGCTTTTGATGAGGTCATATTGGAGTTTTTCAACAGGGCTAAAATATTTGAAACATCGGTAACCAAAAATCTAAGTAATAAATCCACGACAAGATCCGAAAAGATTAGAATATTCGCGTAAATCGAAGTATTATTCCGAGACATCTTTTAAGTGATGCATAAACTTGACACCTTTTTTTGTACACTTATAATATTTTGTATAAAAATCCATACAGATCGCTTTTGATTCTAACGGAAATTCCGCCAAATAGAAGGTTTTTTCAAAAAATACTTATATTCATGGCGAATGATACCTATCAACCCTAAAACCGTTTGACGTTTCCCGACTGTCATATAAAATTAAGCACGACAATCGGGAGCGACCGTAGACAGAGAATACTATAGACTCATAACCAGCGTGCCGCCGTAAGGGACAACAAATTTAGGTACATACAATATTAGGGTTACCCGCTTCATAGTTATTTTACCCCATCTGAAATGACTTACTTTTTTTTTTTGCTTAAAAGGAATAGGTACTACAGCATTTGTTGTCAAGTTAACTTGCAATATTATGAATGTTGAGCAAAGCATGTAAAATATAATCTCTAGAAAAAATCTAAATTAATTAAAATCCAGAAAACATAATGTAGATATACCAACTAGTATAAAAATCAAATTAGTACCTAATTCATTTAAAATACCGTCAAAAGCTTAAAAGTTGAAACTAGTCGTGAACCTGCATGGGTTGAGTATCGCACGCGCACACCTAGCTACCAGGTAATAGTGCCATACCTTCTCATGTACAGTGACTCACAAAAGTCTTCGTACACCCAGCTAAATAAGCACATCAGTAATAAATATAAATATTTCTTAAATTACAATAATACAACAGGAAAATATGGTCAATTTTCAGTATATTCAAAACATACAAAGTTACAAATGTTGCAACAGAAAGACAAAAAATAATAATACTTAAAAAGATTGCCTCACAAAAGTCTACGTACAGTTTATAAACTATGGAAAAAAAATATGATGAATTAATGTTTTGTTGGTCCTCCTTTAGCATCTATTACAGCTTGTAATCGTCGGGGCATGGAAATGACAAGATTTTCTGTTATAGCTGAAGTTATTTTCGTCCAGTTTTTTTTAAAGCTTTTTTTAATGCATTTTCGTTGGTAATAGCAACACTAACTTCAGGTTTCCGTAGACGTCGGTCTAGTTCTTCCCACAGATGTTCAATAACATTCAAATCAGGTGACTGTGGGGGAAATGGAAGTACAGTTGGGACGTTTTTCTTTAGCCAATTCATCACTATTTTTGATTTATGTTTCGGATCATTATCTTGCAATAAAATCCAGTCTTTTGCCAGGTGTAAAAAACGGACACTCCTAACTAAATCATGGCGCAATATATTGAGGTACATCGAAGCATTCACATTTTTTTCAATAAACACCAATTCGCCAACTCCCGATGCTGCCATAGATCCCCAAACCATAACTCCACCTCCTCCGTGCTTAACAGTTGTAATAATATTCTCTTTTTCTAATTCTTTATTTGCCTTGCGCCACACTTTGCATTTTCCATCACTTCGAAAAATGTTAAATTTACTTTCATCTACAAATAAAACCTTTTTCCAAAAATTAAAATCTTTGTCTTTATAAGTTAATGCAAAATTTAAACGTTTATGTTGATTGATAGAAGAAATCAATGGCTTTTTCCTTGGTGTTCGTGCATGGAAACCATGTTTTCTCAAAATTCTACGTACATTTTCTGGATGTACATTCTTTTTTAAGTCAAACGCGAGCTCAGCCGCCAATTCCGGTGCGCTTTTCATCGGATTTTTTTTTTCATATTTTTCATTAAGGTACGAATATCACGATCATTTAATATTCTTGGTCTACCTGATCGACGCTTATTTAATACTGTACCGAATGATTCAAACTTTTTTATGATTGATTGCACTGTTGATCGCTTTTTTGTCACTATTTTAGCTATTTCACTATAAGACTTTTTCTCTTGCCTTAGTTTTATTATTAAATTTCTTATATCAACACTAATTTCTTTTCTTTTGTCACTCATATCGAATTCAAATTAATAATTAATACGCAACAAATGTTCTGTAACTTAGCAGCAACAACAGACAACTGAATGATCCCAGTGTAATTTCATATCATGACCAAAAGCTTGAAAGAACTTGTCTCGACTTGTCTGTACGAAGACTTTTGTGATGTGATTCTTGTTTATGAATTTTATTTACCTTACTACTTTGATATAAATGTAACTTATTTTGTATCCGTTAAAGTGAATGTCAACTATGCTTTCATTTCGTATTATGCTTAATTATATATTATGAATATTTATTGATGAAATGCACATTTAGCTGGGTGTACGAAGACTTTTGTGAGTCACTGTATATCTAGTATGGCATAAACTTTTTTTAATAGGCCCAATCACTCAAAAGAGTGCACTACAGCCAAGCACTTAAGATATTATTGTGCAAAGCGTGTTGTGTATTGTGTATCTTAGCATAATACTTTCCAGTATTATATTACATTTCTCTATGCAACTACTACTAACCAAGCAAGTATACTGTACTGACACGTCTTGGTAAACTAACATATGATTTTGAAAGATAGTGGGTATTAAATAAATAAAACACCACAGCTATGCTTAACACATAAATAAAGTATTTATTACCAGTCGTACAAAAGTAAGTACACCGTACATCGCACAAACGCACTTGTCCCTACTAAGGGATGTAGACAATACAATTATGTAGAAATATTAATTATGTTATAAATTTTAAGTAATAAATATTGATCTATAAATATTTTTATATATAATCTATAAATATTAAAAAAATGGTCACAAATTTGATTTTCGGTTGACCGTTACGATGTTTGTGTATATATATATATATATATATATATATATATATATATATATATATATATATATATATTACATTTGCCGTTTTAATATTCTTTCATGTTGTTTCTAAAACAAAACTCTGAGTGTTATTTTAAAAAGTTGAGGATAAAAAACTTTCTTGAATTCATCTCAATTTCACTCCTTTTTGTCACTTAAAAGGCGAAAAATTGCAATTAAAAATTTATTCATAGAAACAACTATTGCTTCTTGGATGCGATCACTTTCAAAATGTTGGCTGCAAATCCTTGACTTTCTCTCACTTTTGGAACTTAATCGAGCCTTCCAGTTGCAGCAATCCACAAGTTTCGTATATTAGGCTTTTTTGGAAACCTGCCAAAACATAGTTGTTGTTAATTGCTTCAATTGATTTCTAAATATGTGATAAAAAGCAATATTTTGTAGGAAACCACGAAATAATATATTAATTTCCAGTTTCATAATCCGGTATAACAAAAAAAAATGGGTAAATTACCCGACAAAAACTGACAACACTGAGTTTTTAGGTTATGAAATAAACAACTACTACAAAATCGTGAATACGTCCTTTATCATCTGATATTGCAGAATTACAAGCAATACTAACACGAATTTATTAAAAATTTGACACTGTACACCAATAAACATATAAAAAATTGAATACTTACGAGTGAAATGATAATCCCACAATCTTCATCATCCTATCGTTTTTACAGTCCAATATACTGCACCTCACCATTTTGTACAATCGCACCAATATAATATTATTGTACTGTGTACAGAAATAATAGTATTTGTGTAGTATTAATTAGATTTTTTTAATAAAACAGTGAAACGGTTATAACCTCTAACTTTATACTTGCATCAAACGTCAAAGTTTGTTGTGCACATGAATGTGCTAAGCCGGCATACGATGAGGGACAAAAATATTGCATTGACATCTCTTTTTTACGTTACTGTAATGTATATTTATATCTCATTCTTGTGGGAGTGCAGTGGAAGATATCATTAGTCTATAGTATTCTCTGTCTACGGGAGCGACACACGCGTCTATATAGATTACTAGACTGTGGTAATATTGCACACAGAAAAGCTACAATTAAAACGTGCACCAAAAACGAAGCTACCAATTACATATTTGTTTTTGGAGTTATACTTCTTTTGGGACGTTTGAAAAAAATATTAGAGTAAAATTTTTACGATGCGCGCGCACACCGACAGCCAAAAAGCGACATGATGAAGTTAGCTGCATTCCTTTTACAAACAGAGTTGTGACATACGAGATGAAATCTTTAGTTATTTTCGTTCTATTACGCCAAAGAAGTATAACTTCTTTACGTGCGTACATAACGTACACACACACGTTTTTTTTTAACATTTTCAATGCATTTTTTACATAAAAATGGTGTTAAATTGAATGCTAAACTGTGATTAAATGTTTGTATCTTTTAGATAAAATATTATAGTCTTTTTTATTTTACAACTCAAGACAGAGTTCACTTTTATAAATATTGTTGATTTGTACCAAATATTTCATAATCACAAACTGTCGGTTAAAAGTTTTAGCGATTTGTTTTATAATTCAAAGGTTTATGTCAACTTATACATAAAAACTAAAAATTTACATACAGACTGACAAAAAAATGTACAACTCTACTATTTATATAGAAACAAAAAATCTAAACAACGAACACAATTTTAAAATATTTTAGAAATATTCGAGTAAATACTTGGGATGGAATCCATATTAGTATGGACCATATACATCATATCTATATTTTTTTATTATACGCTATCAATTTAGCTAATGTGTAAATTTTTTTGTGTAAAACTACTTATAATATATAGAATAAGGAGTTTAATTACTAAGCCAATATTATAAAATATAATAATAGAAGGCTTTTTAGACATTTGCAACATTTACTTACTATGTATTTAAAAAAAAACAACTAAACAGAACTTTTCCACGCTACGGATGGAATTTCCTTATGTAAATAAGACCACCCTGTAAGTCAATTGTTTAAAAAAAATATTTTCATATTAGTAACAATATTGCATTATATATATATATATATAAAAAGATCACTGGAAGTGAGAATATCATCCTCATTTTAAAGTCCTTTAAGATCATGAATTGCTATTAGCAATAGTCAATATTTTGAAGCGACGGAAGAAAAATATTGGCTTCAGAGCTTTCTTTGATTTAAAAAAACTAACATTATCACAATCAAAGTTATATGATACTCAACGCTAGATTTAGAGGGGGCACTCTGGGCTAAGCCCCAGGGGCAGTGCTAAGGTTGAATTCGGCACTGATGATACTTTAGTATATATGTTATATATGTTGGGACATTAACACACAACACCATCTAGTTCCATGGTAAGCTACGAGGCATGTGTTATGGATACCAGATAGTTGATACACTACACATATATAACTTTAAATACATACATATTATAAATATAAACACCCACGACTGGAGTATAAACATTCGTGCTCATTACACAAATGGACGCCTCCAGCGGGACTCGAACCCGCGACCGCTGGCACAGCAAGTAGGGTCACTATAAAATGAGGCAAACGTGTCGTCAGTATGTTTGTTAAAGAACATAGGAGAATGGAGAAATCATTATACTACAAGTGCATGTGATCGGCTCTAGTTTAACTTATATTCTTATATACATAAATGTTTAAGCCACAATAACTTGCCTACTAATACTTTTTAAATTACAATTACCAAGTGCTAATATTAAAGAAATATTAGATACTTAAAATGTGAAACAATTTTTTATATAAATAATTATTAGTTTTTATATTTAACTCCATTATGCTGACACATTCTAACATATTCCAACTCACTCACTTGTATTATTACTGATCACGGATAATATCCATAGCAAAAAAAAGTGCATATGTGTGCAATTCACATACAGTATAATGGAAACTTCAGAAAAGTAACCCACGAGAGAAAGAGATGGATATAAAGTATCAGGAGTACGATAATTATATGGTTTATTTTTTTTATAATATTTTTACCAAGTTTAAAAGTTATTTCAAATTTTATTTGACATAAATATACATTACATATTATTCGGTAATTAATTTTATTATTTTTCACTTCCTGTATAATGTATTCTATCTCAAATAACAACGGTTACCATGACAATATGGCAATGTATTCTATCTCATTCTCTCGAGGGCTTAATCCTATACAGGATGGATTTTTGAGACGGGACAGTAAGGGCAGATACCTTAAATACTATAGTTACAGGAAAGCGCTCCTAGGAGACCATCCATAACTTTTTGAGATATTCTGAACTGCATTCACAGATTTTGGAAAAAATGTACAGTCAGCGAGAAAAATGCTAAAATACGAAAAAAATCTTTTTCATGTCAATCGATCCTATTTCATGTAAGGATCAAAAGACTCTATGGGGCCATTTAAGGTTTGAGTACTAGAAATGACAGAAATCGCCAAAATCTTTTCCCATACATTTTGTATGGAAAAACGTTTAATCAACTCGAAATATTCTTTGTTGCCAAACGGTCCTATTTTTTAATGTAATCAAAAGACTCTTAATACAAACGTAAATAGGTAACATTTAGGTGATCTCCAAAATAAATTGCTTAAAATGGATATCGTGTTTCAAAAAAAAACACATTTAGTTGATATAATTTTATTTTATTTTTATTTTTCAATGCAATTATGATTTTCTCAAAGAGTCTTTTGATCACATTAAAAAATAGGACCGTTTGGCAACAAAGAATATTTCGAGTTGATTAAACGTTTTTCCATACAAAATGTATGGAGAAGGATTTTGGCGATTTCTGTCATTTCTAGTACTCAAACCTTAAATGTTCCCATAGAGTCTTTTGATCCTTACATGAAATAGGATCGATTGACATGAAAAAAATTTTTTCGAATTTTAGCATTTTTCTCGCTGACTGCACATTTTTTCCATAATCTGTGAATGCAGTTCAGAATATCTCAAAAAGTTATGGATGGTCTCCTAGGAGCGTTTTCCTGTAACTATAGTATTTAAGGTACCTGCCCTTACTGTCGCGTCTCAAAAATCCACCCTGTATATTTATGTGTTTGTCTCTTTTTAGTGTCGCATTTCCATTTCATCAAGTTTCAAATCACAATGATTCTAAAGAAGTTATACTTCAAAAAACATTCATTATGAATATCATGCATAAGTTAACAGATGGCATGTATCGTTAGTAACTTGAGTGACTAGACAAAAACAATACAGTTTAAAATTGACATCTCCATTCTACATGACATTGGCGAAGTAAGCTGTGCGCAACACTAAAATAATTTTCTACATTCTGCCAAATTAACTACTATATCAACAACGGCTTGCCTTACATCCCAATAAATTGGCAACCCAGCTTAAAAGCCAAAAACATCTTGGGCGCCTAAAAAGGCATGATGTACTACAGCTGCACGAGAACCCGTAGCACCCTCATAACACGAGTAGTATCCTCAATGGAGGGCTCACTCATCACGCCAGTTATCGCACCACCTATCCGTTTATAGTTCAAGGACTGATTGCAGACAATAACACAAAAAAAAAAAAAAAGTCAGCCAAATCATTGTCATTATTTTGTGATTGTGATAATGTTTGCTTATTTTAATAATAATTATGACTTTCCAAAAAAGTCAATCGCTATTTCGGTGGTTCATGTTGTTTGACAACACTACATAATTTTGACTTATATGGGGATAAAAAATTCAATGATTATAAAGTAGCTTAATAAGATACTAAAAATATTGTTGACCTGTTTGCATTATAAAAACTACTAAACATTTTTAAGATTGCCTTTTAAAGAATGCAAAAGCGTTACCAGTATAACATATAATATTATAGCTGTCTGTGCCATATAAAAGAGATCAGCATAAATAGGTCATCTTGTTTGCTCTTTCGAGGTAGCCGTTAAAGCTTGACCCACAAGAACTCGTTCTCCAGAGCAAAAATCAAATTTAAAGTCGACAGGCGCTTCAAACAGCAGGATTATTGTACTTCCCATATTAAATTGTCCAAATAATTCACCTTTCTTATAAGACACAGTGGTTTGGAGCTCTTCAATTCTATTTCGTTTGCCTTTAGTGTTTGTTCGTAGATCAGGGTCGCTATATATTTCTATAGAGCCAACATTTGTTGCACCAACAGCTGTCATACTGAAAAAACCATGTTTCCATTCTCCAACATACACTGCTCTCTCATTCATGGTGAAAAGACCTGGTATCAATTTAGCCATCCATGGGTTTACAGATAGAAGCTTTCCAGAGAAATGTCTTCGAAAATTTGACGTCCAGTCACAGGGTGAATGAAATCTATGATAATCACCTGGTGCTAAATAAATAATACATTGGTGTAATATATTGTTTTTGTTGGTTAATAAAGATTTATAATAATTCGAATCTGTTTTCTTTGACCATTTGTTTTCACCTAGGAATTCTTCTAGACTATAAGTTACTCCTTTAACTTGTTCTATTTTGTCAGTGTCAGCAGGCCCACAGTTTAGGACGACACCATCACAAGGCGACACGCATGGTGCTGGAGATATATATCTGGCACCTTCCCGTAACGCACGCGTGAAAAATGCAGATAAACTCCTATAATATGTTAAATCTGTCACGGCCGCATCGTTTAAATTAACATTAAACAATTTAACGTACGTACCGTACACAACGCTTCGGATCGACATAGGCAATTCGCAGGCCGCTAGCCGGCCCCATATTCGACTAGTTATCCTAAATGGAAACATTTCGTAAAATTTGATTTCCACTTTTGATACTTCGTAATTCACACTCGCACGGATATAACACCATCCCACATAAATAACACTTCCGAGAGGCACCCATCTTGTGAAAATAGCTCTTAAACTCATCCATTTATTTTTCTGTAGTTGATTATTCGTGGTTGAAACGTTCTTTGTTTGATTATGTAGTGTCGTTTGCCTGAAAGGCTTATGCGGCTTTATTCGCCTAAACATCGGGTTTATGACTGGAAGGCAACTCCGAATACGCGTCGGTGGGAACATCTTGCACTCGGGCCTTCCGTCGTGGTATAAAAATAAATAATGTTTATCTAATTAAATTCGGCAATTGATTTACGTAGTAAATTACCAACGTCCGATCGCGAAATATTATGCTGGGTACACACCGAGCCAACGAACGCCAACGAATGGGTTTTGTTGGCCCTGTTTGGACGACTAAGCGAAGGCCAACGATCGTTCGTTGGCGTGTGTCTGCGACAGCGTTGCCAATACCAATTTATCAAATTCCCCGAAAATCTAACTCAAATTCCCCAATTTGGGGACAAAAATATACTATATTCCCCACAAATTCCCCTCAAAAAATTAAAAATGAACAAGTTTCAAGTATTTAAATAATATTTATTTTTTCTTTTATATTTTTAAATAATTTTAAATGAAACTATCTTTTCGGATTTTTCTTTATGTTAGAAATATAATAACTAAATAAAATTAATATAGTCCAATCGAAATCTGTTTTGGAAACAAACAAATTAAAACCTAAAATTTTGTTTTTAAAACGTTAGCAGCTTTATAAGGAATTAAAATTTGTAAAATGCCCCCGATGTCCAGCTACCCCCGACAAATGGGGAGATGCAAAGCATTAAAAAATAGTTTTTTTTTTATTTCCGGCTTACTGTGACGTCCTATTGAAAAAAAATTCTACGAAAGTTATAAGTCTAGTAAAAATCTACAACTTTTATAGATAACACTTTTCACAATAACTTCAAAGTTTTCGAGATATTGGCAGAAATCTCGATTTTTAATTATTTCTTCGTTTTTTATTTTTTATTTCTGCAATCATCTTTTGGTTTTAGTGAAACTAGGGGAATATAATTTTCGAAATACATATAATAAGCAATTTTTTTTTGAAATTGACATAATTAGCCGTTTCCGAGTTTATGTTTCATGGTCTCGGGAGCTAGAGGATGGTATATTTTAACCCTATTTTTTGGATATTTTCCCGTAGAATCTATTTGAGTTTTTACTTTTTCGAATTTATCGATATTTTATTAATTTTTGATCGATTTAATTTTTTTTAAATATATTATGCCATTTTATGGATGCACAGAAGATTAAAGGTAGTGTTAAAAATTTGAATAAATTTTTAACAAAGTTTTAGCATAGCTTAAAAAAAATTATCATTTTTGACATTTTTTTTATGATTTTTAACAAAACTTTAACTATATTTTGTAAATATCAACTTGTTTTTTTAAATTATATTTTTGAATAATGAATAAACAAGATTAGACTGTGATTGAGTTCCATTTTTTCTGTGATTACCTTAAAATGTAATTTTTTAGAAAAAAATTATAAATAATATAACTTCAAAATTATTATTATTGTAATATATAGAAATTTAAATTAGGAGGACTTGCTAGGAGTCATTTAAGTTATTAATTGTTACTAGTGAAGAAATTCGGACTAAGAAAATTTGCGTAGTTTTAACACTTAGTAGGTATAGCTTAAATTAAAACCTAAATTGGTTCAGACGTGAAAACTATGTACGATTTTTATTAGTAATTTAATGCTTAAGTGTTCGGACCCGGTCGGACGGTCGGTATCGATGTTCAAAATCCCCGCATTTTCCCCACATAATGCTAATCCCCAACAAATCCCCAATCGACTTCAGATTCCCCGCAGTTTGGGGAATTCCCCACAAATTGGCAACGCTGGTCTGCGATCCGAAGCGTGGCGGTAACATCAAAGGAATCGTCCTATTATTATGCTGGCTACACACCGACAGGATATATCGAAGCGAATATAACCCCAAATCCTTGCGAAAGAAAACAGATATCGCCCTAGAATGATTCGGGAAGCCATAGAAATTAAAAAACATCCAAATTTAAATAGGGAAGATAGCTGGGTACTACCATTGTCGTGGGATCCTGTTATTAATATAATAAAATCAAATAATAAATCTAAATAAAACAGACAGTTAGATGTAGTAAGTTTTTATTGTGCGGATCAAAATAACAGTAATTCAAATTAGTATTTCAAATTAATATTTTTCATTTGCAAATGTAATTGTTATTTAATTTTAACTTCTTAAATTACACATAGAACAATAATATGGCTTAAACAATTAATATTTTATTTTTTATTTATAGTTATAAATATAATAATGGCAACACTAAATATAGATTATTAAACAATAAATTTTCTAAAAAATTATAATAATAACATCTAAATTTATATAAATAATGTTCCATATTCAAGTATAAAAGTAATTGAAATTATAAAAATATTTAAAATTAAAAGTAACAAATATTGTAAGATACTTTGGTGCCAATGTTCAAGTTTCAAATTTCATAAATTTCATTTCATTATGATATGTTTTTGTTAATCAATCTATACAAAGAAAAGCCTCTAGTCTTTGGGATCCTACTAATAATTAATATAAATTAAAAATGAAGAGAAGTGATTGTTGGGCAGAAATTACTACTATTTTATTTAATTGCGATACACATTTCTATTCTTAAAATATGTGGTACCATCTCCGTTTTCGTTTAATTTTTCTTGTCCTTGCTAACTCGTTAAGGTATATAAAACTAGCAATTATAATTATTTTGTCGTCGTCCATGACTAAATTGCGAATGCAAGCCGGACGTGGACGTATCTTCGAATCCTTCGTTGGCGTTCGTTGGGTCGGTGTGTACCAGCATGGAACGATTCCTTTGATGTTACCGACACGCGTCGGATGACGGATCGCAGACACACGCCAACGAACGATCGTTGGCGTTCGCTAAGTCGTCCAAACAGGGCCAACGAAACCCATTGGCATTCGTTGGGTCGGTGTGTACCTAGTATAACATACGTGCGATAGCCAACGCTGAATAATCTTCGTTGGCGTTCGTTGGCTCGGTGTGTACCCAGCATAACGCAACTAGGAACAAAAAACTGTTCTATGGAGTTTGCGCGCAAAATAATGGCGGACATCTTCCATCGCACTTCCTCCGTGTAGCTTCTCTTTCTTTAACTAATCCGTTCGTTATTATCGATAGACAGTTCTTCACTATTTATGACTTTTGATTAAGACGTAAATACTAATTATTATCATAATTTGTTACATAAATTTGCAAGAAGATATTCTACAGAATTTGTGGCAACAAATTATCGAGTTTTGTTTCAGTGAATACGTTTTTTTAAAATGCCGCCAAAACGCGGTTTATAAGATGTGAAATATGTGGAAATCGAACAATTTGTGGAAATAATGGCGGACGAGAAAAGGATATTTATGGAGAAATTTCCTATAGATGAAAGTCGGTATGTATTAAATCAGATATAGCTACGAACTCATAAAAATTTCATGATTTTTACAGTTGTTATCTAGCGATGTATCTAATTGTATTCCATACAAAATCAGAACAACTATGTATAATACACAAGCCAAGCCACACCTGGAGTACCTTAGAGAGATATGGGGCTCAGCCGCACAAACCAGCACAAACACAAATATGTAAGTTACAAGGAGCACAAAGTAAACTAATAAAAACACTGTTTCATCACAACTACTAACAAGAACAAGAACTAAGAAGCTATACAGAAAAAAACCAAATTCTTGAATATTAATTAAATAACTATGCATACAACACATAATTAATATTAAAAAATAATGACTAAAACATACATTCAATAATAACATTCATAGCAAAGTATATTATACCTACATAATCTTAGAAACAAAAAGCTTCAAATCTGGTAGCTTCTGACGAGATCTTAATGGTAATAAAAATATGTGTGAAGATGTACTTTTATATAATAATCTACAGAATACTGTAAAAGATTGTAATCATATAAGCATTTTAAGAATAAGTTAAAATCACATAATAAAGATAAAATTTTATAACTGCATATCATCAATTTAAAAAAAATGTCAATGTTGTAATGAACACTTAAACTGTAAACAATATTTAAGAGATTATTAAATTCACGCATGTTTAAAATTAATTAGAATAAAGGTGTAACAAATTAATTAAGGATAAATAAGAATAAAACAATGAGAATTATGTGAATTATAATATAATGCATGCTACTGTGTAAATACTGTTAATATTATTTTTTATGTATACTTAGTCTCTGTATAAGTGAACAGTGTGTTCTTTAAGAGAAATGTCTTTAACCTATGCACAGTAAATATTGATAATAAAATTATACATAACAGGTTAAGTCCAGATTGAAAGGAAAAAAACATATACCCAATTTCATTACTTTAATTAATTTATTTTTTAGATGCAGGCAATGAGTTAAGGCTGTGGGCAAAGAAGATTTAATATATTATGTTCTAATAGAAAAATTACATATATTAAAATATGTATGTGGAAATCACTTTGAGAACAAAGCTTTCAATAAGAAAAAAGTTGACTTAAAAAGTTAGCTGTGCCATTAAAAAATTTAAAATGGGTCAGTCACTTTCTGAAGAAATGTTACTTGAATTTCCTTGTCATATTCAATCCAACATAGACTACCATGGATAATGTCTCTCAAAGGATACATGACAATGAACATTCACTATACCAGGTTGAAGCAATAGCTGGGCCTAGTAACTCAGGTTTGTCTCTTTCTTTTTACTTTTATTTGACTGTTTATTTACATCAATATGATTTTTACAATTTTCTTGTTTTTATTATTATGCATCACAGGGACCCGGTGTAACCAGCCACAGTCGAGCGCGTCCCTGCAGTCCTGCCGTACATGAGAGGAGTCACTGACAAGATTAATACTAGGAGCAAAATATTGTAAATTATAATTTAACTTACAAGAAAGATAATTATCAGTCCCGCTGAGTTTCTTTCGCTAGTTCTCAGGTCTGAGGCTTTTTCTTTCTGAACTGGTAGTAGACTCATGACGTTCAATAAAACATTGTTATAATTTAATGCTGAATAATATATAATTATATTGAAAAATAAAATAAAAATATAAACCTTATGTATTCTTTCATTACTTTTTTATTTCGACTCGAGTCTACATTTAATTAAGTCCAGTGTTGCATTAATTATTTTGCCTACTAAACAACAATGTACTTAATTATTAATTAAATGTAGACTTGATCTTCATTTCAATAATATTTGCTTAGTATCTACGACCCTAGATTTTGATCCTGAATATTATCGATATCGATAAAAACGCATACAGCACTAGTTGGTCTGTTAGGTTGTATAGGTTGGTACTCTTGTTCTTTTGACGTTTCTGTCGTACAGTTGGTATTGAAGTGCGATGTAAATTGAAGTCAAAAAGTTTGTTCTAAGTCCCGCCTCTTAAACTTAAAACGTAGTGGTGACATTCTCTTTGAGTATGTCATGGGAAATTGTTGACGTTTTTCATCAATATTTTAATTTTTGTGTTTATTATTTAATTTCCCCCCTTTTTTATTTTATTCAATGTCTGTGAGTTCCAATGGAGCCAGAGCTACAAATAAACTGGTGGGAAGGAATGCAAAGCGAGCCCAGTGTACTGAAGGTTTTAATGATGAAAAAAATACTTCAGAGGACGATTTTCGCGGCTTCGAAAAGGTGCCTTTGGTTCTGTGTGAACGTTTCGATATAACACCATACTTAAGTACAACAAAATCAAATACAAAAAAAATAAAAGATCCCGTACCTTTAAATCAAAAGGAAATGAATTGTGCGCCAAACAAACCTAAGCAAATACAACTTAATAAAATATTATGTGAATGCTCAGTTATTTTAGTGCGGGATGACTTAGAACAATTAAAAGAAATGGTCAAAAACAAATCTCCTATATTAAATGGCGACACAGGTTTAAAATGTAAGATTTGTGACAAAGAATATTCCAGTGACAAAAAGTTGCAAAACCACATAGAGAACAAACATATTATTTATAAGTCACCTAATAAGACACCTAAGCGTGTTTCATTCTCTGATCACATAATCGTTCATGAAGTTAAAGAATACCACAGATGTAGAAAATGTCCAAAAATATTTGAAAACTACAACACATTGAAACTGCATATGAAGCAAAAACATAAAAAGCGCAAATGTTATATCTGTTATTATTGTTCAAAGGACTTTGTTGACCGAACCTTCTTTAAAGTACATATAAAACTACATTGCGATGCCTGTGGACTATTATTATTTAATAAGAAAAATTATTTAGAACATAGACGACAAGTTTGTAGAGTAATTAAAAAGTATGAATGTAAAACTTGTCATATGTTGTTTTTTAACTTTATGGATCTTAAAGATCATAGCTATGACCACCTTGGTACGTTTTTCATCTGCGATATATGCAAGGATCAGTTTAGTACTAAATGTGCTGTTGCCCATCATATACAATTCCTACATTCTAATAAGCGGCCTGAATCACTGTATGTGAAACAATCAATAGGTATTGAAAAAGTGTATGTTTGTAACTTTTGTGAGGAAAGTACGATGGAGGAGAGCGTGATAGAAAATCATGTATCATCCTTACCAGATTTACAAAATCGTGCCATGACTGGTTATAAAGATTATTATTTTTGTGATCAGTGCTTGAAAATGTTCAGCACCGAAACTGATATGTTACAGCATAAATGGACGCATTTTTTGAAAAATGATGACTCAGTAGAGCAAAAAGCAAACAAGAATTCTATAAAAACTACATATAAAATAGGTGAAAAGTTACCAGATTATCTGCAGCCGAAACTCATTTTGAAAAAAGTCGAAGTGCCCGTAGTGCCTGAGGTTCAAGCAAAACCAGTGAATCCCATTATCCAGACAAACAAGCCCCAGGTTTGCAATTCGAACTTACCAGAAAAATTGAAAAGAGCAATTGTTGATCCTATTAGTAAAAAGACGATTATATCCAAATATCAATGTGAGGTAAGTTGAAGTCTTTTTTTGTTATTTTACTTATATTGCGACTTAACCTTATCAAAATTTCATGTTTTTATCATGTATGCACATCTGTTAAAACATGTTTTTTTGTATGATGATATATTAAAAAGTAATTAAACTTTAAATTAAATACTTAAAAAATACAGCTTAAACCCTCGATTTTTTATGCATTTATGTAAAGCATGTTCATATCAACTAGTAGCAAACAAAATAGAAATAACTGCATAGAAAGATTATTATTTATATAGACTAGCAACTCACTCTGGCTCCGCTTGGGTTCATCCCAAGTTGCATTTTAACATTTAGTATAGATTTCTCAGAGATGAGATATTTTCTCGCAGTAAAAAGTGTTCTATATGTTGACCCGGATAGCTAGCTATCATCATACCAAATTTCATCAAAATTTGTCCTGTATTTTTTTCATAATGCATTCCCAGACAGACAGACAAAAATTCTAAAAACTATAAATCCGGTCTCTGTATCAATAATAATGACTTATTTCAATATAATATTCCAAAAAATATTTAATGTACAGATTCCACTCAGAATTTTATTATATGTATAGATATATTATTATATCTTATATAATTATAATTATTTATATTTTATAATTTGTATACACAATTTATTCATACTTGTGTTCCACTCAGTCGTCGAAATTTGACCATTTCGTTTTGTTTTCGTCTACTTATATATTCATATTACAAATTATCAGCACTTTGTCAGAGTTTTCAATTTAGGTCACATACTTAAAGACTTATTTACTATAAAAACAAAGCAGAGTTTACACATTTAAATGTAGGATAACCAAAAATGTTTGTGATAAAAGTTGGACATTCAATTTTTTTAGAAATTACTAAAAAAAAAATTACAAAAATTTTACTATACATGTAAATCAATAACATAAAAAATAAGCTAATTTTGGTATGCATTCATTTTACTTTAAAGTTAACTTAAGAACTGTTTTGCTTTTGGCTGGTGTCAGTATAATATGTTTTGAAGTAGATTTGGTTTTAACTAGATCATTATAAACAAACACATGTACAATGTACATTATTATAGTATATAGTATTATTCATATACTAATACTATTAATCTATGCATATAATAAAATTCTGAGTTGAATCTGTACATTAAATATTTTTTGGAAAATCTTATTGAAATAGTCATTATTATCGATACAGAGGCCGAATGTATAGTTTATAGAATTTTTATCTGTCTGTCTGGTCCATCTGTGACCACATTACGAGAAAACCACTGAATAGATTTTGATGAAATTTGGTATGATGATAGCTGGTTATCCGGATCAACATATACAACAGATACTGTGGGAAAATATCTCTGAGAAATCTATACTAAACGTCAAAATGTAAACGGAGTGAGGGTGAGTCGCTAGTACTTATTTTTTTTTTCAGAATTGTGGCAAATACTTATCAACAAACTACTGTCTCAATAGACACATGCGGGCTATGCATGGTATTATCCGAGAGGAGAACCATGAAGATGACGACAAATTACAATGTCCCATATGTGAAGAGATATTTGTATGGCCTTCTTTATTAAAATCTCATAACTGCATTCGTATGGCACTACCCGAAATGTCATATAATGATGCCAGATCTGATGTTCATATTGACAGTCTAAATGGACACTCGTTTGACAATTTAGATATAACGAACGATGATGATTACATGAACTCTGTGGATTTTGAAATTCCAGCACCTATAGTGGAGTTGCGTGAGTATGACAATGTTAATATTGTTCTAAACGATAGTAATAATCAAATAAATATTATTAATAATCAGAAAGTTAATCATTTAGGTTATAAAGTTATGTTGCAAGAAGTACCGATAGAGTTTTAGATTTAATGGTATTTGATTTTTTTATTGTCTTTAAGGCAGTAAATATTTTTTTGGTTTTGTTTTTTTTTGTTTTTTTTTTTTAATGATGGCAGTGTCCTAGATACTGGTATTGTGGGTACAGATAAGGAATAGATGTACAGAGATAGTGATGTAATAATTGTATTGTCAATTTCTTTTTTTTTTTAGTATTTTATGTATCGTAATTTTTTTTTTTTTATAATTGTTTTCCAAAAGAAATATATTCATTTATATTACAGTAACCGTTAGTAAAGTTTATGATTTTAAGTATATTTTATTGAAGTGTAAACTATTTTATGACAATTCCAAACCCCATATTTTCAATATTTTGAGGATAGTCCCGTTAGCATTCCTAAAATATCTCGATGCTATGCGAAAATGTAATTATTTTGCTAAAGGATGATAAAAAGTATTATAAATAATTTAAAAATATCAAATACAAGTAACAGGAAAAAAAAAAATATAATTTTTCAATAAAAATAATACGTAAAAAACATGAAGCCATAGGATTATCTGGTTGCAAAAAAATATTTCTATAGTTTAATATACTTTGGTTTATATTAAAAAAAATCAATCTATTTAGCCATTGTACTTTAACGCCATTGTTCTCATTGAATTTAGCTAATCAATTTTATTGAAAAATTAATTAATATATATATACATAATATTTTCTTAGATTTACGCGAATATTTGACATTTTAAATAAAACTATCTTTTCGGATGTTTTTCGCGGATTTATTTTGATTTTTGGTTCCCGACGTTTTGAATGCTTTACAGCAAACATGGTCACGGGAGAGACTGAGGTTTTAGACGTCTCAAAAGCATTATAATATAATTGTTATAGATAGCCTACTTACAAAATTTTAAAATTTTGTTTTATAAATATATACATGTTATTCTTGTGTTACTTCTTATAGTTTTGCATGACTTTTGTTGAATAAAACTGTCGTTATTAAGTTTAAAATCTCGCATATTATTATTATATTAAATAATACTACGGGACTTGTAAGTTTTTTTATCTTTAAACATCCTATTCGGACTATACAAGCAGTTTAAATTTATCCAAATCGGCACAGCCGTTCTCAAGTTATGTGCTTTTACTAACGGACAGCATTTTACTTCTATTCATACGCATATAGATGATTTGTTTGTATGCTTTCGTTCTTTGCGAGTGTATATGATGTTCTTAAATAGCCGTGAATTCGATTCTTGTCTAATGTAAATATATTTTCTCTATCTAGTAAATTCCTATTGATGTACATACATAGTTCGAAAATATTATAGTATTAATATAGAATTTTTACTAAACTTAAATTATTATGATAATATCATGAATATAAAAAAAAAACTTCATGGATATATTGTTTTTTTTTTTGGCTTTTGGAGTTTAAATAAAGCAATAATTTTATGTTTAAAATTTTTTTTGTTACCGTTAAGTAATTTAATTTTAAAAGAGAAAAATTCTTTCTCAGATCATAATATATATTTATTTTTTTAGATGATTAAAGTGTACTTCTAATCTCTTGTAAGAAGTTGCTAAAAATAAATTACAGTTAGTACATTTAACATTTAAGTATCAATATAAAGGTATGACATTATAATTGTAAAAGCTGTATGTAAGAGAAAATAGAAAAAAAAAATAGAATATAATATAGTCACAATTACATATAAGGTCACTTTTTATACCAAAATTTCCAAAAAAAGAGGTTTCAATTTGACTTTTTGTGCGTTTGTATGCTATGTCATATCTTCTATACATATAATAAAATTGTAACTAAGCCGAATCTGTACATTAAATAGTTTTTGAATAATCTTATTGAAATACACATTATTATCGATATAGAGGCCGAAACTATAATTTTTAGAATTTTTGTCTGTCTGTCTGTCTGTTACCGCATCACAGAAAAACTACTGGAAGGATTTTGATGAAATTTGGAATGGCGATAACTGGTTATCGGGAAAATATCTAATTTCTGAGAAAAAATACAAAAACTTAATGTACACAATGTAAGAGTATATACTAATCTGTACAACATAAAAAAATAGTTTTTGGTAATTTGAACGCAGGCGGAGCCGCAGGCAATGCTAGTGTTATTTCAGTTGTTAATCTTTTAATAAAGACTTAAAAAATATTCTTTGCTCAAATCAAAGTAAATGAAAAAAAAAATGAAGGTTTTATGTTAAATTAACTGAATTTTGTAATTTTTACATAATTTAGTTGATAATTAAGTTTTATCTGATGGTTGAGAAATTAATACTATTAAAAATAGAAGTTGTAGAAATTAAGAAGGAATTGTAACTTTTTTTTAATGCAACTTAGAAAAATATTGAACTAAATATTATAAGTCATGCAAGATTCTAAAAATGTAAATAGAAAAATATATGATAAGGTCATAATATAAATGAGGTATAAAAATACTAGGAAAATGTAGAAGAGGACAAATATACATAAAATCTTATTTTTGATTAAAAAAATTTATATTAGATCTTTTTGTTGAAATTAAAAAAAAATAATATCCACCATATAAATATATTATGGTCAATATAAATCTGTACCTGAGAAGCATAACACTGTAACTCCGTTTTTTACGAGTTTGGGTTTTACAGTATACTATTGTATGTGTAATTTTCTATAATGACATAACACTGTTTGAAGCAAAATTATCAAGTACTAGCAGAACCTACGGCTTCGCTCGCGCTGAAACTATTGAAAAAAAACTAAAAAGTTAGGTTTCATACAAACTTTCAAAATCATCCCCTATTTTACACTCTTAGGGGTTGAATTTTAAAAAACGCTGAAATAAGTAACTCATTATTTTTTCCGTACTCAATACATACGATATTTCATGCAAAAATGTCCAAAGACTAAAAAGTTTCATACTAATTTTTATCCCCTATTTCATCCCCTTGGGAGTTGAATTTTAAAAAATTCTTCCTTAGTGGATGCCTTCGTCATATGAGGAATACTTGTGCGAAATCTTAATTTTCTAGCCTTAAGGGTTTGGCCTGTGCGTTGATACATCAGTCAATCACTTTTGCCTTTTATATATATAGATTTAATACTATAGATAGTTAACTTTGCTACAAACAGTGTTATGTCATTATAGAAAAGTACACATACAATAGTATACTGTAAAAAACACAGTCGTAAAAAACGAAGTTACAGTGTTATGCTTCTCAGGTACAGAAATGTCGCTCGCGGAATTCTTACTGGTGACTCTAGGCGTAGATAGATGCTCAAACGATTTCGTTAGGTGGTTTTTAAATTATAATTTCTTCTGTCTTAGTATGTATGTTTGTATGTATGTCTGTATGTACGTATGTTGCCATACACATGACTTTTTGTGCACATAGCACAGTAATTTACTGTTTTTACACTAAATATGTATGAATATATATAAAGTTTACATATACAGTAGAAACTCGATTATCCGGCCCTCAGTTATACGGATCGCGATTATCCGGACTACCAATCGCGACCAATTATATACCTACAAGTCGAATTTATGCAAGCACTAAAGCACTAGCGGCTCATCCTAGCTTCGCACGGGTTCGCCTCTAAACAAACAAAAACAAATCTATCCCACGGGAACCGTACATTTCCGGGATAAAGAGTAGTTTTAGTTAGTTAACAATTGTTTCAGGAAAAAACCTGCTTTTCTTCATACATTCGATTATCCGAATGCCTAAGGACAACAATTAGTCCGGTTAATCGAGTTTCTACTGTAATTACTAAATAATACCATTTTTGTTATTATGGTAGCTATATTTTTTTTTTATTTACAAAATTTTTAAAGCTAAAGGCGTAAAACTTTGTGGTTTAGACTAAGTATTTATAGTACATGGTTAACCGATTCATTGCGACGGCCTTTTTTACGAACTACGGCCCGTGGCGGCGAACAAATTTTTCATGACACCTCTAGGGCGTCACGCGCCATACGTTAAAATGACACCCCTACGGTGCCTTCAGCCATATATGAAAACTTTGTGCTTTTTTTTCTTTTTTTGGCTTATTTACACTTGATTTCGTTCAGTCAGCATCTAATATCAGACCTTAGCAGTTTGTTAATTCGTTTAGAGTGAGTTCCTTGTGTTTAGATACGTGATTTACTTGAAATGACTATTTTGAATCAGATATTGTAAACATTTGGTATTCTTTTTTCTTTGACTATACAATTTAAATAGCTTAAGAATATATTTTAAAATATGTTCTGAAATTGGTGTTGCAAAGTTTTTTTTATATACTTGGTGCAATATTGGCAACTAAAATTCCCAAGAAAAGTTTGAAAGTATTGAGTTTAGCTATTGAGATGACGTCTATTATTTCGCTCGAGTTCGGCCCTAGATACCTTATGACGGTTAGTATGGAATACATAGACTATATAGTCTATATACATATATCATACATAGGTATGATGAGTTTTATATCTCTTAGTTGAGAAATGATTAATTTCCCATACAAAGTTCCACCCCCCTTTTCACCTTCTTAAGGGATGATTTCCGGGGTAAAAATTATCCTATGTCCTTCCCGGGATCTCAAACTATCTCCATACCAAATTTCGCCTAAATCAGTTCAGCGGATTAAGTGTGAAAAGGAGACAGACAGACAGAGTTACTTTCGCATTTATAATATTAGTATGGATATTAGTATAGATTTTGTATAGAATACACTGCGACTTTATATTTTTTATAGCTTAAAGAATTGTTACAATTTTTTAAATTGAATCGAAAACGCCCATACATCCCTGAATCGCAGAGTGACGAAGACGAAACGCAGTGTACTTTGGAACAGAACTCTCAATCATATGAAGAGTATGTTCTTCCTAAAAAAAAAGAAAATGAAAGATATTGGGACATGCACAGAAATTAAGAAAATATAGATTGTACTATTACAAGTTGCTTTTAAACATAATTATTTTGAATATAAAAATAACATAAATTTTCTTTGAGACCCCTTCATTTTGATAAAAAAGATTTAAAGCCTAAAAGATAGCACCCGGTATTTTGTTATTTTAATTTACACATGGCCATTCCCGTCACCAAAGAAGAATCTACCGATCAATATCGATATACATATTATAGAAAATACATTATAGAAAACACTATCCGTTCCGTAGCTACGAGGAAACATCAAATCATACATCATAATCATAGCCTTTCTCGGTTTCGTCGCAGTCGGGTATAAAACTATGCAAAACGGGTAAAATGTTCAGTTCCATACGTTATTCTACGATTAACAGAGTTTCAACGGATTGGATTATGATGACGCCGCTCGGGTGTCATCCGCCACACGTGAAAGAAATGTATTCGGAACAATGAGAAGGTTTTTAACCCCTGAAAATTTTCTATTCACACTAAATCCTAAAACGAACAGTACAGGCATGATCTGTGTGATAAAATAATGATAGATCTATTTAGCGAAAACCTTTAAAAATGTCATTTTAACATAGTTTCGACGAATTGAATTATGACACCGCTCGGGTGCCACACGCCACACAGGAAAGAAATGTATGACACCCCTAAGGTGTCACCCGCAAAGAATCGGTTAATGCGCACATTTTACTGTGTTGTTTGTATAGATATTATACATTAGGTCCTTTTAAAATTTTTGTTTGACTGAAATGTAGTATAGATTGATGAGATATTGGGAAAAGAAAAAAAATTTTTTTTTAAAGTTATTTGATCCGAGGGAAAAGTAATTTATTAAATAGTTAAATGATAAATGTGATGTTTTTTCATTGTATTGTAGTGGTTAATAAGTTTATTTGGTATAATAGGTTTATTTATAATTATTTAAGGAGGATTTAATGTAGAATGTCTGTATTTTATATTAGTTAAGTTTATATTATATTGCATGTAAAATATTGAAAATGGTCCAGTTTAAGTTTAAGTTGGTTTTAGAATGTAAATACAAAATATACTGTGTATTTGAATTTTTATTTCTTTGCCTTAATGTCGTAAATAAATCATACTACTGTTTGTGTGTTTTTCTGTTTGTACCCCTTTACGCTGTTTTTTGGGCGGATTTGGATAAAAAATAGTACACAGGAAAATTCTAACCTTTTTTTTTAAAGTTGGAAAATGCATTTACGCGTATCACCTGCATACATACAGGTGGTTATGTGGGACTCACCAGCTAGAAAAGCCAGTACTACCCATTAAAACCCAACAGAGTTTTAGTGGTTAGGTAAAATTAAAAAAAAAGATAATGATATCCCAAAAAAGTATACTTAATGTTGTAAAATATACTCTTAATAAAGGAAAATAAAATAATGCGATCATATTATATCAAACCGTACTTGTTAGTTATAAAATTTTCCCAAAAGATGGCGCTGTTTTTATATAATTAAATACAATACGCACTTCGGGACGTACTCAGATGAAGACGTAGCGGTGCTAAGTCACTAGTAGGTACATATTATTTATATCCTAAATTAAAGACGAATCAAACGACATCTTATCTATACATATAATAAAACTGAAGAGGTCGAATGTCTGTACATAGAAAAATAATGCTGAAAAACGAGTCGGGGGGGTTGTAAGAAGAGAAATAGAACAAATCCAGATTTTTTCAAATTCTTTGTTTCTCTGTTTGTATGGGCTAATCTCCGAAACTGTTGGACCAATTTAAATGTTTACATGGTGGTACCATATTATGTCCCTGGTCAACAGTTTAGATACTTTTCATCCTGGAAAATTAAAGAGTTCCCGTGGGATAGTTAAAAAACTATAGTAATTTATACAGATTAGTACACGAAAACTGTTTTTGTTTGTCTAGAGGCGAGTGAGCCGTTAGTAAATAATAAATGCAAATTCTTATAATCGCTTGGGCTAAAGCACGGTATTATAATAACATTACCGTGGCTAAAGTCAGTGAGAGAAAATAGATTCCCGACTTTGATTCAAATTGAGTCACAATGAATAGCCACCGTCATTACCGTGATTAAAAATTAAAGTATTATGTTTGATAAATAATTCTTTATTAAATAATAACTTTATAATGAAAATGTTTTTATATGACATTTCTATTATCACAAATATTTAAGTTTCTAAACGCATAAGGGCGTCGCCGATCCTGACAGTAGTGAGAATAGGTCCTGATAACTTCTTCTCTCAAATAATCGATTCTCCATTTGAAGTGTTTGTAATCGTTTTCGGTTTGATCGATAATAATATTTATAATTTAACTTAATTAAAAAAAATACTTCTTAATATGTAATATTATATAAAATATAGTTTTTTTATTTTTGCATTTAGTAAAGCATTTTTTTATTAGTATAAATAAAAAGAAACGCGTTTTCGAGCTATCGATTATTTTAGATTTAAATCGATTATCAAAGAATCTAAGACATCACTATGATAAAATGTTTTGCTGTCATTATTCATTAATCACGAAGGATACATTTTATCTTTTGTAATTAATGAAATATATGTGGATTTCCAAATTAAAAAGCGTTATTATAATGATAATAACTAATCAAATTTAATTTAATTTATCTTTGAAGTTTCTATTGCGTTTTACAAATAATTTGGTTCAGTTAATAATATTATATCTGTATAATATATAATAACAACTTAAAACGATGTCTGTAAGTGAAAAAGTGTCGCTTTCTGATGCTTTAAGCAATGTAGATGTTCTGGACGAATTAACATTACCCGGTAAGTAGTTATTGCAAAAACTTATTGTGCAAGAACTTAGTATGCGATATGCTAATTCGTCATATTTGTTACTTTATATTTAATGATTTATAGTTCTTAATTAATCCGTTAGTAATTAGTCATATTTATTTATCAATCAACGTTTATCCTATTGCTAATATAAAAATGTATTTATGCTTCCATATCCGTAGTGATAAACTGGCTACTTATTTTAAAAGATGAATAAATTGTTGAGATTAAAAGATTTAAAAAATAATATTTAAATGTATTTAAAGACTATTATAAAATACATATCATGACTATGTTGATGAACTATGTTTTTTAATATATCTTACTATATTAAAAATGTTAAAATTTAGATGGAACCAATAAATATTTATCGGTTTCTATGTGGCTTTTGTTGCTTTTGATGGGATTCTATTGGAGTTTTTCAACAAGGTACTCAATCAGACCAGAATAGCTGAACGGATCTGGATGAAATTTGTGCACAGAGATACATTATAGCCTGGGATAGCACACAGGCTACTTTTTAACCCAGAAAAATGTATGTTTCCTGTAGGATACATTTGTTTTTGTTTTTCTAGAGGTGAACCCGAGCAAAGCAAGGGTGAATTGCTATTATGAATTTACTACACCATACTGTGTAATGAAATGTAAAGGTTTTTCAGTATATGGCTTTCAGTGTATGGATTTTAATTCGAAAAGTAAATACCATTTCTAAATAATATAAATGTTAAAAAAAGTTATAAAATATGTTTGTGCTTAACTTAATAAAGGTTATAGATAAGAATACTATTAAGTTAAAATATTCCTACTCTTCTTACTTGAAATACATACAGACAGACAGACAGACAAAAATGATAAAACATACAGTGAAATAATTATAATAATTAAATTATTTCTATAAATTAGATGAACAACCATGTATTGAAGCCGCACCTTGCTCGATACTGTATCAGGCAAACTTCGATACAAACTTCGAAGATAGAAATGGCTTTGTCACCGGAATTGCCAAGTACATTGAAGAAGCTACCGTACATGCCAACTTGGTGAGTTTGAATATTTATATCTATACATATAATAAAATTCTAACCGAGTTGAATCTGCACATTACATATTTTTTGAAAAATCTTTTTGAAATAGTTATTATTATTGATACAGAGGCTGAATATATAGTTTTTTAGAATTGTTGTGTCTCGCTGTTTGTCTGGGAATGCATCACGAGAAAACCACTGGACAGATTTTGATGAAATTTAGTATGATGATAGCTGGTTATCTGTGTCAACATTTAGGATACTTTTTACTGTGGGAAAATATCTCATCTCTGAGAAATCTATACTAACTATACATGAGTCACTAGTATATTTATAAGAAGAACTAGAAGCCGTTGAACATAAAAATTAAATTGAATAAGAAGTTTAGAATATACGGGACACATTTATACTTACATATCATCAATCAATCAGCACATAGCTGTCCACTGCTGAATGAACGCTGTCCCCTATATATACATTGTAATATGGTTAATTATAAATTTTTTTAAATGTATATAAATACTTCATGTTTTATAATAAAAAATATATTTATAATAATTAATAAGGTACCACCATGCAATATTTCATTTAAATCAGTCCAATAGTTTCGGAGATTAGCCCATACAAACAGACAGAGAAACAAAAAAATTGAAAAAATCTGGATTTGTTCTATTGCTCTTCTTACATCCCCTGATTCGGTTTTTAGCATTTTTTTTCTATGTACAGACATTCAACCTCTACAGTTTTATTATAATGTAGATGATAATTATAAAATAGGAATAAATAACTTGCTTTTGATCAATCATTAAGTATGGGATTTATCCGAATTAATAAATAGTGCCTAAAGTAAGGTTTTAGTAATGGCCGAAGAAGAGTTCCGTTATTCACCTCCTGGCTGAATGATCTGCCATTATGGCCACAGTTTTTAGTTTGGTTGTTCGTTAGGTTTGGGGAAGGCTGCTTTGGACTGATGGCAGTCAGCGTTTTCCTCCCATAGCACATTCTTTTACTAGTTAGGTTTGTAGCCATAAATATAAATGGTAAGCTATGAGGCCTGTGTTATGGATACCAGATAGTTCATACACAACTCATATATAACTTTAAATACACACATTTTATAAATATAAACATCCATGACTGGAGTATAAACATTCTTGCTCATTCAAATGAATGCCCCCAGCGGGACTTGAACCCGCTACCTCTGGCACAGCAATTAGGGTCACTACAAACTGAGCCAAATGTGTCATCAATATACATAACATATAACATACATACATGCCATTTGCTTTAAATTTTTGGGTTTCTATATATATATATCAATTATTTTACAGAATGAACTACTGGAAGAAGGTAACGCACACGCAGTGATGTTGTACACATGGAGGTGTTGCAGCCGAGCCATACCACAGCCCAGGTCTAATGAACAGCCTGATCGAGTACATATATATGAGAGGACTGTCCAGGTTTTAGCTCCGGAGGTGGATAAGCTGCTGCAGTTTATGTATTTTCAGGTGAGACCGTAAATTATTTGGTTTATTGTTTTTTACCACCTAGCATTATTCTATATGTATACACCCCAAATATGTTTTTTTTATTTTTTTTTTGTTTTTTTTTTTTTTTCAATTGTGGGATTGAATAATATTAATAATAAAAGTATTTTTGAATTATAATTAGGTGAGTTATGCTTTTTTTATTGCGTTCTTTTCCATATTCTTTTCATACATATTTAATTTTTTTTATTTTTTTTTTATTTTTTTATATAATCAATTTTTTTTTATATTTATAGCGTAAAGCAATAGAGCGATTCTGTGGAGAAGTGCGGAGACTGTGCCATGCTGAAAAAAGGAGAGATTTTGTATCGGAAGCCTATTTGTTGACTTTGGGTAAATTTGTCAACATGTTTGCCGTTTTAGATGAATTGAAAAATATGAAGAGCTCTGTCAAAAATGATTATTCGACGTACAGACGGTGAGATTGTTTTAATTATATTTATTCCATTCTCTATGATGTACCCTGTAGGATTGAAATAGTACGCTATACAAATAATTCACAAAAAACTAAAATTTTGTGTACAAATATTGGTACTACAGGTGTTATTGTTACAAAAAATAGTTTTTAAATCTACACTCAGCGGTACAATTAACCTCCCACCTTCATTTTTCACATTTTTCTGGAATTAATTTTATTTTATGAATACTTTTGAATTTTATTTTATTCTGTAGGTTTTCTATAAGCTACAAATTCTACCCCCAAGCTAAGAAAAAATCTTTTTTTTTTCCACTCCACCCTAATATCCAGCCTTCACTATCTAACATCATGCTAAGGCCTTTAGTAATGGAACAAATAACAATCTATACAGATAAATAAAATTGAAGTGTCTGTTTGTAATGTCAAAATAACAGCTTTATACTAAATGCATATGGAATTATATACAGTATTTATAAGAAAAACACAAATTTTAAAACTTTTGTCTGTCTGCCTGTCTGTTTGTCCTGACTAAACTCCAAAACGGCTAGGCCGATTTTGACGGGACTTTCGCTGGCAGGTAGTTGATGTTATAAGGAGTAACTTAGGCTACTTTTATTTCAGTAAAAGAATTAAGGTTCCGCTCAAAAAAATTAATATGTACCTAGGAACGAACCCGAGCGAAGCGAGGGTGAGTCGCTATTCATACATAATAATGGATACCAAGATGAAGAGCAGTAGGTAAAAAATAATTTACAATACCATTGATTTCTTTCAGCGCTGCACAATTCTTAAAAGTAATGTCCGACAGTCAAAGTCTACAGGAGTCGCAGAATTTGTCAATGTTTCTGGCGACACAGAACAAAATACGGGATACTGTTAAGGATGCGTTAGAGAAGATTAACGGTAAGTCCGTGGGATTTGAATTTAGGAGTAAAAGTGTAATAATTATCACGCCATACTCCTACATACTTGAAAATCGTCAAACATGAGATGAGATATGATTATGATTGTTTTTATACAAATCTTAACATATTTTTTTTTAATTCTCCATTTTGCTAAGAACAATTGTACTCACCGAGCTTATCAGGCAGCCTCTCTCTGGCTCGGTCCAAAACAAAAGTGGTCAATTTTCTAGAGCTTCGTAACATGGCGGCTCTAATCCCCGCCAAGACAAAGTCTCCAGTAAATTGACCGTCTCAATAAATACCACGCACATAAAAAAATACTTTCATCTCACTAAAAATCGTAATAATTTAGAAATCCTTTTTCAAACTATTTAAAACACTAAAAACATTTAAAAACGTTAATCCTCACAATAATCGTTTATCTAAAACAATGTATTTCCGCTACGCCATTTTATTTCACTAAAAATCGTAATAATTTAATCATAATTTATAAATCGTTTTTGAAACTTTTTAAGACACTGAAAACATTTAAAAACTTTAATCTTTACAATAATAATCGTTTCTCTAAAACAATGCATTTCCGCTACGCCATTAACACTACTTCAACTGAATTTTTGTTACTGTTTTGGTAAAGGTGTAATAATTTGACTCGAAATGCATTGTTTTGTTGATGATAAATCAAAACAGTAATTTAGAAAGTAATTGTCACTAAAAGAACTTAGATAAACTTAAATATTCTAAACCTGCGATCTCACACAACAACATCAATTGTTTACGTATTTTTAACTAATTGTAAATACAACAATTAAGACTTCAAAATTAATCATGACACAAAAAATTATCTAATAATAATTTACGATGATTCCAATCAATACTTAGTAATTAATTATTATTATTTAGTAATTAGAATTCGGCATTGCGCCGACATATATATAATATATTTAGAGTGGTTTTAATTATTTTTTTTAATTTTAGGCTACGAAGATCTTCTAGCGGACGTCGTTAACATATGTGTTCATATGTTCGAAACGAAAATGTATCTCACGCCTTCAGAGAAGCATATGCTGGTGAAGGTAATGCTTAGTTTTTTTTAATCTTATTATATAAAAGGCAAAAGTTATTGACTGATGTATCAACGCACAGGCCAAATCGAAATTTCGCACACGTATTCCTCATATGACAAAGGCATCCACTAAGGAAGCATTTTTCAATATTCAACCCCCAAGGGGGTGAAATAGGGGATAAAATTTTGTATAAAACTTTTTATTCTTTGGACATATTTGCATGAAATTTCGTATTTTACGTAGTTAGATCGCGGGCGAAGCCGCGGATTCTGCTAGTCTGTGATAAATCGGGTTTTTTTTCATTATCTATGGATATTGTTAAAGTAATGCAATATTAGTGGGAAAATCAAAACAGATCATTAGTATGTATTTTATAGATTGATTTATTTTACAACTTGCGATGGAATGCCATGACAGGAAATTAATCTATACATATAATAAAATTGTAACTGATCGCTGCCTGTACATGGAAGATATTTGAGAAAAACTATTATTGGGGATCTTTATTAACGCAATAGAACCCAAAACAATGATTTTTATTTTTTTTGTCTGTTTGTTAATTTGTCTGTTTGTCTGTGCGTTTGTGCGCGCTAATCTTAGAAGCGGCTTAACCGATATGTGTGCGGTTTTCACTAATGTATTCTGGTAAGCTTCAATTAAGATTTAGTATTTGTTTTATTTCAATCGGTTTCTAAATAAAAAAGTTATGTTACTTTAAAGAATCGTCTAGAACTAGCTAGCTAGTACTTTATAATAAGGAGCAGAGTACTCGTAAGGAAACAGATGGCGCTATGTGTAGTATTATATAGATTATAAAATTTACCACAGATTACAACAGATATATCTAATTTTAATGTATGTATATAAAAAAATGTGTTTAAGTTTGTGTGATGGAACTTCATAGTTAAAATTATTTTCAGGTAATGGGGTTCGGTCTCTTCTTAATGGACTCTGAGGTGTGCAATATTAACCGACTTGATCAAAAAAAGAAGATACGTTTGGATCGTATTGATCGAATTTTTAAGGTAATTTTTTTTATTTATATTTATGTTATTTTTTTAGTTTGTATTTATTTCAACGTCCCATTGCTGGGGGGTGGGCCTTCCTTCAATACGAGGGATCAGGCCATAGTCCACCACGCTGGCCAAGTGCGGGCGGACTGAGCATGTCTGCAGACAACTTGCTAGATTCTCTCAGACATGCAGGTTTCCTCACGATTTTCTCCTTCATCGTAAGACAAGTGGTAATCATGTTGGAAATGATTCGCACATGAAAATATCAGAGGTGCGAGACCCGGGATTTGAACCCGCTTCACTCGGTTTCCCAAGCGAGCGCGTTACCACTGAGCTAATACTGTCTTATTTAAAATGTCAAATATTAATTATGTACATGTAAATTTAAGTTTTTTAAAGTGTAACTTCTTTAGAATCGTTGTGATTTGAAACTCGATGAAATGGAAATGCGACACGAGACAGAGACAAACACATAAATATATAAGATTAAGCCGGCGAGAGAATGAGATAGAATACATTGCCACGTTGCCATGGTAACCGTTGTTATTGTCTGACAAATATATAATATTATATTCTTTCTGTATATGATATTCTATAAATATATGATTGTAATATGTCCAATATTTAATTATTGATTTGTTTTAATTTAATTGCGATATTTGCCAAAGAAGTTTTACTTCAACCGCGCGTAAAGATTACACGCCATTTTTTTTTTCTTTTTTAGAACCTGGAGGTGGTACCATTATTCGGTGACATGCAAATAGCACCATTCAACTATATAAAGAGGTCGAAACACTACGATCCTAGCAAGTAAGTGGTTTGAAAAAAAGCCAATTGTTATCTGTGGCTTTGACTGTGTTTATTATTATTGTAATACTATTGTATGTTTTTTTGTTTGTTTCTCCTTCTCGTTGGAACGGCTGGACCGATTTGGATGGTATTTAATACACAGATAGACTATCTTTTCGGATTATTTCGCGGATTTAGTTTTGATTTTTGGTTCCCAACGTTTCGGATTTACAGCAATCATGGTCACGGGAGAGACTAACTAAGGTGTTAGACGTCTCAAAGGCATTATATACTTGTTACAGACAGTGCCTACCCACTATTTACAAAAATGATTTTGAAAATTCAAAAATGGCACCAGAGTACCTTACAATATTTGTTGATTTTAATTCTAAACATATTTAAAAAGTTTAATAAGTATTATAATTAAATATTGTTTGTTTAATTTTAGCTGTTATTTATTTAAAATGTCAAATATTCGCGTAAATCTCAGAAAGTATTAGTGTGTACTAAAATTCATCGATCAAAAAACTACTAGATACACAATCCCATGCAAAAGTTCTCTTAAAACTGTCACCGATTGTGTTTATGTAATTGTTCTAGTTGAAATAAATATACGACAATGTAAATTGAACCTTAAATGCAACGCTTAAAGTTGTTTTTACAGAAAAAATAAATTAAAAGTGCGCTCAAATATTCAAATAAGCGCTCATTCGGTGAGAACATTTTTTGTCGCTGATTGTGTATCTAGTACTATTTTGATTGATGAATAAATTTCATCAGAATCTGCCCAGCATTTTCAGTATGGAGGAGTCCAATTGTCTTGTTCTCTTCTTTATTCTTCTTCTTTGTTCTAGATGGCCACTCTCATCGTCCCCCAACCCCCCATCTCCCCAAGCCGACCTGATGGTCCACCTTCCCCAGATAAGGGAGGAGCATCAGAATTATATATCTGAACTAGCGAGGTATAGTAATGAGGTGAGTTTGTTTTTTTTTTTAATTTACTTAAAAAAAGTTTTTTAATGTAATACTGTGTGTATTTTATATGATGTATATGTATTTTAATATATTTTTTTATTTGAATATGTTGTCAAAAGCTTCATTTGTTTTTTAAAAAAAAAAGGATTATATAAAAATGGAATAGTAATTGTTAAGTTTCTTTTGAGGTACCGGGTTCGAGTCAATAGTTAGGCTGGATAAATAAATAAATAAACAAACAAATATATGCATACATATGTGTTAACCCATATATATATATATAAATATAAAAATACATGAGAACCCCGTCCCCAGGTGACGACGACGTTCAAGGAGGCGGGGTCGGACTCGGAGAACCGCGCGGTGACGGAGCTGTGCCTGCGCGGCCTGCAGCTGCTGTCCTCCTGGTGCTCCGTGCTCACCGAGCTCTGCTCCTGGAAGCTGCTGCACCCCACCGACCACGCCACCAACCCCAGGTGTCCGGCTGATGCTGAGGAGTACGAGAGGGTGGGTGGTGGTTGTTGCTTTTTGTGTTTGTTTTAAGGGATCATGCGATCAATCCAGGTCTGACTGATGCTGAGGAGTATGAGATAATGGGTGAGGGTTGTTGGTTTTTTATGGTGTTTATTTCAAGGGATCCCACCATCAACCGTAGGTAACTAGCTGATGTGGAGTAGTATGAGAGCGTGAGTTTGTTCTTTTTTTTAATGGATTACACAACCAAACTGAAGAAGATATTATGCCCTTTATTTTTATTATTTTTTTTAGTCTGGTATCATTATGATCTCATAAAGCTCTGTGGTGCTCTTCTCTTTAATCTATTAAATGTGTTTTGGAAATTATACATTAGATTTACGTTTTTTGTTTTAGGCATTTTAATTTGTAAGGCACAATGAAGTCTACGGTTTATTATATATACTTCTATATTAATATTATAAAAAGGAAAGGTTTGTTTGTTTGTTTGTTCCGAATAAGTTCCGAAACTACTGGACCAAGTTAGATGAAATTTGATAAGAAGATAGTTTGAGACTCTCGGAAGGATATAGGATAGTTTTTATTCCGGAAATCACGCCTTAAGGGGTGAAAATAGGGATGAAAGTTTGTATGGGGAATAAACCTAGTGTACCATAAGCTTGTCAGCTATGCGCAAAAAACTAAAAAAAAAATTCTCCACCACCAGGCAACACGGTACAACTATACATCAGAGGAGAAATTCGCTACCATAGAAGTGATAGCCATGATCAAGGGTCTCCAGGTGCTCATGGCTCGTATGGAGACGGTCTTCGCTGATGCTGCGAGGAGGTCCATCTACGCTGAGCTCCAGGACTTCGTGCAGCTGTTGCTGAGGGAGCCGTTGAGGAAGGCCATCAAGAATAAGAAAGATTTGATTCGTAGGTAAGTTCGTGGGTGATGTGGTGATTTTTTACTAGTATTGTAAATGTGTGTATGTGTGGATTTGTATGAGTGTGCGTGTTAGATGAAATGGCTGGACCAATTTGGATGAAATTAAATGATAAATAAATAAATATGTTGGTACATTAACACACAGCACCATCTAGTTCCATGGTAAGCTACGAGGTCTGTGTTATGGATACCGGATAGTTGATACACTACACATATATAACTTTAAATATATACGTATTATAAATATAAACACTCATGACTGGAGTACAAACATTCGTGCTCATCACACAAATGAATGCCCCCAGCGGGATTAGAACCCGCAACCGCTGGCACAGCAATTAGGGTCACTACAAACTGAGCCAAACATGTCGTCATCAATCCATTGATAAACTTAGTCTTGGTATAACATATAGGTAAGTTTTACTAATAATATTTGCAAATGGATTCCGCTGCCTAAATATTAGATTAATTATAATTTTAAACTAGCGACTCACCCTTGCTTGGCTCGGGTTCGTCCCTAGGTACGTTTCAACGGTTAGTATGAAATACAAATCTTTGAATTTCCCGGCTTTTCTGTACTATATTTTGCTTGTATTATACATATAAACCTTCCTCTTGAATCATTCTATCTATTAAAAAAACCGCATCAAAATCCGTTGAGTAGTTTTAAAAATCTAAGCATATATAGGGACAGACAGACTACGGGAAGCGACTTTGTTTTATACTATGTAGTGATGAAAATGTTTGTTTGTCTGTATGTTTGTCACGAAAGGGCTGAACGGATTTCTATAAAATTTAATACATAGATAGACTAAAACCTGGAGTAACATATAGACTGTTAGACAGACTATAATAGACTTTGTTTTTAATGTGTTTCTTTAGAATCGTGATTTGAAACTCGATGAAACGAAAATGCGACACTAAAAAGAGATAAACACATGAATATATAGGATTAAGCCGGCGAGAGAATGAGATAGAATAGATTGCCATGTTGCCATGTTAACCGTTGTTATTACCCGACAAATATATAATATTATATTCTTCCCGTATATGATATTCTATAAATATATGATTGTAATATGCCTAATATGTCTTTTTGTTTTAGCATAATAGTGTCAGTGAGGGAGACGTGTGGGGATTGGGCTCGCGGTTGTGAACCTCAACAGGACCCGGCATTGCGTGGGAAGAAGGATGCCGAAGCTAGTTTTACTATCAAGGTGCCTCGACGTAATGTAGGTGAGTGTGGGTTCAGTGCCGTTTTAGCCCTTTTAAGGTCTCACTGCTGGGCGTCGCCTTAACCCAATATTGGTCAAGTGCGAGTTGGTGGATTTCACATGTTTTTAGAACTAGTTAGGATCTTTTTTTTCGCACATGAAAATTTGCGAGGTCGGGATTTGAATCCGCTACGCTTTCATATTCAATAAATATGTTGTCACCGCTATAATACATATACACTATTAGTGTTTTCCAGTGGCTCCATCCGCGAGTACATTAATGTATTACTATATCTTTATAAATTATAGCCTATATGTTATTCTGATGTATAAGCTATGTTATTGTAAAATTTCATCGAAATCCGTTCAGTAGTTTTTGCATGAAATAGTATCAAATATACATCCATACATTCATTGTATTATACACTAGCGACTTACCCTCGCTTCACTCGGGTGCGTCCCTAGGTACGTTTTATTTTTTTTTGAGCGGAACCCTAATTCTTCTTCTAATATAAAAGTAGCCTAAGTTACTCTTTATAATATCAGCTTTCTGCCAACGAAAATCCCGTCAAAATCAGTCCAGCCGTTTCAGAGATTAGCCGGAAAAAACAGATAGACATAAATTTTATAAATCTTGTTCTTATAATTATAATAAAATTTCATACAAATTTAGTAAAAATTTGTTATTTTGACATTACACTTCAATTTTATTTTTATGTATACATAAGTAGGATTACATGTAAAATGTTTTAATAATAATTACGTTAAAATGTTTAACATCAACCAACTTCGAACCCAGGACCGTCGTCCACACAGCTCTACATGGTGCGAACACAGTTAGAAGCGCTCATCTCAGATAAATCTGGTGGGAGGAGAACTCTACGGAAAGATTTGGATGCTGCGACACTGCAACAGATTGAAACATTCCATAGACAAAGTTTTTATTGGGGTTATATGTTGAATTTGGCTGGTAAGTGTTTTTTTTAAATCTGTAAAATAAAAAAAAATTAAAAAAAAAACACTTTTCATAGTATCTACAGGTAACTAGCGACTCATCTTTCTAGTGAGTCCTGATGTTTTAACGTTTAGTATAGATTTCTCAGAGATGAGATATTTTACCGCAGTAAAAAGTATCCTATATGTTGACCCGGATAACCAACTGTCATCATACCAAATTTCATCAAAATCTGTCCAGTGGTTTTTCCGTGATACAGTCACAGACAGATAAAAAATCTAAAAACTATAGATTTAGTGTCTGTATTGATAATAATGAGTATTTCAATAAGATTTTTCAAAAAATATTTAATGTGCAGATTCGACTTAGTTAGAATTTTATTATATGTATAGACTAGCAACTCACCCTTGCTCCGCTCGGTTTCGTCCCTAGGGTGAACCACCCTTATCACTTAGGGGTATGAAAAATAGTTTTCGTCCAGACCTACTGAATATACACACAAAATTTCATCAAAATCGGGCAAGCCGTTTCGGAGGACTTTTGTTACAAACACTGTGATACGAGAATTTTATATATTAGATTATGTAAATTTTTTTTTGTCAACTTTTACTTACTATATATATGTATCTTTATACTATACTAGCGACTCGCCCTCGCTTCGCTTCGGGCTTGTCCCTAGACAAAAACAAATCTATCCCACGGGAACCGTACATTTTTCCGGAATGATATATAGCCTATAGCCTTCCTCAGTTAACGGGCTATATAATGCAAAAAGATTTTTTCAAATCGGATCAGTAGTTCCTGAGATTAGCGCGTTCAACCAAACAAACAAACATACAAACAATGAAACAAACTCTTCAGCTTTATAATATTAAGTATAGATATAGTATATGTATATGTAGGATACTTTTTTTTTTGTTTTTTTTACAGATTCTCTGCAAAAGTGTTGCGATCTCTCTCAATTATGGTACAGAGAGTTTTATCTGGAGATGACTATGGGAAGGAAAGTTAATGTGAGTTAATTTATATATTTAATAGGGACTTGTTTTTTATTTAATGTTGCGAAATGCATTTAGGCATACCACCTGCATACATACAGATTGTTATGTGGAATTCACCGGCTAGAGAAATCAGTATTACCCATTGAAACCCAACAAAACCTCCCCCGTCTTAATGAGGCGTCGCAGGATCGCTTACGCACTCAACAAGGACACCCCGACGGCAGGTCTGCCGAAGCAGACCACAACAACCACGGGGTTGCTCCACAGTCCACTCTGCTATCAGAGAAGTACCAGGAGGAACCCGCATGGTACACCGTCCACCGAAGTGGGCCACCTTCCTGTGCGTTTCTTGGCTTCACGCCCGGCTGGATTGCCGGACGCTAATGAGGGGGAAGGCGAGGGAGGGGGGATAGGGACTTACCCCGACTTTACTTTAAGTATAACATATATACATACATATATTTATATAATACTAGCGGCTCACCTTCCCCCATCCCTAGATACTTTTCAATGGTTAATATGGAATAGATAGTACTTGCCTACTTTTCTATACCTATGTATATAGTCTATTGTATACTAACCGTTAAATATGTATATATTAAATAATTGAACCCCCGACCTCCACAGAAATGCACAGTCCGCCACCAACACAACGAGGAGTGCAACGATCTAATCACCATGGAGAAGAGGATCCAGTTCCCCATAGAGATGTCCATGCCATGGATCCTCACTGATCACATCCTGAAGTCCAAGGAACCAGCTATGATGGAGTAAGTCTAACATATAAAAGATTGCTCTATTTTTCAAATAAAACTATCTTTTCGGATTTTTAGCGGCATAATAATAATAATAATAATAATAATAATAATAATAAGCCCCCTAATACAACCACACGTCCTGATTGACCATCTAATCACGTAGGGGGCGGACACACGAATGAGAAATTACTGGCGTGGCTAACGTGGCTCTGGAAACCCATTCATCATGGAGACTCGTTCAAAAAGTAAACGTATAGGGCCGCTACCTGGGGGCGATCGCCGGGGCACACCTGGAGCTGACGCTGGGTGTCACAGCATGCGAACCGTCAGCGGTGAGGAGTTGAACAGGCGGGCTCCCACCGACAAAGATGCTACAGCCGAAAACACAGGCACTCCACATAGTCCAATAGAACCTTACAGTCCAAGCACTATCTCGTACACACCTTCTTTATCATCATCACCTTCTTCAAGGTCTACAATAGAACCTACACCAGTTTTGGATGTTGCGCGGGAGGCAAATGCCTTTTTACCTGCGTCCACCAAAGCTGGCAAACCAAGAGTACGCATGAAGTGGAACAAGGATGTAAACATTTTTATCATGCGTACCTACTACTTAATCACAAAATTAGAAACAGATTTCTCAACATACAGGAAGGAGCTGCACGAATTGTTTTCCCGAAAGTACCCAAGTATTCATGTAACTGAGCAAAGAGTAGCAGATCAAAGAAGAACGATAGTTAGAAATAAACTTTTATCTCAAGACCTACTGAACCAAATTAAAGAAGAAGTAAAATCACAAATTGAAATAGAAGAACAAATAGCAAATGAAACTAATCAAATTCAAATATTAAATCAACCTTCAAATTTACCTACTTTTAGCACACATCATACTATACAAACACAACTACAACAACAGTCACAAAATTTTCTTTTTAATACCCAAACAACTAATTCATCCACCCAGACAGAGTCTATAACGTTTGTATTAGAAAATGACATAGAAACACTTGTAGAACCTATATTAATTATTACAGAAGAAAATACTCAAAAATTAGCTGACAGATTTAAAACTTCACTTAGCCTTTATAGTGGATTAGATCCAACTTCTCGTCCACAGTTGCCAAAATTAAAATATTCTACAAAACTTTTTGAACTTATTAACATTTTCAACCACAAAATATTACAAAACTATATTACAAATGATATTCAGCTAATAGATATACATACCCTTATATATTGTACAGCTATAGTTGTTGCAGAAGAACTAGGTTATAAAATTAAGCAAAACAATGATAATGATAGTCGGAAAAATAAATATAATAACAAAGAACCATGGCAAATTAGATTAGAAAAAAGCATTGAAGTACTAAGAGCAGATATTGGACGACTGACACAATATATAAATAATAATAGATCCAACAAAGTGGTCAATAGAGTTATAAAAATATTCCGTAATACAACTATTCACACTAGACATGAAAATAATAATCAGAAAGCTGAAGAATTCTTAGACACATTAAAACAAAAATTAGCTCTAAAAGTTCATAGATTAAAACGATACAAAAAAGCACAACAGAGAAAAAATGATAACAAAGTATTTGTAACAAATGAAAAATTATTCTATAGACAGTTATCAAAGCCGCCTAATCATTTAATAGAAGATAAAAATGAAAGTATTCCCACAGAAGAACAATTAACAACATATTGGTCAGGTATATGGGAAGAAGAATCGAATCACAATGAAAACGCAAACTGGATACTACAGGAAATAAATAATAATAAAGAAACAATAAAAATGGCTTTTAGTGAAATTACTGAAACCGATATATTAAACACAACAGCAAAATTACATAATTGGAAATCACCTGGTGTTGATAAAATTCATAACTTCTGGTATAAAAAATTAACTGTATTTAATAAATTCATTGCCAAAAATCTAAATGATATAATTTTAAAGAAACAAAATATACCTAACTTTATAGCAACAGGAATTACATATATGATACCTAAAGGTAAGTTTTCATCAGATCCTTCTCAGTACAGACCTATAACATGCCTGCCTACAATTTATAAAATACTAACATCAGTTATTGCTTCTAAAATCAATGCGCACATAGAACACAACAACATAATTGCCAAAGAACAAAAAGGGTGTAGGCGGGGCCACATGGGATGTAAGGAACAGCTTATAATAGATTCTACTATCCATAAACACGCCATGACAAATAATAGAAACTTACATTGCACTTACATAGACTATAAAAAAGCTTTTGACAGCATACCTCATTCCTGGTTGATTCAAATATTAAAAATATATAAGATTGATCCTATTTTAATAGATTTTTTAAAAGATATCATGTCACATTGGAGAACAGCATTACAATTAAATAATAATAATAAAACAGTAAAAACTAGACAAATACGTATTAGAAAAGGAATCTACCAAGGCGATTCTCTGAGTCCCTTGTGGTTCTGCCTGGCCCTGAACCCACTCTCTAGATTACTTGAGAGATGCCGTGTCGGATATTGTTTTAATCTTCAAACACCTAGTATGCCAATATCTCATCTTATTTATATGGATGATATAAAACTCTATTCAAGAACGGAAAAAGATATGAAAAAATTAATTGATATTACTACAGAATTCAGCAATGATATTAATATGCAGTTTGGACTTAACAAATGTAAAACTCTTCATATTATTAAAGGTAAAGTCCGACCCGGCAACTACCAAGTTAATGACACAGATTTTATAACAGCACTCGAACCAAACGATATCTATAAATATTTGGGATATAATCAGTTAAAAGGGTTAGATCACTCATCTACAAAACAGACACTTACTTTAGAATATAAAAAACGAATACATTTAATATGCAAATCTCAATTATCAGGAAAGCATTTAATTAAAGGAATCAACACTTATGCTATTCCTATTTTAACTTACTCTTTTGGTATTGTAAATTGGACAAAAACTGACATAGAACACTTAGAGAGACTAGTACGTACAATTTTAACGAAATATAATTACCTCCACCCTAAATCTGCCATAGAGAGACTAAGCATTAAAAGACAAGATGGAGGAAGAGAGCTTATAGATATCCGCTATCTTTGGCAGAAACAAATTCAAAAATTGCAGCAATTCTTTAAAATAAAGGCAAATACTAGTATTTTACATAAAATTATTACCGAAAATGACCATAACTACACGCCATTAAATTTAGAAGTAATAAGAGACTTAGAAAACATTTTATACAATGACCCACAAAAACAAAAAATAGAGAACTGGAAGAAAAAAGTCCTACATGGAAGACATCCTCACGATTTGGAACAAGCGCACGTTGATTCTATAGCTTCTAATAAATGGCTTAAGATAGGTAATTTATTCCCAGAAACTGAAGGATTCATTATAGCTATTCAGGATCAAATTATAAACACTAAAAATTACAGAAAATACATCATTAAAGACGCGACAACCACAAATGACAAATGCCGTAAATGCAATACTCAGCCGGAAACTATTCAACACATCACTGGAGCATGTACAAGCCTAACGCATTCTGATTATACGCATAGACACAATCAAATTAGTAATATCATTCATCAACAACTCGCAATAAAACATGGACTCATACCGAAATGCAATACACCGTATTATAAATATCTACCTCAAACAATATTAGAAAATGCCTCACATAAATTGTACTATGACCGCGCTGTTCTTACAGATAAAACAATACACTTTAATAGACCGGATATAATACTACAAAACAAAATAGATAAGATAACATACCTAATAGATATAGCAGTGCCAAACACACACAATCTCCAAAAAACATTAACAGAAAAGACACATAAATATCTTGAGCTCAAAGAAGAAGTTGCCCGGATATGGAAACAGAAAAAAGTTTATATTGTACCTATCGTTCTCTCTACTACAGGCATCATCCCAAAAAATCTACATCATAGTATTCAAATTTTAGAATTAAAAGATACAACCTATATCACATTACAGAAAGCAGCCATACTAAACACTTGTAGATTAGTTAGAAAATTCTTACAAATAGACGACAAACAACATACACAAACAGAACTATCATAAAATACACCCTGCATTTACTTGGTCAAGGACCCGTATATGTAGTTATACCAGCTTAAAGCTGAGAAAATATCCACCTAAGAAAAATAATAATAATAAAAACTCTTTATTGCACACACAAAAGAGGTAGAAATAACAAAAGAATAATACATTAGAAGGAAAATGCACAAGAGGCGGCCTTATCGCTAAAACAGCGATTTCTTCCAGGCAACCTTTAGGTGTAGGAAATAGCAAAGTGTGAAGTGGAAGGGTGTGAACAAATAACAGATTTATTATCAGTTTTTACCGTGACCATGATCGCTGTAAAGCATTCGAAACGTCGGTAACCGAAAATCAAAATAAATCCGCGAAAAAATACGAAAAGATGGTTTTATTTAAAGTGTTGAATATTCGAGTAAAAAAAAATTATTAAGATATCGCTCAAATAAATAAATATGTTAGTACATTAGCACACAGCAACATCTAGTTCCATGGTAAGCTACGAGGCCTGTGTTATGGATACCGGATAGTTGATACACTACACATATATAACTTTAAATACATACATATTATAAATATAAATGTCGTCGTGCTCATCACACAAATGAATGCCCCCAACGGGACTCGAACCTGCGACCGCTGGCACAGCAAATAGGGTCACTACACACTGAGCCAAACGTGTCGTCAAACGTTTAGGAAGACATTATTATATTACCTCGATGGTCTAGTCACTACCATGTACGGCTGCACATCTGCAGTTTCTGGGTTCGAGTCCCGGGTCGAGCCAAGTTATAGAGCCTTTCTGTCAAAGGTTTATACCCTATTAATTTTATTTTTATATTTTTTTTTTCAGATATGTTCTATACCCATTGGATTTATATAACGATTCAGCCCAATACGCCCTCACAGTGTTCAGGAAGCAGTTCTTATATGATGAAGTGGAGGCAGAAGTTAATTTGTGTTTCGATCAGTTTGTTTATAAACTTTCTGAACTTGTCTATGCTCATTACAAACAGTTGGCTGCTAGGTGAGTTGATTTTTTTGTCTTTGGTCTTCTTACTAGATGCCTTTTTGATGTTTATGATTCATACTAATATAAATGTGAAAGTGTGTTTGTTTGTCTGTTTGTCCTTCTTTCACGTCGAAACAGAGTGATGGATTGGTGTGATTTTTTATGTTGAGATAGTTGGAAGGCTGGAGAGTGATATAGGATACTTTTTTCGAGAGATTATCTCGTTCCCACGGGAATACGTGTTATAATACAACCCGAAAAAATATGTACGATCAGAATTACTTGAATCTTGGTATTAATGCTCTTCAATACAATTAAGTAAATGCGTGTTTTAGCATTTTTCTAAATTCATTTCATAAGGGGGTATAATAGGGGATGAAAGTTTGTATGAAACCTACCTTTTTTGGGTTTTTTGTAGTTTTAGCGCGTGCGAAGCCGCGGGTTTTGTTAATGTTGTATACAGGAACGCTATCTTTGGGGAAATTTTATATATAATAGAAGTCTGTGTGTTACTCTAGCTTATGATTTTTCTGTGTATCTACTAAATTTCATTCGAATTCAAATTCGTCCAGTTGTTTCCTAGTGAAGGAGGAACAAATATATACATATATAAATTCTTAAATTTATAATTGTAGTGTATTATATGAATTGTAATAGTCAACGATAAAAACTTGATTTAGGTTTAATGTTAAATTGTAATTGTAAAGTATAATTGTGGTAGTCCAGTAGTAACGCGCTCGCTCGGGAAACCGAGTGAAGCGGGTTCAAATCTCGGGTCAAGCACCTCTGGTATTCTCATGTGCGAGTCATTTCCAACATATTTATCAAATTTAAAACATCGTGAGGAAACTTGCATGTCTGAGAGAACCTAGCAAGTTGTCTGAAGACATGCTCGGCCCGTTTGCCGAACTAGCACTTGGCTAATGTGGTGGATTATGATCTGATCCCCTTCTCATTGATGGAAACACGTACTATATTGCTATAATTTCCTTCAAGCGGTAAACACGTTAAAATAATTCGCACACGATAATATCAGAGGAGATCGGGGATCTCCTGGTCGTGCACGTGATACTCATACCTCCCCCCAGCATGCTGCTGGACAAGCGGTACCGCGCGGAGTGCGCGGCGCGCGGCGCCTGCACCGGCGGCGGCGCGGGCCGCTACGCGTCGCTGCTGCGCCAGCGGCACGTGGCGCTGCTGGGCCGCCACGTCGACCTCTGCGCGCTGGTGAGACACGCACACACACACGCGCAAACATACTCGCGCACGTACACGTACATGCACGCGTCACGGCCTGTTTTATTTACCCTGATGGTAGTGTAGTGTGAATCACGGTATCCACACACGTACACACGCACACACATACACATACACACACGTATACACACGTACACACACGTACACACACGCACGCACCAAGAGATGCCATGATGGTCGATAGATAGCGCTTCTCGCCCGACACGGTCATCTGTGCGAGCTAGTGAAACTATCTTTACTCTGTCCGACCCGGGACTCGAACTCGGGACTTCCGGATTTACCGTATATGCTAATCAATAAACCGACCAGATTTTTTTTTTTTATTAAAAATAGGCATACTCTTGACCTTCATCTTAGCTCAAAGGCATCGATAAGATTTACGATGTTGCGAGTTTACTCAAGATAAGCCTGTTAACACGCACCTTAAAGAGTAGATAGATGAATTATTTATTTATGTATCACAAAAAATATATATTAAATTATAAAAATCAGATATTATGTATACAAAGGTTGACTTATCTCTTTAAGACTTTTATTCCATGACCCTCAAACGTAAGAAAAAAAAAGAACAAGGTACGGTGTAGATACAAATTATAAGCAGTACAGATAAACATACAGTCATACATACATATACATTATACATATATTAAGGTGAAGCGAAAAAAAAATTTTTTTTTTAGCTTGAGGGTAGAATTTGTGGCTTATAAAAACAAAATTATTGAAATAAAAAAAAATTTACTCAACATTTTGAGGTGGCCCACTGATTTTTAAAATAATCAATTTAAATTTTTAGTTTGAATGAAAAATTTTGTTTTCAACTAATCATCTTTAAAACCATAAATTAAAAACATTACATTATTGTAATTTTAAAAAAGTTAAAAAATTAAAACGTTACTTTTCTTGTATTACAGTTGAAGTTGAGTAGAAAATGACTACATTCGTCAATTCTTGAAGGTTTTCAAACATGATTTGGCGAAAAATAAAAATGTTTTATTAAAACCAAAAATTTAAATTAATTATTTTAAAAATCAGTGAGCTACCTCAAAATGTTAAGCAAAAAAAAAAAATGATTTTTTTATAACCTACAAATTCTACCCCCAAGCTAAGAAAAAAAACAAAAAAAAAATTCTCCACTCTATTATATATGTATAAAAATATATACAATATATATTTTATTATGTACCAGTAGTATCGCTCAATCGCTACCAAACTTCACAGGATCACTCGCTTGGCTAATCTAAAGATTGCCTAAAAATTTCATCAAAATCGCTCCAGCCATTTTGAAGTCTATAGGAAATATACATACAGATCGATTTTTATATATAGATGTATATAATATGCAGGTGGCGCAAAGAATAAATGCAGATATGCACCGGGCTTTGGACGCGGCCGTCGCCAAGTTCGAAGCTGGAGACATTACAGGAGTGGTGGTATGGATATACATACATATAATAAAACTGTAGAGGTCGTAAGTCTGTACATAGAAAAAATGCTAAAAACCGGTAAGAAGAGAAATAGAACAAATCCAGTTTTTTTTTATTTTTTGTTCCTCTGTCTGTCTGTTTGTCTGTTTGTACGGGCTAATCTCCGAAACTGTTGGATCGATTTAAATGTTTTTTCATGGTGGCACTTTATATCCCCGGTCAACATCTTAGATACTTTTTATCCCGCAAAATTTAATAGTTCCCGTGGGATAGTTAAAAAACTATAGTAACTTATACAGCTTAGTACACAAAAACTACTGATTGGATTTTAATGAAACTTTACAATGATATAGTTCATACATCAGAATAACAAATAGGCTACTTTTATCCCGGAAAAATGTCCGGTTCCCGTGGGATAGATTTGTTTTTGTTTGTCTAGAGGCGAACGCGAGCGAAGCGAGGGTGAGCCACTAGTACATACATATATGTATATTATCACTAGTTATAGCCCGTGACTCTACTTATCTTGTAAATGGGATGATATAAATTAACCTATATTAATCCAAGATATAAGGTATCTCTATTCAAAGTTTCACTCAAATCGATTCAGCCGTTATATCGAGAGAGAGTGACTATATAGAGAAACTTAATATAATTTCGAAGTGTATGTTATTATTAGTACTGGTGACGTACACTCATTTCGTTTTAATTTTTTTTAGCGGAACCCTAATTCTTTTTCTAAAATAAAAGTAGCCTAAGTTACTCCTTATGACATCAGCTATCTGCCAGTGAAAGTCCCGTCAAAATCGGTCCAGCCGTTTCGGTGGTAAGCCGGAACAAACAGACAGATAAACAAAATAAAAAAAAGAGTTTTTCTTATAAGTACCGTATATAATTCCATATGCATTTAGTATAAAGCTGTTATTTTGACATTACACACAGACACTTCAATTTTATTTATCTGTATAGATAAATATTTAATCTATATATCCCCTTTCTCAGGAACTAGAAGGGCTAATCGCCGTGAATCGTCTTTGTCACAAACTCCTAAGCAGATATCTCACGTTGGATGAATTTGATGCCATTTTGCGTGAATCGGACCACGGCGTTCTCGCACCGTATGGACGGATCACGCTTCACGTTTTTTGGGAGTTGAATTATGATTTCTTGCCGAATTATTGCTATAATGCTGCTACTGATCGGTGAGTAAAAGAATTGAACTGATGTGGCGGATCTTTTTAAATAGTTTTTTTTTAATTTTTCAGTATTTTTATCAGTGTCTTTAAAAGCAGATAATTTGAATATTGCTGAACGGATTTTGATAAAATTATTTAAAGGTGTTCCATTAAATGTTCAATTTGTGTACACTCCATGCCATATCTTCTATGATGTAAGTTTTTTTAATGCATAAATTGTATTTCACGGTACCCTATAGCTATATAAATAAAAATCGCAACGATGTTCGTAGGTAACTCAGACTAAGTAATAATACAGACAGAGTGACATAGAACTAAACATGAAGCCAAATAATAATGTTTTAAAATAGTATATAATGTTTTAAAACTGCATTCAAATATTAATAAAATACTTATAATAAGTAATATACTCAGCTCTTTTAACGTCCCACTGCTGGGGGTGGGTCTCCCTTCAATACGAGGGGGATCAGGCCATAGTCCACCACGCTGGACAAGCGCGGGCGGACTGAGCATGTCTTTCGACAACTTGCTAGGTTCTCTCAGACATGCAGGTTTCCTCACGATGTTTTCCTTCACCGTAAGGCAAGTGGAAATCATGTTAGAAATGATTCGCACATGAAAATATCAGAGGTGCGAGACCCGGGATTTGAACCCGCTTCACTCGGTTTCCCAAGCGAGCGCGTTACCACTGGGCTACCATTGCCTAATTGGTAAATGTATTTGATTGTATTTTTATTTATTTTTTTAAATTTAAAATATACATGTATTTACTATTGTAAAGTAGTCAGGTGAAATAAAATGAGTTGCTTTACGGTGAAAAAAAACATCATGAAGAAACCTGCATGTCTGAGAGAACCTAGCAAAACCAAAAAAAGAACATAAATAAATTCATTAAAATTGGAACAGGACTCACTTTCTCCGTTGCCCTAAAATCATTACACATAAAAACTAGTACCTGGCGACCGAGCTTCGCTCGGTGTTCTTTTTTGTTATATCGTATTTCTTAGATAAAAAGGACTAAAAACTTGTATAAATACAAAAAAAAGTAAACTTTGTATCCGAATGAGATTCGATCTCAGACACACCTTTTGATTTGTTAATCTTGCACCTTGGTCGCTTGACCACGATGCTTATGCCTGAGTGTAAGAAATTATCGAGTATATTCTGCGTAGAATAATGCAAAAGAAAACCGCATGAAAACTCGAAAACACGCGTTTTCCCAGACATGAGACTAATCTAGATCGACATTTCGCCCCCGAAAGCCCCCACATATCAAATTTCAGCGAAATCGTTAGAGCCGTTTTCGAGATCGCTGGTATAAATAAATAAATATATAAAGATATAAATATACAAGAATTGCTCGTTTAAATATATTAGATAAATAACAAAAATTGTTCCATAAATGCCTTAAGGATATCCAGTAGTGTAATCTTTTTCTTATATCTTCTTTAAAATTTTGACGATACGTTTGGCTCAGTTTGTAGTGACTCTACTTGTTGTGCCAGCGGTCGCGGGTTCGAGTCCCGCTGGGGGCATTCATTTGTGTGATGAGCACGAATGTTTGTACTCCAGTCATGGGTGTTTATATTTATATTAAAGTTATATATGTGTAGTGTATCAACTATCTGGTATCCATAACACAGGCCTCGTAGCTTACCATGGAACTGGATGGTGCTGTGTGTTAATGTCCCAACATATTTATTATTATTAAAAAAAATCTGAAGCTACTTATGTAAATAAAACATTACATATTTAATAAAAAAATAAATTTTGCTTTTTTAATGAACCAAACTGTAACGCGATTCAGACCGTAACGCCATTTATTGAGCGTCGATGTTTCAACAAAAAGGGTTGAAACTTAACAGATTTTTTTCTACCAGGTTCGTCAAATGCCGCGGCATCCAGTTCGCGGGGGGAGTGCAGAGGGAGAAGCCGCAGCAGTACGGGCACGCCATGCTGTGGGGCTCCAAGCAGCTCAGCTTGGCGTATTCTGCCCAATACGCGCAGTATAATGGTAAGAGAGGGGGGGAGAGAGAGAGAGAGAAGGGGGGGGGGAGAAGTCCGCAATAGTGACTAGGTTTTTCTGTTGTGAAATATAGAGTATCAGCTCCAGCTTCTGGACGACTGAGCTTCGTTCGGCTTATTTTAAAATAGATGTAAAAAATTGCGTTTTTTTTTTCAGAAAATACATCTATATATCTAGATGAAGTTAAGAAGCAAAATCTTATATAAATACAAAATTTTATCCAAATCGTTGGAGCCGTTTGTCAGATACATGAAGTAAATAGTACCTTTTTATTATTATTACTAGCGACTCACCCTCTTCGCTCGGGTTCGTACCTAGGTACGTTTTAACGTTTAGTATGAAATACAAATCTTTGAATTTCTCGGCTTTTCTGTACATCATGCATATATTATACATATAAACCTTCCTCTTGAATCACTCTATCTATTAAAAAAACCGCATCGAAATCCGTTGCGTAGTTTTAAAGATCTAAGCATATATAGGGACAGACAGTGGGAAGCGACTTTGTTTTATACTATGTAGTGACTAAGCTGTACATTATCGTTTCTTCTGGGCAGGCTTTGTGGGAAGGGGGGAGCATTCATAATAATGGGGGACCCAGTTATTATAAATCCCCCCCCCCCCCCGCCCTCCCTTGCTCCCTCTCGTGCAGGTTTTATTATCATACCTATTCACACCTATTCCGGCACTACTGATTTCACTTTTTGTACTACTTTTCACTTTTAGAACTACTCACTAGGTCATAAGAAAACTACAAACTTGATACTGAATATTTTAATTTTTTGATTAAATGTTACAAATAATCTTTCATACAGTAGAAACTCGATTATCCGGCCCTCAGTTATACGGATCGCGATTATCCGGACTACCAACCGCGACCAATTGTATACCTACAAGTCGAATTTATGCAAGCACTAAAGCATTAGCGGCTCATCCTAGCTTCGCTCGGGTTTGCCTCTAAACAAACAAAAACAAATCTGTCCCACGGGAACCGTACATTTTTCCGGGATATTAAGTAGCCTATTTGTTATTCTGATGTATGAACTATATTATTGTAAAGTTTCATTAAAATCCAAATAGTAGGTAGTTTTTGTCCAACACTCTCGTAGATTAGCCCGTACAAACAGACAAACAGACAAAGACAGTTTCTCTTCTTACATCTCCCTGACTCGATTTTTAGCATTTTTTCTACATATGTACAGACATTCGATCTCTACAGTTTTATTATATGTGTAGATGAACGCGTCGGAACTGGCACTACCTCGTCCGCGCCCCGTGGGGTCGCTGTCTCACGCGTTTCGTTATTGTTTTAGTTAGTGAGCAATTGTTTCAGGAAAAAACCCGCTTTTTTTCATACATTCGGTTATCCGGATTTTCGATCATTCGAATGCCTACGGACAACAATTAGTCCGGTTAATCGAGTTTCTACTGTATATAATTTTTTAAAATAACCAAACGATAGCGCGATCCAATTCACTACAAGCGCCATTTATTATCAAAGAGCAAGAATTTTCAAATTAAACGTTATATTTGAAATAATCAAACGATAGCGCGATTTAATTCACTATCAGCGCCATCGATACTAATTAAGGCTTTCAGTCTCGTAATATTTACGAGTCCCGGGAAAAAAAAATCGAGACTCGGTGTGGTCTCGAAATTACCGGGAAAAACGAGACTTTCGAGACTACTTCAAAAATAGGTTTCATACTCATAGGCTAGGCAGTTGGGCAGTCGATGCAAGGTATTTCAATAAAGTACATTATTAATCATACTGTTACAAACTCAAATACAAGTAAAATTAACAATTATTAGGTCCTTACATATAAAATTGGCAATTTTATATGGAAAACGCAAAACGAAAAAAAAATTAAATTATATATTTAATCAGTCAAAGTATGTACCATTTTTATCTATGCACTAATTATATTTTTTTTGCAAGAAATTGTCGAAATTCCGGAAAAAGCGGTAATGTGGTTGAGCAAAGTATGGGGAGTACGGTGGATGTCGGAAACATTCCAATCACAGCTCCTCTAATTTAGCGACCGTCTGCTGTGCAGTGTGTGGTCTAACGTTGTCCTGAAGCAACAGTGGGCTAGAGCAATCGACCAATCTCGGTTGTTTAACGGCTATTTTTTCTATCATGATTTGCAATTGTTGACAATACAAATCTGCCGTAATCGTCTGGCCATATCTTAGATGGCTGTAGTGGATCACACCAGCACTGGTCCAGACACTTACCAGTACTTTTTCCTGAGTTAATTTTCGCTTGGGGCAGGAATTCTCCTGGATTCAACTATTGTGATGAGCGTTTACGATTATTGCATAGGATCCGATGCGATTGAAATCCCCTCGTTATTGTGACGGTTGAGTAATGTAATGCAGCACTCGATGCGTGTTTGTTGGTATGCTTCACTCAATTCATGCGGTACCCATTTTTCCAACTTTTTCACTTTTCAAATTGGTTTCAAATGAATTAAAATAGCTTTATCACTCACATCGAAGCTTGCCTCTAACTCTGACGTGGTTTGCGATGGATATGATTCCAGGATCACTTTTAATTATTCATTGATAATTAAGGTCTTCGGCCATCCACGGGGTTTGTTTTATAGGTCAAAATTTCTAGAACAAAAACGTTGGAACCAAAACCGTGTTTTATTTTACAGTAGCTTTCCCATACAGATCGTTAATCCTTCAAGCTGTTTCTGCAGCGCTGATGCCACGGTGGTATTTTAAGTTTTCTATATTGTGAACAGAGTAATTCAAAGAAAAATCAAATGGCGCGAAAACAAATGAATCTCTAAATTCGAAAAACAAATACACAAGTCTAAAATTGAAATAAATTTGAATTTGGAATTTCTAAACAAACTCCAGATATTTGGGATCAAAGTAGCCAGTTCGACCAAACGCTAATTTCATATGTAAGGACCTAATATTTATGAGTTTTTTTTTTTCATTTTGACAGTGGGCACGTAAGCACAAAGAGTATTTAATGTTCTTTCAGACAGAGGGGATCTGATTTTAATACAAAACTTCTCAACTCAACACTCAACAAACTCTCTGCTTCTACGCTAATATTAGATAGGGGATTGATATTAAATAGTTATATAGCGATGGTTTAGTAGTTTTCTCTGTGATATTATCCTAAGTTTCACTTTATAGTGCTGCCACATATCGCATGCCGCAACCGGAATAAAAAAAATGTAAAAAAAGTAAATCTCAAAAGTCTCGTTATTCCCGAGACTGGCGGTAGCAGTCTCGAGTCTCGAAAATTCGAAAAAATCGTCGAGACTCTCGAAATTTTCGAGACCGAGACTCCCGGGATGAAAGCCCTAATACTAATATTATAAACCTGAAGAGTTTGTTTGTTTGGTTGAACGCGCTAATCTCATAAACTACTAATCCGATTTGAAAAATTCTTTTTGCATTAGAAAGTTCGTTAACCGAGGAAGGCTATAGGCTATATATCATCCCGAAAAAATGTACGGTTCCCGTGGGATAGATGTTTTTGTCTAGGGACGAACCCGAAGCGAAGCTCTATTATGAAAGAACACTAACAATACCTAATGACGAGTGAGTGACCGTGGTGGGTGCCAGGGTTCGTGGGTCCGCAGCACCTGCACGCGCTGGTGCGGCTGCTGGGCTACCAGGGCGTGGCGGTGGTGGTGGGCGAGCTGCTGGGCGTGGCGCGCGGCCTGCTGCACGGCACGCTGGCGCAGTTCACGCGCGCGCTGGCCGCCGCCATGCCGCGCGTCTGCAAGCTGCCCAGATACGACTACGGCTCCAACGGTGAGTTGAAATTGTAATGATAACGATAATAATACATCTCCCGCCGTATACCGACATGTTATAGTGCAGACACAACGTGCGCTCTCTGTCCCCTGTCACTCTCATACTCCGGTGGGACGACACGAGACACGACCGGTGAGAGTGTCGGCGCAGGACCGACGCGACACGTGCTCTCCGAGGCACGGGGGTGACACACCGCCAACTTCCCAACTCCGGGCTGCTACTGAGACTTACTAGACAGAAAGACTCAATAACTAATCTTGGCTCGACCCGTGACTCGAATCCAGGACCTCTCGATGTGCAGCCGTACTTACTAACCAATACACCATCAAGACAGTTATGGTGGTGTAGTGGCAATAAGGCAGTAATGATGAGTATTGGGATGATATGGGTGCGTCCCTAGGGAGCCCATCCAGGACTCTTCTGACGTCAGAATGTGTGGAGGTGCTGCTCGGGCGATTAACAGGGTAAGACCCTCAGTTATCCTGATGGAAGCCCAGCTAAACGATCAGTGGTCGTTATTTGCAGCCACTTCGACGTCTTCGGGGTCTAGATCCCGGGGGAAGCATATTAACGACGTCCCAGGAACACCTCCGAGTTGGGAAGTTGGCGGTGTTTCATTCTCGTGCCGAGGCAGAGCACGTACAGTCGACGGTCCTACGCCTTAACTCTCACTGGTCGTCGAAATATCGTGCCACCGGAGTGTAAGAGTGACAGAGACAGAATGCTCGTTGTGCGTCTCTCTCCCTCGCACACTGCACTATATAACACAAGCCTCGTAGCTTACGATGGAACTAGATGGCGCTGTGTGTTAATGTCCCAAAATATATTTATTTGTAACTAAAATGGAACAAAAAGTTATTAGTGTGTCAAAAACGTTTTTATTGATATCCTCGGATCTTACATCTTTAGCACTAATATCAAGTGTTCTTCCAGGTTTTTTAAATAAAACTATCTTTTCGGATTATTTCGCGGATTTATTTTAATTTTTTGTTCCCGACGTAAATAATATTGTTATATTTAATTACAATACTTATTAAAAAAAATTGTTTCGAATTAAAATCAACAAATATTGTAAGGTACTTTGGTGTTATTTTTGAATTTTTCAAATTATTTTTGAAAAATAGTAGATAGGCACCGTCTGTAACAAGTATATAACGCCATTAAGACGTCTTAAACCTCAGTGTCTCCCGTGACCATGATTGCTGTAAAGCAGCAGTCGGCAACCCGCGGTCCCGAGGTGCCTCCATGCGGCCCGCGGCCCGTGACTGTTTTATAAAGAAAACTTTTGTATGCTTTTTAAGTATTTTGAATTTGTAATTACCGAAAGAATGAATACGTTCCTCGTCTCACAGATAAGCATTTTTTTTTATGCTGTTTTTTTTTGCTCACAAGTGCGGCCCGCCTTTACTAGGTATAGCCATTAGCCACCTTGTGGCCCCTGCCTGCTGAAAGGTTGCCGACCGCTGCTGTAAAGCATTCGGAACGTCGGGAACCAAAAATCAAAATGAATCCGCGAAATAATCCGAAAAGATAGTTTTATTTAAAATGTCAAATATTCGCGTAAATCTAAGAAAGTATTATATATTTCCAGGTGTTCTGGGCTACTACCATGCCCAGCTCACGGACATTGTGCAGTACCCGGACGCTCGCACCGAGCTGTTCCACGCCTTCCGCGAGCTCGGGAACATCATACTCTTCTGCATGCTCATCGAGCAGGTGAGTATTGAGGATCATATCCACTTGTATATTTGAATCATTTTGTTGTAGTGAAAACTTGTATAGGCAGGTGTGTTTGTATGGGGAGTGAATCCATGCGAGTCGTCATCGACATGGTCACGTGACGTGTCGACGCTAACACTCAGAGCGCCGACAGATGTCGAACAAAACCAGATAGATGGAAACAGTTTTAATTTACACATTTTAATTTATGATCGAACAATCAATTTGAATATCCAAAAGTAACAACTGTTTGTTTATAGTTTTAAGTTTTCACTTCTGTCGGCGGTCCTCGTGACGATTTTTTTCTTCTTTAAGAACTACATACATAATACTGTCTTAGATTTAGGCGAATATTTGACATTTTAAATAAAACTATCTTTTCGGATATTTTTCGCGGATTTATTTTGATTTTTACGTTCCATTATAGAAATATATTTTATTTAACTGTTTTTTCATTACATATAAAATAATAATATTACTTATAAATTATTTTTTTTTATTTTTTTAATGGTCATATATTATATTATAATAATGGCAACACTAAATAATATTTTTAATTAATAAAGTTAAAAAAAAAAATTATAATAATAACATCTAAAATAATAAAAAAAAAATGTTTAGACAAAGTTTCGGAGTTTAAAAAATTATTGTTTTTCTTACAAGTACCGTATATAATTCCATATGCATTTAGTATAAAGCTGTTATTTTGACATTACACACAGACACTTCAATTTTATTTATCTGTATAGATTTTAATAATGCTGTGTCTTAAAAAAATGAAAATATTAATAATGTTGTATCCATTTTTAAAGTATAATAAGTTATTTATATGATAATAATATTATATATAATTAAAATGTAATTTTAATGTGTTTTCAGGCTCTGAGTCAAGAGGAAGTAACAGATCTTCTTCACGCTGCGCCCTTCCAGAATATTCTACCGCGTCCGTATACTGCCGGTACGTTTTGTGACTTGGTACCATCTCATTGACCTGATGCTGGTCCCAGGAGCTGATGGTGGAACTCTTCAATGGCTAATGGTTACACCATTGAGTGTGCGCTCGTTGGATTTGTTCTGACAAGTCTTATATCTACCCCTTAGTGGTTATTTGTTTAAACTGACGACACGTTTGGCTCAGTTTGTAGTGATCCTACTTGCTGTGCCAGCGGTCGCGGGTTCGAATCCCCCTGGAGGCATTCATTTGTGTGATGAGCGCGAATGTTTGTACTCCAGTCATGGGTGTTTATATTTATAATATGTATGTATTTAAAGTTATATATGTGTAGTGTATCAACTATCCGGTATCCATAACACAGGCCTCGTAGCTTACCATGGAACTAGATGGTGCTGTGTGTTAATGTCCCAACATATTTATTTATATTTATTTATTTAAACCACCAATACTTGTTGTATTTGATATTAAAGAGGTTTTTTCTTTATTTCAAAAACCAAGCTATATTAAAAATAAAATAAAATACATCTCTTTGGATTTATTAAAATATTAAAAATTCCTTCGGTGAATTGGTGTTTTGTACAAATAAGCACTGAGACGGTGCGACGGTATGTAGGCTAAAGTTATCTACTTCTAAGACTATCTACCATCTCAGTTAGACACTTAGGAAACAAATACAAACAACTAGATTTAGTACGTTGCGGTACATATCGATATACCCACTACGGGTTAAAAGAGTGTTTGGATGTATTTTTAATGTATATTTTTTTCATAATAACGTTTTACGTCCCTATTTAGTTTTTGAATATAATGTTATATAGACAGCGCCATCTTTTGTTAACTTTTATTAATAATAGTAGCCTATGAGTTACTCCAGATCTTAAGCTATTTACAAACTAAGATTTATCCAAATCCGTTCAGCCGTTTCGGCGTGACAGTGTAACAAACACACATACAGACAAACAAGTCGTATTATGTATATAGATAATATGTTATTCCTCAGAGGGAGAGAAGCCCGAGACAAAGCAGAAACGTCTGGAAGCGAAGTACGCGGCGCTACAGATTGTGCAGAATGTGGAGAAATATGGCACGGCGAAGGTTAGTTTGGTTGTTTTTTTTTTATTTTTATGTATGACTAGGTACAAAAAAAAAACTGAAAAACAATAAGAAGTCGATCCCACGGTAACCGTACATTTTTCCGGGATAAAAAGTAATTTATGTGCTATTCCAGACTATAATCTATGTCTGTGACAAATTTCATTCAGTTCCGTTCAGCCGTTTTGATGTGTTTGAGCAAACGTGCCAGTGTTGGCGACTTGTCGCCATTTTGGCTACCTGACGGCCCGCGCCGGCGACCAATTTTTTGAACTGGCGACTGGCGACTTTCTTTGGCTACTAATCTAAATCGCCGTAAAATTCGATTTTCTTTTATGAAAAGAAATAAAAACTTTTTGAAAAATTTCTGTATGATTTATTATTATAGCTTTGGAGAAAATTTCCCATCCTCAACAATGTATTGTTTTGAACATTCGAGTTCGTTCCGCATTAGGAAGGGTCTCATGCTTATAACCCATTATTGAGTTATTGTTTACCAATTCTTGGTACCGATGAGTCATTTTTATTGTACGAACAAATTATTTCTGTTTGAAAATGTAAAATGTTTATAACCCCATTGAGGTATTGTTTCCCAAATTGACACTGATGAGTTATTTATAGCGCGCACGAAGAATTCCAAATGGAATTTTTGAGAATGAAATTTTATTTGTCAAAATAGTTTTTGTTGAATATGTATGGAATATTTGTCAAAAATAAAAAAAATTTTGGAAAGTTTAAAACTAAATTTAACGAATAAACATGCATAAACATAACAAATCAAAACAACAAAACCGAACAAACAAAAACATACGTTGTTAAAAAAGTCCAAATGCTGTCCCCGAAAGTTTGCTTGAATCAAACAAGACCGCGTTTTCAAGAGTTGCCGTTTTTGGACGTTTTTTTAAATGATAAAGATTTGGGTAAAGTAGAAAATCAGTGGAATTATCTACTGAGCGTGGACTGGAGTGTACTGACGAAAGACGGGGTTCGAAAAGTGCCCGAAAACAGCTACGAATTTTGGCCTCGCGTGTATGAATACAAAAATGCAGGCGGTGTTCAAGTTTTTCGCGAATTAGCAACTTTCGCGCTCACAATTTTGTCATTGGCTACAAGCAATGCCGTCGTTGAACGAGCATTTTCGATTATGAACGCAGTCAAAATCAAGTCGAGAAATCGGATTCAAACGCCACTGCTCGATTCGCTACTTCGAATCCGTCTGCATTTTTATGAATACAAAATTTGCTGCGTGAATTTTCAACCAACTCAAGCAATGCTTCGACGATTCAATTATAAAGATATGTACCCTAAAAACGGCGATAATAATAATCATGATAATCATGATGATGCAAATATCGTTGAAGCTGAACTTGAGATTTTTGAAATATTTGATGAAATGAATGATTTCAACGTTCCTTGCATTTGTATTCCGGAGTAAATTGTAATTAAGCTGAATGTAAATAATTAATAAATATTATTTTGTAAACAAAATGTTCCATATGAGTTTATTTCATTGTTTAAATAGAAACCCATTCAAATTTCATTGGAAATGCGCATGCGCCTTGCTTTATTTTGAGTGCGCCTTAAATGTGGCGACTTTGGCTACCTCGCGCCGCCTAGGTGGCGACCGAGTCGTCACAAATACTGGCAACCCTGTCGCTCGGGTTAGTCCCTGCCTTGGATATAGTAAAATGGATATAATATGTTATCCTTAAGAGATAGACATATGCCATCGCGGACTTTTTTGTAGACCTTTTTAAGGTGTACAATACATTATCTTGATCTATCTCGCAGGGTTCAGCCAGCGTTTGCAATGTAAGCGTAAAAAAATGTGTTTATTTACGACATCACATTAGAAACCTCTAAAATTATCAGTGTTTCTCTACGAGTACTATATTGTGCATGTATTATACATATAAACCCTCTTGAATCTCTATTAATAAAAAATCGCATCAAAATCCGCTGCGTAGTTTTAAAGATCTAAGCATATATAGGGACAGACAGACAGCGGGAAGCGACTTTGTTTTATACTATGTAGTGATAAAAGGCAAAAATGATCTACTAATGTATCAACGCACAGGCCAAACTCTTAAGGCTAGAAAATTGAAGTTTCGCACACGTATTCTTCATATGCCGAAGGCATCCACTAAGGAAGGATTTTTCAAAATTCAACCCCCAAGGGGGTGAAATAGGGGATAAAAGTTTGTATGAAACTTTTTATTCCTTGGACATATTTGCATGAAAATTCGTATTTTTCGTAGTTTGATCGCGAGCGAAGCCGCGGGTTCTGCTAGTTTTAAATAGAATTATCTTTTCGGATTTTTTCCGCGGATTTATTTTGATCTAAAACCTTAGTCTCTCGTATGACCACGATTGCTGTAAAGCAATCGAAACGTCGGGAACCAAAAATCAAAATAAATCCGCGAAATGATCCGAAAAGATAGTTTTATTTAAGACTAGCCGTTACTCAAACACAGGGTTGCCAGTATTTGTGACGACTCGGTCGCCACCTAGGCGGCGCGAGGTAGCCAAAGTCGCCACATTTAAGGCGCACTCAAAATAAAGCAAGGCGCATGCGCATTTCCAATGAAATTTGAATGGGTTTCTATTTAAACAATGAAATAAACTCATATGGAACATTTTGTTTACAAAATAATATTTATTAATTATTTACATTCAGCTTAATTACAATTTACTCCGGAATACAAATGCAAGGAACGTTGAAATCATTCATTTCATCAAATATTTCAAAAATCTCAAGTTCAGCTTCAACGATATTTGCATCATCATGATTATCATGATTATTATTATCGCCGTTTTTAGGGTACATATCTTTATAATTGAATCGTCGAAGCATTGCTTGAGTTGGTTGAAAATTCACGCAGCAAATTTTGTATTCATAAAAATGCAGACGGATTCGAAGTAGCGAATCGAGCAGTGGCGTTTGAATCCGATTTCTCGACTTGATTTTGACTGCGTTCATAATCGAAAATGCTCGTTCAACGACGGCATTGCTTGTAGCCAATGACAAAAATGTGAGCGCGAAAGTTGCTAATTCGCGAAAAACTTGAACACCGCCTGCATTTTTGTATTCATACACGCGAGGCCAAAATTCGTAGCTGTTTTCGGGCACTTTTCGAACCCCGTCTTTCGTCAGTACACTCCAGTCCACGCTCAGTAGATAATTCCACTGATTTTCTACTTTACCCAAATCTTTATCATTTAAAAAAACGTCCAAAAACGGCAACTCTTGAAAACGCGGTCTTGTTTGATTCAAGCAAACTTTCGGGGACAGCATTTGGACTTTTTTAACAACGTATGTTTTTGTTTGTTCGGTTTTGTTGTTTTGATTTGTTATGTTTATGCATGTTTATTCGTTAAATTTAGTTTTAAACTTTCCAAAATTTTTTTTATTTTTGACAAATATTCCATACATATTCAACAAAAACTATTTTGACAAATAAAATTTCATTCTCAAAAATTCCATTTGGAATTCTTCGTGCGCGCTATAAATAACTCATCAGTGTCAATTTGGGAAACAATACCTCAATGGGGTTATAAACATTTTACATTTTCAAACAGAAATAATTTGTTCGTACAATAAAAATGACTCATCGGTACCAAGAATTGGTAAACAATAACTCAATAATGGGTTATAAGCATGAGACCCTTCCTAATGCGGAACGAACTCGAATGTTCAAAACAATACATTGTTGAGGATGGGAAATTTTCTCCAAAGCTATAATAATAAATCATACAGAAATTTTTCAAAAAGTTTTTATTTCTTTTCATAAAAGAAAATCGAATTTTACGGCGATTTAGATTAGTAGCCAAAGAAAGTCGCCAGTCGCCAGTTCAAAAAATTGGTCGCCGGCGCGGGCCGTCAGGTAGCCAAAATGGCGACAAGTCGCCAACACTGGCACGTTTGCCGAGCGAAGCGAGGGTGAATCGCTAGTGTATATATATATATATATATATATATATATATATATATATATATATATATATATATGTATATATATAGAATATTAACAAAACCTATCAAATGTGTATCCCGTATCCCAGCAAAGCCAGCTGTCGCGCGAGGGCGACCTGCTGACCCGCGAGCGTCTCTGCTGCGGGCTGTCGCTGTTCGCGGTGGTGCTGCGCCGCCTGCGCGCCTGCCTCGCCGCGCCGCAGTGGCCCGCGCCGCCCGCGCCCGCGCACCACGCGCCCGCGCACGCCGACGACACCGCCGAGTTCCATCGGTGAGTGCGGACACGTGACGGCTGGCAGTGGTGACAGATGACAGGTGACAGTGATGGCAGTTGACAGGTGACAATGACGAGGTGGTTCCGATGATGGGTGTCGATGTCGATGACGCGACGATGGGCTCCACCGGCGATCGCCACTCGCAGGTGTCACGTGACAGACGCATGACATGATTGACATAACATACTCAAAATTATGATGTGACGTGTCAAAAATGATTCCAATCTGACATGACGTGACTGCAGTCGACATATTACGGGACGTCATTAAGTAAATGACGGGTCATAAAATGACAAGACCTGCAAAATGTCGTTATAGACAAAGCCTAGCAATGTCGTGTTTTTTTTTTTTATTAATTCTTTTTTAAGTAAAACTTGTTGCCGCACGCTTGACTTGGACGGTAAGCTGGTGAATGCGTTACGGAAACATGTACGTACGTTTGTTGCCATGGTAACCGTTGTTGTTGTCCGACAAATGATATATAATAATATATTCTTCCCCTAAATGATATTCTATAAATATATGATAGTAATATGCCTAATATGCGTTATTTTTAGTATCTCACCTATCATAATTATTTAAAACATAAATTGAATTTCACAAAGAGTACCGATAACCTACAGAAGTTTTACTCCTTGTGCATGTACACATTCATACACGCACTCTTTAATTTTTTTTTAATTCATTTTTTTTTTGTTTCAGTCTGTGGTCAGCCTTACAGTTTCTATACTGCATTCCAGTTGGAGATACGCAATTCACTGTCGAGTGAGTACATTTATTATTCTATACATATTATAAAATTGTAACTAAGCCGAATCTGTACATTAAATATTTTTTGGAAAATCTTATTGAAATAGACATTATTATCGATGCAGAGGCCGAATCTATAGTTTTTAGAATTTTTGTCTGTTTGTCTGTTACCGCATCACAGAAAAACCACTGGAGGGATTTTGATGAAATTTGGTATGATGATAGCCGGTTATTATATATTTATAAATTTTTTTTAATATATACTATATTTTTTTTGTTTTTAAGTAGTTATTATTTTTACATTTTTTATAAAAAAAAGCATTTTCTCGTATAAATTTTTTAGAAATATTGTAATCTATACAGATAAATAAAATTGAAGTGTCTGTGTGTAATGTCAAAATAACAGCTTTATACTAAATGCATATGGAATTATATACGGTACTTATAAGAAACACACAATTTTTAAAATTTTTGTCTCTGTCTGTCTGTCTGTTTGTTCCGGCTAATCTCCGAAACGGCTGGACCAATTTTAACTGGACCTTCACTGGCGAATAGCTGATATTATAAAGAGTTATTTAGGCTACTTTTATTTTAGAAAAAGAATTAAGGTTTTGCTCAAGAAAATTAAATCGTACATACTAGTATATATTTGTATTATGATGAATATATATTGTATTATATGTATTTATTAATATAATTCTACTTCTTTCAATAGGGAACTGTTCGGTGAAGGGCTCCATTGGGCTGGATGTACCATAATAGCCCTATTGGGCCAACAACGTCGCTTCGACGCTTTGGACTTCTGCTACCACATACTGAGGGTCCAACGTGTTGATGGCAAGGACGAGCTGGTTAAGGGGATTGTGAGTATTATCTGTGGTATTTTTAGGGGTTCTGTACCTTAAAAGGTAAATAGGAAACCCTTATAAGATCACTCTCTTGTCCGTCTGTCCGTCTGTCTGTCCGTGTGTCACCACTGATTTTCTCAGGAACGGGTGGAACTAGCAAGTTGAAATTTATACCAGATACTGAGATCTATAGTCCTTATTAGGTGTATAAAAATCAAAGTCCTGAGTCAACACGATAAAGAGATGTGGGAAAATTTAGATTTTCGCGAAAACTTGTAAGTACCAAAATTTACCTTAATTTTCAACTTTTTTGTATTTTTCGGAACTTTTCCCTTACTTGTGCTGTAAGACCGTGCTTTTAACCAAAATTGACAATTCTAGGTCAACCGGAATACCCTATAGGTTTTGTGTCGAAAACCTACATGGTAGTTCTCGTTGACCTAGAATTACGGAATTTGGCAAATAGCAAGGTCTTGCAGCACAAATAAAGGAAAAGTTCCAAAAAATAAAAAAAGTTCAAAATTTAAGTTGAATAGATTTCCTACAAATTTGTACGGAACCTCTCGGTGGGCGAGTCCGACTCGCACTTATCCGGATATTTTTCTATAAGTTACAAATTCTTATTTATATTATACTAATATTATAAATGTGAAAGTGTGTGTATTTGTTTATTTGTACCATGGGGTCGCATCACGAACAAAGTGAAATTAGTTAAAAAAAATGATAATAGATGGCGTTGTATGTATCGATTTGTTTTTATATTCATGTTAAATTCAAAATTTGAAAAAAATTAAATGCCAAAAGCATATATTCTAACTTTAAAAAAAATACCTAAAGTAAGAAAATAGGAAGTGATGGACAAAAGTATAATGTTTTTGAAGTTTTATAAAATTCAATAATATCGTTATATTTCTGGCGGCAATAATGGGTACTACATTGTGATAGCACGATCTTTGATAATAATTATGTAAACTGTGTTCATAGATGGCGCTCAATATAATAAAAAGTTTTGTAGCACTCAAAGACAATATCTTAAAAATATAGTTTGTAATTGTTATAGTAGCCTTGAGAGACCTTACATAGTTACCTACAACATTGCGCAGCGGCAGCTCGGGGATAGATACCCTTAGCTTTTAACGCCATCTGTCATTTAGAGTTGCTAGATGTCGCCTTATTTTTAATTCTCACTTGCGCCATCTATTATCATTTTAGGACAAAAAAAAATAGTGTGTCCAATAGCGTGAGTTAGCGATGTCCAAATATTTGTATGGGATGCACTATCTGTACTCTATATATGATCTGTGATTTGTACCAAATAAGCTCCGAAACTACTGATTAGATGAAATTTGGTAAGAAGATAGTTTGAGGCCCTGGGAAGGACATAGGATAGTTTTTATCCCGGAAATCATTCCTTAAGGGGGTGAAAATGGGGATGAAAGTTTGTATGGGGAAGCAACCTATGATTATTGACATATTGATTATAGTTTTTTCTTGAAATTGAATTGTCTAATTGTCTCTTTCTCTCTTATTTAATCTTCCTTCATCTTAAATCAAGGCAGTGGTAGCCCAGTGGTAAAGCGCTCGCTTGGGAAACCGAGTGAAGCGGGTTCAAATCCCGGGTCTCACACCTCTGATATTTTCATGTGCGAATCATTTCTAACATGATTACCACATGCCTTACGGTGAAGGAAAACATCGTGAGGAAACCTGCATGTCTGAGAGAACCTAGCAAGTTTTCGAAAGACATGCTCAGTCCGCCCGCACTTGGCCAGCGTGGTGGACTATGGCCTGATCCCCCCTCGTATTGAAGGGAGGCCCGTGCCCAGCAGTGGGACGTTAAAAAGGGCTGAATACATACATACATCTTAAACCTTCCAGCCTCTGAAGCGTATGGTGGACCGCATCAGACGTTTCCAAGTTCTCAACTCGCAGATATTCAGCGTCCTCGCGCGCCATCTCGCCGCTGACGACGAAAGAGCTGGGGTCGAACATGTTCGATGTTTTCCTCCTCCAGCCGCACACCATCATAGCTAAAGGAAATTTAGAATTACTATAAAAAACGTGTGTGTGTACGTTATGTACGCACGTAAGAAGTTATACTTCTTTGGCGTAACAGAACAAAAATAGCTAAAGATTTCATCCCGTATGTTACAACTCTCTGTTTATAAAAGGAATGCAGCTATCATCATGTCGCTTTTTGGCTGTCGGTGTACGCGCGCATCGTAAAAAATTTTACTCTCATAATTTTTGTCCAAACGTCCCAAAAGAAGTATAACTTTAAAAAAAAAAAACTAAAATTTTCCATTAAATCGGTGTAAATTTCAAAATTCCACCCTAACATGTGGAATTTCCACCCTAATCTGAAGACAAATGTCAATATTTCTGCTTTTAAGGTGGAATTTTGGTATTTCACTGTAATATGGAAAACAAGATGGCGATATCGAATAAGGATAAACATGTAGATTAAGTACTTCTTATCACGACAAGATGGCGGGGTACGTGTATGTGTGTTTTTTTCCCTCCAACCTCACATCATAGCTAAATCAAATGTTTGGTAAATAAATAAAATTATTATATAGCAATTCCTATGAAATTGGTGTGAATTTCAAAATTACATCCTAACTGGTGGAACTTTGGATTAAATGTCAAAATTCCTGTCCTTAAGATGGAATTTCACTGTCAATTGAAAAACAAAATGATTGATAAATTTTATTCATGATAGAAGAAAATATCATATACAAAATGAATACACTCAATCTGTTAATCTGTAAGGTACTTTCTTACGTATACTTCAACGAGAGAGCAATTATTATTATTATTTGAGTGAAATGTTTTAAATAATTTTAAAAATTCCGCCTTTTGAGGTGGGATTTTCGAAATTCCTTATTATTTGATAATTATAATTATAATTAATTAATATCAATGATTAAAATTAATAGAGAAAGATAAAAACAAACGTAATTTTTTTCGATTATTTTTTTGTAAGGTGATCAAAAATAACTATATATATATATATATATATATATATATATATATATATATATATATATATATATAAAGACGTTATTATCTGTTTTTTCTAACTCGATGCTCTATAATACTATGTTTTTTTCCATTATTTATAAGATTATTAATAATTATTATTATTTCTTTTTAATATTAAATGTATACTAACATCAAATTTCAATATAAACTACACCAATTTGAAATGGCGGAAAAAAAATTTTTCCCCACTAAAAATGTTAGTGGATTTTTCCCATATTATTGAAATATAATCTTATTCATTTAAAACTTATTTTGAATATATAACTTAATAAGAAATTGTGTAAAATATCCACAATATTCAAATTCAAAATATTTTATTCAGTACTAAATTATTACAATTGTCTACTGAACGTCATGAGTCTACTACCAGTTCAGAAAGAAGAAGCCTCACACCTGAGAAGAACTGGCGAAAGAAACTCTAGAATAAAAAATTACAGATGTAAGAACCTCTTTCTTTTTGAAGTCGGTCAAATATAAAACTTTTTCATAGTAAGCTTAGATTTAGATGACAGTTCTTTGTAATACTTTTAGATTTTTAAGCACAAGTATTACTTAGGTAATTAGTTCGGATTTCGGATTTTGTGTATCGGATTCGGATTTTCAATTTGACATATTTTTAAAATAAAACTATCTTTTCGGATTACTTTGCGGACTTATTTTAATTTTTGGTTTCCGACGTTTCGAATGCTTTACAGCTCACATGGTCACGGGAGAGACTGAGGTGTTAGACGTCTCAAAGGCGTTACATACTTGTTACAGATAGTGCCTACCCACAAATTACAAAAATGATTTTAAAAATTCAAAAATGGCACCAGAGTACCTTACAATATTAGTACAAGTTTTACAAAACAATAAAACTTGTATTATTAAGGAGAGACGATGCACAGCATCTGTGAGAGGGCGTTGTATACTTCCCGTTTATTAGCCAATCACTGACGACTTCCTCTTGATATTTTCGACCAATCAACGCCTTGCTTGTAATCACGTGGTCCCAGGTGGCAGGGCGCCAAAGGCGAACGTTCTTACCTCATAGAAGTCTCTCACCAGGAGAACTAGAATGGATGCTGTGCATCGTCTCTCCTTAATAATACAAGTTTTATTGTTTTGTAAAACTTGTACTATTATTTGGGATGTGACGATGCACAGCATCTGTGAGAGACGTGTTTATAACTCCTGGTGACCACAACGACGCTATGTGAGGAAAACAACTAAATTGTATGCTCAAGGGCTGTAAAATCAAAAAAGATATTATGAGTAACATTGTTTTATTATAAATCAGAATCACAATAATTCAGCAATAATATAAATGATTCTATAACACTCGATTTCTAAGCCATAATTAGCCCAAAGAATCAAACTGGTTCGAAATTATTTGAAAAACTATCTACACATTGAGTTTTAGTTCTGCTTATGATTTGCTTACAATAATATTTAGCAAATGTATTCTTACTTCGCCAATTACCACGGGTAATAATTTCTTCTATTGGAAAATTGTTAACCCAGTTTAAGGAAGCTACAGCCGAACGCAAACTGCCCGGAGAAGCCGTAATGCCAGCGTCTTTCAAAACAGTTTTAATCCAGTTACCAATAACTGTACGCGACGCACTTTGCATAGCACCTCTAATCGACACAAACAATGAATCATTACATTCGGCTGTACGCCTTGTCTTGCCTAACTCCACTACCTTTCTTAACCATCTAACTGGGCATATATTCTCATTAATATGACAAGAGAGCTTCCAACCTGATTGCCTGTATGTAGCTGTGTCTGTTTTTGACCCAAATACCGGATAAAGGATAATATGACCATCATTGTCAAAGTAACAATCATTAGATACTCTGAGTAGAGTAAGATCGTGAACGCGTCTACCAGATGCTAATAACAAAAGACATGCACAGCGACGGGAAGCTTCAAACAAACTGATATTATTCGGGGGATTCAGCTGTAGCCAGGCAAGCAGGTCACCCGGGTCCCAGATGGGTGATCTCTGTAACTTCGGACTTTGAAGAGAGATAGCTTTAAGAATATGCCGAACTAGGAAGTTAGAATTTAAATTTTCATTGTGTTTGAGTTGCCCAAAAGATAAAACTACTGACTTATGCAACAATATAGTCGGATAGGCTAATCTCTCTTCAAGGTGAAGGTATGCTAAGAATCTCGAGAGACTAACATCACAAGGAAAATTGCAATCAAAATTATTATTTTTACACCATTTCATCCATCGGGACCATGCTGGTCCATAAGTTTTTAATGTTGATTCTCTCCAGCCAGCGCGAAGAAGTGATTTTTCCGCATCTGACCAAGTTTTAGTTACCTCACCCCAGCTGCTATCTTCCAGACGTAAAGATCCATGTTCTGAACGTGAGGTGGTGGGAGGCCGGTCATCTGATCTATTAACACTTGGTCCAGCTTGGTTATTTTCATTGGCCTGGCCAACGCCCGTCGACGGAGATCTGGTAACCAATAAGCCCTCTTCCACATGGGGGTTACTAAAAGAAATGTTCCTCGAGCAGTGTTTAAGTGGTGCAGAACTCGAGGTATAAGGCTTGGTGGTGGGAACACCCATGCCAGCTGATATTGCCAGTGACGACTGAATGCGTTGCAAAATTGTGCTGAAGAGTCCAGACAATCTTTGGTAACATATTGCTCTACAACTCTCGTTTCCTTGCTCGCAAAGAGATCTATTTGCGGGATCCCAAACTTTCGGAATATATTGACGAGCGCTGGTCGTAAAAGATGCCATTCCGAAATTCTTTTCCCACGGGATAAGCTGTCCGCAATACTGTTGAATTTCCCGGGAATGTACTCCGCTGTTAATAAAATGTTTTCTTTGTCTATCAATTCCAAAAGTTGATAAGTCATTTGAAGCAACGCCATCGATCGTGTTCCTCCTTCTTTTCGAACATAAGATATCACTGTTCGATTGTCTGATTGGAAATTCAAATGACGACCACGAAGCCGATTTCGAAAATGTTTGACAGCTGCTATTAAGGCAAACATCTCTTTCAGATTGGAATGCCAGTGACGTTGGGCTTGGTTCCATCCTCCTGATATGAACTGGTCGTCCAATTGTGCCCCCCATCCGTAATCCGCTGCATCTGTTGTCAAAAAATGTTGAATTAACTGACAATGCAGGGTGCTCCGAAGTATTGGACCCTCCAGAGTAGTAATCCACCACTTGAGATCTTTTATGACACCAGATGTTACTCCTACTGGTTTGCGGTTGGATGGGAGGTGCATCAGATTTCGCAAATGTATTTGAAGTTGACGGCAATGAAGACGACCTCTTGGTACAACGAAACAGGCAAAGTTTAGAGTTCCTAATATTATTTGAGCTTCCTTTAAGGACATTTTCAGTCTCCGTACTATCCTCTTCAATATCAGTAATGACTTCTGTATCTTTTTGGTTGGTAAGCTTTTGTAATTGGCTTTGGTGTCCCAAACTAACCCTAAATATTCTATTTTTTGAACTGGCTTGATTTCGGATTTGTCGTAATTTATTGTCCATCCTAAGTTCTCCAAAATACTGATTGCCGATCTCACATGGCTTTGAAGTAGACTTTTCGACTGACATGCAATTAGAAAATCGTCCAAGTAAACTATGACTCGCATACCCTTGGATCGCAGGTACTGTGCTACCCAGTTCGTTAGAGCTGAGAAGACCTTGGGCGCACACGACAGCCCGAACGGGAGGCATGTCATTTGCATAATCACATTGTCGTAAACAAGCCTCAGAAACCGCCGATGACTCCTCGTGACGTTCACATGGAAATAAGCTGACGACAGGTCCAATTTCACCATCCAGTCTTCCCTTTGTAGAAAGTGAGGAACTTGAAGGTGAGATATCAGTTTGAAGGTTTTCGGAATTATGAAACAATTCAGTCGCTTTAAATTGAATATTGGCCTTTCGGATCCATTGCTCTTTTTTGTCAAGAACATTGTAGAAAGAAAACTTGGACCGACATCCTGTGGCTTCACAATTTCTAGAACGCCTTGTTGTAATAGCTTCTTGATCTGAATTGACATTTCTGGCGTATAAGCGGTCTCGAACCGCTTCATCATTCTTATCGAAGGAAGAATGAGTGGTGGCTTGGAGGTAAATGGCAGACGCATTCCCGTAATCAGTCCGAGAAGGGCTTTCGGAGCCCGAAGCATCTGCCACTGTCTCAGATACGCTCTGAGACAGCCCCCGTAGAATGTTTGGCGAAGTGGTTGCGAGTCATTTATCAGGTTGCCCCTTGGTTCGTCTATTGACTTTACTTTGGGATTTCTTGCTCTTAGTGTTCTGCTTGAATGAGCTTGTACTGGGGTTTCCTCGATAATTTGACTCGCTAGCTTTTTGACGAAAGGGCTGATTTGATAAATCTCGAAAATTATGCTGGGCTGGCTTGCTAGGCGCTTTACGACTGTTGTTAGCCTGACCCTTTTCCGAAGAAAACCAGGGTTGAAGCCATTTATCTAATCCGCCCGTATTTTGGATATAGGACCGCAGTAGAGTTTCGTCAAATAAAAAGCTAGAACTCGGAGGAATCTTACGCAGACCCTCACGCAAATTCTTGTTTGAAATCTCACTAAGGATACGCTCCCTACGAGTTTCAATGTATTCCGCCCGTTTCCCGCACACTAATTGCATAATCTCCTCACTAATTTTATGAAACTTAGACGAGGGTAGGAAAAACTCAGATATTTTATCGTAAATACCTGAAGGCGACAACGTACTGTCAGGTAAAGCTGTCCAATCAATAAACTGCTGCAAACAATGATTGAGGACCTCCCGCTGAGAGATCAATGCATTGCATAAAGCAGCTATCAATCTTTCAGAACTTGCTACGTAATCTTTGCCTTTAATAAATTGTCTGAGATCATCATTAATTTGTAGCTCGACAAAGCCAGGCGCGGCGTTATGGATTTTTAACACATCATTATACCGTACATCTTTCCAAGCTGTGTCACCGAATCTTTGTAAAACCTCGAGCCGCTGTAAATGTTCTGGATTAGCTTTAGGTACTTTAGGTTCTTTAGAGGACGTATTGACAACACCCAAATTTAAACGAGGAATGTTATTAACTAAGCTCTCATGAACATTCGCAGGTCGTGTTAAATTAAAGTTTAAACATGACGTGCTAGGCCCCGGTACTGGCTCTGATACGGTTAACCCACTCGCTTGAACATCACTTATTGCCGTTACACTTTTGTTAGCAGTAATGTTTGATGCACACATATTTTGCATTAAAATATTGGTCAAAATAGATACTTGATTGACAAGATTGTTTATGTCTGAAACAGACTCACCCGTTTTCCGCCTTTTTACCTCTGAATCGCATGAGTCAGATTGCGAGGAACTCGAACTTCCACTCGAATGCAGGCGCTTGCGACCAGATGAAGGCATTTGCATGCCTACCTCCATTTCATCAGGATTATCCTGATCAAGGCTTACACGACTGCACTGATTATGATCACTCATCACTCGCTTTTTTTTTTTTTTTTTTTTTTTTTTTTTTTTTTTTTTTTTTTTTTTTTTTTTTTTAAACACTATTTAAAAATGATAATGCTTTAAGACACAACACAAAGTCACTTTTCCACTTTTATTTTAATTTTTAATGTTATATTATTATTCACTTTTTAACACTTATTAAGAAACGATGTTACTCGATCGGGAAATAACGACGCTATGAGGTAAGAACGTTCGGCTTTGGCGCCCTGCCACCTGGGACCACGTGATTACAAGCAAGGCGTTGATTGGTCGAAAATATCAAGAGGAAGTCGTCAGTGATTGGCTAATAAACGGGAAGTATACAACGCCCTCTCACAGATGCTGTGCATCGTCACATCCCAAATAATTGTTGATTTTAATTCTAAACATATTTACAAAAAAATTGAATAATCGTCGAGAGGCTGGGAACCAAAAATCAAAATAAATCCGCGAAATAATCCGAAAAGATAGTTTTATTTAAAATGTCAAATATTCGCGTTAATCTAAGAAAGTCTTATGTTTGAAATTGTTTTAAATTTTTAATTTGAAATACTTAAAATCCGAATAAATATATAAAATCCGAAATTAATTGCGCTCATATTACATAACCGAAAATATTACCCATGTATGCGTTTTATATTTAAAAAAATAGTTTTTTTTTTTAAATCAGAGATTTTTTTAAGTTGCGTTGCAGATTAAATATATTTGTAATAGACTGCGTATTTATATGTTATGATTTTTTAGTATTTACTTAAATATAATATTATTATTGTATGAAATTATGTACTGCCTTTTTTATTCGCGTTTTAGAAGGATAAGTTAAAACGTTTTTTTTTTTAATTTAGGATTAAACTCGTAGAATTTAGGAATGTATCTCTTTTATATGATTATTTGTATTATGCCTATAGCTAATAAATGTATGGAAAATGATTTTTTTTCTTTTTATTATAAAAACCCATAACACTAAATAATTGAATTTCTTAATATGAGATCTTTATATTTTTAATAGAGTTTAAAAAATAATAATAACGTGGTCTTTATGTTATCTCTATTAAAAAAACAATTTTTTTAGTGTTTTTGTTTTTTTTTAATTATTACAATAATTAATGAATGTTTGTTTTTATAATCTATACATATAATAAAATTCTAACTAAGATTATCGATACAGAGGTCCAATCTATAGTTTTTAGAATTTTTGTCAGTCTGTCTGTCTTTGGCCGTATTACGAGAAAACCACTGGATAGATTTTGATGAAATTTGGTATGATGATAGCTGGTTATCCGGATCAACATACAAGATACTGTTTACTGCGGGAAAATATCTCATCACTAAGAAATCTATACTAAATCTTAAAACGTAACTAGGGACCAACCCGAGCGGAGCAAGAGTGAGTGTGGGTGAGGGTGAGGGAGAGTATATTGTAAAATAATAATAATAATAAATACTCTTTATTGTACACCCACAAAAGAAAAATTGTACAAGAAAAATATAAAAAGAGCTATGTACAAGAGGCGGCCTTATCGCTAAAACGGCGATCTCTTCCAGGCAACCTTAAGGTGTTGGAATTGACAAACTGTAAGAGGGAAGGGGTGTGAACAATATTTTAGAAAAACAAAAACAGAAATAATAGTAATAATACAACAACAACAGTAATTTATTCTATAATACTATAAATAGATTTACATATCAAAATACATACCTACATGTAATAAATACATACATATGTACATAATTATAATACTATAATAGTGAAACACTTTTCCTGATTTAATCGTTATATTGTCAGTAATTAATAAAATTTATACACACAAGAGAAAATCATACGTCCCGCCCGAACGTCAAATATATTCGCCGTCATACTTTCCCTGCCCGCCCGGCACCTGCGTAGACGAACACCACAGAGGTTGTACGAAGGCACTTGATGTCTTCGACTGAGCTAGCGGCGCGTAATATTATATTATGTTTTTTAAACACATTTGGCACGTGTGACACGTTTGGCTCAGTTTGTAGTGAACCTACTTGCTGTGCCTGCGGTCGCGGGTTCGAGTCCTGCTGGAGGCATTCATTTGTGTGGCACGAATGATTGTACTCCAGTCATGGGTGTTTATATTTATAATATGTATGTATATAAAGTTATATATGTATAGTGTATCAACTATCTGGTATCCATAACACAGGCCTCGTAGCTTACCATGGAACTAGATGGTGCTGTGTGTTAATGTACCAACATATTTATTTATTTATTTATTTAAATATATTTTTAAGGTATTCAATGTTAAGTATGTGTAATTAATGTTAAAGTAACAACTGTTTGTTTATAGTTTTAAGTTTTCACTTCTGTCGGCGGTCCTCGTGACTGCTTTTTTTAATTTTTTGATATTTAACATCTATAGGCGCGCCTTGGCAATAAAAACGACTCGTGGTGTGACGGCAAATGTTGGCGTGACGCTGTCTTGCAATCATGCCTCTTCTATGCCACATATTATTATTATTATTGTTATTATTATAATTTAAATAAAAAATAAATAAATTGATTTTATTAACGAAATTATTTTTTCTTCATTTTACTCCATATTTCGTTATAGGTATTTATTAATTATAAATTCTAATATTGACATAGATGTTTCACATCTGCCGGGCGTCCCGTGACGGACAACTTTTTAATTTTATTTATTAACATTTATTTATTTTTGTATACTGTTTTAAAAATTTATATATTATTTTAAAATTGTTTGGTTTCATGTTTAGTTCTATGACACTGTCTAAATTTTTCCTTAGTCTGAGTTATAGATATATCTATCTAATCTAATACCTCTAAACAAACAATTCTTGTATATTTATTTATTTATTTATACCGGCGATCTCGGAAACGGGTCTAACGATTTCGCTGAAATTAAACATGTGAGGGTTTTCGGGGGCGAAAAATCGAGCTACAGTAGTCTCATGTCTGGGAAAACGCGTGTTTTCGAGTTTTCATGCGGTTTTCTTTCGCATTATTCCACACAAAATATTATTGATAATTTCGTACGCTCGGGCATAAGCATCGTGGTCCAGTGTTCGAATTCCAGTTGGCTACAAAGTTTTCCTTTTGTTTTTTTTCTTGTATTTATTCAAGTTTTTAGGTTTTTTTATCTAAAAAATACGATATAACAAAAAAGAACTCCCAGATACTAATATAAATATATCCCACAGGTGTACCAGAATCGAAATACTGTAAGTAATTTTTAAATAATAATCAATAAATTTTAAATTTTACATAAGTGTTAATTTTATGTTGGTATATTAAAATCTTATTTAAAATTAAAATAAAATGACATATTATTATTTAATAAATAAATAGTATATAAAAATAAAAACTTCACAATAATTTAAAAGGTATTTATTTTTTCATTATTTCAAATTTAATATACAGACAGACATGTTATTTTAATAACAAATACCTAACCACAAAAAGCTTCAATTCCATTATAATTTTTTTTAGAGCCATATTTTTTTTCTTTTTTTTACTCTCCATTTTTCTAAAAGGCAATGAAACGAAACACATACAGCTCCCTAAGTATTTATTTAAAAAAAACTTAGTGAAATGCTTTACCCGCCAAAGTCCCATACAAATTAATAGCAAGCGAGACGCTTAGAAAGAATATTTAATGCACCACGGAACAGGGATTCGTAGTTCTAAAGACAACAATTCCACACAAAATATACACAGGACGATTAAAAAACGTTATTTGAGAAAAAAAAAATAAGAAAAAAATCTCAATTTTTTCCAATTTTCTTTCATTTTTATTAAAAAAAAAATTGTTGTCTCCAAAAATTACAGCTGACAAATAACTATAGCTTATGTTAAAATAACATTAAATCTAAAAGAGCAGCGCAAACCAATCGGCTGATCTTTTACATTTGTGAAATGAAAATTTGGATTAAGGTTTAAACTGGTTGATAAAAAAAAAAACGAAAAATCGCACATTTTTTGTGAAAAAAAAAACTATTATTTACTCTAAAAAAGACTTAATGGCAGTATATGTTTATTTTATCATCAAATTTTACACATATTTATAATTTTAAAAGAACTAATATTCGAAATTACCTATTATTTTTTCCCAAAAAAAAAAATAATAATTTCCAGTTGAAACCTACACAAAGATCCCATACTCTTTACAATTTGTACTTTATATCCAAAAATGGTTGATTTTTTATATTATCTTAACTTTAAACTATCTTATTTTATACATAAATATCTAAACATATATTACAAAAAAATAATTATAATTACTTATTGCAAGAGACATCTGACGACATCTTTCAAAACTCCGACGATCTATCAAGCGTTAGTACACGAAAACCCTAAACTAAACAAAAATGGAATATTTTTTAATCTATCACATTTTTTATTTATAAACTGTGTTAAGAAAAAAAAAATAGAAAAATCTATTTTTTTTTGTTTGCTTTAATTTTTTTTTCGTTCTAAATACAACATTTTAATAGGTTTTATTCCCACTTTAGCCATCAAAGTGGCATTCAATGGTGAAAAAGTTAGTATTTTTTGTTTCTTTCTAACAGTAAAATCAGTTTTCGTATATATTTTAATTGAAAAATCAAATGAAAGTACATATAAATGATATTTTTTTTAATTATTTTAAATTACAAAAGCACATTTAGTTTGTTTTAAATAATAAAATACCATATAATATGTAATCTCATATATTTTTCGATTAAAGTAAAAATTCAGCTAAAACAAATTCTTTTAGCGAAATGGGCATAACTCAAAATTTCCTACGAAACGTCCGTTTGATCTTTTTCATTGCATATAACTCGAAAATTAAGTTATGACAAAACCAGTGCTTTTTTAATCAATCGATTTAAATATAAACCGCCAGCGGCAAGAAAAAAAAGAAAAAAAAAACTTAATTTCCGAGCTGAGTTTCCATAAATAAATAACAGTATGGAAAAATCCGTACATTATTTCAAAAAACAATAATTTAATCACACTTATATGCTGAAATCAAACAACTCAGCATGAATATTTTTGCGTTTGCTGAAATTGGAAAACTCAGCAGAAATATTTCTTGTTTGTAAATTTATTGTATAATCATATAACTCGATATAAGTAATATACGTCTGTGTGTAAAGGTCACTGCTCATAGTTTTTAGCTTTCCTGTCCATTTCGTCGTCGGACGAACGGTTCATTGGGTGATCTGTGGAGAAAATAAAAAAAAAAGCGTTAATAAAAACAAGTGTGTGTATGTATGTACGTTATGTACGCACGTAAGAAGTTATACATCTTTGGCGTAACAGAATAAAAATAGCTAAAGATTTCATCCCGTATGTCACAACTCTCTGTTTGTAAAAGGAATGCAGCTAACTTCATTATGTCGCTTTTTGGCTGTCGGTGCGCGCGCGCATCGTAAAAATTTTACTCTCATATTTCTTTCCAAACATCCCAAAAGAAGTATAACTTCAATAATAATAAAGTAATATTATTTGTTAACGTTAGATTTTTTGTATTTAAAAATGTCATTTTACTGTCGGCATTTCAAAGGATATCTAAGTTAAAAAAATACAATTACATAATTCTACAGATCAATATTTATCGTTACAAACAACAATGATTCCTAAATTTCAAATTGTCACTCCTTTATTTACTTTTTTTATACAAAAAGAAAAAAAAAACATCCCCTAAGCATAAAAAAGTGCATTTTTTTCCTATAACTTCAACAAAAACCCAAAAAAAAGCGATTAAATATCAAAAATAATAGCAAAACCATTACCGTGATGCATTTTCGGGACCAACACTACATTCCCGTCGGCCGCCTGTTGTAGGGAGAATTGAGTGGACGAGAGAGGCCGGCCTTCGGGGTCGCGTAAGTTCTGGAACAAGTTTTTTTTAATTAAAAAAAAATATAATTAAGATAAATAAAAATATTAAAAATAAAACAAATCAAACATTTTTTAAAATTCTCTTCTAATATAGCCATATATGTTACCAGCGACTCACGCTCGCTTCGCTCGGGTGCGTCCCTAGACACGTTTTAATTTTTTTAAACGAAACCCTAATTCTTTTTCTAAAATAAAAGTAGCCTAAGTTACTCCTTATAATATCAGCTATCTGCCAGTGAAAGTCCCGTTAAAATTGGTCCAGCCGTTTCAGAGATTATCCGGAACGAACAGACAGACACACAGACAAACATTTTAAAAATTGTGTTTTTCTTATAAGTACCGTATATAATTCCATATGCATTTAGTATAAAGCTGTCATTTTGACATCACAAACAGACACTTCAATTTTATTTATCTGTATAGATGTATAGATTTATTGTCAACTTTAAAATATATGAATTCATTTACTGTATTTGAGACTAAACTATCGGATCATATTACAAAATATAACTTCTAATAGTAAAAAAAAATAATTCAATAAATATGTCGGTACATCAACACACAGCACCGTCTAGTCCCATGGTAAGCTACGAGGCCTGTGTTATGGATACCAGATAGTTGATACACTACACATATACAACTTTAAATACATACATATTAAAGCCATGTACAAAACTAACCTGGAACACGTGTCTGTACAACGCGGCAAACCTCTCCTTGACCCTCTGCCTCTCGGCGAGGAGGGCGTGGTGGTCCCTCTGCGTGCGAGCCTTGCGGTCCCGCACCGTGCGCACTTCGTCCGCGAGAGACGTGATTTGGTCCAGCTTGCGTTTGCGACAGTTCTGTGCTGCCACCTGTTGGGGGATTGGAGTATTTGTTGACAAATGTTTGTCCGTTTGTTGGTGTGAAAACTTGTATAGGCAGGTGTGTTTGTATGGGGAGTGAATCCATGTGAGTCGTCATCGACATGGTCACGTGACGTGTCGACGCTAACACTCGGAGCGCCGACAGATGTCACACACAACCAGATGGAAACAGTTTTAATTTACACATTTTAATTTAAGATCGAACGATTAATTTGAATATCCAAAAGTAACAACTGTTTGTTTATAGTTTTAAGTTTTCACTTCTGTCGGCGGTCCTCGTGACTGCTTTTTTTTGTTGAAATGAAACTTCTTTATCTCGTATTTATGCTTGCATGTGTGTATGTATGTATGTGTATCGATATATCTCACCTTATTCTTCCCCCTTCGCCGTATGTCCCTAATAAGAGAGAGCTGCGCTTCACTCAGGTCGTGTTTGGAGAGACGCTCGTTGAATTCATCCATCGGCAAATTTATAATATCTTGAACATCTAATGGTATACCTTAAAAAAAATACATAAAAAATCATTTTTCTGAATTCTAAACATACTAGCTAGATACGTTTTAATTTTTTCGAGCGAAACCCTAATTCTTTTTCATAAAATAAAAGTAGCCTAAGTTACTCCTTATAATATCAGCTTTCTGTCAATGAAAGTCCCGTTAAAATTGGTCCAGCCGTTTCGGAGATTAGCCGGAACAAACAGATAGACAGATAAAAATTTAAAAAATTGTGTTTTTCTTATAATTACCGTATATATGTAATTAACCAAAAAGAAGTTAGCGTGTGAATATTTTTTTTTGTATTCTGTTATATGCTAATAAATTGCTCTTAAAATGCTCCTCCGAAATCTGCAATTGCTCCACGTCTAAAGTGATTAGTTAATTAATAATAATTTTTTAAAAAAATTGCTTACTCAAAAATTAAATTCGCTATAACACGAGAAATAATCATTTTTTTTCCAAAGTTTTTTGCTCAAAAAATTGCTCTTTAAATGTTCTTTCGAAATATGCAATTGCTCCACTTCTAAAGTGATAAGTTAATTAATAATTATTTTAAAAAAAAATTGCTTACTCAAAAATTAAATTCGCTATAACACGAGAAATAATCATTTTTTTATCAAAGTTTTTTGCTCAAAAAATTGCTCTTTAAATGCTCTTTCGAAATATGTAATTGCTCCACGTCTAAAGTGATTAGTTAATTAATAATGATTTTTAAAATAAATTGCTTACTCAAAAATTAAATTCGCTATAACACGAGAAATAATCATTTTTTACCAAAGTATTTTTGCTCCAAAATTGCTCTTTAAATGCTCTTTCGAAATATGCAATTGCTCCCCTTCTAAAGTAATTATTTAGTTAAATATATTTTTTTTTAAATTGCTTACTCAAAAATTAAATTCGCTATAACACGAGAAATAATCATTTTTTTTCCAAAGTTTTTTGCTCAAAAAATTGCTCTTTAAATGTTCTTTCGAAATATGCAATTGCTCCACTTCTAAAGTGATAAGTTAATTAATAATTATTTTAAAAAAAAATTGCTTACTCAAAAATTAAATTCGCTATAACACGAGAAATAATCATTTTTTTATCAAAGTTTTTTGCTCAAAAAATTGCTCTTTAAATGCTCTTTCGAAATATGTAATTGCTCCACGTCTAAAGTGATTAGTTAATTAATAATGATTTTTAAAATAAATTGCTTACTCAAAAATTAAATTCGCTATAACACGAGAAATAATCATTTTTTACCAAAGTATTTTTGCTCCAAAATTGCTCTTTAAATGCTCTTTCGAAATATGCAATTGCTCCCCTTCTAAAGTAATTATTTAGTTAAATATATTTTTTTTTAAATTGCTTACTCAAAAATTAAATTCGCTATAACACGAGAAATAATCATTTTTTTACCAAAGTTTTTTTGCTCAAAAAATTGCTCTTTAAATGCTCTTTCGAAATCTGCAATTGCTCTACATCTAAAGTGATAAGTTAATTAATAATTATTTAAAAAAAAAATGCTTACTCAAAAATTAAATTCGCTATAACACAAGAAATAATCATTTTTTACCAAAGTTTTTTTGCTCAAAAAATTGCTCTTAAAATGCTCCTCCAAAATCTGCAATTGCTCCACGTCTAAAGTGATTATTTAATTAATTATCATTTTTTAAAACATTTGACAGGCATCAAAATAAGCGATCGCCACAGACAACGGGTCACTATGCTTGGAGCAATTGCAGATTTCGGAGGAGCATTTAAAGAGCAATTTCTTAAGCAAGAAATTTTAATGAAAAGCGATTATTTCTCGTTTTATAGTGAATTTAATTTTTGAGTAAGAAATTAAAAGAAATATATTATGAATTAAATAATCATTTTAGACATGGAGCAATTACAAATTTCGGAGGAGCATTTAGAGAGCAATCTTTTAAGCAAAAAAACTTTAATAAAAAGTGATTATTTCTCGTTTTATAGTAAATTTAATTTTTGAGCAAGAAATTTGAAAAAAAATAAAAACATAAATAATCACTTTAGACGGGGAGCAATTGCATATTTCGAAAGAGCATTTAAAGACCAATTTTTTGAGTAAAAAACTTTGGTAAAAAAATGATTATTTCTCGTGTTATAGCGAATTTAATTTTTGAGTAAGCAATTTTTTTTTAAATAATTATTAATTAACTTATCACTTTAGATGTGGAGCAATTGCATATTTCGAAAGAGCATTTAAAGAGCAATTTTTTGAGCAAAAAACTTTGGTAAAAAAATGATTATTTCTCGTGTCATAGCGAATTTAATTTTTGAGTAAGCAATTTTTTTTAAAAATTATTATTAATTAACTAATCACTTTAGACGTGGAGCAATTGCAGATTTCGGAGGAGCATTTTAAGAGCAATTTATTAGCATATAACAGAATACAAAAAAAAATATTCACACGCTAACTTCTTTCTGGTATATAATTCCATATACATTTAGTGTAAAGCTGTTATTTTGACATTACAAACAGACACTTCAATTTTATTTATCTGTATAGATAAGAATGCGAGAAAAATATGTCTGTACACTGAAAAAAAAAAATGTTTTTGACTAACTATCGTAGTGCTGATTTGATCATCTTCGAGAGACATACGAAGTATATTTGAGAATCAAGCAAACTTGTGATTTTTGATTTATAATTATACGAATGTCTCGAACGAAGCTGATTACAATCCCACCCTGCCAGTAATTTAAAAAAAACCCATGATCAATCGAAAAAATAAGCTCTGAATAATGACATGTGAAACAAAATGGTGTGGTGAGATGTCGCTAAAGAACTAATTCAAAAAAGGGAACTTTTTTCTTTTTAAGAGTAAAACCCTTTAATAAAAAAATAACTTTAAAAGTGTGATTGAGTCAGCATCAATCTGGCATACTGCTGCAAAGTCTCATCAGAACGTATCAAACGTGCCCGCACTCTATGGTGTAACCAGTAGCCATTGAAGAGTTCCACCATCAGCTCCTGAGACCAGCATCAGGTCAGGGAGGTTTAAAGTCGATACGACAGATAAGAAAAAATTGTACTTTAGATTAGATTTTAGATTTACGCGAATATTTGACACTTTAAATAAAACCATCCAAGCCATTTGAGACGTCAAAAACATTAGATTTCTTTTTTTATTTTATTTTTTTTTTAACAAAAAAGCAAAATTAATCCCCAAAAAATACGAAAAAACAGTTTTATTTAATAAGAGAAATTATTAGTTAAAATCTATCCAAAATCTCCAGTGAAGCAAAAAAAAAAAACATGTCTTACAAATGTTATAAGTTAAGTACATAATAAGTTATATAATATAATAATATTACAATTTATTTAAATTAAAATCGTTAAAAATATTCTTTAAATTTATGTTTGTACATTTTTGTGTTATTTTATTACAAATTACACAAAAAAAAACCATAAAAGAAAATTACATATCTGTACATTTTGTGCATATTTTATTTGTGTGATTTTGAGATATAATAGGTTTTTTTTGTTTCTTTGTTTTTGTGTTTTTTTGTTTATTTCGCATATCACAAGAACACTCTTGAATGTATTTAAATAAAGATTTTTATTATTCGAATTATTTACATACATATATACATATATTTCATTTATATATAGTAGTTTTTTTTAGTAAAAAGAAATGTGTATACATATGTACATATATTTTATTTATATATAGTGGATTATATAATAAAAAGAAAGATATATTCACAAATTATTAAAATTGTACAAATTAAATTGTAATTTTGTTTCTATATCAGAGGTCGCGGATTCGAGTTCAGCGTGATCAATAATCTACACAAGCCATATAAGTATTAAAAATAACAAGTGTCCGTCCAGCGGTCGGAATTCCACCAAAATCATTATTGAAATTTTGAGAAAAACATATATGGATAGAATTTACCTATGTATATAAAAAAATCTGTTTTTAATTTTGTTTATCGATAACACTAAAGCTCGTCAATAGCTACTAAACAAAAATAAAAAGAAAATCGTTTGACAAACAGAAGAGAATATATATATATATATATATATATATATATATATATATATATATATATATATATATGTATGTATGTATGTATGTACACTCACCGAGTGCCTTGGCGCGCTTCTCGTCCCGCGTGAGATGCCCCGCGACGCTCCCCGCGTCCGACGTACTGCCGTCTGTGAGACGGCGTACTAAAACGCAACTCATTAATAAAAAAAATAATATATGTATGTACATATGTATTATAATAATACTATAATACATTCTTAGATTTCCGCGAATATTTATCATTTTAAATAAAACTGTCTTTTCGGATTATTTCGCGGATTTATTTTGATTTTTGGCTCCCGACGTTTCGGATGCTTTACAGCAATCATCGTCACGGGAGAGACTTCTCCTTTGGAAGTGTTATTTTAACGAGACGTCAGTTCTCTTATGTCATCAATAGATGGCGCTGTTCAAATAATATTGAAACAAAAAAAAACATTGTTCTCTCTGGCAAATACAACTAAGTTAATATTTTGTAAAAAAAAATGTTTGTGTAATTCAACGACAATGACACGTATGGCTCAGTTTGTAGTGACCCTACTTGCTGTGCCAGCGGTGGCGGGTTCGAATCCCGCTGGAGGCATTCATTTGTGTGATGAGCACGAATGTTTGTACTCCAGTCATGGGTGTTTTCATTTATAATATGTATGTATTTAAAGTTATATATGTGTAGTGTATCAACTATCCGGTATCCATAACACAGGCCTCGTAGCTTACCATGGAACTAGATGGTGTTGTGTTAATGTACCAACATATTTATTATTTATTTATTTAAATTGTGTGTTAGTTTAAATTAGTGTACTACAAAATATTCAGTCATTGTATGTATTTTTTTTATAGATACTTAGGTAAAACTCGCTAAGTCCTAAATAGTACTATTTTATCCTTAGACGTATTAAAGGTTTCAAATTGAAACGTAACCAAATGTTCTATTTAACGTTATAATGTTTATTATTTTTAATCTATCCCAATAAAATAAGCACAAAAACACTTAATAAAGAAATAAAAAAAATTATAATTCAAAGAAAAAAAAAACAAAGTTAAAACATTTGAAAAAAAAATGATAAATTTGGAAAAATCAAGACTTTAGGTAAAATTTTGAAAAACTAGGTAAAATTTTGAAAAACTTTAGGTAAAAATTTGAAAAAAACGCCACTCTTACCTCGTTTATCTCGTGTATGTTGCCTTGCTTCAGCGGGTGGTAAGGGAGCACTGTATGTGTGGTTGTGTCGCACTCTATCCCCGGAACCGAACCCGAAACGAGGGGGGCTCACTGATGGCACTGTGTTCTGTTGATAGACGAGAGAATAAAATCGATTTTTAGTATCGATTATTTAAAAAAAATCGATTAGGGGACTAAGTTAAGTATTTTAAAAAGTATTTTATTTTTAATAAATAAAAATTGATATATAAAGTTTAAAAAAACCTTTGAAGACTTCGAAGATTCTCAAATTCTAAATTACAAAATTATTTTTCTACACAAACATACATACATACAGAATAATTTATATTTCAATAATCTAAAAAAAACACTGTTGAGTTAAAAACTGAAATAAGCATTCCTAAACCCTTTCAAGATATTTTTATACATTAATTATGACGACTTACCGGTAAAAGGGCGTGGCTGGAGTGCGGCGTGTTAAGATCAATGGCGGGCTGTAGCGTGGTCACGTGCGGTACGATCTGGTGACGGGATGGATATTCCACTGAAAATAGGGGAAATGTCAAAAAAAAACGGAAATATATATTTATAGATAAGTATATCATCCATTCAGGCAATGGTAGTGCAGTGGTAACGCGTTCGCTTGGGAAACCGAGTGAAGCGGGTTCAAATCCCGGGTCACGTATTTCTGATATTTTCATATGCGAATAATTTCCAACATGATCACCCCTTGTGTTACGGTGAAGGAGAACATCGTGAGGAAACCTGCATGTCTGAGAGAACCTAGCAAGTTCTCAAAAGACATGTGAGAGAGGAGGTGCGAGATGGCGCTCCCGACTGACATACTTACTTTTAAATAACTTTAGGCTTAACAAGTATTACTGTAACTTGTCATGACATGGCACTTCAGTGCTTTAAATTGAAAACTAAAATCAAGTTTTCATGGTGAATTGCACCATGAAAATTGGTACTTTTAACAGCCCTCGTATTTATCCGGAATTTTTGCATCTTCGTAAATACCAAAGGCAAACTTTACCTATGGATTTTTACACTGTAGTATTACTATGCTGAGATTATTGGAAAGCGGTATTTTGGACCTAAAATGTAACTTAAAACATATAGAAAACTCACCGTTATGCATTTGCATGTTTTCGTGGTACGTTTGCTCGCACTCGTACTTGACCACTGGGGGTCGAGGGACGAGGGGCTCGAGGGTTGGGGGGGTGGTTTGTTCCTATGGGAAAATAGAAATAAGAAAAAAATAAGTATAAATTTTGAGATATTTCTTTATGTGTATCGTCAATTTTTTTTTAAACTTGTACATGCTATTTATAAAATTCGAAAAATATTTCAAATTCCTTTTTTGAACTGCGATCATCTGCTTAATAAATATATATTGTTGTTGTTGGGATATTAAATCACAGCACCATCTAGTCCCATGGTAAGCTACGAGGCTTGTGTTATGGATACCACATAGTTGATACACTACACGTATATAACTTTAAATACATACATATTATAAATATAGACACCCATGACTGGAGTACAAACATTCGTGTTCATCATACAAATGAATGCCCCCAGCGGGACTCGAACCCGCGACCGCTGGCACAGCAAGTAGGGTCACTACAAACTGAGCCAAACGCGTCGTTTAAATGAATCAGAATATCTCTAACTGAAAGACAATGCACAGCCTGAACGCGTAAAAAAATTAAAAGCGAACCTAAAAATATACAATACATAAGAAGTTAAGAAGAAGAAACAGAAAGAAGAAGATAAAAGAAGAATAACATACCTGGAAGCATCTCTTTCCGAACATATGATGTTTCTTTTGAGGAGCGTGAGACGCGCGGTCTCTTCCATACGCGCCTTCATAAGGTCGGAACTTCGAACTGGAAGTAATAGTTCATATGCTTAATAATGCTAGTCTATACATATAATAAAATTCTGAGTCGAATCTGTACATTAAATATTTTTTGGAAAATCTTATTGAAATAGTCATTATTATCGATACATAGGGCGAATCTATTGCTTTTAGAATTTTTGTCTATCTGTCTGTCTGTTACTGCATCACGAAAAAACCACTGGAGGGATTTTGATGAAATTTGGTATTATGATAGCTGGTTATCCGGGTCAAAGTATAGGATACTTTTTACTGCGGGAAAATATTTCATCTTTGAGTAATCTATACTAAACGTTAAAACGTAAGTAGGGACGAACCCGAACGAAGCGAGAGTCAGCCGCAGAGATCAAAATAATTATATTTACATTTTGTGATAAATTATAAAAGAAATACAACACATTACAATCTATGATGGCATATGATTTTTAAAAAATTATGAATTAATTTTCAAAATTGGTAAAAAACTAGAAATTTTTCATACCTATGGAACTCTTGGGCTGAATCGCTTCCATCGCACCACTCTCCGTCGGATAGAGACGGAACTCTCTCAGAGCCCATTGACGAAACGGCGCTGTCGGACGCCGAATCTCTTTCTGCGATATGCGAAATAAAAAAAAAATAATTAAATAGTCATTACTAATTTTGAAATGTATTCCGCCCTTTTTAATGTCGCACTGCTGGAGTTGGGTTTTCCTTCAATATGAGGGGGATCAGTCCACCACGCTGGTCAAGTGCGGGTTGACGGACCGAGATGTCTTTCGAAAACTTGCTAGGTTTTCTCAGATATACAAGTTTCCTCACGATATTCTCCTTCACCGTAGGGCAAGTGGTAATCTACCACTGGGCTACCACTGTCTTTTTAATTTAAATATTGAAATAACAATTGAAAATAAATCATAAACCCACAATTATTTCGAAACGTAAAATTTTGAAAATTTCAAAATTTTATCCTTGTTTTTTTAATAATTTAATAGCCCTTACACATCAGTACTTATGAATATGAAAACTTAACTATCCATTTAAAAATTTTAAAATTTTACTCTATATTCCATTTTAAAAATTTGACAACTCACCGTTCGTCATCGGCATTTGCGTGTGGTTGTGTGCCACATGCGTCGCCGACGCACCGTCCAGCATACGCATTGTGTACATGCCTGGAAATAATTTAGTCGTTAAATTTCCTTATTTATTATCCAACTAGCAGATCCTGCGGCTTCGCTCGCGATCAAACTAGCAATAAAAGAAAATACGAAATTTCATGCAAATATGTCCAAGGAGTAAAAAGTTCCATACAAACTTTTATCCCCTATTTCACCCCCTTGGGGGTTGAATTTTTAAAAATCCTTCCTTAGTGGATGCCTTCGTCATATGAGGAATACGTGTGCGAAATTTCAATTTGCTAGCCGTAACGGTTTGGCCTGTGCGTTGATACATCAGTCGATCACTTTTGCCTTTTATATAATAAGATAATATAAATCAGTTGAAATCTAAAATACACAACATTTGAAAGTACCAGAATGTGCTTTGTTAATAATGATAATACTAATCAAAACACAAAATATTTTCTCAATAATTTTGAAATAATTTTTTAATTAATGCTTTTGACCGTGATATGGCTGAAAACTGCTTTGTCATAATACAATGTGTACACTGCACATATTTATGGGATCTCATTAGAAAAGAGGAAAAGAATAATCCGAATATTAATCAATAGATGGTGCTATATGAATCAACTAGCGATTCACTCTCGCTTCGCTTCAGATTCGTCCCTAGACAAAAACTAATCTATCCCATGGGAACTGTAAATTTTTCCGGGATAACATATAGCCTTCCTCAATAAACGGGCTATTTAATGCAAACAGAGTTTTGCAAATCGGATTAGCAGTTCCTAAGATTAGCGTGTTCAAACAAAGAAACAAACAAACTCTGCCTCTTTATAATTAGTTTATATATATATATATATATATATATATATATATATATATATATATATATAAACTGTTTATCTGTACTTGAGATATGATGTGTCAGTTGTTAAGAGCTTTAAAAGATAGTCCACAAAACAAAAAATATATGTAATTAGATAATAACCGCTCATTACTAATTTAAAGTAATTAACAAATATCTGAAGATACAAAGGTTAAAATCGATAAGATATTATGCTATAAATAATAATTTAATCATAAAATAAAAAAAAAAATATCGAATATTGTATCTAATGATGACACGTTTGGCTCAGTTTGTAGTGACCCTACTTGCTGTACCAGCGGTCGCGGGTTCGAGTCCCGCTGGGGGCATTCATTTGTGTGATGAGCACGAATATTTGTACTCCAGTCATGGGTGTTTACATTTATATGTAATGTATCAACTATCTGGTATCCATAACACAGGCCTCGTAGCTTACTATGGAACTAGATGGTGCTGTGTGTTAATGTCCAAAAAAAAATTATGCAAGTGTGTGTGTACTGTGTATGCATTTGCAATCATCCCTCTTGTGGAAGAGTTGCAGTTTTACCATTTTTTTTAACTAGTGATTTGCCATCGCTTCGCTTGTTTCTTGTGCACTTTTTATAGACTACTAGCGACTCACCCTCGCTTCACTCGGGTCTGTCCCTAACTTACTTCCCCATACAAACTTTCATCCGCCTTTTCACCCCCTTAAGGGATGATTTCCGAGATAAAAACTATGCTATATCCTTCCCAAGGTCTCAAATTATTATCTTACCAAATTTCATCTTAATTGGTTCAGTAGTTTCGGAGCCTATTCGATGCAAACAACCAAACAAACAAACAATCAAATCTTTTCTCTTTATAATATTAGTATAGATTACTTTATAATTGTTTTTAACAAAAAAAGACACATCAATTCCATATTGTAAAGTAATATTCAATAATAGAAAATAAATCCACAAATGGTGATGTGATCAAGTAACATTTTTGAAGTCGGTCAATAAAGGCTTATCCCACTCAAGCACATTCGTAATTATAAAATTTAATAAGGATTCTAAAACGATTGTCGAGAAACATATTATATTACTAGCGACTCACCCTCGCTTCGTTCGGGTTCGTCCCTAGGTTGCTTCCCAAAACAAAATTAATTAATTAATTTGGTTTTAATTTTTTTTCGTGGGACCCTATTTTTTTTTCTAAAATAAAAGTAGCCTAAGTTACTTCTTATTTCATCAGCTATCTGCCAGTGCAAGTCCCGTCAAAATCGGTCCAGCCATTTCAGAGATTAGACGGAACAAACAGACAGACAGGCAAAAATTGTAAAAAAACGTTATTTTGGTATATGTACCGTGTATGCATCCATATGCATTTAGTAAAAAGCGGTTATTTTAATATTACAAACAGACACTCCAATTTTATTTATCTGTATAGATTTCCTTTTAATATTTAGACATTTCTAGGGAAACGAGATATGTATAAAGCTATCCCCCATGCGCATTATCTCTCAGTCCTTACGAAGCTTTCCCACTGGACTACCATGCGGACGCACGAATCACACTATAATATCTCCTACGGTCCGTCCGCCAACCCGCACTTGGCCAGCGTGGTGGACTATGGCCTGATCGCCCTCGTATTGAAGGGAGGCCCACCCCCCAGCAGTGGGACGTTAAAAGGGCTGAATACATCTCCTATGGCTACTCTTAATAAAATTAGTCGCTATCCGAAATCGTTCAAAACATTCTTACAATTGTATCATCTGTGACGTATAAAGTAGTAATTTAAAATCTTTCGATGAGTAATTATTATAAAAGCTTTTATTTGTATTCGATACTGCTCCTGATTATCGTCGCCTCTTATCTATAATATGATAATTTTGTAAAAAAAACATTGTAATTACGAAGGCAGTGATAGCCCAGTGGTAACGCGCTCGCTTGGAAAGTGAAGAGGGTTCAAATCCCGGGTCTCGCAAGTCGCACCTCTGATATTTTCATGTGCGAATCATTTCTAACATGGTTACCACTTGCCTTACGGTGAAGGAAAACATCGTGAGGAAACCTGCATGTCTGAGAGAACTTAGCAAGTTTTCGAAAGACATGCTCAGTCTGCCCGCACTTGGCCTGCGTGGTGGACAATGGCTTGATCCCCCTCATATTAAAAGGAGACCCATGCCCAACAGTGGGACGTTAAAAAGGGCTGAATACATACATCTCCCAATTTCAAATCAGAAAGTAATATTTTTTTCTTAATTAATAAACCAATACAATAAAATTATAGATACTCACACAAAATATTGCTTGACCTCAAATAGTAAAACTTCATTTAATCAAAATTTAAAAAAAAAATGTCACTCAACTCGCCAATTACAAAAACAACTTTCAATAGTAATGATAACTAAGGCATTTTGATAAAAAAATTCGACAGTCATGATGACAGATGAATTTCATTATTACACGTGATGTTTGTTTTCGCGTTATCTCGAAACAACTGATATATAAACTGATGTGTAGATATATATATATATATATATATATATATATATATATATATATATATATATACATATACGTAGTTGTATCCTCACGCTGCTAATCAGAATACTGTTATATACGTAAAAGTTTGTGTGTCTGTGCGTTTGTTACACCTTCATTGGATTTGAATGAATTTAGTACCTACACAGGTAGACCAGAACTCTAACATTGCCTGGGCACATTTTCCCCGGGATAGATAATATTCTATAAAATTATCTATACACTAGCGACTCACCCTCGCTTCGCTTCGGGTTCGTCCCTAGACTAAAACAAATCTATCCCACGGGAACCGTACATTTTTCCGGGATGATATATAGCCTAAAGCCTTCCTTAGTTAATGGACTATCTAATGCAAATAGAATTTTTAAAATCGGATTAGTAGTTCCTGAGATTAGCGCGTTCAACCAAACAAACAAGCAAATTCTTCAGCTTTATAATATTAGTATAGATATAATAAAATTCGAATCTGTACATTAAATATTTTTTGGAAAATCTTATTGAAATAGTCATTATTATCGATACAGAAGCCAAATTTATAGTTTTTATAATTTTTGTCTGTCTGTCTGTGACCGCATCACAAGAAAACCACTGGACAGATTTTGATGAAATTTGGTACGATGATAGTTAGTTATCCGGATCAACATATAGGATACTTTTTACTGCGGGAAAATATCTCTGAGAAATCTATACTAAACGTTAAAACGTAACTAGGGACGAACCCGAGCGCAGTAAAAGTGAATCATTAGTTTTGTATAAAAACGTTCTTTTACTTTTTTTTAATTCACAAATAGAAACACCGATTGGAGAGTAAGCAGTCTAAAAATTTTAATCGAAACTAAGTTTGGAAAACTCTGCCTCGATCTTGTTTTCCTCTAGTTATAAAATGTTTACAGCATCTTAATCATATTTAAACTAATTAGGTTTTCCCCTCATTGTCATTTACATTGTTCTAGTTATCATTAGTGTTGTAGTAAACTAGTTTTTGCGATGTAAGAATTACCTATACCTAAGGTAAAAATTTGAAAAAAATAGGTAAATGGGTAAAATTTTGAAATCTTGCTATTGAAATTTTAATTTCTTTTTGGAAGGGTGTATTTTTAAGCATTCTCATCACACATTGGAACTCACCATCATATAAATTGTAGTAGTTGTAATAATCAAGGTCTAGTCGAAATAGGGGGTTGAAATACGTCGGTACCGGATAAAAGGGGGGTGCATACGAGTAATGTGCGGACGTATGCATTTTTGTCGTAAATCCTTATTCAACGTCCTTCAATTATAAATATCTGCTGTGACAAAAATAATCTCTTATCTCCAAGACGAAGTGCGTCAGAAATTATCTACTGATGGAAAAGATAATATCTTCCTTCCCTTTCTAATTGAGAGTTATAAACCTCCTCTGACGTTTCACAATTGTAAAATCGTTCAAACAAACAAAACGACAGCTTAATATCAATGCAAATACGCCTTCATTGTACAGGCATTATTTAATACTAAAATAGACAGTATGGAAAAGTCTAGATGCCTCATTTTGAGCTGATATTTTTCCGATATTTGAATGACCAGAGGCAAAAGTTGTATCGTTTTAGGACAGCAACTGGCACTTTGGTAAGCGAATCGCAGGATATCCTTGGTCTTCTTAAAGCGCAGCAAGATGCACATAAGCAAGTACAACAGTCGTTAACGTGCACCTTTCTACTCTTCTTTGAACGTTGGTTCAAAAAGTATGTCATATGTAGGCTTTTGCGTTACTTTGAAGTAGAAAACACGACAAGTCTTCAAAAAAGTTTGTATAACACGAATTTCGGTCACAGACTAAATTTTGAGCACAAAGAGTTTCACTCGAAATCACCGAAACACAAAAAAAAAATCACTCCAAAAAATACTTCTTCACGAACAATCTGTATACGTATGAGAAAATTTCCATTTTGATCAAAAAATAATAATAAAAGAGGTCCTTTATCAAACGAATATTTTTAATCTGGGGGGGAAAAAATTAAAAAAAAATTGCCGAGCGCTATAAAACACCTTAGACACGAACGAGGCGAGATAAAATGTCATACAGCCTTATCGCGAAGACTAATTAAAGTGGCATAGAATAAATACGCTTATCATATTTTAAACTTAATATTTATTTAACGATTTCGCATAATCTCACAGATGCGTCCATTTGGTTTCGCATTGGTCACTCACTGGTGTTTTCTGCCTGACCTTATATACGTCGTTTATTGATAAGACGGTAAGTATGTTAATTCATCGATTCTAATCATATTGGGTTATATGTGTATATACATATCTATACAGATAAATAAAATTGAAATGTCTGTTTGTAATGTGAAAATAACAGTTTTATACTACATGCATATGGAATTACGAGTACATACCGTACTTATAAGAAAAACATATTTTTTTTAATTTTTTGTCTGTCTGTCTGTTTGTTCCGGCTAATCTTTTACACGGCTGGACCAATTTTAACGAGACTTTCACTGGCAGATAGCTGATATTATAAGAAGTAACTTAGGCTACTTTTATTTTAGAAAAAGAATTGGGGTTCCGCTCAAAATAATTAAAACGTACTTTGGGAAGAACCCGAGCGAAACGAGGGTGAGTCGCTAGTGATCAATCGAAACATGAACTAACCTTCATTCATAGCCATATCCATCAATTGTAGGTCTTCATCATTCAATATGGATTGAAGAAACCCGTCCTGGTTCGGTGGAGCCATTTCTGACGTGGAATTCTGTAGAAAATCGGACCAATATATATATATCTTATATATATATATATATATATATATATATATATATATATATATATATATAAACAATAATAATTATGAAAATGGGAAATTTTAAATAAAACTAACTTTTCGGATTTTTCATGGTCACGAGAGAGACCTTCTCCCGTGACCACGATTGCCCGCGAAAAAATCCGAAAAGATAGTTTTATTTAAAATGTCAAATATTCGCGTAAATCTACGAAAGTATTAAATATGGGAAAGTTTGTGCGTATGTTTGTTGCTCCTTCGCGCTGTAACGGCTGAACAGATTTGTATGAAATTCAGTACACAGATAGATGATAGATGAGCTGGAGTAACACATAGGGTACTGTCCAGAGACGACGTAAGTCGCTAAGTAATATATAAATATATATAACAGAATTCTTATTTCCGTCTGTTCATATGCTTGGGTCTCATAAAGATACTAATTTTGATGTTGATGTGGGTTTTAGCCGACTGGTATAAAAAGATGGTAATGCCTTTCAACTGTGGCAAGGAAATGTAGTGAAGTAGGTAGCTAGTAAGTAAGGAGTAAGAAAACGAGTGAAGTGGGTTCAAATCCCGGGTCTCGCACCTATGATATCCTCATGAGCCAATCATTTCCAATACTAACTCGTCTTAGGATAAAGAAAAACATCGCGAGGAAACCTGCATCTCTGAGAGAACCTAGCAAGTTGTCTGTAGACATGCTCAGTCCGCCCGCACTTGACCCGCGTGGTGGACTATAGCCTGATCCCACGCATTAAGAAAGGCCCACCCCCAGCAGTGGGATGTTAAAAAGGGCTGTATACATTTTAGAATACTATATGATATATGCTTACAATACCTGGTAATACACAGGCTCATGTTGCTGAGGATGATGAGCTGATTCCACTTTATAGGCATTCTCGATAGGGGCGGCAGCGCCTGTAACAAAATAGATAGCAACATACTTAACCTCTAATTTTTAACCCTCGAAGCAAAGGGGGGGGGGGGGGGGGGGGGGGGGGCATTTTATGAATTTAACGTGTGATGGGATGATATGTCGATCCGCGGGGGGCAGGGTGGACCCTCGGCAGTCGTCATTACATTACCTTAGGATGGACTACACGGATCCGGCGCACGCGCACGTTATCTCATCACTAATTATTGTAAATGTAATAAGTTGATTTGTTGCAAGAAAATTTGAAATTTTTTTGCCCAAACATCTGTTGTATCAGTCTGTGGCATCGTAGCGCCCAAATCGATGACCTGATTTTGATATAGTTTAGGTTCTAGGTAGTAAACGTACCTAGGGACGAAGCCCAGTGAAGCGAGTGTGAGCCGCTGGTACATAAATATTGTTAGGTTTAAAACGCTTTAAAACAAACGTACATTATATTTACTATAAACACTTGTTGTCCATTCTCAATTCTCAATTCTCAATGTAATAAGTATACGAACAGTTGCAAAATTAAAGTCATACAGAGCACACGCATTTTTATTTCATTCCGCTATCGAAAGGAAATTTCAACCTTAACGCAATCAACATATGGTCCTTCGAGCCGGATACCTACGGACCGACCCCGAGCGTCGTAGAACAAAAGGATTGCGATAAGAAGTGTACATCGGGCGACTTGACATCTAAGTTAAAACGCAAGCATTTATTACTCATTACGAACGATAATATTAGTTATTATTGCATTACATTTGTCTTCAAAAGTGAAAAAACTTGTCAAAAACACTCAAAATGTCTCAAGAACAAAACCAACTTCTTGCTGTGTTGGAAGATACGGCTAATTTATTGCAAAAAACACAAGTTAACTTGAAGAAATGTCCGAAGTCAAGATTAACTACGGGATATATAGAAGCACGAATGAAGATTATTAACGATTATTGGAATACATTCAAAACGGCTCACAGAGATTTAGTCAAAATTACGCCGAAAGAACAAAAGGGCAATTTACCTTATTTTCTTAACGAAGAATTTTTTATTTATGAAGATTTATATAACATACTACACGGCGACTTAAAGGATATGCTTTTAAAGTTATCGGCAAGTACATCGATGGAATCATCATTAAATTCAAGTTCGAGTAATTCTACCGCACAAAATAATCTCGTTCAATTACCTAAAATACAACTTCCAACATTCACCGGGACTTATGAAACATGGCCAGCATTTAGTGACTTATTTATTTCGTTGGTACATAGTAACACAAGTTTAAGCGATGTACAAAAATTACATTATTTGAAGACAAGTGTTGCCGCGGAAGCTGAATCGTTATTAAAACACATACAAGTTACATCAAATAATTATACATATGCATGGGATATTTTAAAAACAAGGTATGGAAATAAAAGATTAATTTTAAACAGTATTTTAAAGAGATTATTTAATCAAAGGAAATTAACAATGCAATCAGCTGTGCTTTTGAAAGGTTTATTGGACACAACTGTGGAATGTTTAAATAACCTTTCCAATATGAATATTTGTACGGACTCCTGGGATCCTGTAATTATACATCTTCTAGTTCAGAAGTTGGACCCGGAGACTCACAGAAGTTGGGAAGAGTACGCTTACAAGGAAGAATCAGAAGCTTTACCTACTTGGAATGAATTCAAAAAATTTTTAGAATCAAAGTTTCGTACCTTGGAATTAATGACTAACAGCATTACACAACATTCCACTCACCAAGCCAAACCTGGAATAAATCAACGTTCGTTTCATATTTCCACGCCAAGCACCTCAAGAACTTTTATCATATGCAATAATAACCATACGCTCGGTCACTGCAAAGAATTCACTAAGATGGAACCTACTGAAAGAAGTCAATATGTCATAAGCAAACGATTATGTTTCAACTGTCTGGTACCAGGGCATGAAGCCTCCAAGTGCAAGCTGCCATTGTCCTGTAAGATTTGTCATCGGCGTCATCATTCTCTACTACATGTCTCCAAGAACCTAGAACCTGCGGCCTCATCAAGCAAGTCACAAGTACAACCGCTTGTTTCACAACACGTAGTAGAAAAGCAAGAAGATATACAAATAAATTCAATGATTGCGTCACATTTAACAGCCAGACATGGAGTAGCTCTGCTAGCGACTGCAGTAGTGGAAGTAAGAAGCACTCAAGGATACACCATTCCATTACGAGCGCTAATAGACCAAGGTTCCCAAGCAACATTTATCAGCGAGAAGGCAACTCAACTCCTGAAACTCGAACGAAAACCAACAAAAGCAAATGTCATAGGTGTGGGCTCAACACGCACAGAAATCAAACATGTGGTGCAGTTCGAACTAAGATCACAATGGGACAACAACTTTAGACTACCGATACAAGCCTATGTGATGTCAAAACAGCTGACCACAAAATTACCCGCCAAAACAATAACCAAACAACCATGGCCACATCTCAAAGGACTCAACCTGGCTGATCCATCCTACTTCATGCCAGGGTCTATAGATTTACTCCTAGGGGTTAAGGCATATACTGAAATAATACAACAACAATATATCAAGGGTCCCCCAGGCACCCCATGTGCACAAAAGACTAGTCTGGGTTGGATACTTTTCGGAGACATTTGTTCACAACCACAAGAAAATACTTACACAGTAATGCATCATCAAATTGACGTAGAAGATATGCTCAAATCCATCTGGGAGGTAGAAGTAGATGTTGAAAGACAATTAACAAAAGATGAAAAGCTCTGCGAAAAAATTTATGAAGAAACAACAAATAGAAATAAAGAAGGAAGATATATCGTTAAATTACCTTTCAAAACAAATGAACCACTTTCACCTGAAGGGAATTCGAAGGAGATAGCTACACGAAGATTTTTACTACTAGAAAAGAGATTTAGGAAATCACCAGACCTGAAAAAAGAATACATAAAGGTTATAAAAGATTACATAGAACAAAATCATATTGAAATAATACCTGAAAGAGAAAGAAACATTAAGAAATCAGTATACTTACCGCATCACGCCGTCGTGCGCAATGATAAAGAAACAACTAAAACTCGCGTTGTCTTCGACGCATCCTGTAAAGGAAGTAATAACATATCACTAAACGATGAACTTTTGGTAGGTCCGCAACTGCAAGAAGATCTAAGAAATCTTTTGATGAGATGGCGCACCAAACAAGTTGGATTTGTAGCCGACATCCAACAAATGTATCGTCAAATTCTAGTAACGAAGAACGATGCTGATTACCAGAGAATCCTGTGGAGGCAAAATGAATATGATGATATACATGAATACAGACTTCTTCGCGTGACGTTTGGTACAGCTCCAGCTCCTTATTTGGCAGTTAAAACACTTCAACAAGTAGCTAAAGATGAAGGAAATTTGTGTCCATTAGCTGCTCAAGTAATCAAAGAAGACTTCTATATCGATGATCTTTTGTCTGGCGCTGACTCTACAGAAGAAGCTGTAACTATAGCCAATGAAATTTCAGACATCCTAGAGAAAGGTGGATTCCAACTGAAGAAATGGTCATCTAACAATATCAAATTTATACAGTCCATTGAAGAAAGTAAGAGATCTGCAAACCTTAAAATCGACCTAAATCTTGATGGGACGATAAAAGCATTGGGCATCGTGTGGAATTTGAATCATGACAGCTTCCAGTATAATGTAAATCTGCCACCAATAGGAAGCCATATAAGTAAACGAGTTATTTTATCTGACATTCAAAAACTGTTCGATCCACTTGGATGGCTCGCTCCAAGCACGGTTATGAGCAAAATACTAATACAAAAACTATGGCTTGAAAAGATAAACTGGGATGAAAAGGTTACTGAAACGCTAGAAAAAGAATGGAAGCAAATACGAACCGATTTTAAAAATGTAAATGAGATACAAATTGGAAGATGGCTTGGAACGACTAAGGCTAACAAAGAAAGTATTCAAATCCATGGATTCTGTGATGCATCAATGCGTGCTTATGCAGCTGTTGTTTACATTAGAACTGTAACACTAAATAGAAGCGTTGAAACAAAATTACTTGCTGCCAGAACACGAGTAGCACCGCTCAAGACTATATCGTTACCACGCTTAGAGCTTTGTGGTGCTCTTCTCTTGTCTAAGCTAATGAAACAGATTGGGCAAGCCATAAAGGTACCTACCTCTGAAATGTATGCATGGACAGATTCCTCTATAGTCATATCATGGCTTTGCGGAGAACCTAATAGATGGAAGCCATTTGTAGCAAATCGTGTCGTGCAAATCATAGAAAACATTAATAACAAATACTGGTACCATGTACAATCGAAAGACAATCCTGCTGATTTGGCATCCCGAGGAATTTTTCTCTCAGCTTTAAAGGAATCCGACTTGTGGTGGAGGGGTCCAAGTTGGCTATCTGAAAAAGAATTTAAGATTAGTAAACCAGTAATTATAAGCACTGACCTAGAAATGAAAACAAATAAAATTAATACATACCTGACCGTAGAACCTGAAAAGCAAGAGAAATCATTAATATCACAATTTGAAAATTTTGACAATTTGTCACAATTAATTACAGCAATAGCTTTCTGCAAAATATTTTTAAACTACAAAAAACAAAACTATACAAAGAATATAACAACACAAGTTTTAGAAGAGTCATTAAAAATTTGCATTAAAAAGGTACAAGAAGAAGATTTTAAAGAAGAAATAGACAGATTAAAAGAAAACAAGCAAGTAAAAGGTAAAAGCTTATTAAAATCACTTACCCCATATTTGGACGAATTTTATATCCTCAGGGTGGGCGGTCGCCTCAGACATTCACACTTACCTAATGACAGAAAGAATCCTATAATTCTGGGAAGCACAAACATACTTACAGCCTTCATTATTGCCGATGCACATGCTAAAACTCTTCATGGAGGCATTCAATTGATGTTATCTTATCTACGATCAAAATATTGGATTATAAGAGCTAAATCATTAGTAAAGCAATATATACATAAATGTCTCATTTGTGCTAAGGTCAAAGCAAAGGCTAAAGCTCAGATTATGGGAGACTTACCAGAGCAAAGAGTGACTCCTTCAAGGCCATTTTTATACAGTGGTGTTGATTTTGCTGGACCTTTTCAAACACTAATGTGCAAGGGTAGGGGAAATAAAACAGTAAAAACATATATAGCAATATTTATATGTATGGCAACCAAAGCTATTCATATCGAATTAGTAGGAGATCTTACCTCAGAAGCGTTCATAGGAGCATTCCGACGTTTTGTTGCTAGAAGAGGCAAATGCAGTCATTTGTGGAGTGACCAAGGGAGAAATTTTGTAGGCGCTAACAAACTATTAGTAGAAGCTTGGAATGAAGCAAAGCTACAATACAAGGGAAGGATAGCACAAACATTAGCATGTGATGGTACACAGATGCACTTTATACCAGCATACAGCCCGAACTTCGGCGGATTGTGGGAAGCCGGTGTAAAATCAATCAAATACCATTTACAAAGAATTGTCACTACTCACCTCACTTACGAAGAAATGACAACAGTACTGTGTCAAGTGGAAGCATGCTTAAATTCACGCCCCTTATGCCCATTAGATAATTCTGATCCAGAATGCCTTAATCCACACACACCAGGACATTTTCTAATTGGCGAAGCTCCTATAGTTATACCATCACCTGACTTTAAAGAAATAAAGACATCCCATTTGTCACGCTGGCAACATACACAGAAGCTTGTAAACGATTTTTGGCGGCGATGGCAAGACGAGTACCTGTCGAGACTTCAACAACGGCCTAAATTGATGAAATCAGAGAAAGAGCTACAAATAGGGGATATTGTATTAATAAAAACAGATAACTTACCACCTGGAAAATGGTCACTAGGCAGAATTACAAATAAGCACCCAGGACTAGATGGTTTCACGAGGGTCTACAGCGTCAAGAGCGACGGTTCCATTATTAAGCGATCCATTACTAAGTTATGTGCTCTGCCTATTGATTCTTCTTAGTAATCAAATGTAATTTTTATTTGTTATTAACATTAGCATTTTATTTTGTATAACAGCTAAATGTACAATATATTTGTAGATTTATATAGAATCATGTTAAAGAACCTTTAGTTCTTTGGTGGGCGGTATGTTAGGTTTAAAACGCTTTAAAACAAACGTACATTATATTTACTATAAACACTTGTTGTCCATTCTCAATTCTCAATTCTCAATGTAATAAGTATACGAACAGTTGCAAAATTAAAGTCATACAGAGCACACGCATTTTTATTTCATTCCGCTATCGAAAGGAAATTTCAACCTTAACGCAATCAACAAATATAATATAACTTCGATATTTAAAAGAGCAACTGTTGAGTTTCTTTTGGGTTCTTCTCAGTTAAATTAGATAAAGATTTGGCTCAGTTTGTAGTGACCTTACTTGATGTGTCAGCGGTCGCGAGTTCGAGTACCGCTGAGGGCATTCATTTGTGTGATGAACACGAATGTTTGTACACCAGTCATGGGTGTTTATATTCATAATATGTATGTATTTAAAGTTATATATATATGTGTAGTGTATCAACTATCCGGTATCCATAACACAGGCCTCGTAGCTTACCATGGAAGTAGATGGTGCTGTGTGTTAATGTCCCAACATATTTATTTAGTATTATTATTAAAATATACCGACTTTAAAATCCCTTCAGCCTTAAAGATGGAATTTTTCCTTAACCATTATATACTACACTTGAATTATAACTTATTCAATAAAAAAAAAATGAAACAGTAGGTACCCCTTTTTTTGAAGTCGTTCAAATAACTTGGAAAAAAATTAAATAAAACGACAAGTGTTTGCTTACATGGTATACTGTATGGAAATAAATCATATCGTACCGTACGCCTCATGGTGTTTCTCTGGAACTGGTGGTATTGGGGCGTGGTAGTTTGGAGCATAACCTGCTGCCCCATGGCTGGAAAATAAAAAAATATTTATTACCATATTCGCACTACTTTAATATGGTACTATGGTGAAGGAGAACATCGTGAGGAAACCTGCACGTCTGAGAGAACCTAGCAAGTTGTCTGCAGACATGCTCAGTCAGCCCGCACTTGGCCGGCGTGGTGGACTATGGCCTGAGCCCTTGTATTGAAGGGAGTCCCACCCCCAGCAGTGGGACGTTAAAAAAGGCTAAATACACACATATTATAATGTGTGTATGTATGTTTGTTACTCCAACACATTACACAGATACACTATGATCTGAAGTAACACATAGGTTATTGTTAGTAACACCGTTTGCTAAAAGATGGCGCTGTCTGTATACAATATTATAAATACAATTTATAATTTTCTATGTCTAAACAAGAAAAAAACTGTGAAAAGATATCTTTAACAAGTTTTTATTGATAGATAAAATATTTTTAACATCAAAGTCCTGCGTTTCACGCGACTTGATGTTAGACAGTCGAGTCGAATCTGTACATTAAAAATTTTTTGGAAAATCTTATTGAAATAGTCATTATTATCGATACAGAGGCCGAATGTATAGTTTTTAGAATTTTTGTCTGTCTATCTGTCTGTGACTGCATCACGGAAAAACCACTGGACAGATTTTAAAGAAATTTGGTATGATGACAGCTGGTTATCCGGGTCAACATATAGGATACTTGTACTTTGTAAAATATCCCATATCTGAGCTAAACGTTAAAACGTAACCAGAGAAGAACTCCAGCGGAGCAAGGATGAGTCGCTAGTGAATAATAAAAATAATACTATATTCCTATATATTTTTGACCATCAGTTCTCTTCCACTTGAAAGAGAGATGGCGTAATATTAGCTTCGTTATTTTTTTTCTTTATTATAATAAAATCCGTTAGCAATTTTTATTTATTAACATCTATTTACTCAACAAAGTAATGAATATTGTATTGATATTTGTATTCTGTTTTAAAACGTTATACACATATTATCTATACTAATATTATAAAGCTGAAGAGTTTGTTTGATTGTTTGTTTGTTTGTTTGTTTGGTTGAACGCGTTAATCTCAGGAACTGCTGGATGGAATTGAAAAATTCTTTTTGTGTTGGATAGTCCATTTATCGAGGAAGGCTTTAGACTATATATCATTCCGAAAAAATGTACGGTTCCCGTGGGATGAGTTGTTTTTGTCTAGAGATGAACCCGAAGCGAAGCGAGGGCGAGTCGCTAGTTATAAAATATTATTTGGCTTCATGTTTAGTTGTATGACACTTTGTCCATATTCCATTGTCTGAGGATATGTTAAAATCTAACCGGTACTTCCAGAGATTTGCGCCTTCAAACTAACAAACAAGCAAATTTTCTACCGGTGGAAGGACTCTGTCAAGCCTGAGGAGTCCGACTGGATGGGTACCACCCCCTTATCCATTTCTGCCGCCAAGTAACAATGATCGCATTGTTGTGTTCCGGTTTGAAGGATAAGGTAGCCAGCGCAATTACAGGCAAGAGGCATATCATCTTAGTCCTCGCAGTGACAACGCACCTGCGGCTCTGCATTTGTGTTACCTAAAACCTAAGTGCATGAACCGTAGGTGTTATGGGCGACAGGTACTGCTTTCCGTCAGGTGGTCTGTCTGCTCGTTTGTCACTGAATCGCATAAAAAAAACCGTATAAGTATATATACTCACCTAATGTTGTGGGAGTGGGGGTGTGGGTGGGGATGGGGGTGGGGGTGGGAGTGGGCATGCTGGTAGTGCTGGTACTGGTCCGGCGGCGGCGGAATGGTCAGGAGAGACGCTAGATCTTGCCACCTCTGTTCCACTGACATAGAGCGCATGAGCGACTGCAACAAAACAAAATAAAAACATAAATGTATATGTATATATGTATGTTTGTTACTCTTTTACACTAAAACAGCTGTACGGATTTGGATGAAATTTTGTATACAAATAAGCCACGAGCTGGTGAAACAAATGTGCCACTTAATACTAAGATGTACCAAAAGGTGACGCTGTTTTTATATGATATTATCAATACTGCTAAAAAGATTTAAATTTTTTTAAGCCAAGTAAAGTTGTTGAGTTTTTCATTGAAGGAATTCCTAGTAACACCCTACAGTTGGGAAGCTAACGGTGTTTCACCCGAGCGTCGGGTTATCGTCCCATTACAGTATAAAGCGCCAAGAATTAGAGAGTGCACGTTGTGTCTGCGCGTACGCATGTGCACTATAATATCTCCCGCAGTAGGCTAGTCTCAGTGAGAGGACATTATTATTACAATTTCATACACAATTTTTAACGCACAAACAGACAGATAAAAATATATATTGTATCGTACATAATCTATACTAATAATATTATAAAGCTGAAGAGTTTGTTTGGTTGAACGCGCTAATCTCAGGAACTACTAATCCGATTTGAAAAATTATTTTTGCATTAGATAGCCCGTTAACTGAGGAAGGCTATACTCTATATATCATCCCGAAAAATATACGGTTCCCGTGGGATAGATTTGTTTTTGTTTAGAGACGAACCCGAAGCGAAGCGAGGGTTAGTCGCTAGTTAGAAAATAAAAAACCAGCAACTCACCCTTGTTTCGCTCAAATTCGTCCCTAGATACGTTTTAACGGTTAGTATGAAATAGATAGATTATATATTATATTACTGCTCCGCTCCCTTGGGTAGTTGCATGATGATATATAGCCTATAGCCTTCCTCAATAAACGGGCTATCAAATGCAAAAAGATCTTTTTAAATTGGCTTAGTAGTTACTGAGATTTGCGCGTTCAAAATATTAAAAACTAGCAGAAACCGCGACTTCGCTCGCGCTAAAACTATAAAAAAACTAAAAAGGTAGGTTTCATACAAACTTTCATCCCCTATTTTACCCTCTTAGAGGTTGAATTTTAGGAAACGCTGAAATGCGTAACTCATTATTTTTGCCGTACTCAATTTATACGCAAATATGTCCAAGGAATAAAAAGTTTCATACAAACTTTTATCCCCTATTTCACCTCCTTGGGGGTTGAATTTTGAAAAATCCTTCCTTAGTGGATGCCTTCGTCATATGAGGAATACGTGTGCGAAATTTCAATTTTCTAGCCTTAAGGGTTTGGTCTGTGCGTTGATACATCAGTAAATCACTTTTGCCTTTTATATATTATTATATAGATTGTAGCTAACATACAGACATACAAACACGCTTTCATACATAACACAGTCATATATGTAGTAACTGTTTATCCGTTTGTTTTAGGTAAAAACGTAGTATCACGTAAACCAATGAACTTTCTAATGTCAATATTTGATCGAAAACGCGTTTAATAACGTACAGCTCTTACGTTGGAAGTCCAATTTTCTCAATTACCCGCGACATTTCACTGCTACTGTGTTAATGATTGTTGATTTGCAATTATAGCTCTTCATTTTAATGATATAGAGTTTATTTTTAATTAAATTATTTTATCTATACATTTATATGTATGTAAAATGCGAGTGTACATCTGTGATTTCCAATTTGCCGCCTTTAAAGAGAAGAAGTATTCAATTCGTTTAATGTTTCTTGACATCTATACAGATAAATAAAATTGAAATGTCTGTGTGTAATTTCAAAATAACAGCTTTATACTAAATGCATATGGAATTATATACGGTACTTATAAGTAAAACAATTTTTAAATTTTTGTCTGTCTGTCTGTCTATTTGTTCCGGCTAATCTCCGAAACGGCTGGGCCAATTTTAGGGGACTTTCTTTGACAGATAGCTGATATTATAAGGTGTTACTTGGGCTATTTTATTTTTAGAAAACGTATTAGGGTTTTGCTCAAAAAAATTAATACGTACTTAGGGACAAACCCGAACGAAGCGAGGGTGAGTCGCTATTCTATATATATAAAAATCAATTGCCTAAGTCTCGCTAAAACTCAAAAACGGCTGAATCGATATGAATAATTATTTTTTTTCTTTTCTAAGGGGTGGTTTAAGTATTAAAAAAAATGGGGAAAAAATAAAAAAACTGCTGGAAAATTGCAAAGTTCAGAACTGTTTATTTTGTTTAATATATAGCCTATCATTCCAAACTAACCGTTAAAACATATCTAGGAACGAACTCGAGCGAAGCGAGGGTTAGTCGCTAGTATGTGTATATAGTAAGTTAAAAATTAAAAAAAAAAAGCATTAACGTATGGGAGTCATCGAAATGAATCAATCGAGTCTGCACTCTATGGTGTAACCAGTAGCCATTGAAGAGTTCCACCATCAGCTCCTGGCTCCAGCATCAGACCAACTTGATGGTATCAAATTATTGTATTATCTAAATTTTATTAACTAATTATTTACATATTTAGTTACAAGTGCAGCTAATAAAAGCGTTATAAATAAATAAAATAAATATGTTGGGACATTAACACACAGCACCATCTAGTTCCATGGTAAGCTACGAGGCCTGTGTTATGGATACATCAATGACTGGAGTACAAACATTCGTGCATTCGACAGTATAAAAACGAGCAAAACTACAGTTCTCGAGTAGTTTAGTAGAAACTTTAACAGCACTGGTACGAATTAACTATCCGTTAAAAACGGGATCATCTATATATTAACGCTAGAGGCAAAACGTTTAAACGTTAGTTATATTATAGTAATTAATCCAGTTATTGGTATAAATTTACTATAATTAACTGCCTCGGTGGTGTAGTAGCTAGCAAGTACGGCTGCACATCGAGAGGTCCTGGGTTCGAGTCCCGGGTCGAGCAAAGTTTAGTTATTGAGTCCTTCTGTATAGTAAGCCTCAGTAACAGCCCGGAGTTGGGAAGTTGGCGGTGTTTCACCCCCGTGCCTCGGAGAGCACGTAAAGCCGTCGGTCCTGCGCCTTAACTCTCACCGGTCGTGTCTCGTGTCGTCCCACCGGAGTATGAGAGTGACAGGGACAGAGAGTGCACGTTGTGTGTCTCTCTCCCTCACACGCGCTGCACTATAATATCTCCTGCGCAGATGGCTAGTCTCAATGAGACTGGTCGTCGTGACCGAAGTCGGTCGGGATGTCATTATTATTATACTATAAATGCGAAAGTTTGATATGTATGTGTGTTTGTTGCTTCACGCTGTAACGGATAAACAGATTTTGATGTAATTTAGTACACAGATAGACTATGAGCTGAAATAACATATAGTTTGTTAGGCAGCTAGGGATAAATAATAAATTTAATAAATAAATATGTTGGTACATTAACACACAGCACCATCTAGTTCCACGGTAAGCTACGAGGCCTGTGTTATGGATACCAGATAGTTGATACACTACACATATATAACTTTAAATACATACATAATATAAATATATATTTGTGATATGTATGTGTGGATGGAAGGATGTGCTCGAGCGAAGCGATGGTAAGCCACTAGTATATAAACAATATATAGTATCCAGTTTAGATTGTCTATATATAAATAGACAAAGACGAAACAGTTCAGTACCTTTTCCTTCTCTGTTTGTCAAACGATTTTGCTTTTTTTTTTTATTTAGTGGCTATTGATGAGCTCTAGTGTTTTATCAATAACAAAAATTGAAACAGATTTTTTATATAGACTAGTGACTCACCCTTTCTTCGCTCGGGTTCGTCCCTAGGTTGCTTCTCGAAACAAAATCAATTAATTAATTTGGTTTTAATTTTGTTTCGTGAGACCCTATTTTTTTTTTTCTGAAATAAAAGTAGCCTAGTTACTCCTTATTACATCAGCTATCTACCAGTGAAAGTCCCGTCAAAATCGGTCCAGCCATTTCAGAGATTAGCCGAAACAAACAGACAGACAGACAGAATTGTAAAAAATGTTGTTTTGGTAGGTATATGTACCGTGTATACATCCATATGCATTTAGTAAAAAGCGGTTATTTTAATATTACAAACAGACACTCCAATTTTATTTATCTGTATAGATGAGTAAATTAAATTCATATATGTTTTACTCAAATATTCAATAATGATTATTGTCAAATCTCGACCATTGAGCCAACAATATCAATAGGCTAAATACTCGTTTTTAACTCTCGCTTAAGAAAACATCCGTTTGAGGAATTATTTTAGACGCAAATCTCTTTAATATTAATCGCGAACAGAGAAAGCAGTCACTTATCTCTCTCACTCTCTCTCACTCACACTCTCTCTCCTCTCTCTCTTCTCATACTGTTCTCTCCACCGACATATTTTTCACGTTACAGTGTGAATACACAGTATTTATAGTGTACTCGCGACTCACCCTAGCTTCGTTCGAGTTCGTCTCCAGGTTGTGTTCCCATACAAACTTTCATCACCATTTTCACCTTCTTAAGGGATGAGTCCTTCCCAGAGTCTCAAACTATCTTCTCACCAAGTTTCATCTAAATCGGTCCAGTAGTTTTTCAGTTTATTCGTTACAAACGTACAAAAATACAAATCTTTTGTCTTTATAATAGTAGTGTAGACGTAGATGTGGACACATCCTCACTCTCTCTCCTCATCCCGTCAAGAACGTTCCATTTTTCACGCTCCAGCGTGAATGTAACGTGTTTATAGTGTATGTGGACACACCTTACACACGCGTGCCATTATACACACACCAGTTTTCTTGTCAAGAGTGCTATACTAACATTGGTTTAAAATAAACCGTTCGATTTGAGTGTTTGCTCTTCAGAGTTGCATTTATTTTGGTTTAGACAAAAAAGAAATGTCTATATTTATCAAACACTAGCGACTCACCCTCGCTTCTCTTCGGGTTCGTCCATAGACAAAATCTATCCCACGGGAACCGTACATTTTTCCGGGATGATATATAGTCTATAACCTTTCTCAGTTGACAGGATATCTAATGCAAAAAGATTTTTTCAAATCGGATTAGTAGTTCCTGATATTAGCGCGTTCAAGCAAACAAACAAACAAATTTTTCAGCTTTTTAATATTAGTATAGATACAATAAAATTCTATCTGAGTCGAATCTGTACTGTATTAAATATTTGTGTACTGTATTAAATATTTTTTGGAAAATCTTCTTAATGAATCATTATTATCGATACAGAGGCTGAATCTATAGTTTGTAGATTTTTTGTCTGTCTGTCTATGACCGCATCACATGAAAACCACTGTACAGATTTTGATGAAATTTGCTATGGTGGTAGCTGGTTATCCGGGTCAAAATATAGGATACTTTTTACTGCGAGAAAATATCTCATCTCTGAGAAATCTATACTAAACGTTAAAACGTAACGCTAGTTAGTATAATAAATGTGCAAATGTCTCTGTGGTCTTAGTGGCTAGCATGTACGACTGAAGATTCGAGGGTCCTGGGTTCGGGTAATTGTCGCGTCAAGTTTCATTATCAGCAAAGGTAACACAATATTTACATAAATATATTATCCCATTATTTATTTAATATTATAAATGCGAAAATTTGGAGGTATGTTTGTTACTAAATCACGTCAGAACGGCGGCATAGATGAAATTTAGCATAGAGATAGATTATAGTCTGGAATAACACACAGGTTACATTTTATCCCGGAAAAATGTACGTTTCCCGTGGGATAGATTTGTTTTTGTTTTTCCCTAGGAACGAACCCGTAGTAAGTTTAAAAAAAATATACTTCTAGGACTAGAAAGTTGGATCTAGATTCGATAATTGATTCCACATCAAACAAACAAACACTTAGCCATAAGATATTCCAATTTCATCACATCTGAGGCACTTTTAAAAAAGATTATAAAGCGAAATTCAAATGTTTGGAAAACGGTAGCTTTGATAAACATCGAGTCATTTGTGGACAGTTTGAGAGTTTCCAGATATCACCATGACAACGCAATTAGATAGATGCGAATGCGAGATGAAATTTCTACTTTTTAAAGCCTCTTAAGCTGTATGGTTATTGTAAGTTAATATTTGCTTTACGCTGGAAATGAATCTGTGACTTCTGTTTGGACAAACAATAATATGTCTAAACTAGCGATTCACCCTCGCTCCGCCCGGGTTCGATCCTAGGTACGTTTTAACGTAACGGTAACAAATATTCGCGTAAATCTAAGAAAGTATAAGGTTTTGTTACATCCATACTAATATTATTAATGCGACAGTAACTCTCTATCTGTCTGTTTGTCTAGGAACGCATCATGAGAAACCCACTGGATTGATTTTGATGAAATTTGGTACAATGATAGCTGGTTATCCAGATCAACATATAGGATACTTTTTACTGCGGGAAAATGTCTCATCTCTAAGAAATCTATACTAAACGTTAAAACGTACGTAGGGAATAGCCTGAGCGGAACGAGGGTGAGTCGCTATAGTATAAATATAAGAAGATGCTAATATTCGGCGCAAAAAAACCAGCCATCAAAAAACCATTTTCTTTTATATGTACATACATATATTTATAATATAAATTTACCCAGTTACATTCATTTTTTAAGACAAATCTATATTCTTCTATCAATCGATTCAGTCTTTTAGTCGGTACAAAAAAGCATAATCTATACAGATAAATAAAATTGAAGTGTTTGTTTGTAATGTCAAAATAACAGCTTTATACTGAATGCATATAGACTTATATACGGTACTTATAAGAAAAACACAAATTTTAAATTTTTTGTCTGTCTGTCTGTCTGTTTGTATCGGCTAATCTCCGAAACGGCTGGACCAATTTTAACGAGACTTTCACTGGCAGTTAGCTGATATTATAAGGAGTAACTTAGGCTTCTTTTATTTTAAAAAAAGAATTAGGGTTTCGCTCAAAAAAATTAAAACGTACCTAGGGACGAACCCGAACAAAGCGAGTGAGTCGCTAGTATCGAACATATGTACAAATGAACAAAAGCATTTACAGAACAAAAGCATTTACAGGTAAAGAACATAACCTTCCTTTTGATCGCTGCAGTCGGATAAAAAAAAATCCACCTCCATCATAGCCTTTTTTTACAGTCGGTCAACTAAAATATTCACCACGTAGAACACTTTGGCACCTTTTGCTATTAAAAATTAAAACTAATTCGTTGTCAACTTAAAAAATATAACTTAAGTGTCAAATGCTTTTCCCTCATTCACACTTCAATAAAAAAACAATATTGATACGTTAATTTTCAATAAAAATTGTGAACTTTAAATAATGGTCTAAATATATATATATATATATATATATATATATATATACGTAGTTGTATCCTCACGCTGCTAATCAGAATACTGTTATATACGTAAAAGTTTGTGTGTCTGTGCGTTTGTTACACCTTCATTGGATTTGAATGAATTTAGTACACAGGTAGACCAGAACTCTAACATTGCCTGGGCACATTTTCCCCGGGATAGATAATATTATATATATATATATATATATATATATATATATATATATATATATATATATATATATATATATATATATAATATTATATAATATTGTAATAAGTTTAAAGTTTTGTAGAAAACATATCTATATCATATATAATCTATACATATCTATACAGAGAAATAAAATTGGTGTTTGTTTGTAATATTAAAATAACCGCTTTTTACTAAATGCATATGGATGTATACACGGTACATATACCAAAACAATATTTTTCACAATTTTTGTCTGTCTATCTGTCTGTCTGTCTGTTTGTGCCGGCTAATCTCCGAAACGGCTGGACCTATTTTAACGGGGCATTCACTGGCAGATAGCTGATATTATAAAGAGTAACGTAGGCCACTTTTATTTTAGAAAAAGAATTAGGGTTCCGCTCAAAGTCTAGGCACGCACCCGAGCGAAGCGAGGGTAAGTCGCTAGTTATCAATAAGATTCAAGTACTGAACGTATGGGACTTTGCCCAATCGACGTGGGATCATCTGTAGATAGTTTTTAGGCTATTTACTTTTAGACCTCTGAGAGAACCTAGACAATTTTCAAGACATGTGAAGTCCATATGTGTGCAAATTCGCATTTGACGTATATAGCCTTATGCCTTTCGCATTTTGGAATTATTTTGCCCAGCATTGGGATGCACAAAGTCTAACTTATTCCATTACGTATAAACTAAATAAAGTGTTAGCTTCGTACATGCGCGTGCGCAAGCCTAAACGGAAAGCAACAGGCATACATGGGCTGTATAATATATTATTTTTGTGTACTACACCAAGTCTAACAGTTATTAGATGTGCACGTTATTAGAAAACGTTGCGTGTCACAAATTGCCGCATACTATGTATAATTTAACCGCCTTGAGACGTTACAAGGTCGTAGTCTTGAGATGGGGGGGTGTTTGGATTTTGCTGTTACTTTACTTGCTTCATGGTATTTCAATAGTTCTACCCCTATTCCACGTTTGAGGGTGGATTTTTATTAAAAATTACCCTACCTTATTATATAAGAAAGCTTCATTAAAATTGATTAACAATCGAATGGAAAATTTTCATCGTATCCAACAAAATATTCGTATTAACTCACGGCTTCGCACTTTTTTATATATGTATCGTGGTCTATCGACCTTTCTGTCGGTCTGGTTCTTGGTGAATCTATATATAGAAATCGACGTGTGTATGTATGTGCTCTATAAACTCCAAAACGGCTGAAGCGATTTTGATGAAATCTTCAGGCAATCTTCACATTAACTTAGCGGGTGATCCTGTGAATTTTGGTAGCTATCGGAAGTTTAAACGCGAGCGAAGCCGCGGGTATTGCTAGTAGCCAAAAATCAATCTGCAAACTCAAGTGCTATTTGAAAAATTCTTCTCCCATTTCAGGGTCTATTTTAGGAAGAATATACGTTATTTAAATAAATATAAATAAATAAATATGTTGGGACATTAACACACAGCACCATCTGGTTCCATGGTAAGCTACGAGGCCTGTGTTATGGATACCGGATAGTTGATACACTACACATATATAACTTTTAAATACATACATATTATAAACATAAACACCCATGACTGGAGTACAAACATTCGTGCTCATCACACAAATGAATGCCCCCAGCGGGACTCGAACCCGCGACCGCTGGCACAGCAAGTAGGGTCACTACAAACTGAGCCAAAAATATCGTCAAAATGTTATTTAGTACCACGATTCACTCTAAAAACCTTAGGAGTGGAATAATTATACAAAAACAAACTATAACAAGCAATAATTATATTGTATCTTCTCTCTCGTCATCTTATTAGATAAAAAAAGGGACAAAAAACCAGCGACAAAACCTATTAAAATCAAAATCAAATAATACTTTATTCAAATAGACTTTTACTAGTAAAAGTCTATTTGAATAAAGTATTATTTAATTTAATAGTAATAATGTAGTAAGGACATTTAAATCGTCACTTTTTACATTTTTTAAAATTAAATATCAGTATTGGTTGTGAGGAATCTACCACCAGCTCGGAAGGCAGTTCTGCTGAGAAGAGCCGGCAAGAAACTCAGCAGTTGCTCTTTTAAAATTAATATTTTTTTACAATATTGTATTAATTCTGTCTAATAATATTGTATTTTTGGGAATCATTTTGTGATTTTGTGAGCAGACACTGTAACAACTATATTGACCTTTGAGACGTCTAAAACCTAAGTCTCTCCCGTGACCATGTGCGCTGTAAAACATTCGAAACGTCGGGAACCAAAAATCAGAATGAATCCGCAAAAAAAAAAATCGAAAAGATAGTTTTATTTAAAATGTCAAATATTCGCGTAAAACTAAGGAAGTTATTAACTGAAGAGTTTGTTTGTTTTTTTGTTTGAACGCACTAATCTCTTAAATTATTCGTAGGTTTTGAAAAATTCTTTTAGCATTTGATAGTCCAATTATTGCGGAAGATTATAGGCTCTCTAACATCACGCTACAACTTTTAGGATGGAAACATTTATACATAAACTAGCGACTCTCCCTCGTTTCGCTCGGGTTCGTCCCTAGATACGTTTTTTTAGTATAGATTTCTCAGAAATGAGATATTTTCACGCAGTAAAATGTAAAGTATCGTATATGTTGACCGGGATAACCAGCTATCATCATACCAAATTTCATCAAAATCTGTCTAGTAGATTTCTCGTGATGCGTTCCCAGACATACAGACAGAGAAAAATTCTAAAAACTATAGAATCGCCCTCTGTATCGATAATAATGACTATTTCAATAAGATTTTCCAAAAAAATATTTAATGTACAAATTCGACTCAGAATTTTATTATATGTACCTATAGATAAATAAACTACGCGAAACCGCGGCAAAAACTAGTCCTCAACAAAAATCTCAACTAAAATCCGTCGGCAAATATCATGCCGCTTATTCACATCCATCAGACGAATAAACAAAAAATCCAACAAACAGTAGCAATTTATATTTTTTTTTGTGAACGAAATTGGCGGTCTCGACGTTATTATTGTGCTAAAATTATAAAATTACCGCTCAGAGAATCGAACCTTGGACCTTGGAAACAAATTGTGGGTTACAGCTTGAATGTCAAATGCTTAATTATATGGAATTTGGGATATGCGGATATCAAAATTAGTTTATCTACTATCTACACTACCTAAGCATGGTCTATGCATTATATAAGTTTTGCCCGCGGTTTTTCTCGCGTTTTTATGTATGTACTCCGCTTCTGAAGATTGTAGTTACATGTTAGGTAGCCTATAGCCTTCCTCAAAAAATAGGCTATGAAATGCACAAGTAATTTTTCTAACTAAATTTGCAGTTCCTGAGATCAGCGCGTTTAAACAAACAAACAAACAATCTCTTCGACTTCATAATATTAGTATAAATATAAATAGTAGGTGCCTACAGTGCGGATAACTCAAGTATTTGTAATACTGTAATATCTTTTGAAGTACCGATTTAGATGAAACTTAGCTGCCTTAAATCATTTTAAGAAAGAACATTTTTGACCGACTTTAAAAAGTAGAGGAACTGTTAAATTCGGCTGTATTTATATATTCGATTGTTTGATGAAAACTTGATTTTCATCATTTTTAATCGATACTAGCGACTCACCCTTGCTTCGCTCGAGTTCGTCCCTAGGTTGCTTCCCAAACCAAAATTAATTTATTACATTTTAATTTTTTTCGTAGGACTCTTTTTTTTTTCTAAAATAAATGTAGCCTAAGTTACTTCTTATTACATCAGCTATCTGTCAGTGAAAGTCCCTTCAAAATCGGTCCAGCCGTTTCAAAGATTAACCGAAACAAACAGACAGACGGACAAAAATTGTAAAAAATGTTCTTTTGGTATATGTACCGTGTATACATCCATATGCATTTAGTAAAAAGCGGTTATTTTAATATTACAAACAGACACTCTAATTTTATTCATCTGTATAGATGAAATATCTCAAAAATAGTCCTGTACTTAAGTGTACACGATTTTAGAGTCGGTATACCTTTTTTAGTTTTTTTTTTATTATAACTAACGACCTACCCTCGCCTCGCTCAACGTCCAAAAAAAAATCATTCCTTTTGCGCCGGCAACCTTCGCAGAATAACCCAACAGAGTTTCATCACAATCGGATCAATGGTTTAGGAACGCATAGAGGACAAACATACGTACATTTATTTCTATACATATAATAAAATTGTAACTAAGCCGAATCTGTACATTAAAGATTTTTTGGAAAATCCTACTGAAATAGGCATTATTATCGATATAGACACCGAATCTATAGATTTTAGAATTTTCGTCTGTCTGTCTGTCTGTTACCGCATCACGGAAAAACCACTGAACAAATTTTGTTGAAATTTGGTATGATGATAGCTGGTTATCCGGGTCAACATATAGGATACTTTTTACTGCGGGAAAATATCTCATCTCTGAGAAATCTATACTAAACGTTAAAACGTATGTAGGGACGAACCCGAGCGGAGCAAGGGTGAATCGCTAGTTTATTTATATAGAAGATAGAAAAGGATAGAACACACCACAGACATATTGTCAGTGCCTTTTTTTTGTCATCTTTACTTAATTTCCTGTAATTAATATAAACACTCTTGCATCTTATTTATGAACTAGAGACTCACCCTCGCTTCGCTTCGGATTCGTCTCTAGACAAAAATAACTCTATCCCACGGGAACCGTACATTTTTTCGGGATGATATATAGCCTAAAGTCTTCCTCGATAAATGGACTATCCAACACAAAAAGAATTTTTCAATACCATCCAGTGGTTCCTGAGATTAGCGCGTTCAACCAAACAAACAAACAAACAATCAAACAAACTCTTCAGCTTTATAATATTAGTATAGATAATCTGTACTTAATTTTTTTAATGTCCTAATTGTAAGTGTTTTTATAAGTGAGGATCTCTAAAAAATGGCGTGAAATAAACGTTATTTATCCCGGATGTTATTGCAAGCAAAAAACCTACTAAAAAACCAAGCAACACGAGTACACCTAAAAATATCATTGAAGTTCAATAAAAATATAGGTACGTAGAGACGAACGTAGAACATCTTTTTTTTTATTTTGGTTAATACGTAAAATTTTTACGTTATTCAGTAAAAAGAAACAAATGTAGTCCAAAACATATAAGGAGGCAAATATCAAAACTGTTCCAACAATTTTTTTTTATCACACCAGAAACCAATTGAAATCGCATCAAAACCCTTCCATCCCTAAACTAGCTATAATATAACAAACAAATATACATTCATCGAAAAAAAAAAACTCACCTGATATTCAAACAAATCCATTATAAAAAAACACACACAAAACTTAACACAAAACTTAACACTAAAATTGCACTAAAATCGACTTTTGAAATATTGCACAAACGACACAATCAGGTACTTTTGGTGATGTTTTTTTTTTATTTGTATTTAAAAAAAATCACATTATCTATGATAAAATCTACTTTTATATATTATCTATGCGCATGCGCAGCTAAAACCGCGTCTGCGCTCTTTAGAGTCATCTCGAGTAATACGTAGCCGTAAAGTTGACTGTAGAGTGTGTTTGCTTGACATTTCCTAACGGTATATACGAAGTACTGCTTTCTTTAAGCTTCAAAAGTTTAATTAGAAACGTTCATATACAAGTGCGACGTGCAGCTTCGTCTGTGCTTTTTAGAGTTTATCTTCTAATATTAAAAAGAGGAAAAATTTGTTTGTTTGTTTGTATCGAATAGGCTCAGAAACTATTGAATCGATTTACATGGGTAAGAAGATAGTATGAGACTCTGGGAAGGACATAGGATAATTTTTATCCCGGAAATCATTCCGTAAGGGGGTGAAAATGGGGGTGAAAATTTGTATGGGGAAGCCACCTAGGGACGAACCCGAGCGAAGCGAGAATGAGTTGCTAGTCACTTAATAATATATATATATATATATCTATGTTCATATTAAATTAACTTAGTCATATCATACTCGTACTGCTATTATGAAAGCGAAAGTTTTTATGTGTGTATGTTTGTTACTAGTTCACGCTAAAAAGGCTGGATAAATTTGGATGGAATTTGGTACACAGATAGACTATGAGCTGGAGTAACATATAGGCTACTTTTAGTACTAAAATTTGCCAAAAGATGGCGCTCCTGTAGTAGTTCGTGACATTACCCGAAAGTAAGCAGTTTCGCACATTACCTTATAAAATTTTACAATCATTTCTGTCCTTGATCAAGTTAAGCGTTACTTTCCGGATAAAAAAAGTTGTTACGAATAAAAAAAAAAATGTTTTTTTGACCGACTTCAAAATATAGGTGTTTGTGTGTTTTTAATAGAAAGCTAACTTAAAGGACAGTCTCATGTAAGTTTGAGGAAAATTTCCATCCATAAGGGTGAAAAAATTACGTCGATCAATTAATCCTATTATTTTTAACATAGATGGTATTAGTTGTATTGGATAATTCGATATTTATTATTCTGATAATGATTTATACAAACAATAAGTCTGAAAGGTTCATGTATGAATGTCTGTATGTATGCACGTAATGTATTCAGCCCTTTTTACGTCCCACTGCTGGGCACAGGCCTCCCTTCAATACGAAGGGATCAGGTCGTAGTCCCCCACGCTGGCCAAGTGCGGATTGGCGGACTTCACATGTCTTCCGAAAACTTGCTAGGTTTTCTCAGACATGCAGGTTTCCTCACGACGCTCTCCTTCACCGTAAAACAAGTGGTAATCATGTTAGAAATGATTCGCACATGAAAATATCAGAGGTACGAGACCCGGGATTTGAACCCGCTTCACTCTGTTTCCCAAGCGAACCCGTTACCACTGAGCATGCACGTAATATGTTATCTAATTTAATTTTTTTCTATATTTTTTTTAAATGCCTCAAAATAGTTCTTAGGCCAATTTTCTGTACATTTTCTTAGGATTAATTTTACATAGTTGAAAATATGTCTTTGAGTTCATGGAAATAGTTATCTGTAAAATGAATATGTTCTAACAGTTTATTATATTTAATATAGCATGAGAATAGATATAACGTCGAATATAACACTTTCTTAGATTTAGTACGCGAATATTTTACATTAAAAAAAATTAAAGAGTGCGTGTATGAATGTGTACACGCGCAAGAAATAAAACTTCTGTAGGTTATCGGTACTCTTTGTGAAATTCAATTTATGTTTCAAATGTGTTGTTTCCCACTCTATCTCACTCACAACAGGTTCACTTGAATATCTTTTTCTGGAATTAGTAATTCGACATAAAAAAGTTCTTCTTGGGGTCTTGTACTGTCCTAATGACAAAATTAATTATTTTAAGGAATTAGCAGATATCCTTGAGAGCTTTGTTCCTAATTACGATCATATAATTTACATGGGTGATCTAAATACGTGCTTATTAAAAAATGACGCCAGGGCACAAGCTTTAAATGACTTGACGTCTTCGGTTAATTTGCATATTCTTCCTCTGAATTCCCCCACTCATTACTTTCCTAATAGTCGGCCATCTCTCATAGACATAACCTTTGTCTCTCAACCTACTCTCACTGTTTCGCATGGTCAAATGACTGCACCCTTCTCACACCATGACTTAATTTATCTTGCTTACAAATTGCGTCCTCCAAAGGTTAGAGGCAAGGTTATACTTCAGCGCAATTTTAAGCATATGGACCTAGAACGTTTGAGAGAGGATGTAAAAAACATTGACTGGTCAGCAATAATGTCAATAAATAACATCGATAGCATGGTTGACTCTTTAACTGCTGAGCTGATTAAATTATACGATAAGCATGCTCCGATTAGGCCCGTGCGGATGAAACATGCTCCCGCTCCATGGCTATCACCAGCGATCAAAAAAACTATGGCCAAACGTGATAAGGCTAAATCCAGGAACAAAAAGCACCCATCTGCCGAAAATCTTGATGCATATAAAAAATTACGTAACATCTGCAACAGAATGTGTAGGGATGCTAAACGTCGCTATATTCACTCCACGATTCAGGATCTTTGTCAAGCGCAACTTTGGAGATTCCTTGGGTCACTGGGTGTGGGCAAGGCCACAGAATCTTGTCAAAGTTCTGTAGATCTCAATGCTTTAAATTATCATTTTACCACTCCACCCTTAACTTTAGACCCTCACATCAGAACTACTACTCTTTCATTCTTATCCAATCTTGCTACCCCTGACCTACCTCCATTCGTCTTTAAATCAGTCTCTGTAGATGTTATAAAGAAGTGTGTCCGCTCCATTTCCACGAAAGCCATTGGAAGTGACAACCTCAGCCTTGACATGGTTCTTCCCGTACTGGATGATATTGCGCCTGTGATCACCCACATTATTAACTTCTCACTCACACGCAATGTTTTCCCGTCATTGTGGAAGAAAGCCTTTGTCATTCCACTGCCTAAAACCTCGAATCCTACCTGTCTTACACAATACCGTCCTATATCAATCCTTCCTATCCTATCCAAAGTCATAGAATCGCTGGTTCACAACCAACTTTACTCCTATCTGTCTCTCAATAACCTCCTATGTCCTTACCAGTCCGGTTTTCGCCCTTCCCACAGCACGGTTGGAGCACTGCTGAATATTACGGAGGATATTCGTGGGGCAATGGATAACACCAAGCTCACTGCGATGGTCCTGCTTGACTTTAGCAGTGCTTTCAACTCGGTTGACCTTGACATCCTCATTGGAACTCTCCGTGCGGTCAACATTTCTCCTACTGTTATAGACTGGTTTCACTCTTACCTCTTCGGACGTCAGCAGTGCGTGAAAACCAACGATACATCATCGGATTGGTTAGATCTTACTGCTGGTGTACCTCAAGGCGGCGTACTTTCCCCTTTGCTGTTTTCTATCTTTATTAACAACATATCAAAAGTCATTTCTTCTCCCTTCCATTTGTATGCAGATGACTTACAGTTATACCGACATTTTGAGCTGAACGAGTTGCATGAGGCTATTGGTGCATTTCCCCCGCTAGAGTACTGGCCGACACTCTAGCGGGTTACACCCAGGCTTATCCGCAGACAGGGGGCACTGTGCGGACGGACCTCTTATTTCCCCCAAACTCGTGGGACTTATTATGGAATTAAAAACAAAAACCCAAACCGACGATGTGCCTGTGACGGGCGGAGAAGATGTAGTGCCTGCGACGGGCGGAGAAGCTGTTGTGCCAGCGACTGGCGGTGTAGATGTTCGGCCCGAGACGGGTGTAGTTGCGCCGTTGAGCGGTGCAAGAGCGAAGGAGGTAGTTACTAAGCTGCCAAAAGTAATGCTGACTCGCATTGATGTGGGGGAGAGTGCGATGTCGCATTGTGGAGGGAGTTCCAGGCGGAGCTCCATGTCTTCGCTGGGTGGGAGATTCTGGGCAGGCTCTGGATCGGAAGGAGATAGTGTGGTCTCCACAAGATCAGACAGGGCCACTACCAGAGCTCAATATACGAGGAAGAGGCCTCGGAATCCCGCGGAGTTGTCGGGCTCTTCCGGGGAAGACAGTGGAAGGCCTAAGGTCAAAACGTCGGCCACTAAAGCGACGATTAGGTGTGCCACGACTGGTCGATTTATTACTCTGACAGAGCAGAAAGCCCTCAAGGAGGCTCATAGAGAAGAACTCGAGCTGCAGGCGGAGCGAGAGGTCGCGGAAATCGCACTGGAGGTGCAGACGAGGTCGAGCTCCCGTCTCTCCGAGTTCTCGTTCAAGTCGATACAGGATCAGAGCGATGGAGTGCTGGCCACTGACATGCACACTTTGGTGGCTGACAATTTGCAAGTCATTAACAAAGTGGCCAGCAAGTCTAAGAACCTCAAGGGTACTTTCATCAAGGCCCTGAAGCAGGCGACGAGCTCGATTGCTGCAGCAGTAGATGTACTCGCTCGGCGCACTGCCACGGAAAAGACGGCACAGCTGCGTGCATGCAATGCTCGGCTGCAGTTAGAGTTATCGGAGTTGCGAAGAGAAGTCGCAGCTATGAAGGAAGCAATGGAGAAGGCAAGAACAGAGCGGAGGCCACCAACGCCACCTCCCACTAATCTGCCGGGTGCCGAAGATCTTGCGCGCTCCATTATGGTCCAGGTGGGGACCATGATCAATGCAAGGTTTGAGGCGTTAGAGGGACGGCTTTTGCCGGAACAGCGGATTCGCCCTCCGCTAGCGTCCGATGGGACGAAGGAAAGGTCTGCCCCAAAAGCTGCAGCAAGTGACGCCAGGGTAACGACCCTTATGGCCCCTGCCAATCCGGCGTCAGGGCCACCTAAGAAGAAGCCCAAACAGGGTAAAACAAAAAAAGTGGTAGGCCAGCCTACAAAGCAACCAGTGGCTCAAGCCACACGAGAAGACACGGTTCCATCTACGTCCACCCCTACTACTACGGAAGGCTGGAATGTGGTGGTGAGACAAGGGACGAAAAAGGTTGCGGCTGCAACGAAACAGCCACAAAAAGTGAACGTTCCAAAGAAGAAGCAAGCTGGAAAGCTACGGCCTCCTCGCTCGGCAGCGGTTGTGCTTAAGCTTCAACCTGCAGCTGTCAAGCGAAACATCACGTACAAGGAGGTTTTCGCCCAGGTGAAGACAAAACTTGACCTAAACGACCTGGGCATAAAGGACATCCGATTCAAGGTGGCCTCTACTGGGGCTAGGATGCTGGAAATACCAGGTGCCAGCAGTGCAGAAAAGGCGGACGTCCTGGCCCAAGCAATGAGAGGAGTCCTAGATGGCGACGAGGTGCAAATCTCCAGGCCAACTAAATGCGCCGAGCTGCGGGTAACCGGCCTTGATGACTCGGTGTCCAAAGAAGAACTGGCGGAGGCCATCAGCCGGTCAGGTGGCTGCGCTGCTGCTGCAGTAAAAGTGGGGGAAATTCGCCGGGGGACGTCAGGCTTCGGGACGGCGTGGGTCCGTTGCCCTATAATTGCCGCCAAGAAAGTGGTGGATGGTGGCCGCCTTCTCGTGGGGTTCGTGTCAGTACAGGTGAAGTTGCTGCAGGCCAGGCCCCAGCGCTGTTTCCGGTGCCATGAAGTAGGGCACATGGCAGTTAGATGCACTGGCGGAGAGGATCGGAGCAGCCAGTGCTTTCGATGCGGACAAACAGGGCACAAGCGCGAGCAATGCACGGCTGCACCACACTGCCCAGTCTGCGAGGGTATCAAGAGGTCAGCTAACCACATCGTTGGTAGCGCTGCCTGTGCCCGAGCCTCGGCTCGCAAGAAGAAGGGGAGCAAATCTGTGGCTGATTCGTCTAAGCCGCCTACGGAGGTGCAATCAATGGACCACCAATAACGATGGCCCTTAACGTTCTACAAACGAACCTGAACCACTGTGCCAGAGCCCAGGACCTGTTTGTTCAAAGCCTGGTGCAGTGGTCCGTACAAGTGGCGGTCGCGGCGGAGCCGTACTGGGTTCCCCCGCGTGACAATTGGGCGGGCGACAACGACGGGTTGGTGGCCATCGTCTCCCAGATCGCCGCGGGCTCTCCGCCTTTTACGCGTGTTGTAAAGGGCTCGGGATGCGTCGCGGCACTGCTGGGTGACATGGTGGTCGTGGGAGTTTATTTCTCCCCCAATCGACCCGTCGCGGAGTTCGAGGAGTTCCTGGACGAGGTGATGGAACTCTCTCGGACTTTCGAGGCCAGGAACCTAGTCATTGCGGGGGACCTCAATGCGAAGTCGAGTATGTGGGGTTCGTCAATAACGGACGCAAGGGGCAGGCTGTTAGAAGAGTGGATTGCTGCCGCTAATTTGACTGTGCTCAACCGGGGGACGGCCAACACGTGCGTGCGACGGCAGGGCGGATCCATCGTGGACGTTACGTTCGCGAGCCCGGCCTTAGCGCGCCGTGTTCAGGGCTGGCGAGTGCTGGGTGATGTGGAGACTCTCTCGGACCACCTCTACATCCGGTTTGAGATCTCCACTCATCCGGCGGTGCCGTCAGGCCCCAGCCGAAACTCGGGAAAGGAAGGTCCCCGGTGGCAGCTCAGACGCCTGGACAAGGGGCTGCTGGAAGAGGCGGCGTTAGTAGCTTCGTGGCTGCCGCGGAATACAGGGTCAGTGCAGGAGACTGCTGAGTGGGTGCAGCGGACCCTGACGCGAATGTGTGACCTATGCATGCCTCGCTCCGGGAACCGTCCTTCGAGGCAGCAGGTGTACTGGTGGTCCGCGGAAATTGCGCGATTACGCGAGGACTGCGTAGGCGCGAAACGCCTGTACACCCACCATCGCCGGAGAGTCCACAGGGACATAGTGGAAGAAGATAGGCTGTACGCAAACTATGTGGAGGCAAAGAGGGTCTTGCAGGTGGCAATCGTGGCCTCGCAAACCTTGGCTAGGGAGGAAATGCTCGAGGGCCTGGATAGGGATCCGTGGGGGACGCCGTACCGGATGGTGCGCAATAAGCTCCGCCCCTGGGCTCCCCCACTAACGCAGACGCTACCACCTGACGTCTTGCGGGAGGTGGTGTCGAACCTGTTTCCTCAGAGAGAGGAACACACACCACCTCCGATGGTCCCGCGTCCGGCTGCTGGAGAAGAGGCTGAAGGAGACGAAGCTCCGGAAGTCTCGGAGGAGGAGCTCGCCTTAGCAATTGCGCGATTGAGAGGCAAAAAGACGGCCCCCGGGCTAGACGGAATCCCCGGGAAGGTGCTTGCCCTGACCGAGAACAGCTTCGGTCCAGAGTTAAGAGGACTATATACTGCCTGTCTGGCTCAAGCCCTAATTCCACAGCGGTGGAAGACAGGCAGATTAGTCCTCCTCAGGAAGGAGGGACGCCCGGCGGATTCCGTCTCCGCCTACCGCCCCATTGTGCTGCTCGACGAGGTCGCCAAAACCTTCGAACGCATAGTGGTGGACCGGCTGACGGCGCATTTGGAGGGAGTTGGTCCGGACCTGTCGGACGCTCAGTTTGGCTTTCGCCGTGGCCGTTCTACGGTGGATGCCATTCTGCAGGTCAAGGCCCGAGCACAGGACGCAGTCGCTCAGGGTGACGTAGTTTTGGCGGTGTCTTTAGACATCGTCAACGCCTTCAACTCGTTGCCCTGGAGCTGTATTAGGGAGGCGCTCCGCCATCATGGGGTGCCGACCTACTTGCGCCGTGTCATCGGTGCCTACCTGTCAGGCAGGTCCGTGACCTTTCCCGGCCGGGATGGCTGGAGCACGAGGGAGGTGTCGTGCGGTGTTCCGCAGGGCTCGGTTCTGGGACCACTCCTGTGGAACATCGGGTACGATTGGGTGTTGCGGGGCTCCTGGCTGAGGGGAGTGAGCGTGGTCTGCTACGCCGACGACACTCTTGTGTTGGCTCGGCAGGCCACGTACCGGGAGGCGGCAGTGCTTGCGACGGCGGGTGTTGCGCAAGTCGTCGCGCGTGTTAGGAGGTTGGGGCTGGATGTCGCACTGGAGAAATCCGAGGCGATCCTGTTCCATGGGCCTAGAAGGGCGCCCCCGCGGGACGCGAATATCATAGTCGGCGGCACGCACATCGGTCTGAAGAGTGCGATGACGTATCTAGGTCTCGTGCTCGACAGCCGATGGAGCTTCAGGGCCCATTTCGCCGCACTCGTTCCGCGGGTGATGAAGGTGGCGGCCGCTCTCGGGAGGTTATTGCCAAACGTGGGCGGGCCGAGTGCCTCGTGTCGGCGGCTCTACTGTGGGGTCGTTCGATCGGTGGCGATGTACGGTGCCCCAGTGTGGGCGGATGCCCTGAGTCGCGAAAACATCTCCCTGCTGCGGCGAGCGCAGAGGGTGATGGCGATCAGGGTGATCAGGGGGTACCGTACCATTTCCGGCGAGGCGGCGTGTGTGCTGGCTGGAGTCTTACCCTGGGACCTGGATGCTCTTTCCTTGGCGTCGATCTATTGTCGGCGTCGAGGCCCTGCGTCCAGGAACCTTAACCCAGCACCACGCGGGAGAGATGAGCGGGAGGCCGCGATAGAAGAGTGGAGGTCCAGGTTGGAGCACCCTTGCGCTGGCCGACGGACCGTCGAGGCAGTTCGCCCCGTTTTCGCGCAGTGGTTGGGCAGGCGTCACGGCGTCCTAACCTTCCGCACCACGCAGATCCTCTCGGGGCACGGTTGCTTCGGGGGGTATCTGTGTCGGGTCGCCGGGAGGGAGCCCTCTCCTCGCTGTCACCACTGCGACGACTGCCCGGACGAGTCGGCCCAGCATACGCTGGAGGTGTGCCCAGCTTGGGCGACGGAGCGCGAGGCGCTCCGCAGTGTTGTGGGGGCGGATCTGACGCTGCCGGACGCCGGAGAGCGGCGCACGATCGCCGCCTCCCCCCCTAACACCGGCCAGAGGGCGGTAGACTTGGGGAAGTCTGCCGCCTAATCACCTGGCCCGAGTAGGCGCGCGCGGTGTCCACCGCGCGCTATTCTAGATGGTGGACGTCGAGGGTGTAACTCCCACCCTCCGACACCGAGACGTGCCGAAGGGCAATCGCCGTCGGGGTTCGCGGATGATTCTTTTGGTTCCCGTGGCCCCGGCCTCAAGGCGACCGAGGTGGACACCGTCAGGTTTTAGTGGGTAGGCTGCCGTGCGTTTACCATCTTTGCACGGCAGGAGCCCCACATAACCCGTCGTTCCTCCCCAGGCGGCGGGTACCCGGCAACAGGGTTTCCTGACGTAAAAAAAAAAAAAAAAAAAAAAAAAGGCTATTGGTGCATTAAACTCGGACCTTGTTGAAGTTCAGTCGTGGGCTGAGTCTTTCGGCCTTCTTGTGAATCCCACCAAATCACAATGTATAATTTTTGGCAGCAGTAGACTGAGGTGCAAAATCGACTGGAACTCAATACCTTTAGTCCAGTTTTCTGGCGTTCCAATCCCTTATTGTAATAAAGTGAAAAACTTGGGCCTAATAATGGATTGTAACATGACCTAGGTAGCTCATGTCAACGAGGTCAGCAAAAGAATGCATCATACTTTTCACTCTCTCAAACGTCTCCAATTTTTTCTCCCTTTTACAACCAAGATTATGCTTGCTCAATCGCTCCTTCTCCCCATACTCGACTACGCCGATGTGTGTTATCTAGATGTGACTGAGGAGCAACTGAACAAATTAGAGCGTCTTCAAAATCTCGCTATACGCTTTATTTTTGGCTTGCGTAAGCATGACCATATATCAAACTTTCGTGCTCAACTTAAATGGCTCCCAATCCGCCTTCGCCGTGATATGCACATCCTTTCGTTCCTTTTCAATATTCTTAATGACCCTAATTTTCCTTCATACCTCCGTTCTCGTTTCCAAATTCTCCCTACTCCCTCACGTTCCAGGCGGCCTTGCATCACTACGATGCTCGATATACCCAAGAGCAACACAAAGTTTCTTTTGCGTTCTTTTTCGGTGTATGGCGCATTGCTCTGAAACAAACTTCCTAAAGACATCCAACTTAGTCCCTCTATTCATTCTTTTAAAAAGAAATTAAAACAGCACCTTCTCACTCAATTCATCAAAAATTATCTTAATTACTATTTTTATGTATTGTGATATATAGATATGTATTTATGTAAGTAATAGTATGTATGTATATACATAATTATGTATAATGTAGTATGTAGTATATATTGTATGGTATTATATATAATATTTAATTATTTATTTATTTTTAAGTATTTATATTTATTTATTTTTTTTTTTTTTTATATTTGTTGTTCGACAAGATGACTCCATGACGCCTGATGGTAAGCGACAGTGGAGTCCAGGAATGAAGTCCATCGGTTCCGGGATATGATCTCGGTACCGATCAACCTCACCTCGTCGACCCGCATATGTGCTTTTTCACGCTCCGTTTAAAAGACCCAGGATTGTAGGAGGAGGGAAACACGTGAGACGGTAGTGAATTCCATTTCCTAATAGTGCGGCACAGGTAGGAATTACCAAACCTTTTGGTACGAGATGGTATGGGTAGTACCGTGTGAGGATGGAATTTCTGACCAGCACGTGTGGTCTTGGAGAGGAAAGGAGAGGAGGGTATAAGATGGAAGAGCTCTTCAGAACACTCGCCGTAATATAGGCGGTAAAAAGCGGCTAGTGAAGCAACATCTCTACGCAATTGCAGAGATTCGAGGTATTGAGTAGCCTCAGCTTTATTAATTATGCGGACAGCGCGGCGTTGAAGTCTATCAAGAGCGTCTAACAAGTACTTAGCAGAGCCATCCCAGAGGTGGGAGCAGTACTCAACGCATGAGCGCACTTGAGTCTTGTACAGAAGACATAGCTGCTCAGGCGAGAAGAACCGCCTCACCCTGTTTAGAACCCCGAGTTTACGTGACGCTAACGAAATGACACTCTCGATATGGCTTTTTTGGTTCAGGTCGCTACGGATATTAACTCCGAGGATGTTGATGCCATCCTGCATCGTAAGGCGTGTGTTCTGAAGAGAGGGAGGACAAAGGAATGGAGATTTTTTAGCCGAGAACGCGCATACCTGCGTCTTCTTGGCATTGAACTCGACCAGGTTCTTTGAACCCCATTCTGAAACGCGCTACAAGACATCGTCGAGCTCACTGACAAGTTCAGTTCTCCTATTCTCGATCTCGGTTCGATTTGCGGCGGGATGGCCAAAGTATCGAGCATGGACAGTGCTATCGTCCGCATAGCAATGAATGTTACCAAGTGATAACATGTCATTGATATGCAGAAGAAAGAGTGTAGGTGATAGGATAGACCCCTGAGGCACACCAGCATTCACCTGTAGGATTCACCTGTATATCATTTATATGACTACAACTGCACGATTTTAGCCTGCTTTATAACACTATTTCTCACTACCATAGGTTGGCTGGAAGAGATCTCTTCTAGAGATAAGTCCACCTTTGCAAACAAATATTGTATTTTAATCTCTGTATTTACTTTTAAGTGCAATAAAGAATAGTTAATAACAACAGTTACCATGGCAACAAACGTTCGCCTCGCCCGATTTACACTTTTCGTAACGCATTCACCAGCTTACTCCCCAAGTCAAGCGTGCGTAAACAAGTTTTACTTCAATAAAGGACTCAGTCTCTCCCGTGACCATGTGCGCTGTAAAGCATTCGAAACGTCGGGAACCAAAAATCAAAATAAATCTGCGAAAATATCCGAACAGATATGCTTTATTAAAACTTAAATATTTTTAAATAAAATCATCCCTATTTGTTTTTTAACTTATATGGAATCATACTCAGGGCAGGATGTTAGGACATCAACACACAGCATCATCTAGTTCCATGGTAAGCTGCGAGGCCTGTGTTATGGTTACCGGATAGTTGATACACTACACATATATAACTTTAAATAAATTAATTGGAAGAGAAATATATTAATGTCGTTTTAAAAGAAAATTCCGATTAAAATCTCAAACATTCTAGCTTAAAAAAAAACAAGAAAAAATAAAAATCTAATAAGACTCGTCAGACAGACGGACAGATTGTAATTATTTATATATATATACATTATTTGATTGATAGACAGTTACATCGTTAATTTCTTCGTATAAATGAAATAATTTTGCGATTGCTGAGCATTTTTTGATTGTAAATACATTAGTAATAGAAAGTGTTTATAGTGGCGTAGTGATAAATGTCTTATTGGCATTACTACGAAATATCGCGGGTTTGATTCCCGCTTGATGAATATATTTATTTATAGGCATTTTGTATTACACTTACATGTAACAGTTTAACGGTTAGTATAAAATAGACTATGTACATACATAGGTATAGAAAATTAGGTAAGAACCTACTTTAAAAAAAATTATATCCCTTACTTGAGAAATGATTGATTCCACATACAAACGTCCATTCGTCTTTTCACCCCCTTAAGGGATGATTTCCGGGATAAAAACTATCCTATGTCCTTCCCAGGGTCTCAAACTATCTCCATACCTGATTTTATCTAAATCGATTCAGCGGATTAAGCTATAAAAGGTAACAAACAGACAGACAGAATAATATAATATTAGTAAAGTATGGATATAAACTAATAGGTACCCAATTAGTATGTACAGAGAAAAAATGGAGAGATATATAAATATAACTAGCTACTCACCCTCGCATCACTTCGGGTTCGTCCCTAGACAAAAGCAAATCTATCCCACGGGAACCATACATTTTCCGGGATGATATATAGCCTATAGCCTTCCTCAGTTAACGGACTATCTAATGCAAAAAGAATTTTTCAAATCGAATTAGTAGTTCCTGAGATTAGCGCGTTCAACCAAACAAACAAACAAACAAACTCTTCAGCTTTATAATATTATTAGTATGGATTTAGTTCTTAAAGCTTACATCAAAAGTAGAGTAATATGTAGTTTTTTCTCTCACGTAGAAGACGGAGTGTTACAGCTTTCTTCAGTAATTTTATTGTACAGAGGAAAGATGTTTTTGTTTGTTTGTTAGTTTGTACCGAATAAGCTCCGTAACTACTGAACCGATTTAGATGAGATTTGGTAAGATAATTTGAGACCCTGGGAAGTACATAGGACTACTTTTCATCCAGGAAATCATCCCTTAAGGGAGTGAAAATGGGGATGAAAGTTTGTATGGGGAATCAACCTAGGGACGAACCCGACCGAAGCCAGGGTGAGCTGTTAGTTAAAGATATAGGCATTTATGGAGAAAGTTAACTAAGTTTAAAACAACGGTAACAAATCTAGATTAATTGTCAGCTCCTAGGCTTTGCGAAAAGTAGGTTTATTATATTTTCCTATAACCAACCATTTTTTATTGTTTTTATGTAATGTCTTTTAAAGTGTCAAATTCTGAACTAGAAATTGGATAATTTTAAACATACATGTACTTAAGTTTATGAAAGTTTGTGCACTATTTTTTCTTGTAACCGAGAATTGAATCTAGAAACATAAAAAAATATGTCAAAGTTATACATTTTGATCGATTTTAAAACGGAAGAATTCAATTTGGGAGTTATTTGAATAGTCTGTCGGTCTGTCTTTTATTAAGGGCGTTCCCAATATGATATTATTTGTAAGTAAATGTTTAAACATATATTTATATTTACTTCGCTTACTTTGCGGGCGGAACCGAAGGCCAAAGCTAGTTTATACTATCCATACTTATACATATTATAAAGGCGTCACTAGTCTATATAATAAAAAATGAATATTTCTGTGTATGTTTAAATAAAATAAATATGTTGGGACATTAACACACAGCACCATCTAGTTCCATGGTAAGCTACGAGGCCTGTGTTATGGATACCGGATAGTTGATACACTACACATATATAACTTTAAATACATACATATTATAAATATAAACACCTATGACTGGAGTACAATCATTCGTGCTCATCACATAAATGAATGCCTCCAGCGGGACTCGAATCCGCGACTGCTGGCATAGCAAGTAGGGTTGTGCTGATGTCCCAACATATTTATTTATAGTATAATATTTTTTTTTTAGTTCTAACTAAATTACTAATACTTTTAACTTCTTTCACATCTTGTAAAATTTGAAAGAGAAAACGAAAGTGGATCCGTACGCGATCGAAATGTACACTGAATGAAAAAAATTGACCCATCTGTTTGTACGTGTTTTAATCATATAAAATCTACTAAAGTATCTATATATAAATAGGCAAAGACCAAACAGTTCAGTGCCTTTTTCTCGTCTGTTTGTCAAACGATTTTCTTTTATTTTTGTTTAGTAGATATTGACGAGCTTTAGTAGAAAAATATACATACATAGATGAATTTGAGCTTCTAAATTAATTATAATTTGACATTCTACAGCATAAAATATAAAAAAAAATCAGTCAAAAAAAAATCTGTAGATATCATAATAAAATAAAAAAATAAAAAGAACTCAATGCTGTAGTCGACAGTTATATTATACAAACATATATAAATAAAACAAATTTAACTCGGGAACAGAACCCGTTACTTGACAAACCATCAGTCATGTCATAACAATGTGTAGCAAAAACGTAGATCATTGATCGACATGATCCATGGATCATTTGCGTTATGCTCATAATGGGGTGGTATAGATACGACTACTTTATACTAGCTTCTGTCTGCGTATGCGCACTTTATTTTGACCAATTTTGAAATTTAGTATTTTAGGCATTAGTATACAAATACTCAAGATACATAATTAGCATGTCAAATATTTCCTCAAACTGAAGTGCAAAATCCAAAATTGTGCGCTTTTTTCAAATCTCTTTTGTTCATTGCTTTTCGAATGACAAAATTAAAACGCGCGTTGTTTCGTTTGAAAAAGTACTCTATGTGGTGTGCGTAAGTTCGAGTTTGTGTTTAGACAATTTGTACTTTCGATGTTTAAATTTTACTCTTTGGTTTGACTTAACGTGACATGTCGACGACACTTTTTGATGAGATATTTGTTAGGAAATGTGTATCTATGTTTCAATATAATAGGTTTTAGGGGTATTTTTCTTTAGTTATATTTTCAAAGACTAACCCTCTCTTATCTAGAGTGCAATAGATTCCTCACAGTAGCCTATGTATTACTCCAGGCCATAAACTATCTGTAGGTATACAAAATTTCATCCAAATCTGTTCAGCAGTTTTAGACAGACGTACATACAAACTTTGATTTATATAGTAGTAGTACGATTTACTTTATTTAACTCTAATACTGACTAACTTACTAACTAACTCTCTACATAGAGCCGCTTTATAAGTATGACATAGTGACATCTAGAGTTGCAAGTATAGCGGAAGAAAATTCTAAGGGGGGTAGAAGTTCATCCCCTAAAAGAGTTATAGGGGATGAAAGTTTTTTGAAACATGGCAATTGAAGTTTAAGCGATTATAGCTTATAGCTATATGGGACATCCATTGATGGTATCATATGGGGAAAAACATTTTTCTTCTCATGCCGTTATGTCATACGGACAAAAGTAATAAAAAAAATATTAAACTCATATAAACTTTCAACATAACTTAAAAAAAAAAACGTTTTCAACGTACATTCTCAACAACCATTACACGTTTATTATATATATAGATAATTCGTACCGGTTTACGTACATTTTGTGGAAAATATCGCAGCTATTTAGCGAATGTCTAAGGAGAATGCAGATAGAAACAAGAATTATCATTAAAATCGATACAGCCTTTCATCATCACGATTTTTGCGATAGATCTTTGCACAGAATCGAACGCGTGACTATCCTTATAGATACAATTCATGTTAATATTAGAAATGTGATTTGTTTGTTTGATTGTACGTATGTATGTTGCTAGCGATAGCACAGTGGTAACGCGCTCGCTTGGGAAACCGAGTGAAGCGGGTTCAAATCCCGGGTCACTTCTGATGTTCTCATGTGTGAATAATTTCCAACAAAACTACCATTTGCCTTACGATGAAGGAAAACATCGCATGGAAACCTGTCTGAGAGAACTTAGCAAGTTTTCAAAAGACATGTTGAGGTTTGAGCCCCCTCGCTTGAAGGGAGGCCCGTGCCCAGCAGTGGGACGTTAAAAAGGGCTGAAGATATACATATGTATATGTTTGTCAGTCCTTCCATCACTCCGAAACGAAACAAAATATATTTTTTTTTTCTATATGTGAACCTGATAATAATTATTTTAATTATAATTATTTTATAAGTAATTATTTCTAACACTACTTTTAGTATGATTTATTAAGTTTTTTTAATGACGCATGCCTGTATAATGAGTTTGTTTTGCTTGTTATACCATATACCTACTACAAGTTAGAATCTATACTAATATTATAAAGCTGAAGAGTTCGTTTGTTTGTTTGGTTGAACGCGCTAATCTCAGGAAACACTGGATGAAATTGAAAAATTCTTTGTGTTGGATAGTCCATTTATAGAGGAAGGCTTTAGGCTATATATCATCCCGGAAATATGTACGGTTCCCGTGGGATAGATTTGTTTTTGTCTAGGGACGAACCCGAAGCGAAGCGAGAGTGAGTCGCTAGTGGTATTGTAAAACCACTAATTATAATACTAGGTTAGGCTACACTTATCTTTACATATTCTGTTAATCCTATTCTTTTATAAAAAAATAAAATAAAAAAAAAATAAAAATATTTTATTCATTAACAAAATGTTTAGTAATTACAAACAAGGTTGAAATCGCCTTTTAAGTATAAAAAAACACCTGTAACAGGCAATCTCGCTCTTCCATAGCCAAATCATAAATTACTTGTTTTAGCAAATAAGTTTTACATTATTTTTAGTAAAGAAAAAAAAAAATATGTGGTGTGTGATACACATCGTGTGTTTGTGTATGTGTGTGTGTGTGTGTGTGTGCGTGTGTGTGGGTGTGTGTGGGTGTGTGTATGGGTGTGTGTGTGGGTGTTTGTGTTACGTGTGTGTTACATCTTCAAGAGATTGATTTCAAAAGTATTTCTGTATCCTCATATTTTTGAGACTGCAACCAATTAGTTAAGACTGATTTACAATCGTGATAGCTCAAAGGATAGATCTCTATAGTTTTGTTTATTGTATTATATAAGCGTGCTGACTGAATTTTGTATTGGTGTGCCGCGAAAACCGTTTTGATCCTAGGCAACATAAGAACACCACGATTTCTTCTTTTATCTACTATGTTAGAATCAATAACCAAATTTTTATGTCTTTTTAAAACAACCCATAAAATGTATAATTTTCTAACAGACAGAATTTTGCTTTCTAAGTATAATTCATGAGTAGGATATATGTATGACTTGAAGAATATCACTTTGAGTAGCGACCGCTGTGCCCTTTCCACTTCCAGAAATTTTACTTTAGAGGCTCCACCCCACACTGAGATACAGCAACACAACACTGATTGGGCTAATGCGACATATATTTTATTTACGAGTATTTTAGACGCTGAATATCTTAAGATCCTAAAGATCCATATTAATTTTCTAACTCTAGAAGCGACTAATTCAATATGTGGGTGCCACGAAAGTCTTTGGTCAACCATAATACCTAGATATTTAGTTGTGGCTACTTTGTTAATTATAGGACAACTACAGTTTTGATGAGTAGTGCTTTTGCAGGAATGGATCTGTAAGGTGAAGTTAGATGAAGGTTGCGATCGGATGTTTTTTGAAAAGCAGATGTAGTTTGTCTTCTCAGTGTTAAGCGAAAGCAGGTTTGCTCTTAACCAACAGGCAACTTCACGGAGTCCTCTTTCACTAGCTTCATGGACAGCATCCCACGTAGGCCCATTGAACACTATAGCCGTATCATCAGCATAGGCAAAGATCCTGGCCCCGTTTATGTTTAAAGTACACAAATCATTAATATAAATTAGGAACAAAGTCGGGCCCAAAACGCTGCCTTGTGGGACGCCGTAGGTTATGTATGAATCGTCACTCAACAGTTGTCCAATTTTTACCTTCTGTTTACGATCACATAAATAATCTTTAAGAAGCAAAAGAGGGGTCCCTCTGATGCCAATATTTTCTAACTTTTGTACAAGAATGGGGACAGAGACGGTGTCAAAAGCCTTTTTTAGATCTAAAAAGACGGCAAGACTTTTGTTACCTATATCAAGTTGTTCAACAATTAATGAAGTTAGGGCTGTAACAGCATCCTCTGTAGATTTACCTTGTCTAAAGCCAAATTGAGAGTCAGATAAGATGTTAAATTTATTCAGAAAATATATTAGTCTTTTGTTAATTAGTTTTTCTACTATTTTGGAAATACAGGACAAAATCGAAATTGGCCTATAATTGTTGACGTCGTCTCTGGCACCACTCTTGTAAACAGGAGTGATAATGGCTTGCTTTAGTAAAGAAGGAAAAATGCCCTTGTTGAAGCAAAGGTTAACCAAATGAGTTATGATGGGAGTAACTTCACTAACGGCTAATTTTAAGAAACTAGATGGTATATTATCCCACCCCGGAGCACTATTAGATTTAAGAGACATTATCGTGTCATGAACTTCCATATCATCAGTGTCCAACAGTACAAAAGACGTCAAGTGTGTATAATTTTTTCGAGAATTCATTTCAATTGTATTATCCTTATGAATTTTTTCTGCTAGGGCTTTACCTACATTAGAGAAGAATGTGTTCACGTGATTCACTGATTCTACAGGTGATGGTCTTATGCATAATAAAGGAGAACTGTCAAATTTCTTTTGATTTAAATGTGTTATATTTTTAACATTATACCAGAGTTTCTTAGGATTTTTTATAGATGCGTCCAGCTGTTGCCTATCATAATTACGTTTAAGCTTTTTTATTAAATTATTACAATAATTTCTGTACCTTTTATAACTAATTTTTAAAATTTCATTATATGGATCACTTTTTAATTTTTTCTGCATATTATTTCTATTTCTTATGCAGCGTAAAATCCCCGGAGTAATCCAGGGTTTGATTATGCGTCTGTTTTTAGGAATGTTTCTTATAGTTGTATTTTCTTGAAGTGATTTGCGTATACTGTCAGTTAATCTTTCTATTATTAAGTTTGGATTGTCACAGAAAAGTAGTTCTTGAAGATTTTTCTCAGCTAAACTAAGAAGCGCTTTATTATAATCTGTTATTAATTTACTTTTTGTACATTTAATTTGATATATTTTATGCCTAGATAAACATAACAATACCATGTTATGATCGGTAATTGTTGTATTAAGAACCGCAATTTGTGCAGCAATGTTTTCTTTCTCGATCTTAATCATAAAATGGTCAAGACAACTATTTTCTCTTGTAGGGATAAAGTGTCCAGATAATAAGCCGTGTGAGCACAACATATTAAGGTAATTCGTTCTGTTGTTGCGTTCATAAGTGCCCTCAGATTGCTTAGAAATTAAGTTTATATTCAAATCTCCTGTTATTATTATATTCTTATGTGTCTTTATGCTGGCCAGATGTGAGTTAAGAGAGTCAATGAAATTCACAGCATTAATATTAGAGGGTGATCGGTATATACCCAAGATAGTTGCATTAAGGGTTTCTACTTGTAAGCAAGATGCGTGGTCCAATTTAATTTCTTTAACATTGGCAGTGATATTATTTTTAACATATATAACCACACCATCGTTTTGATTTATCTGATGGGTCGTAGCAAAAGAGTTGTAGTTACTGAGGCATGGTAATGGTAGGTCAGGTCTAAGTCGACATTCCGTTAGAACCAAAATGTCCAGGGACACCTTTAGGCTTGCCAATGTAAGTGTAAGATCATCAAAATTACTATATACACTTCTGATATTTTGCGTAGCTATTAAGATATCCTGTTGCTTGATCCGAATATTATTTCTAAGGAGTTCAGCATCGCATCGAAGTGTATGGGCAATCATTGTATCGTCTATTTCATTAAGTGTACTGACAGGATTATCCATTAGAGAAATAGTTAAAATAAGCATGTAGAATTATTACGGGTGTTAAGGTTTCAAAAAAGATATGCATTAGGTCGCGTGCAACTGCAATCTCAGAATAAAAATTAAGTATAAAACTAGTATCAGACGCAATGTGTAAGTGTTTGAGCATAAAATTATTGAGTGTAATGTTTTTATGTTTATATATAAATTGAATACATAGTGTGTTTGTTTGTAGAGGTATAAAAATGTATATAAGTTTGTTTACATGTTTATTGTGTACTGTAGTGTATGTGTTTCTGTGAGCAGCAATTTTGCTGGGTGTAGTATTAGTGTATTTGTATATAATTTGATTATACAACAGTTTACAAAAGTTAGTATTAGTTCTTATCAATTCAAATAATATGATTAAGAAGTTTAGCACACGAAGAAAAAACAATTCGGTAATAAAAAGAAAGGAAATATAAATCAACATTTGTTTTAAACTTAACATAGCATAATATAGTCATGCATTCAGCAGCAATTGATGAGCTTGAGCTTCACTTTTAACTAATATAATAGGGGAGCTATCATCTTTTCTAACGTAAACTTTCCCATAGGCTGTCCAGCAGTACTTGAAGTTTTTCGATTTGACCAGGTCGCGAGCAAGAAAATGTAGACGTGATCCTTTCGCCGTTAATTGCTCGGAAACAAAGATAGGTGTGTCCTCAGCCGTACGAAAACCAAGATGCTTGGCATATAACTTATTCTTGTGTTTTATATTAAATGATTTACACATTTTCAATATATCATTTTTTATGAGAGTAGATGTAGTCTCAACTATTATAGGGGTATTATATACATTAACCTTTTTTCCACGCACTCTATATATGTCCTTAACTTGAGTTCTATTAATTTCACAGCCAATATTCTTCGTCAAGCACATAACCATAGTAATTAAGTCTTCCTTGGTTTCGTTTTCTTTTTTTGGTACATTTTTTATTTCAAAATTAGACTTACGACTCCACATCTGTAAATCCTCCAATTTATCCTCCAAGATACATAAATACTGCCTGTCTTCCTTTATTTGACCTTCTAGATGTTCAATTTTATTTTTAAATTCTTCATTTTGCGAGGTGAGATATTTTATAGAATTTTCAATGCTTATGTTGGTTTCTTTTATTTCCTGTAGAGTAAGTGAAATTTTCTCCATTTCCTGTTTCTGAGCTTTGAATAAAGATAGCTGTAGGGGACGCGACCTACTACTAATTGCTTGATAAATTAAATAAAGTAAAGTAAAGTAAAGTTTATTGATTTAAAGTTAATGATACACTGATAATGAATTGCTATGAATGATAATGAATGCAGCCGATTTGATTGCTATCCGAACGTGCACTGACTGTTTGAGGCGTGTTTTCATGTATTTATAATGCAGCGTTTAAGCATTATTGCTTATGTGTTCGGTAACAACCTTTGGACCGAACATGCTCCCAGGGGAGGCAAGAAATGATAGTGATAAAAATAATGATTATGAGATGAATTACAAGGTGAAGTCAATTTTTTCTTAAATTAATATTTGTATAAAAAATCTTAAATTAAATAATTTACAAATTCTTATACTTTCTTATAATTATAATTTATATTGTTACTAAATTACAAAAGAAGGTCTTTTGAAAATAGGAGAGGTTGCTTGATTTTTTAGTTCTACGTTAACACTAACACTGGGCTGACGGTCAGCCTTGCTCTGCTTTCGCGACACACACATTTCACTGGCACTTACACTATCACTTACACTACACACACTGTTATTTCTGTATTGATGATTAGAAGTGATAGGCGCGCTTTGCCGCCTTCTGCAACGACGCCACAATAGAACCACTGCAGTGATTCCTACCGCCGCCACCAACACGTAGCATACTATGTACTGGTGGAGGTCGTGATATGATACACCAAGATCGATCAATTGACTATTTTGTTGAATAGATTTTATTTGCCAGCTGAGGTCATCAAATGTCTTATTGATGTTAGAAACATTTAATTCACTTACTGTTTGAATGGGGATTGATATATTTATTAAATGATTAATTCCGGTCACCCTTGGAGCATATATCCGCGGTTCAAGATCAATAGTTGTTGTTAATTGTTGATATGAGAATAAAGTAAATTCATCCCCCTTAATGATACATCCTGGTTTTAAGTGGATAATGCCCGCATTACTTAAATTCTGGGAAAATACATGGTCGTCGCAAATAATTCTGACTGTGTAACTATTGCAATAGAAATATAAATATGTTTGTAAATTAAGCTCCGTCCATTTTTGATAACATACCGAACTAGTAGTTTTACAGTTTTGTGTCGTTTGATTAATTAGGCAAAATTTTTCTTGACTACCAAGGTGAAAAATCATTTCCCTATGTTGACACATATAACTTTGATCATTTTTCAGGCACTTCTGCAACTGCAACTCTTCAATCGTAAAATAAGTGTCCTTTCTTAAATTGATTGCTGCATAATCTGATATTGGTGTAACAGTTATCATATTATGTTCCACCTGACGCGGGATGGGAATTAATTTGTAAAGTATGTAATGATCCCTGCTTACGAGAGGAAATGATATTTCGAAAATTAAATATTGTTGAGTCATCCTAGCTTTAATTCGTAAAACTTTGTATAAATTATTCAATTCAGTGTGGAAATCGTCCACCGGCAGTGTCAAGTCCTTTCGAAGATGACCTGCGATAATATTTAATTCGTTTTGTAATTGTTCGGGTGTTAATAAATATATGTTAAATTTCCCGTTGTGAATATCGGTAATAATTTCTAAGAGATTGCTTTGTATTCGGTGTAAATTTTGTAAAATATTGCTGGCTGTAATTACTGAAAGTGTAAATTCTTGGTTTAATGACAAATTTTGTAACTCTTGCTGCACCGTATTTAATGACCCATATATAGTATTTAAATGTTTGTTTATGTATTTATGCTGTTTTTCAATTGTTGACTCGGTACGTTTTAATAGATTGTATTCGGCTTCCACTACCGACGTCTGATTCTTCATTAAATTTAAAAAGTATTTATTATTGTTCTTTATAAGTTCAATGTCTCGCTCATATTTTTCTGCGAATCGCTCATCCAATACGCCGAACAGACTGTTTGCAACATAACCCACTCCATTGATAAGACCGCGCCGCCGTCGCGTGTGCGCTCTGAAATGCTGAGTAAGAAGCAGCTGGTTATAGTACTCCAGTTCAGTGTACTCATGACGTAATTGTAATAGAGTAATATCGCAGTGCGTGTTGTCTGATATACTAGCACATGTTTTTTCCAAATGATTAGTTAATTGATTATATACCTTTATGCCTTGCCAATACGGAGTCATTTTGTAGAACACTACTAATTTCCACTCATCTTGTATTAGTTTTAAATTTGCTACTGGATTTAAATATAAAAACTGATCATTTCGAAGTGACGTGATATTGTATGAACATTGAGATGTAGTTATTAAGCTCATAAAGGAGATAAACAAAGTAACAAACGTAAAGAAACTCATTTTCTTTGAATTTTCCGTATATTTGTTATTGACAACAGGAGTATTCGAACTCTCTGTAGTCTTAATATCTGTGTCGGATTCAGATAACGGCAATGTAGCTAATTTAATTATTGGACGTTTTATAAATCCATTGGCTGTTTTTAAAGTGACAACCCGAACATGACCATCCCTTCCCGGATGAAGCTCTGCCACTTTTCCCATAGACCATTTTGCAGGAGGCAAAGTATTGTGTTTTCGGCATATAACACAATTGCGAATGAACTTTTTTGTTGAACGATTCCCTCCAATGATCCAGTATTTTTGTCTTAAAGTTGATAATGTTAAGCGGGGTCCACCGTGAAAAGTGAGTAAATGTGCTTGATTTATCAATAGCTTCGTTAACTGACTGTCATGTGGAATTAAAATTGGATGCCTCATATCATGATGAATGTTTGCGTGACGCAGTCTTCCCCCGACGCGTAAGATACCAAAACTATCTAAAAATGGATTAAAGTTTAAGAGTTTGCTTTTTGTCTGAACTGTTTTATGTTTCTTTAAATATTCAATATCCGGTGCAAATTCAGTGCATTGAACGTACTTAATAATTAAATGACTTGCATATCGTAACTCCGGTAATGTGAGATAGTCACTCGATTGTTTATGTTTTCCTTTAATAAAACGCAAGACCCATGCTAATACTCTTGTTACAGTAATATATGAACTGTATCTATTTAACAAATTATTAATAATGTTTTCATTACTGTTGTTTTGAATAATGCAAGTTTGATTGATTTTTAATTCATGATCCGTATTAAACTTCTGAACCGAGTTTTCTTTAATATTCATTGCTGATAGCCAGGGTGGTCCTTGCCACCACAAAAGATTTTTTAATAATTCTGAAGCTATTAACCCTCTGCTTGCTGTATCCGCAGGATTTTCACTTGACTTTACATACCCCCAATGATCTTGAGAAATAATACTTGTAATTGCTTGGACTCTATTAGCAACGAATGTTTTCCAACGACCGGGGTCGCCTTGCAGCCATCCCAAAACGACCATTGAATCGCACCATCCGTATACTTCAAGATTGTGATTGCTTAAGCATATTTTGATTTTATCCATTAATTTTGCCAGTAGAAAGGCTCCACTGAGTTCTAACTTTGGTAAAGTAATCTGCCTTTTACTTGGCACTAATTTTGTTTTAGCGGCAACCATTACTACCGAGCATTTTTCTTTATGTACGATTCTAGCATAAACTACGCAGGCGTATGCTTTTTGAGATGAATCACAGAACCCATGTAACTGTATAATATCATCTTGCTTACTGTTTAACCACCTTGGTAATGTGATTTTATTTATGTTACTTAGATCCGAACTGATCAAAATCCATTCAGTAAGAATATTTTCAGGAATAATATCGTCCCATTTGAGATTAGACTCCCATAGTTTTTGAAACAATAATTTTAATTTAGTTACAACAGGCGCTATCCACCCTAAGGGGTCAAAAATTTTTGATAATTCCGACAGCAAAATTCGTTTAGTAGGTTTTGATAATAAGCTTTGACCTACATTGCAATTAAAAGAAAATGTGTCTTTTAAGGGATTCCAATGTAACCCCAAAGTTTTTACGTATTCTTTTTTGAAATTAAACGTATTATTTTCAGAATTTAATTTATGGTTTACATTGATATTTTCTAATAACTCTGAATTATTAGAAGACCATTTTCGTAATAAAAACCCCCCTGATGCCAATAAATGATTTAAAGATTCTACTAATTGTTTGCCATGCTCGATAGTATATGCTCCGCTTATTAGATCGTCGACATAGAAATCTTCTTCCAATATTCTAGCCGCTTCTGGAAATCTGCTCTGCTCATCTGCTGCTAATTGCTTCAAGGTCATCATTGCTAAAAAAGGTGCTGCTTTAGTGCCGTATGTAACGGTTAAAAGTTGATAAGATTGCAAACTACTGTTAGGTTCCTCTCGCCATAATATTTTTTGATATTTTTGATCTTCTTTGCTTACTAATATATTTCGGTACATTTTTTCAATATCGGCAGTAAATACGAATTCAAATTTTCTCCATTTTAATATAAGTGACTGCAGATCTTGCTGTAAATTTGGGCCCCTATACATTAAATCATTTAAACTTGTGCCATTCGATATTTTGGCTGATGCATTAAAAACGACTCTAAGTTTAGTCGTTATAGAGTCAATGCGCTCTACACCGTGATGCGGTAAATAACATTCCAGTGTCGTATTGCTGCTATTGTTACACAATTGCATATGATTCAAATTAATATATTCTTTTATAAACTTTTTATACTCAGTTGCAAATTTTTTGTTTCTGCTGAATTTACGTTCCAAATTTTTAAATTGAGCAATAGCCACTTGTTTTGAAAAACCTAATTGTTTCTCAATGTTTTGTTTTAAAGGCAATCGTACTTCATATTTTCCGTTTTCATGTCGTTTTGTTGTTGCTTTGAAAAATCTAATACATTCTAAATCTTCCGATGTCATATTTGAGGGCTCGGTTATATCCTCAATTTCCCAAAACTGCTGAATATTTTCTAAGTTGTTTAATACGACATTGCAATGGTATGTTTGTACGTTACCACATAATATCCAACCTAAATGAGTTTGCTGGGCTATCGGTTGATTTTTTCCTTCTCCTCTGATAATACCTCCCAATAAAATTGATGAATATATATCAGCGCCTAATAAGATATCAACCGGTTTACTGATATAAAATTCTGGATCTGCTAAATTTATGTTGTTTAGATGTAGCCATGACGGTTTAGTGAAAGTTTTGTTTGGCAAATTCTTGATTAAGTTTGGCATTATGTATACCTCAGCATTGAAAGAACAATCATTATAAATAGATGAAAATATGATATTCGCCATGCCCTTGCAATTGCTTTCTTTTTCTCCTACGCCAAAAATGACACCCTTACAATTTGATCTTTTAAGCCCTAACTTCTGTGCTGCATTTTCGGTTATTAATGATATTTGAGACCCTTGATCTATTAGTGCTCTCATTATGTGAGTTGAGCCATCATTTGCCGTAACATGTATTTTTGCTGTAGATAATAAAATTTCGTTCGGTCGATCACCCGCCACATGTAGAGTGCTGACAGTGTTTTCCCTTTGTTCTATAGATTTCACAATCGGACTTTGTTTTTTATGTATATTGTAATGAATTTCGCTGTTGTGTAATAATGTGTTATGATTTCCGTTGCAAATTCGACACCTTTTTACCGAAAAACAGCTATTTCCTTTGTGATTGTATAAGCAATTTTTACACAATCGCAATTGCACAACTGTTTTTTGTTTCACATGTACTGGCATGTCTAAAAATTTCTTGCAATTAAATATACCATGATTTTCTGCACATATAGGACATTTAATATTCGATATATGAAAAGATTTAAAAGGCCTCGATGCTTGTTGGTTATTATTGAACGTATAATTTTTATGTTGGTGAATTCTATGATTTAATGATGCGTTGTTAGGTTGATTATTGTTTGATGATTCCTGCTTTCTTCTAGACGACTCTAATGATGTAAATTTTCCTTCTAAGTATTGTAAGAATTCTTTTATACAAGGCAACTCTCGCGGATTTTTTAATGACTCTATATATCCTGAATGTGTGTCCGCATCTAGCTTTTGTGACAATATATGAACCAGAATGGGGTCCCATGTGCTGATGTCAACTCCTAGATTTTTGATGGCGTGCATACACTCTAATGTAGAATCATGTAATCGTTTTATGTTTGCTACGGATTGCTGTTGCATAACAGGTATACCAAGGAGGGAGTTCATGTGGGATGTGAAAATGCGTTTTTTGTGATCGTAGCGATTGTTCAGTATTTCCCAACAAGTTAAATAATTTTCACTGCTAATACACAGATGCTGTATGAGTCTATCGGGCTCACCTTGTACTTTTCCCTTTAAAAATTGCATTTTCTGTGAATTTGATAGGCATGGATTGTTATGGATGGTTTCAGTAAATAGATTCTTGAACGCTACCCACTGCTGATAATTTCCATTAAAAGTTGGGACATCCATTTGAGGTGTGCATTTTTCCCTATGCGATACCGACCACATTTTATTATTTAATGATTTCTTGATCTCATTATATGTTTTTTCGTGTTTATTGAAAACAAGATCGTACTCAACGTCTTCTCCGTTTAGCTCTGAATCTATTTCCCAATGAAGTGAATCTATTGCCGCCCACCTTTGCTGTAATTGTTTTAAAATATCTTCGAATTCCCATTTTTCTGTTATAGAATTAATTTCTATGGTGCTTACAGTCCGCGAAAAAGCTTTAAAACTAATAAATTGTTTACGTAGCATTTGATCTAGTTTGCTGTATAATCCTCGACTTTCTTGTAACCTAACTGATGTATTTTCTTCTTTGTGTTTTGCTGGCGATGAAGTTGATGCTAACGGCTCTTTTATTTGAGAATAAGAAGTTTCCGGAATTTTTTGAACAATCTCACTATATTTCTCATTTATGTACAATTTGATATTTTCATATTTTTTCTTTGTATTTTCAAAATGTGAATTTGCAAAGTACGGATGACTCAAATCTTTATACTCTCGTAAGCGCTTATGATTTTCTTGATATTCAGACCAGTAAAGTTCTAAAGTTTGGAGCCGTTTTTTAATATGATATTCTGTTTTCCGCTCTTGACTGTCTTTTTTAAAGTTAATAAAAAGTTTTTCGATTGATTCGACGATCTCTAATTGATTGGAATATAAGTCTTCCATTATGCTTGCTAAACAAAATAGTCAAATGATAAAATAGAAAGATCTTACTTGGTGCTGGTTCTGCTGCTGAAGTGCGTCCTCTGCTGTTACCTGCTCGTCTGGTTCGATAGCTCGACTCAACAGTCAAGACTAGCTTTTGCTGTTGCTGATGCCAGAAAACTCAACTTAGTGGTCAAGCTTTCTCTGCTGATGCTTATTCCTGGAGGCTGATTTACCTCCCGAATGTGATACGATGATAAAATTTCCACCTCACAGTTTCACTTATGATTAATTTAACTGATAAAAAAATGTCACTGATAATGTCACTGATAAAATAATGTCTCCTCCCACTCGCGAATTGCTATAAACACAAAGCGCGAGGTCCAAAAAAACTCGAAGGACCAAAAAATGTAGGGGACGCGACCTACTACTAATTGCTTGATAAATTAAATAAAGTAAAGTAAAGTAAAGTTTATTGATTTAAAGTTAATGATACACTGATAATGAATTGCTATGAATGATAATGAATGCAGCCGATTTGATTGCTATCCGAACGTGCACTGACTGTTTGAGGCGTGTTTTCATGTATTTATAATGCAGCGTTTAAGCATTATTGCTTATGTGTTCGGTAACAACCTTTGGACCGAACAATAGCATCATAGATCTCATTTCATCCTTGAGCCCACTCAGTTCCGAAGTATAACTCTCACCTCTGCGCTTATATCGAGAGCTAACGAAGTTCGGTGGAGTTTCTGTAACCCCAAACTGATTCAAATCCGTTTCCGACAGTGATTTATCCAAAGAGGTATCCATCGTAATAGGATATAAGAAGTTTTAGAATCTTATCTAAGGTGTAAAGTAATTAACGATGGGGGGCCAATATGCACTGGCGACTAGTTTTAGGTATTTGTAATTAAGGTCAAAAACCAATTAGACAAAAGAGGCGGGATAAGTCATTAGCGTCCGAACCAATTAGTAAAAGGGGCGGGACTTACGCAGGGGTCCTCCTCATTATGGCGTACTGTGCGTGTGCGCAGATTGGTTCGCTAAGTGAGTATTCGCTTCTATTTGTTTCTTCACAATACCAGGACCTCAGAAGCGTTGCGTCGAGCGTAGCCTAGTAGTTTGCAGATACATATCCTCTTATTTTATGCACTCCTATTATTTCAAGCGGAATTAATTTAGAGTTTTACTATTTTAATGTATAAAAACGCGAATTAGTAGCAGGTCAACACGTTAACACCGTACGGCGGTCCAAGGGGAAGAGGATTTTATTCCGAAATGTCGACTGACGTAGCTTAATATCTATCCCGGAATATTAAACAATCCCGTGGGATGAAACTGCAAAAGTGATTGACTAATGTATCAACACATAGGTCAAACTCGATATAACGAAGGCATCCACTAAGGAAGGATTTTTCAAAATTCAACCCCCAAGGAGGTGAAATAGGGGATAAAAGTTTGTATGAAACTTTTTATTCCTTGGACATATTTGCATGAAATTTCGTATTTTTCGTAGTTTGATCGCGAGCGAAGCCGCGGGTTCCGCTAGTCAATAATAAATAATGTTCTAACGACCGGTTTCGGCCACGTCGGCCAATCTCATTGAGACTAGCCAGCGCAGGAGATATTATAGTACAGACACAAGTGCACTCTCTATTCCTGTCACTCTCATACTCCGGTGGGACGACACGAGACACGACCGGTGAGAGTTAAGGCGCAGGACCGACGCGACACGTGCTCTGCCTCGGCACGGGGGTGAAACACCGCCAACTTCCCAACTCCGGACTATTACTCAGACTTACTAAACAGAAAGACTCAATAACTAAACTTGGCACGACCCGGAACTCGAACCCAGGGCCGTACAGCAGTCAAAATAACATACACATCACTAGTTATATGAATACATAGATAAAAATTTAAAAGTTCCAGTTTTTCAGACATTGTCGAAAGTGACCGTTATCCAACATTAATACATATTTCATTAATTGGATCATACTAAGTTGCGTTAAAAGAAAGTTACTCTTGTACGGCGTCTGTGTTACGGTTAAACGTCACGTCACTCTTTCAAATGTCCGTTTTAATAGCTTTTATGAGAAAAGATGTTTTATTTGGGATTTTTTAATGTTTACCTGAAAATATGGACATAAGTTACCTTTAAAAATATATTATAATAATATATACTAATATTAGAAAGAGGAAAGATTTTTTGTTTGTTTGTACCGAATAAGCTTGGAAACTACTGAACCGATTTAGATGGAATTTGGTAAGAAGATAGTTTGAGATACTGGGAAGATTTATCCCGGAAATCATCCCTTAAGGGGGTTAAAATGGGGATGAAAGTTTGTATAGCGAATGAGTCGCTAGTATATGTATGTATATCTAATAATAGAGCAAAAACAGAAGATATTATTTCTTAGGTTAAACAAAGTTTTTTTTAGATTTTGTAAGTATTAGAAAAAAGTGTATATGTGTTGTTTGTTGCTGTAACGCCTGTACTGATTTGTATAGAATTCAGTACATAGATAGACTATGAGCTGGAGTAACACATAGGCTACAGGTAGGGACCTATCAAAGTGAGGGTAAGTCGCTATTTATATATATAATAAAATTCTAACTGAGTCGAATCTGTAAATTAAATATTTTTTGAAAAATCTTATTGAAATATTCATTATTATCGATTATCGATACAGAAGCCGAATCGATACTTTTTAGAATTTTTTTCTATCTGTCTGAGAACGCATCACGAGAAAACCACTGGACAGATTTTGATGAAATTTGGTATGATGATAGCTGGTTATCTGGGTCAACATATAGGATACATTTTACTGCGAATAAAATATCTCACCTCTGAGAAATATATACTAAACGTTAAAACACCTGTATTACTTAATATTGAAAATAATAAAAATGTAAAAATAATAAATACAATCTATCAAAATAAGCTTCACGTCATTTGAAATAGCGCTTTAGAAAAACTTTTATTTGTTTTATGTGTACTAGCGACTTACCCAAGCTTCGCTCGGGTGCGAACCTAGGTACCTATTGTCTAACAGTAGTCTTTGTGTTACTCAAGCTCGTAGTCTACCTGTGTATTGAAATTCATACAAATCACTCCAACACGTTTGAAAATTCAAATGAAACACGCTTAAACCTTATATCTCTTAAGATTTTCTCGTTCCTAGATAGTAATATTCAGCCCTTTTTAACGTCCCACTGCTGGGCACGGGCCTCCGTTCAATACGAGGGGAATCAGGCCATAGTCCACCACGCTGGCCAAGTGCGGTCGGACTGAGCATGTCTGCACTCTGCAGAGAACTTGCTAGGTTCTCTCAGACATGCAGGTTTCCTCACGATGTTTTTCTTCACAATTAAGACAAGTGGCAATCATGTCGGAAATGATTCGCACATGAAAATATCAGAGGTGCGACACCCGGGATTCGAGCCCGCTTCACTCGGTTTCCCAAGCGAGCATGTTACCATTGGGCTACCACTACCTATTATAATAGTTCCTAGATACATACGTTTTAAATAAATATAAATAATTATTGCGAGTGTACCTTTGGAGATAGACATATTATATGATTGCAGACTTTTCTGTAGGCTTTTTGAGAACTACAATTTTCTAGTGCATTATTTTGACATATATCTTAAGGTTAACAACGTCCCAAGAATGACTCTACAGAACCAATTCTTGTATTTTTTAAAATGAAAGATTTTTCTGTACTCAAAGGTATCCCTAAACGTTGACCCGAGTAATAAGTTATCACTACACACAATTTAATTAAAACCTGTGAAACGAGAAACGTAAACAGATATGCATACGTACAGACAAACAAAAAATCAATAACGATTGTTATGGGGTTTATATTCCCTACACAACATGTAAGTGTCGGTCAGTTTCGCTTTATTACTATTTCATTATACACTAGCGACTCACCCTCACTCCGCTCGGGTTCGTCCCTACTTACGTTTTAACGTTTAGCATAGATTTCTCAGAAATGAGATATTTTCCCGCAGTAAAAACTATCCTATATGTTGAACCGGATAACCAGCTATCATCATACCAAATTTCATCAAAATCCCTCCAGTGGTTTTTCCGTAATGCGGTAACAGACCTACAGACAGACAAACAAACACACAAACAGACAGACAGACAGATAAACATTTTAAAAACTATAGATTCGGCCTCTGTATCGATAACAATATCTACTTCAATAAGAGTTACAATTTTATTATATGTATAGATATGTAGGTATAGATTACAAAATATTTAAATATTAATTTTGAACAAATATTTATGTGTAGTTATTTTAGAAAGCGTCCAACAAAACCACTTCAACTGCAACATAATCACACATAATGCTCTCCACAAGTGAATAGGAACGTAATTGCTACGGCTGACCCCCGCGATCCATCGAATGATCTATAGATCAATGATCGATAATAAGGATCGGTATGAAAGTTCGACGTTGGTATTATTTGTATGCTTTTGATATTTATATTATAAATTCTTGTCCATTTTAGATTTGGAATATTCTAAATTTCTTTTTGATACAAAAGCAAAATTTACTTACAAATTAAGTTTTTTTAAGTGCGAAATATTTTGTTTTATTGTTTTCTATAGGAATATTGGTAGTGGTAGCCCAGAGGTAACGCGCTCGCTTGGGAAACCGAGTGAAGCGGGTTCAAATCCCGGGTCTCGCACCTCTGATATTTTCATGTGCGGATCATTTCTAACATGATTACCACTTGCCTTACGGTCTCAGACATGCAGGTTTCCTCACGATGTTCTCCTTCACCGTAAGGCAAGTGATGATCATGTTAGAAATGATTCGCACATGAAAATATCAGAGGTACGAGACCCGGGATTTGAACCCGCTTCACTCGGTTTCCCAAGCGAGCGTGTGACCACTGGGCTACCATTGCCTTGTTTGCCTTAAAACGTTCATATCGAAGTAAATCATAGTGAAAGTTAGGCTAAAACCAATTCCATCACATTACTTTGAAGAAAACGTTTAATTATCTTTCAATTAAGTACAAAAATAACCGAATGTTAAAAATTGACGTGTACATTCGAACACATGTCATTAGTCATTCTTCAAATGTCAATATGAGATGTAATTAATATAAATTCTTTCCAATTATTTGTATGGACGTGTGAAATAGTATAGCGGGTTCGAGTTTGTGTAATACAAATTTTTAATAGTATTTACGGTTGTTAGTTTGAAATTAAGGTATCACGTGTGAACGGCTGGACGGATTTTGATGATACTTTCTCTTGAGCAGTTTAATATCTGTTTAGCTAAACAATTATCTGTGGGTTTAATAATTATAATAAACTAGCGGCTCACCCTCGCTTCGCTCGGGTTCGCCTTTAGAAAAACAAAGACAAGTCTATCCCACGGGAACCGTACATTTTTCCGAAAAAAAAGTAGCCTATGTGCTATTCCAGACTATAATCTATGTCTGTGCCAAATTTCATCCAGATCTGTTCAGCCGTTCTGGCTTGATTGAGTAACAAACATCGAAACATCTAAACTTTCACATTTATAATATTAGTAAAAAGTAAAATATTCTGTAAAGTACCTACGTAAAGAATTTTACAAACAAAAATTTTACATTAGTATATATTAAGATAACAACAAAAAATTGATATAATATTATTAATATTAATAATAATAGTTCAAACTAGCGACTAACCCTCGCTTTGCTCGGATGAGTCCCTAGGTACGTTTTTATTTTTTTGAGCGGAACCCTAATTCTTTTCCTAAAATAAAAGTAGCCTAAGTTACTCCTTATAATATCAGCTATCTGCTAGTGAAAGTTCCGTTAAAATTGATCCAGCCGTTTCGGAGATTAGCCGAAACAAACAGACAGACAGACAGAAAGACAAAAATATTAAAAATTATGTTTTCCTTACAAGTACCCTATATTATTCTATATGCATTTAGTATAAAGCTGTTATTTTAATATTACAAACAGCCACTTCAATTTTATTTATCTGTATAGATTTAATTTTATTTATTTACTGAACGTTCTAATAGATGGCGCTACTCCATAACGCAGAAATAAAGATAAAAACAAAAACAAAATATTATACGAACAAAACCATGAGAACGAATTAGTCTTCGTCTTCGTCAAATATTTTTTTCCCGGAAAAATGTACGGCTCCCGAGGGATAGATTTGTTTCTGTTTTACGTTAATCTATACTAATATAATATTAATAATATTATAAAGCTGAAGAGTTTGTTTGTTTGGTTGAAAGCGCTAAACTCAGGAACTACTAATCCGATTTGAAAAATTCTTTTTGCATTAGATAGCCCGTTAACTGAGGAAGGCTATAGGCTGTATGTCATCCCGGAAAAATGTACAGTTCCCGTGGGATAGATTTTTTTTTATTTAGGGAATAACCCGAAGCGAAGCGAGGATGAGTCGCTATACATAATATATTCTTGCATCGTAAGATTTGCTTGAACAGTAATAATTTTTAAATTTTCTCCTTGAAAAAATGGATCCTTATATGTATTTTAAGTTTAGACGTCAGTTATTTAGTTTTAAATTATAACTATTGAAATAACTAACACAATACCAGAACACTTTAAACCATTTACATCATTATTCTAAGAAAACCGAATATCGGTGTCTTTTGCTTCCAGTTTAGTTCTCTCTTGAGAAAACCGCATATACCTAATACAAAATAAATTTTAACAAAAAAAAATGACAAAGAAAACTAAGACTTATTATTATAAAAATAGAATACATTTTAAAAAATAAAACAAATCAACCGCTTTATTCCCCAAAGGGGTTACAACAGACATTTGATAAATAACATAAAATTTGAACGCTACTGGATACTTTCGACTGACACTTTGAAGTAATGCCGAGTGTTTTTGTTTAACTGTAACACATGGATATTAGAAATTTCTATAACATTCTTGGTCTAACAGTAACAAAATCTATACATATAATATATAATAAAATTCTGAGTTGAATCTGTACATTGAATATTTTTTGGAAAATCTAATTGAAATAGTCATTATTATCGATACAGAGGCCGAATCTATAGTTTTTAGAATTCTTGTCTGTCTATCTGTTTGAAAAGTCATAGCAAGAAAACTACTGGACAGATTTTAATGAAATTTGCTATGATGATAGCTGGTTATCCAGGTCAACATATAAGACTTTTTACTGCGGGAAAATATCTCACCTCTGAGAAATTTCGGCTTAGTCTTGCTTCGCTCGGGTGTGTTCCATGATGACATACAGTATCCTGTCTTACTCCTATTTACTAAATTTCATCGAAATCCGTCCAGCCCTTTCAGCGTAAGCATGTAACAAACATACACACGCATACAAACTTTCGCATTTATCCTATATGTTGACCCGGATAACCAGCTATCATCATACCGAATTTCATCAAAATCCCTCCAGTGGTTTTTCCGTGATGCGGTAACAGACAGACAGACAAAAATTCTAAAAACTATAGATTCGGCCTCCGTATCGATAATAATGACTATTTCAATAAGATTTTCCAAAAAATATTCAATGTACAGATTCGACTCAGAATTTTATTATATGCATAGATAGATGTAAAATGTACCTATACTATACATAGATAGAAGCTTTTTAATTATCCCCAAACTGACCTTTAAAAAATACCAAAATCCCATAAAAACCATCACAACATGTATTTTATAGTAAAATCTATGTTATTTTTTCAACTTCTTAAGCATATAGAGAAAAAAAAGCAAAATCAATTAGCGGCGTCAAGTAACATTTAAAGGGCCCACCGCACCGTACAAGTGGGGGATTGTGGGTGAAAAAAAATGTATCTGCCCTACAGCCGCAAATGTCAACGCGTCATTTGTCAAATTTAACGATTAAGATTTTTTTCTATATACAGCCCGTTCAAAATTGGTCAAAAAAATCTATTTTAAGTAAAAGTATTTTTGGGGTTTTAATTCCAACCTTAAGTTTGAAGTACCTATTAATTATCTTATAATATTAAATGAGCAATTCTTGTGTATACATATATAAATTTACTAGCGACTCGCCATCGCTTCGCTTCGGGTTTGTCCCTAGACAAAAACAAATCTATTCCACGGGAACCGTACATTTTTCCGGGATGATATATAGCCTATAGCCTTCCTCAATTATCTATCCAATGTAAAACGAATTTTTCAAATCGGATTAGTAGTTCTTGAGATTAGCGCGTTCAACCAAACAAACAAACAAACAAATTCTTCAGCTTTATAATATTAAGTATAGATTTCGTGTCTCGGTAAAGGCTCTAGCGATTTGGGCCAAATTTTGTATTTAGGTAAGTTTCGCTTTTTAAATTTATCTATATAGATGGCCTTTGCTTAAAAAAACGCCGATAGAAGCTCGGTCGTCCACGTACTGTATTTTTATATCATCGTGGGTAAACTAAAGGACACGAGTTTGATGCTTGTGCTAGGCAGCTAGGCTACAGTTATAAGTAGTCAGGAAAAAATGGCCTATCTCATATTTTTGAATTAATAACAAAATGATTTTTTTTATTATAATCACTACTATTATTATATAATAAAGCTATGTGTTCTGTTTGTTACAGATAATATCTGAACCATTCAATTCAATTTCTACTAAAATCCTAAGCTAATAAAAAACTATACTTTGAGTAGGAATGGCTCTTCAAAAGTGCTTGTATGTATACATAAGTATAATTGAATAATAAATAATAAAATAAATAATAAATATGTTGGTACATTAACACACACAGCACCATCTAGTGTCCATGGTAAGCTACGAGGCTTGTGTTATGGATACTAGATAGTTGATACACTACACATATATAACTTTAAATACATACATATTATAAATATAAACACCCATGACTGGAGTACAAACATTTGTGCTCATCACACAAATGAATGCCCCCAGCGGGACTCAAACCCGCGACGGCTGGCACAGAAAGTAGGGTTACTACAAACTGAGCCAAACGTGCCGTCAATAAAGTTTAATTTTCATTTCATTATGTTTAATTAACGTCCCAAAGCTGCATATTAAAACAAGTAGGTATTATAATTTATTTACTATATACAAAAATATCTGTTTTTCAATAGAAATTGTCTTAAAATTTATTCCACAAAACGAAACACCCTGTATATATGTTTTATAAAACAATTTGTCATACAACGCAGGTGGCCCGGCGTCACCTGCCTCGTCTTGTCCAAATAACATTTATCACATATCTAGATTCCAAGTGATTTTTGGGAAATTTTATAACAAATTCATCGATAATGTGTAAAATTTTATATTAGAAAACCAAAAATGGCAGGAATTTCATCATTTTGTAAGGTTTTCAATAACTGTTTAAGTAAAATGTCTACATAAATATTTAGTTTAGCAAGTATTTCTAATTACATTGTACTAGCGACTCACCTTCGCTTCGCTTCGAGTTCGTCCCTAGACAAAAACAAATCTATCCAACGGGAACCGTACATTTTCCGGGATGATATATAGCCTATAGCCTTCCTCAGTTAACGGGCTATCTAATGCAAAAAGAATTTTTCAAATCGGATTACTAGTTCCTGAGATTAGCGCGTTCCACCAAACAAACAAACAAACTCTTCAGCTTTATAATATTAATAAGCATAGATTCACACGAGATATAATAAAAACTTGCAGGCAAAGTCGGGATCGCGATTAACCATGTGTATATGCAAATGAGGGCTATGGTTTCTGGTGACGCCAGTGACGTGTAAGGTCCTATCGTTTACTCGTAAAAGTATTTGCTAGTGCATTTAATATAATAATAATATATATTTCACGATACGTTTGGCTCAGTTTGTAGTGACCCTACTTACTCTGCCAGCTGTCGCGGGTTCGAGTCCCGCTGGGGGCATTCATTTGTGTGATGAGCACGAATGTTTATACTCCAATCATGGATGTCTATATTTATAATATGTATGTATTTAAAGTTATATATGTGTAATGTATCAACTATCCGGTATCCATAACACATGCCTCGTAGCTTACCATGGAACAAGATGGTGCTGTGTGTTAATATCCCAACATATTTATTTATTATTTATTATATATGTATATAATATATAGCATATAAACGTACCTAGGTTCGAATCTGAGTGAAGCAAGGGTGAGTCGCTTGTATTATTATAAATATAAAAGGTACCCAAGGAATCGTCCGAGCGAAGAGAGAGCAAAATAACTAGTTATAAATAATAATTATTATAATACACGTTTCATTGAGATGCTGCGGCGAGATGAAAGACTGATCTAAGATAACGTCCACAATCAAGAGATATTTAAAGGAATGTTACTGAGAAAATGTTTTAGAGCTTTAATTTGTATACTAGTTGTATTATTTGGGTACACTTAAATCTATACTAATATTATAAAAAGGAAAGATTTTGTTTGTTTGTTTGTAACGAATAGGCTCCGAAATTACCGAATCGATTTAGATGAAATTTGGTAAGAGGATAGTTTGAACCCCTGGGAAGGACATAGGATAGTTTTATTCCAGAAATCATCCCCTAAAAGGGTGAAAATGGGGATAAAAGTTTGTATGAGGAAGCCACCTACGGACGAACCCGAGCGAAGCGAGAGTGAGTCGCTAGAATCCTATTTTTTTTAAATACCAATGCATTCGTTTTAAAAAAAATATATTATAGTTTAAAAAAAAAGCGATTTTGATAAACTGTAATGTATGGGTCTCGTCAAAACGAATCAAATGAGCCCGCACTCTATGGTGTTACCAGTAGCCATTGAAGAGTTCCACCATCAGCTCCTGGCTCCAGCATCAGAACAGTGAGATGGTGTCAAATTATTATATATCAAGCAGATTTCACAAGCAAAATTTCAAATTGATGCGACATTTAGTAAGTTAAAATCGACTTCAAATCTTTAATTATATACTAAGTTACTAATGAAAGCTAATAAAAGCACATAAAAAATATTAAAAAAAGCTTTTTTTGCCCTTTTCTAATTTCGCAAAAAAATAAAAAAATACAATTGGCAAAAGGTGGCGCTCGCTGTCTGTATTCCAGATTACTGTTTCAAGAGTCTGTCTGTCTGTTCCGGCTAATCTCCGAAGCGGCTGGACCAATTTCGACGGGACTTTCACTGGCAGATAGCTGATGTTATAAGGAGTAACTTAGGCTACTATTATTTTAGAAAAAGAATTAGGGTTTCGCGCAAAAAAATTAAAACCCATTAAAATTGTGAACATAAGCTATGTACACTTGTAATTGATATGCATATCTGTCTGTTTTTTTACTTTAATTATTGTATTGAATTGTTTTAACATATGTATTGTAAGTGTGCTTAATAATGAATAAATAGATGATAAAATTTACCAAAAGATGGCGCTACCTCCATATAAAATAACAGCAAAGCGAGTGCCCATAGTTTCAATTATAATACCGCCAACTCACGTTTTCATATCTGAACGTCAGTAAACACTGATATATTATATGTATATAATATTAAACCTTTGAAATGAACTTAATCAAAGGATATCGACGTTAAAGGGATAGACATACTGACAGTTGCATGGAGGGCGGCACCGGACCCTGTTAGATCGGTATGAGTCACTTAATGTATTTCTTTATAAGCTATTTGTACTCCTGCGCATTTATTTGAAACGTACCTTTATAGATAAGTAGTGGAGCGTAATATATCTGATAGATAACTAATTTTATATTTTTTGTGGTCTAAAACGGAATGTTTTGGCTCAGTTTCTAGTGACCCTACTTGCTGTGCCAGCGGTCGCGGGTTCGAATCCCGCTGGAACATTAATTTGTGTGATGAGTACGAATGTTCGTACTCCAGTCATGGGTGTTTATAATATGTATGTATTTAAAGTTATATATATGTAGTGTATCGAATATCTGGTATCCATAACACAAGCCTCGTAGCTTATCATGGAACTAGATGGTGCTGTGTGTTAATGTCCCAACATATTTATTTATTTATTTATAGGCAGTGGTAGCCCAGTGGTAACGCGCTTGCTTGGGAAACCGAGTGTAGCGGGTTCAAATCCGGGTCTCGCACCTCTGATATTTTCATGTGCGAATCATTTCCAACATATCCACTTGTCTTACGGTGAAAGAAAACATCGTGAGGCAACTTGCATGTCTGAGAGAGCCTAGCATGTTGTCGAAAGACATGCTCAGTCCGCCCGCACTTGACCAGCTGTGACTGTGACCTGATCCCCCCCTATTGAAGAGCCCATCCCCAGCAGTCGGACGTTAAAAAGGGCTGAATACACAAAACGGAGTATTTACCACTTTTTTTTTTAAATTAAAAATATTTTATTCAGCATTAAATTATTACAATTTTTTACTGAACGTCATGAGTCTACTACCAGTTCGGAAAGAAGAAGCCTCAGACCTGAGAAGAACTGAAGAAAGAAACTCGGTGCATGTAAAAACACTAAAATATTAAATACTTATAGTAGATGTAAACTTTCGCCAAATACGATCCGATTCGTGATGAATTCTAATATCATAAATGTGAAAGTTTGTGAGTATGGATGTTTGTTACTCAATCACGTCAGAACGGCTGAACGGATCTGGATAAAATTTGGCACAGACATAGATTATAGTCCGGAATAACACATAGGCTACTTTTTATCCCGATAAAATGTACGGTTCCCGTAGAATAGGTTTATTTTTTTTCTTAGAATCGAACCCGAGCGAAGCGAGAATGAGCCGCTAGTACTAAATAAAACTATCGTTAGGGATAATTTTGCTCATTTCATTTTAAGTTTTGTAAGTCGGGAACCAAAAATCTAAAAAAATCGACGAAAAAATCCGAAAAGATTGTTTCATTTAAACAGTCAAATCTTAACGATTTCGTAAATTAAAATCCACCTTAAAGATCGGAATCCTTCTTTTATGGTGATTTTGATTTCATCAAAGGATATCGATATTGAAACTTACAGACAGATTGACAGTTGTATGGGGGGCGTGGCCGGTCAGATCGGCATGAGACCCTTAATTCATTTAATATAACCTATACAGTACACTCTCCCATTTATTTGCATTGATTAATTTTTATATTTCTTTTAAACCTCAAGAAGAAATCTCAAAGAAATTGTTTTTTTTTTTTAACTAATTATAATAAGTTTGGACGACAGGTTTGGCTCAGTTTGTGATCTTACTTGCTGTACCAGCGGTCGCGGGTTCGAGTCCCGCTGGAGGCATTCATTTTATGATGAGCAAGTATGTGTGTACTCCAGCCATGGATGTTTATATTTATAATATGTATGTATTTACATAACACAAGCCTGTTTTTTTTTTTTGGATTTATTCAAATTTTTTGGTTTTATTTTTTAAGAAAATTGTACTTTTGACCAAAAACTCGGAGCGAAGCTCGGTCGCCCTGGTACTATTATATTAATGTATATTATAGTATAGAGTTTTTTTCTCTATTTTAAAAACAAATTATTATATCTTTCTACCCATGATTACAGTACAGACATTCGTGCTTATCACACAAATGAATGCCTCCAGAAGGACTCGGACCCCCGACCGCTGGCACAGTAAGAAAAATCACTACAAACAATGTCGTCAAACATTATAACGTATCTATCGAGATTCGAACCCATCGACTTTCACATAAGTTCATTATACACAAAATATTTCGCCCCACATACCGTCACCTATAATCCGAAGTGTTTACTTAAGTTATGTCAACAATGATCGACGCACGCGCATACGGTAGCTGAATTTGGGTTTTGACACTAATGATGCGCTTGCGCAAATAATAATAATCGATAGATTATGCATCGAAATTAATCGATAGTATGATCGCAGTCTTAAAAATAACGAGTTAATTAAAATCGAGAAATTCATACGCAAGTGAGTGGTTATCGTTGGAAAGTCTTAAAAATATATATATTTTTAAATGCGTTTAATTTTATTCGTTTATGTATTATATAATCCATATAATATGCCAATTTCATTAATGGATAGAAAAAAAATATTACTATTAGACAAATTATTAAAAAAAAAAAAACAAAATATCGACAATATTATCGACATTATTTATCATGTACATCACTAAATTCTTTTTTCACGATTCACGTAGACGGAATGTTATTTACTTAGGCCCCACTTGTCCGTATTGAGATTGGAAACTGTTTTATAAAAAGTACTGACTAATATTATTCGAAATTATACTTTTAAAGCTAAATTTAAACAAAAAATATGAATATATCGACATCGACATATTTTGAGACTTATTTTTATTCCACGTACCTACTTATATATAGTCTGTGATTATATAGAAACATATATTATATTAATAAAATTTTATAGTAATAAGTTATTATATTAAGTTGTAAGTAATAAGTTGTTATATTTTAATATTAAGTTTATAACATTTAATGCTGTACTGTACCTACACTGCTCTAAATTAACTTATTTTCTCACTATTGAAGGGTTTCTGGAAGAAATCTCTTAAAGAGATAAGTTATCCTTTGTCAACATTCTGTTACTTTATTTTGTATAACATATATTTTATGGTACATAAAAAAAAAATCTGAGTCGAATCTGTACATTAAATATTTTTTGAAAAATCTTATTGAAATAGTAATTATTATCGATACAGAGGCCTAATCTATAGTTTTTAGAATTTTTGTCTGTCTGTCTGGGAACGCCTCATGAGAAATATACTGGACAGATTTCAATGAAATTTAGTATGATGATAGCTGGTTATCCGGGTCAACATATAGGATACTTTTTACTGCGGGAAAATATCTCATCTCTGAGAAATCTATACTAAACGTTAAATTGTATCTAGGGAGGCACCCACGCAAAGCGAGGGTAAGTCATTAGTTTTACATAAACCTATCTTTTCGGTTTTTTTTTTGCGGATTTATTTACCCATACTTACTACTTACGTATTTGTGGGTTTTTGAAACTGTATGGAGTCAAAAATCGACACTCAATAATAAAAATATAAACATAAATCATAAACGGACACAAATTCATCAAAATATATACATATACGTAAAAAAAAATAGCTTAAATTTCCTTACTTTTTAATTTAAATCAAAATAGCAAGTGAAGACAGGTGTCAAAAATAGTTTACTCTCGATCACCGTGTGTGGTATTTAATCTGTGACATTGGACATCATTTATCATGTCGTTTTTACTTTTTTTTCTCTTTTCTCGTATCTTGTAAGGGCAATGTTTAGATTTGAATCTTACTAATTTCTTAATTTTTGACCGACATCAAAAAAAAGAAAGTGTCCTTGTTTTTTGTGCTCGCAAATTAAAAAAAAAAGAATCGGATATGGTTTATATCACAAGTCCCATATTAATTTCTAGAAAAATCCACCTCTGAGAGTTAAATAACTATGTATTTTAACATAATATTTTCTTAGATAGATTTACGCGAATATTTGACATCTATACTAATATTATAAAGCTGAAGAGTTTGATTGTTTGTTTGTTTGGTTGAACGCGCTAATCTCAGGAACTATTGGATGGAATTGAAAAATTCTTTTTGTGTTGGATAGTCCATTTATCGAGGAAAGCTTTAGGCTATATATCATCCCGGAAAAATGTTCGGTTGCCGTGGGATAGAGTTGTTTTTGTCTAGAGACGAACCCGAAGCGAAGCGAGGGTGAGTCGCTAGTTTTAAATAAAACCATCTTTTCGGATTTTCTCGCGGATTTATTATGATCTTAAACCTTAGTCTCTCCCGTGACCATGATTGCTGTAAAGCATTCGAAACTTCGGGAATAACACATAGAATAATAATGTGGCTTAAATAATTAATAATTTATTTTTTCTTTATAGTTATAAATATAATAATGGCAACACTAAATATAGATTATTAATCAATAAATTTTCTAAAAAATTGTAATAATTATAATAATAAAGCTAAAATTATATAAATAATATAAAATTATATAAATATAAAAGTAATTAAAATTATAAAAATGTTTTAAATTTGAAATTAACAAATATTGTAAGGTACTTTGGTGCCAATTTTCAAGTTTTTTGAATTCATTTTGTTATTTGTGGGTAGGCTGTCTGTAACAACTATATAATACCTTTGAGACGTCTAACACCTCAGTCTCTCCCGTGACCATGTGCGCTGTAAAGCATTCGAAACGTCGGGAACCAAAAATCAAAATGAATCCGCGAAATAATCCGAAAAGATAGTTTTATTTAAATGTCAAATATTCACGTAAATCTAAGAAATTACTATTTTAACAATCAAAAAAATAATAAAAAAAAAATTATAATCTTTTTTCATATCTGTCACTTTATAAGCACATCACAAAGAATGGCTGAACAAATTTCTATAGAACTTTTAGTATATAAGTTTTTAAACCATAGGTTAAAATTGATTTTTATGTGAATCGAAATTACAAGTAACAATTTAATGATAATAAATAATCTATAATATATAATATTATAAAACTGAAGAGTTTGTTTGGTTGAACGCGCTCATCTCAGGAACTACTAATCCGATTTGAAAAATTCTTTTTGCATTAGATAGCCCGTTAACTGAGGAAGGCTATAGGCTATATATCATCCCGGTAAAATATACGGCTCCCGTGGGATAGATTTATTTTTGTCTAGGGACGAATCCGAAGCGAAGCGAGGGTGAATCGCTAGTAATAAATAAAAACCGATGTCGGTCACGGCGGCCAAACTCACTTAGACTAGCCAACTACAGAAAATATTATAGTGCAGTGTGCGAGAGAGAGAAACACACAACGTGCACTCTCACTCTCATTCTCTTTCGAAACGATACGACGCCAAGCGTAAAAGAGACGGATATACGTGCTTTGTCTCAGCATAAGTAACTGCCAGGTCCTCAACTCCGGGCTGGTATATACAATTTCTTGACAGATAACCTGTATACTTGACTTTATCCAAGACTCGAACCCAGGACCTCCGAATCTATGGCAGCAGGGTGGGTTACCAAGACTCGAACCCAAGACCTCCGAATCTATAGCCGTAGGTACATCTAAAACAAGTATATCTTAAACTAACCTGATTGTGGTAGTGGGCAAGCGGATGGTGCGGCACATGCCGCATAGCCGGATGCAGCATATTAGCACCGCTGCTCCCCTCTACCGCCTGAAAATTAAATTGTTTTAGTTATTTGCCCTTGTAGCTCCTGGTAGGTCCTGGTAGGTTCTGGTAGGTATTTGACTGGACAAGTAATAGTGTGACTAGGAGACCTGATCTATTTTTTTTTAAATTATACTAGATAAAGCGCTGTCTACCGAGTCTCTCTTACTTATGAAAGAATGACTCTTTCTTATGAAAGAAAGTCAAAATTTAAACTAAACATAAAAAGATAGTAGGTATATTTTAAAATGACAAGGACAATAGCATTTTAAAAACTCACTCGAATCCCTTTTCATCGATTTTATTTGTGCCTCCCATTATAATGCCTTACCAATATTATTTTATATATAAACTATTCAGCGAATCACACCTTATATGCTTTCTAACAGACGAATATTCCACAGGACAGAAGATATAAGTGGAAATATAATTGAAACAGAATAATTACCTGAGTCTGTTCATCCTTCTTGTCACCCTCGTCACCAAGTTCTACGAGCTGAAGGGCCTCTTCTAGAAGATCGAATCCTGACTCTTCAGTTACCAGCTGTTCAGGTAACTTACCCTGAATTACGTATTCACCTGGAAGAATATACAGACAACTGATTATACATACATAATAAGAATATAGTTTTGTTAGTTGATGAGTTGATAATTAAGAAAATGGCTATCGAGCCATCGCCTAACATTGACACCAAAATGTGCAGGACATCCGTCTTGCTGGTATATCATGTTTTAGCTATTATTTACGACGGCCATTTTCCTAATCGTTGGATAGGGCGAGGAGGACCCATGCCATGGCCTGCGAAAAGTCCGGACTTAACGCCGGTTGATCTCTATGTCTGGGGTCACATGAAGTCCCTAGTTTACGACGTCTCGCCTGTGTCATCCGCGAAAAAACTCAAAACAAGAATTATAAACGCAGCAAATGCGATGCAGAATAATTTGACTAGTTCGGTAGTTAAGTCACAACTCGGAAAAAGAATGCGACTTTGCGTACGCAATAGGTGAAGTCACTTTGAGCAAGAACTTCAATTAGGCTAAATTTCAAAATGTCTTAATTGTTACTTATTATTAATTGTTATTACCACTAAACTGTTACTGGTTCTAAATTTTATTTTAAATTTATATTTTTTTGTTTTATTTACATTGGGTATTGTTTTTAATTAATTTTATGGAAATTTTAAAGAACGACCGTAAGTTTAGTTCGAATACGAAAATCTGCCTGCTTCTTTTGTGATCAATTTTTTTCAGTTTTTTTTGAAATAAGTTCCTAGTTGTTATGCATTTTTGGAGAGCTAAGAAAACAAATATGTTTTTAAAATAAACTGCAAGCCAAGTTTCATAATGTTTTTTTTTTGTTTTTAAGGCATTTTAGTAGAGAAAGTTAAAAAAAAAATATTGAAATAATTATCGTTTTTCATCTCGCATTTCTTAATTTGGACCAATAATTGTTGTTTTAATATTGGTAAATAACTGGAGTTTAACCGTTTTTATAAATCAGAAGAGAAAATGAGATTTAAATTGATACTTTTTTTAATAAATTGTTGATGTTGCATTTTAGACTTATTTTGAAAAAAGCTAAAAAACATGATAACTCAAAAATGGTTCACTTTTGCATAATGCATATGGGGGTTAAAATTATCGCAAATAGTCACCCCTATCACCTCCTAACGGGAATACGTCGAATTACCAATAACCCTGTATAATAAAAGCTCCAAAACTTACGGTTTGGAGCTTCCGTCGCTTTCGGTCCAAAAACAAAAATAAAACAATCATTGAAGCCGTTAAATATTCATATTTAACCGAAATTTCCGCAAAACCGTTAATTTAACCTGACATTTTAACTATCTATTGTTTCGGTGACAGGACAGTAGTCGAGACAAGGAGCTTTTACAAAAACCCAGTTAAATCCGACCGCATCGTATAATCTCGTTACTTTTGAAAAGGGTTTACTCTAAGAACATAATTGGGTACAAAATATAATAGTATTAGAAATAGAATTGATTCTTTTAATTTTTTTTCTAATTTTGTGAAGGCATGACCATATTTTATTGCAGTTATAAATTAGCGGTTAACACTTTCTTAGATTTAAGCGAATATTTGACATCTATACATATAATAAAATTCTGAGTCGAATCTGTACATTAAATATTTTTTGGAAAGTCTTAGTGAAGTAGTCATTATTTTTTTTAAATAAATCTTTTTGGATTTATTCGCGGATTTATTTTGACGTTTCGAATGCTTTCTGTCACGGGAGAGACTTAGGTTTAAGACGTTTAAATTTTTACTTCCAAACTCCGAAGAATTCATAGAAAAAACCAATAATATTTACCCGACCCGGGCGTCAAACTAAAGACATGATCTACAGACAAACGGGCTACCTACGACTAAACTGTAGTTAAAAAAAAACCAATTCACTTAACTGGTAGCCATGTACAGTAAACCGCACAAAAGGGGGATTAAGCAGACACCGTTATTGTTTTTTGCTACCGACAACATGGCGGTTAAATTTTCGACTTTTGTTATATTTTTTCTAATGTCATCTTGATAACATATTGTGATAAGAAATAGTAAATTAGTGTTAAAAGCTGTTTTTTTTTTCAGATTTTGTCACTTTACATCAACAATTGTTGGATTAATAACAAAATCGGTCAAATACGAGCGAGAGAGAAAAGCGGAATGTCGCTTCGAAAATATTAGTGTTGTTTTTATCGGCTAGGACATCATATTAATTACTTTAAAGACCTAGATCTAAAAATTTAAATATTTAACCTAGTAAGAAGTATTTGCCACTTTTATAAAAACACTAGCGACATACTAATATTATAAATGTGAAAATTTGTGTGTATGGATGTATGGATGTTTGTTACTCTATCACGCAAAAACTAATGAATGGATTTTAATGAAATTTTACAATAATATAGCTCATACATCAGAATAACACATAGGCTACTTTTTATCCCGGAAAAATATACGGTTCCGCCACGGCGGAGCCGTTAGTTTGATTATACGTATAGATTTGCTTTGCAATGGAAACGTACAGTACAATAAACAATTACATTATAAACCAAATCAAATTAATCTTAAAGCTAATTAAGTTTCCACATACATCAATTAGACTCTAGACATTCTTAGAACTAAATGAGATCTAATTATCCCTCGCAACTTTATAAGAAAAATAGATCTAACCAAAAAAAAAACACCTACAGACAAGCATTGCCAACTTGAACACCCAAAAATTAAAACTAAGAGATAGGCACGTTCATTTTCCTCGTACCAACATAACAAAAACTCAAATTAAATCGATTATCTGTCGTCCGCAGAAATGAAAAAACACGCCATACCGATTCAACCTTCACGGTTGACCAATCAGAGAGAGGATATAGGTATTTATATATAAGGAAAAATTAGCAATGGTATGTAAATGTGTGTGTTTTTAAAAACTCTTCTAACTAACTAACTCACTATATATTACGAATAGTGTGGAATGGATAGACTATATATTAGTATATAATATATTATATACATATGTATCATGAGTTTTATATCCCTTGAGAAACGATTGATTCCCCATACAAACTTCCACCCCCTTTTTCACTCCTTTAAGTGATGATTTCCGGGATAAAAACTATCCTATGTCCTTTCCAGGGTATCAAACTATCTCTATACCTAACTTCATCTAAAGCGGTTCAGCGAATTTTTAGTTTATCCATTACAAACAAAAATACAATTTTTTCTCTTTATGATATTAAGTACAGATAATCTAATCTTGGAAATCGATTTTAATCTACTTCTAATTCTGATTTCGATTTAAGACTTGGTATGTGTATGACATCGCCCGCAAAATTAGCTCGCTGAAGTGAAAATTCTAAAAGTTTGCAAGTTCACAAAAATTTCATTGAACAAACACGATATAAACCATTTCGGATTATATTCGCTCTCAGAAGAATAGAAACTTAGTTATTGTTTTATAAAACGGTAACCCATCCAAACATATTCTTAGAGAACGTAGCTTAACTATAAATAAATTGTTACATAAGAAAATTAAAAAAAAACACAATAATTTTACATGACCTTTGAAACTATCAAAATAAAAATACTTAAATCGAAGATCAAGTAAACATCAACAATGATCTATTTATACTTATCCGTGATCTATAGATCCAGTGGCGTAGCGTACGGGGGGCGGTGGGGGCCGCGGCCCCAGGCGGCAGTTTTAAAGTGGCGGCAAAATTTCACAATAAATATTGTGTACCAACATGAAATAGAGAAAATTAATTATTTGTCACAAAAATCACTACCAACACATTCTATCGGGTTATTGCTAAGTAATTTTCGTTGCTGAATAGGAATTCTGATCATGCCGCCCCCTATATAAGCTACTGGACTAAGATTACGAAAGACTTTTTACTTTTGAAATATAACGGTGCGAAAAAATTAAAAAAAAAGTTGACAAAAAAAAACTTCTTATTTTTATTATTCAATGAGGTTATAACATCATTGTTATTATTTACTAAATTATAAGATCTCATAAATAAATGGCTCAAACGAAATCTTTAAAATTTTGACATCATCATCATCTTCGTCCATTTAATTTTACTCGGAAGTTCAGTCATTTTATTCGAAGACTAATAAATAATAAATAATTAAAAAAAAAAAACCTTTCCGCCCTGGGTGAATCTTCATACGCAAAAGGCGTGAAAAGTGGAAAACATGCAAAATTATAACACACAGTTATATTTATTTAGTTATTATAGTGTGATAAGAAGTAGGTAGTTATAGTTAGGTATTATTAAACAAAAAGCAAATGTTTTGCATCATTTTTGCAATTACTGATCGGTTATTTTTCCACGATTAACTTTGGTTAGTATAATATTGAAAATATATATTTTTGAGAATATTCTGTGTTCGAGTCCCAGTTTTGACCAGAGATAATAATTCGTCTTTTCTGTGAAGAAATTCTCAGTAACATCCCGAAGTTGGGAAGTTGACAATGCTTCACCTTACCTCAAAGAACGCCTCAGAGAGAACGTTTTTTATGGAATATGCGAACACCACATACTCTTTTTCCATGCCATTATTTGAGATTTTTTATTTTAATTCAGGCTAAATGAGCCCATCGTTGCTACTTTTAAGAGCTTTGAGAGCAGTTGTGCTATAAGTTGGTACTGCGCTCTCAGGTCCTCTTTGTGTAGAATGCTGGCATTTTTGGTGTAGTATGCCAGAGGGAGATTTCCTCTTTTTCTCACGGTGCTCTCAGGTGATGTTGATGTGAGATCCTGACATTATTGGTGTAGGTTGCCAGCTTCCCGATTGGTTTCTTTGGCTTCCTATGCTGGCACATTTGGTTTAGGATGCTAGCGTTCTGATTAACTCTTCGTCTTACCATTTTTAGTAATTGTAGTATATTATAGCCCTATTTAAGGGGTTCGGTTCTTCCTTCTTCCAACTTTTCTAGTTGCACGAGACCATGCTTCACATTATAGAGCGCCATGTGATTGGCGGCGTTGCTCCATGGTTTGTTGCCCCTAATCTATTCTGATGTTGTAATGCTTTCAGCAAACCCTCGTTTCCAAGTTCGAAAGGCTTGTCTGATATTTCACATGTTGTAAGGTGCGTTTTCCCAGTTTCTCTCACAACCGCTATATATAGGCGTTTTGCATGTGGTATCTGGTTTCTTTGGTTGGTGAGAGGTTTGGTGTAATAGCCTGTCCCGTGTTGGCTCCTGTCCTATTTGTCTTCCTTGTAGTTTTCACTTTTAGCTTCACCAGGCTTATCGGTGTTTGGGGCTGTTTGTGGCTTTGTTCATGTCCCGCTTCGTAAGCCTACTGTGATCGCCATGGCAGGCATCTTCTGTTGCAGGCGGTCTGCGCTACTTTTCTCACGTCACTAGGATATGTGGTATAATGTTTCTGGGGATCTCAGCAGACTTTTTTTTTCATTAGCAGACTGCCGATAGTATAAGCTAATGTAAATTACTTTCGTGTACGGCAGTTCGTTACGATGAATGAATTATATATTAATAGTTAAATAATTAATCCATAATAAACTGAATTCTCACTTGATCTGGTCGAATCGCTTGCCAAGTTATTAATCGGAAATGGTCCCGATTTATTGGCCTTAAATTAATTGCCCAAAGAAGATGGCGGCGAATTTGACTTCGGCCCCCGGCGGCATAAGTGCACGCTACGCCACTGTATAGATCACTTCACTTTCGACTAAGTCATTGTCAAGGCTACGTTGCGCTAGTTAGATCAATGTTAAGTAACCATTTGTTATGCTTTAAAGACATAATTTAGCGTACTTTTTGTGATAAAACTCTGAATTTCATCTAGAAATAAAAAGACAGAGAGTTCTTAGTCTTTGTAATCAGCCAATTTAACGTCCCACTGTTGGGGGTGGACCTCCCTTCAATACGAGGGGGATCAGGCCATATTCCACCACGCTGGTCAAGTGCGGGCGGACTGAGCATGTCTGTCGAGAGTTGCTAGGTTTTCTCAGACATTCGGATTTTCTCACGATGTTTTCCTTCACCGTAAGACAAGTGGTAAATAATTAGATAGCCCGTTTATTGAGGAAGGCTATAGGCTATATATCATATAATATATAATATAATCTATCTATTCCATACTAACCGTTACAACGAACCCAAGCGAAGCCAGGGTGAATCGCTAGTACGTACAAAAATTGGAAGCTATCGAGATGATCTGATGATGGAGATAGGATATGGATGTTAGGTTCTTTTCAGCAGAACTGTCTTTCAATCCCATAGTAAATTGTCATGGACTTTCAATACTGAAATTCCATTTGGATGTAATAGTTTATGATTCAAAAGTGCTTTTAAATAAAACTATCTTTTCGGATTTTTTCGCGGATTTATTTTGATTTTTGGTTCCCGACGTTTCGATTGCTTTACAGCAATCATGGTCACGGGAGAGACTAAGGTGTTAGATGTCTCAAAGGTATTATATAGTTGTTACAGACAGCCTACCCACAAATAACAAAATGAATTCAAAAAACTTGAAAAATTGGCACCAAAGTACCTTACAATATTTGTTAATTTTAATTTTAAAACATTTTTATAATTTTAATTACTTTTATATTATATAATTTTATATTATTTATATAATTTTAGCTTTATTATTATAATTATTACAATTTTTTAGAAAATTTATTGATTAATAATCTATATTTAGTGTTGCCATTATTATATTTATAACTATAAAGAAAAAATAAATTATTAATTATTTAAGCCACATTATTATTCTATGTGTAATTTAAAAAATTAAAATTAATTAAGAATTACTATTTGCAAATGAAAATATTAATTTGAATACTAATTTAAATTACTGTTATTTTGATCCGCACAGTAAGAACTTACTACATCTAACTGTCTGTTTTGTTTAGATATATTATTTGATTTTATTATATTAATGACAGGATCCCATGACGATGGTAGTTCCCAGCCATCTTCCCTATTGAAATTTGGATGTTTTTTAATTTCTATGGCTTCCCGAATCATTCTAGGGCGATATCTGTTTTCTTTCGCGAGGATTTGGGGTCTATCGAAGCGAATATAATGGCTTGGGCGGTCCTGACTATGTTTGCAGACAGCAGATGTTGTATTACGACGGTGTTTCACATCAGCTATGTGTTCCCTGACCCGAGTTCTAATGGATCGCTTTGTTTGTCCGATGTAAGAGAGTCCACAATCACAATCAAGCTTGTAAACTCCTGCATCTTGTAGAGGGATGTGGCACTTGACAGGTGGTAAGAATTGACTTATTTTCTTTGGCGGCTTGAAGTAAGTTTTAATTGAAGCTCGCTTTAGGATGTAGCCAATCTTGTCAGTGACTCCTCTCATGTAAGGTAGGACTGCAGGGACGCGCTCGACTGTGGCTGGTTTCACTCGGTCCCTGTGACGTAGGCGCGGCACTTGCAGCTTGTTGTCTCGCAGAACTTGCTTGACATGTTGCAGCTCTCCGGCCAGGTGTTGCTCGTCACAGATCCCTTGTGCTCTCTGAAACAAAGATTTTCCCACGGTAGCTAACTGTGAAGGGTGGTGGTGAGATTCACCATTCAAGTACCTATCTGTATGGGTCTTCTTTCGATACACAGTATGACTCAAGGTGTTATCTGGGTTACGTATGACTAATACATCTAAGAAAGCTAAGGAATTATTAGACTCCAGTTCCATTGTAAATTGTATTTTAGGGTTTATGGAGTTAAGATGTTCTAAGAATACAGATATTTTATCAGATGGTAATATTGTGAAAGTGTCATCTACATACCGCTTGTAGAAACGAGGAGTCACGGGCGATGTGTTTAAGGCAGTCTCCTCGAAGGCCTCCATGAAGATGTCAGCGACAACGGGGGAGACAGGCGAACCCATGGCCACTCCATCCACTTGCTTGTAGAATTCATCATTCCACAATAGGTAGCCCGATGTAAGGCAGTGTTGTAAAAGTTCAGTGTATTCTTCTTGCATACTATTGTCCAGTAGCTTTCTTGATACTATTTTGACACAGTCTTCTACTGGTAGGCTGGTAAGTGTCAAGTGCCACATCCCTCTACAAGATGCAGGAGTTTACAAGCTTGATTTTGATTGTGGACTCTCTTACATCGGACAAACAAAGCGATCCATTAGAACTCGGGTCAGGGAACACATAGCTGATGTGAAACACCGTCGTAATACAACATCTGCTGTCTGCAAACATAGTCAGGACCGCCCAAGCCATTATATTCGCTTCGATAGACCCCAAATCCTCGCGAAAGAAAACAGATATCGCCCTAGAATGATTCGGGAAGCCATAGAAATTAAAAAACATCCAAATTTCAATAGGGAAGATGGCTGGGAACTACCATCGTCATGGGATCCTGTCATTAATATAATAAAATCAGATAATATATCTAAACAAAACAGACAGTTAGATGTAGTAAGTTCTTACTGTGCGGATCAAAATAACAGTAATTTAAATTAGTATTCAAATTAATATTTTCATTTGCAAATAGTAATTCTTAATTAATTTTAATTTTTTAAATTACACATAGAATAATAATGTGGCTTAAATAATTAATAATTTATTTTTTCTTTATAGTTATAAATATAATAATGGCAACACTAAATATAGATTATTAATCAATAAATTTTCTAAAAAATTGTAATAATTATAATAATAAAGCTAAAATTATATAAATAATATAAAATTATATAATATAAAAGTAATTAAAATTATAAAAATGTTTTACAATTAAAATTAACAAATATTGTAAGGTACTTTGGTGCCAATTTTTCAAGTTTTTTGAATTCATTTTGTTATTTGTGGGTAGGCTGTCTGTAACAACTATATAATACCTTTGAGACATCTAACACCTTAGTCTCTCCCGTGACCATGATTGCTGTAAAGCAATCGAAACGTCGGGAACCAAAAATCAAAATAAATCCGCGAAAAAATCCGAAAAGATAGTTTTATTTAAATGTCAAACATTCGCGTAAATCTAAGAAAGTATCAAAAGTGCTTGTAAAATTTTGTGTATGTACGTCTGTTACACGCTGTAACGGCTAAACCGATTTGGATGAAATTTAATACACAGATAATATAAGCTGGAGTAACACATAGGCTACTGTTAGTAATAAAAAATGCCAATAGATGGCGTTGCTTGTACTCGTACATAATACACTACAAAATTATATTTTTACTAGCGACTCACCATCGCTTCGCTTCGGGTTCGTCCCTAGACAAAAACAAATCTATCCCACGGGAACCGTACATTTTTCCGGGATGATATATAGCCTATAACCTTCCTCAGTTAACGGGCTATCTAATGCAAAAAGAATTTTTCAAATCGGATTAGTAGTTCGTGAGATTAGCGCGTTCAACCAAACAAACACATAAACTCTTCAGCTTTATAATATTATATAAAGTATAGATGTGAAACTAAATCATTTTTTCCCGTTCACGGCTGTATGAAAGGCATAATAGTTAGAAAGCCACAGACACCACAGACGATGGCTATATATATTTAAATAAGGCGCTTTTTACTCACATTAACTTCTATCCTATTAAAAGATAATTATCTCGATCTAACGTACGTTCTCAGGCGATGATTTTTATTTGCGAAGTATGACGATAGCAGTGCTAGCCCAGTGGTAGAGTACTCGATTAGAAAACCGTGTGAAGCGGGTTCAAATCCCGGGTCTCGTACCTCTGAGAACTTCTTATACGATCATTTTTATTATGATTACCACCTGTCTTACGGTGAAGGAGAACATCGTGAGGAAACCTGCATGTGTGAGAGAACCTAGCAAGTTGTCTGCAGACATGCTCAGTCCGCACGCATTTGACCAGCGTGGTGGACAATGGCGTACATTATCCCATACAAACTACATATTAAGTATCTAACCCATTTGCATACATACAATTATAAGAAGCGTTATCTATACTTAATATTATAAAGCTGAAGAGTTTGTTTGTATGTTTATTTGGTTGGTTGAACGCGTTAATCTCAGGAACTAGTGATCCGATTTGAAAAATTCTTTTTGCATTAGATAGCCCGTTAACTAAGGAAGGCTATAGGCTATATATCATCACTGAAAAATATATGGTTCCCGTGGGATAGATTTGTTTTTTCTAGGGACGAACTCGAAACAAAGCGAGGGTGAGTCGCTATCACAGATATGTTTTAAATTAAATTTATCGCACAACCCGCACTTGGCCAGCGTGGTGGACTACTGCCTGATGCCCTTCGTACTGAAGGGTGGCCCGTGCCCAGCAGTGGGACGTTAAAAAGGGCTGAATATATACTAAAGTTCATACTTTAAGAGCTTTTATGTCAGTAAAAAAATAATGACCATTAAGTTTAAGACCCTTAAGATAGATTAAAGATATATATTTTTTTATTCTATACAGAAAATGTATTAAAAAAATCTTATAAAAAAAAGCACCCTACTAATATTATAAATGCGAAAGTTTGTGAGGATGTCTGTATGTATAGATGTATGGATGTTTCTTACCCTTTCACGCAAAAACTACTGAATGGATTTTAATGAAACTTTACAATAACATAGCTCATACACCAGAATAGCACAAAGGCTACTTTTTATCCCGGAAAAATGTACGGTTCCCGTGGGATAGATATGTTTTTGTTTTTCTAATTTTAAATAGTTGCTAGTTTTAAATTAAACTATCTTTTCGGATATTTTCGTGGATTCATTTAGATTTTTGGTTCCCGACGTTTCGATTGCTTTACAGCAATCATGGTCACGGGAGAGACTAAGGTTTTAGACGTCTCAAAGGTCATTATATAGTTATTACAGATAGTTCTACAGTACACTGTACATAGTAAGAAAGTATTATATAAAAATGCTCTAAAACCAAGAACATGACACAAATTACTCACAAAAATTTTAGTATTGTCTTTAAAAAAGAAATGTTACATGAAAAGAAACAAAAAATCCATAGCTTTATATACCAATTCGAAACATATACCTTTTCCCATCATTAAAAACCGGCTAAAACCACAAAAAAAAATCAAATTATATATAAAAAAAAATTGAATATTCGTCCGCCTATCAGATGTAATTTGGTATCCCATGGCGGCGTTTCAAAGAGATCGAGAGAGACGGACAGATAAAGTGGTATTGCTATCTCGCTCTAACTTATTAGGAATTAGAGAGCAAGAAGCATGTGGCCATTGTTATCAAGTTTTCGTGGGAATTTTAAAATAGGATCAAAGTTTGATTTCCGGGTGAGGTAAATATCTTATAATATTAAATGAGCAATTCTTGTATATATATTTTATATCGTGTATCTCGGAAACGGCTCTAACGATTTGGATCAAACTTTCTATTTAGATAAGATTTTGCTTTTTATCTACATAGAGGGCTTTACTGAAAAAATGACATTTTATACATTTTTTCCAAAAAAATGCCGAGAAAAGTAGATTTTTGGAATTTAAATATAAACTAAATTAACATATTTTAAAATATTTGTGGCTGTACGGATTACAATACAAGCTTTTTTTATTTCACGTTTTAATTTGATTTAAAAACATTGATATTTTCTCTTCGTTAGACCCAAATATCAGTAAAAATTTCTGTTTCACGCGGTTCTAGCCGAATGAAGCATAGTATAAAACAAAGCCTATCCCTATGTATGCTTAGATCTTTAAAAATACGCAACGGATTTTGATGCGCTTTTTTTTAATAGATAGAGTGATTCAAGGGGAAGGTTTATATGTATAATACATGCATATTATATTACAGAAAAGCCGAGAAATTCAAAGATTTGTATTTCATACTAACCGTTAAAACGTACCTAGGGAAGAACACGAGGGAAGCGAGGATAAATCGCTAGTTGGCTTCATAAAAACAAAAAGGGAACTCACATCTAGTAGTAACATGAATTATAGTAGATAAATTACAATTAAGATTCAAATACTTAAAAGACTGTAGAATTAAATAAAACCAATGTCACATCGATCAAAATATACCTATAACCTATACAAGAAATATGCTCTAAACGAATTCGAACTGACGACCCTCGTCTTCATTAATAAGACCAATATACCAAATCATTTCAACAACAGATTTTAAATATAAAACAGCAGTAATTGCTTTGATAGAAACAAATTGTACAACTAAAATTATGGTCAACCTAGCCTTAGAGCGAGACGACAACATATAGAATAGGCGTTGAGAGTAAGACGGAAGATATGAATCTAAGATGGCGGTATTTTAGTGTTAAATTAGACCCAATTGTCTATGCAATTGAAATAGACAAGTATAAAAATTAATATGGATGAAACAGCTACGATATTTTGTAAGTTATTTGACTGTTATTTCGTAATAATTCAGCCATTTTAATGTCCCACTGCTGGGAGTGGGCTAATACGAGGGGGATCAGGCCATAGTCCACCACGCTGGATAATTGCGGGGCGAACTGAGCATGTCTTGTGTTGAGAACTTGCCAGGTTCTCTCAGACGTGTAGGTTTCCTCACGATGTTCTCCTTCACCGTAAGACAAGTGTTAATCATGTAAAAGATTCGTACATGAAAATATCAGAGATGCGAGACTCGGGTTGAAACCCACCCATAGGTTTCCCAACCCACCCATAGGGGTGCATTTATCATTTGGTTTATATTAAATACCTACTCCATAACCTATTAATTAAAAAAAATATTTGAAAATTAATTAACAACCTTCGAAGTAATAGCGTCTAATATAAAAAAAAAAACCACAAAAATACAGATGCATCTCTCTTTTTTGAGATCAGTCAAAAAAATAATATTTGTTATATAATAACTAGCTGTGCCCCGCGGTTTCACCCGCGTTAAATTTTTTATTATTATAAGCATCAGTTTTACAATAATGTATGGAAGTCTGCCCGGTTTTTTGACATTTATGATTACTGCTCCGCTCCCTTGGATAATGGCATGATGATATATAGCCTATAGCCTTCCTCAATAAACGGGCTATATAATGCAAAAAGAATTTTTCTAATCGGAATAGTACTTCCTGAGATTAGCGCGTACAAACAAACAAACTCTGCCTCTTTATAATATTAGTATAGATTCCTTTAATTTTCATGATAGGTACTCAATATTCATATAAGAACGTACGAACGACATCGCGGTTTTTGCTAGTTTATTAAAAAAAAAATATTTTTGATCCCTCGCATTGACTTTTGACTTTTAAATAGTACCTACCTAAACTCTACAGAAACACGCCCAGTTCCTTTAAACTCGAATATAGCACGATTTACATAATATCGGTCGGCTCGAAAACCCAGCTTTTTTTAATCATTCTTCCTCTAAAATAACGCAGTCACTACGATATTTTTCACTAGCATTTACCCGCAGCTTTGCTTGCGTATAAAAGTAGTTTATATTTTAATTCAAAACATTAAACTATTTATCGTGAAAAAGTGACAAACGCACTGACTCACTGACTATATAATAATATCTTCTTGACTAATTTCGGCCACGGCGGCCAATCTGATTGAGACTAGCCAGATGCGCAGGAGATATTATAGTGCAGTGTGTGAGGAAGAGAGACACACAATGTGCACTCTCTATTCCTGTCACTCTAAAAGTCCGATGGAAAATATTTAATCTATATATATAAAAGGCAATACTGCCTCGGTGGTGTAGTGGCTAGCATGTACGGCTGCACATCCTGAGGTCCTGGGTTCGAGTCCCGGGTCGGGCCAAGTTTAGTTATTGAGTCTTTCTGTATAGTAAGCCTCAGTAACAGCCCGGAGTTGGGAAGTTGGAGGTGTTTCACCCCCGTGCCTCGGAGAGCACGTAAAGCCGTCGGTCCTGCGCCTTAACTCTCACCGGTCGTGTCGAGTAGTCGTCCCACCGGAGTATGAGAGTGACAGGAATAGGGAGTGCACTTGTGTCTGCGCGTACACTTGTGCACTATAATATCTCCTGCGCAGTTGGCTAGTCTCAATGAGATTGGCCGCCGTGGCCGGAAACGGTCAGGAGGACATTATTATAATTATTATAAAAGGCAAAAGTGATTGACTGATGTATCAACGCACAGGCCAAACCCTTAAGGCTAGAAAATTGAAATTTCGCACATGTATTCCTCATATGACGAAGGCATCCACTAAGGAAGGATTTTTCAAAATTCAACCCCCAAGGGGGTGAAATAGGGGGTAAAAGTTTGTATGAAACATTTTTATTCCTGAGATATATTTGCACGAAATTTCGTATTTATCGTAATTTGATCGCGAGCGAAGCCGCGGATTCTGCTAGTATACAGATAAATATTGAATGTACAGATTCGACTAATTTAGAATTTTATTATATGTAGGTATAGATTAAATTTTATTTTTTTTTACTGAACATCATAAGTCTACTACCAATTCGGAAAGAAGCGGCCTGAGGAGACCTGAGAAGAACTGGCGAAAGAAACTCAGCAGGACTAAATACATGATTGATTGACGATTTAAAAAAGCACAATCCATACTAGTATTGATAATTTAAAAGTCCCACTGAACAGTCAGAAAAAAATGAAAGTATAAATAATAAATATATGTTGGTACATTAACACACAGCACCATCTAGTTCCATGGTAAGCTACGAGGCCTGTGTTATAAATACCAGGTAGTTAAAACACTACATATATACAACTTTAAATACATACATATTATAAATATAAACACCCATGATTGGAGTACAAACATTCGTGCTCATCACACAAATGAATGCCCCCAGCGGAACTCGAACCCGCGACCGATGGCACAGCAAGTAGGGTCACTACAAACTGAGCCATACGTCTCGTCCGCATGTAAATCCGTGAGCTACCACCAGCTTCAAAAGATAGTTCTGATGAAGAGTGTCCAAGAGATAATCAACAGTTGCTCTCTTAAAAACAATATTTGTTTCCAATATTATCATCAAAATTTGTTCAGTGGGACTTTTAAATTAACAATACTATCTCTATTATGGTTTGGGGAGTAAATTCACACAAACACGAGTAAAACATAACGTTAGAACTGGTTTAAAATACAAATTGTATCATACGTACAAAAAACCAAACTCGAAAATCGACTTCTAAAAGGGAAACTCTTAAGTATCTCGTACTCTTGATTTTTTTTATCAAATCGACATTTTAAACCTTATTCGTTTGCAATAAGGCGCATACGTTGCGGGGGCGTTGAGAAATTCTTCATTTTTTTCCATTTGGAGTAACAATAGTTGACTTTTGAATGTTATTTTGGGTCGTTGGTTACAGAATTTGATGTCAGATCGATTTAATTTTAATGTAGCTTAAATGATCATCCTGTATTTGGTCTGGTGGTCTGCCATACAGAGATCACAGTTTACTTAGATTTACACGAATATTTGACATCCATACTAAAAAAAATATGTCAATTTAAAGAATCACCCCAACCCGAGTAAAGCAAGGGTGAATCGCTAGTAGTCAATATAAATTATATGCATTTATCCTACTAATCCCATTATATCCTTTTAATATTATAAATGCGAAAGTTTGGATGTATGGATGTTTGTTACTCAATCACGCCAGAACGTCTGAACGGATCTGGATGAAATTTGGCACAGAGATAGATTATAGTCTGGAATAGCACATAGGCTATTACTTCTTTTTATCCCGGACAAATGTACGGTTTCCGTGGGATAGATGTTTTGTTTAGGCACGAATTCGGAGCGAAGCGATCTTTTCGGATCTTTTCGTGGATTTACTTTGATTTTTGGCTTCCGACGTTTCAAATGCTTTACAGCAATCTTGGTCACAGGAGAGACACGTGGTTCTAAGTTTTTAGAAGTCTCGAAAGTTACTGAAGAATGTAGATACTGTCTGTAACATACTATGTAATCTTAAATAAAACTATCTTTTCGGATTATTTCGCGGATTTTTTGTTCTCGACGTTTCAAATGCTTTACAGCAATCTTGGTCACAGGAGTGACTGTCTCTAATCTCTAGTCTCGTGGAATAATCCGAAAAGATAGTTTTATTTAAAATATCAAATATTCGTGTAAATCTAAGAAAGTATCAAAAAAATAGATGAATTCTAGGTAGGTACTATATAGGTTGGGCACAATTTACTTCACGTATACCGTGTAATTGTGAAAAAAAAAATAAGATCCCACATACACTAGGGAATAAAGTTCTAATATTTTGACATTTCATATGTCATTTTGATGGATCGGAGGGAATCTGACAGGACAATTGGTTTTGATACAGATAAATAAAATATATTAAAATTTATGTTACCAGTTTATAAGAAAGTAAATTTTGTACTTACGTTTGTGTCTATAGAGCTTAAGGTCCTATTCTAAAAAGAATTCTAAAGATATTGGATATGTATATAATATATGTATACTAATATTATAAAGAGGCAGAGTTCGTTTGTTTGAACGCGCTAATCTCAGCAACTACTAATCCGATTTGAAAAAATCTTTTTGCATTAGATAACCCGTTTATTGTGGAAGGCTATAGGATATATATCATCATGCTACTACAAGGGAGCGGAGCAGTAATTGCTTGGAATAGCACATAGGTTTCTATTTATCCCGGGAAATGTATGATTCCCGTGGGATAGATATGTTTTTGATTTTCACTAGACACGAATCCGAGAGAAACGAAAGTGAGTAGCTAGTCTGTATAAATATTATAAATATGAAAGTTTGTGAGTATGGATGTTTGTTACTCAACCACACCATAACGGCTGAACGGCTCTGGATGAAATTTGGCACAGAGATAGATTATATTCTGGAATAACACATAGGCTACTTTATATCCCGGAAAAATACACGGTTCCCGAGGGATAGATTTGTTTTTGTTTTTCTAGAGGCGAATCCGAGCAAAATAAGGGTTAGCCGCTAGTATTACTATTAATGCGAAAATTTGTTTGTGCGTATGTTTGTTGCTCCTTCACACTGTAACGGCTGAACAGATTTGTATGAAATTCAGTACACAGATAGATTATGAGCTGGAGTAACATAGGTATAGGTTATTGTTAGACGCGTAGGGACGCACCCGAGCTAGGGTACACTAGGGACGACGCTATATAATTGCCGTCGGTATTAAATGTATTGTATTACAAATTCATAATAAATCTAATAAATATTAATTATTAGTTAAAATCTATACTTATATTATAAAGCTGAAGAGTTTGTTTGTTTGTTTGGTTGAACTCGCTAATCTCAGTAACTACTAATCCGATTTGAAAAATTATTTTTGCATTAGATAGCCCGTTAACTGAGGAAGCTTATAGGCTATATATCATTCCGGAAAAATGTACGGTTCCCGTGGGATAGATTTGTTTTTGTCTAGGGACGAACCCGAAGCGAAGCGAGGGTGAGTCGCTAGTATAATAAAAAAGCTCTTATCCACAGCTTTTACATCATTTATGTATTCCGTGCCATGTAATGTAGTCTCATACAAAAAACGTAGATATATGTAGGTACTATGAATGGTAATTGCTTCGCTTCTAAAAGCCTTAACGAGACTAATATCTATAACTTTAGAGACGTCAAAAACTTTAGTTTCTTTCTTGTCTAAAAATCATACCGACCATTTCAAATAAAACGTATCTTTTCGGATTATTTCGCGGATTTATTTTGATTTTTGGTTCCCGACGTTTCGAATGCTTTACAGCGCACATGGTCACGGGAGAGACTGAGGTGTTAGACATCTCAAAGGCGTTATATACTTGTTACTCATACCGACTAATCTATTTCGTGTCTTCTCCATTTTATGTGCTCAAACGACACGCTTTGAAGACATTTAACAAGAGAATTGAATTGTCTAAAAATCAAAATAAGGTCGCGAAAATATCCTAAAAATATTTTTTTTTAAACAAAAAACACATCTATTTTAATATCATAAAGCTAAAGATTTTTTTGGTTTGCCTTTTTGTTTGTTTGTTCGCAATAACCTTAGGAACTACTGTTTCGATTTGAAATTTTTTTGCATTCTATACCTACTAGCAGAAACCGCGGCTTCGCCCGCGTTCAATCTAGAAAAAAACTCATTTGCTTTATGTTATATAGCGACTCACCCTCCCTTCGCTTGGGTTCCTCTCTATGTATTTATATAATATTAAATTATTTGGATATTGTTTATACAAAAATACTAAAATTGCAACAAAAAAATGGGGGGTGGAGGTTCCTACCTCCACCTCCCCCCCCCCCCCCCCATTTTTTTGTGAGGAGGGACCCCACCCAGGAGGGTGAAAAATACTTTGCGACCTATTCTCACACCTACCAAATATATAAAAAAAACATTCAAATCGGTCGAGCCGTTTCAGAGGAGTGCGACCACAAACACCGTGACACGAGATATTTATATATTAGACTAGCGGCTCACCCTCGCTTCGCTCGGGTTCGCCTCTAACACAGCAAGCAAAAACAAATCTATCCCACGGGAACCGTATATTTTTCCGGGGTAAAAAGTAGCCTATTTGTTATTCTGATGTATGAACTATATTATTGTAAAGTTTCATTAAAATACAATCAATAGTTTTTGTGTCCTAAGCTGTATAAGTTACTAGTTTTTTAACTATTCCACGGAAACTCTTTCATTTTTAGGGATGAAAAGTATCTAAGATGTTGACCGGGGACATGAGGTGGTTGGTACCTTATCATGCAAAATTTCATTTAAATTGGTCCAACAGTTTCGGAGATTAGCCCGTACAAACAGCCAAACAGAGAAATAAAAAATTGAAAAAAACTGGATTTTGTTATATATCTCTTTATACATCCCTCTGACTCGGTTTTTAACATTTTTTTTCTAAGTACAGACATTCGACCTCTACAGTTTTATTATATGTAAAGATTTATTGAGGAAGTCTATCGAGCGCCTTCCACGCGGCATTCACGGGTAAAATCTATATACTTTAATATATTTTTACTGGATTAGTGTTTTTCTTATCGGTTTATCATATTTTTACACATACATTTTATATTAATTGATAAGTAACATTATAACTAAGCTATTAAATTATCATTCCAACTATCTAATATATACCTACAGTGGCTAAAGAAATCATCTTCCATGTAACTTGAAATAATAACTGCATGTTTTCAATAAAATTATAGTTTAAATAAATAAGAAGAGTTTATTTTAACGCATATTTTTACTTAAAAGAGCTTAATTTCCTTTATTTTGAAAATCCTCTTATTATTTCTAAAAATAGTATTTATCCAAGTTTAGAAGTAATTAAGTTAAATATGCACCGAAAACCATGCTTTAATTAGGTACTAAAATAGCCTAGCCCCCTAGTACTTAAACAAAACCTAAAACTAGTTTAAAAAAATACTCACGCAATTAAAAAAAAAATCACAACACTACACACACACTAAAGAGTCCACACTGTCGATTAATTACAATTTATAATCTATGCACTATTTTTTTTAATTTATAATCTGCACAGGACACACTTCCATACAGGCTGAAGGCATAATGTAGAACCTTTTTGTCCCTTGCTTTACACACACTGTTTTTTTAATTTCAGACCAATAAAGCCTACGAAACGACGATGGGCGGGGCTTAAATCGATTACTTTAGAAGGAAGTGACTATGTGATGCTATCTCGCTCTAATATACGTGGGTGTGGCTGTTAGAAAGAGATAGATATATGCAAGGGTCTTGAAATTGGTTTAGGGAAAAAATACCTTTGGTTTGGAATTGGATATTTTGTTTTTTCTTTTTCTTTGTTACATCAGGATCTAATTTTATTTCCTTTTTTTTATTGAATCATTTATAAGTTTATAAAAAAATGTACCTACTAACATACAAATATATACATATAGGTATAAAGCTCTTGCTCTAATATAAACGGGTTTTTGTATGTTTGTACGTAACATGCTAGTATCTCTTTAACTATAAATGATAATATTTATTTAGAGTAACGCGGGCTGTTTAGGTGCGAGTGAATCCAAGAAAAAACAAGTTTTTACCGTGATGAAACTACAGACAGAAATATTTAATGTTAAAAATACTGTTATTAATACATAGCCAAAATATATTTTTCTAACATAAAAATAAAGATTTAATAAACATAGAAGTTATGATTTTCATTGGTTAGGTAAAGAAATGCGTCAATACTATTTTTTGATTTTAAATAAAATGTTTTTACGATTTCAAAACTTAACTATTTAAACAAATTACCACCTTTTTGGATGGATTTTTTAATGAGATTTTGAAATTCAAATGAGAACTTATTATATTTTAACGTTTAGTATAGATATCTCAGAGATGAGTAATTTTCCCGCAGTAAAAAGTATCCTATATGTTGACCCGGATAACCAGTTATCATCGTACCAAATTTCATCAAAATCTGTCCACCGGTGTTCTCGTGATGCGTTCCCTAATAAAGAAATAAAAGTCTTCCATACACACTTTTCATCCTCTATTTACCATAATAAGGGATAACTTTTCCAAAACCCTTAATAAGGAACTCTTGCAAAAATGTAGAGCTAGATAAAATTGATGTATTCTCTTTGAACTGACTGTGACACTGCACGTTTCTATATGACTGTATATCTGTCACATACATATGTACGTATCTCCGAAACTGATAACAATGTTTGATTCTCATACTGAAAGTATACTTCACTATCGAAATATCCTCCTAGGATGCCTAAATTATCGCCTAGATGCCTAACAGTAGCCTATATGTTACTCCAGCTCATAATCTATCTGTGTATTGAATTTCATCAAAATCAGTTCAGCCGTTACAGCGTGAAGGAGCAACAAACATAAAAAAAATCGCATTTATAATATATAGCAGTCCCATTCAAATAGAATTTTAGAGACACTAGCACCAACAATCTCAATTTGACTTAAATCTTGAGGTACATCCCAAAATCCCTTCTTGGGCTCCCCTATTATAACGTCCCACTGCTGGGGGTGGGCCTCCCTTCAATACAAGGGGCCAAGTGCGGGCGTACTAAGCATATTTTTCGAAAACTTGCTAGGTTCTCTCAGACATGCAGGTTTCCTCACGATGTTCTCCTTCACAGTAAGACAAGTGGTAATCATCTATACAGATAAATAAAATTGGAGTGCCTGTTTGTAATATTAAAATAACCGCTTTTTACTAAATGCATATGGATGTATACACGGTACATATACCAATTTGTCTGTCTGTCTGTTTGGTCCGGCTAATCTCTGAAATGGCTGGACCGATTTTGACGGGACTTTCACTGGCAGATACCTGATGTAATAAGGAGTAACTTAGGCTACTTTGTTTTTAGATAAAAAAATAGGGTCGCACAAAAAAAAAACAAATTAATTAATTAATTTTGTTTTGCGAAGCAACCTAGTGTTAGAAATAAAAACTTTATAAGTCACCAAAACTCGATATCTACACCAAAGTCGTATCAACGACCTCAACGATTGACAATATCAGTGAAATTCAAAACATACACAAATTACAATGGCGTAGACATGTTTTTTTTTATAAACTTTTTCAGTAATGACTAGTGCAAGTAGCATTAAAACCGCTGACAGGCGATGACTGGCCGCCATCTTGTGATGTCACGGTGACTCGAAATGTCTACTTCCGGCTAGTGAAAGTGTTTTAAAACGTATACAATGATTTTTTTTACGTGAAAGCTTGATTAAATTGCGATTTTCTAAGTTCACGAGTACGTTTCCGTTATTCCGTTATGTGGATGTTATCATAACGAATTACTTTAAACTTGAAACAAAGTTTTTACAAACATTTATAAAGAATTTACTCCCTTTTTATATAATACTTATGTGAATTGCTTGGATATAGTATGTTATCCTTAAGAGATAGACATATGCCATCGCGGACTTTTTTGTAGACCTTTTTAAGGTGTACAATACTGTAGTACATTATTTTGATCTATCTCGTAGGGTTCAGCCAGCGTTTGCAATGTAAGCGCAAAAAAATGTGTTTATTTACGACATCACATCAGAAACTTCTAAAATTATCAGTATTTCTCTACTATATTATGCATGTATTATACATATAAACCTTCCTCTTGAATCACTCTATCTATTAAAAAAACCGCATCAAAATCCGTTGAGTAGGTTTGAAGATCTAAGCATACATAGGGACAGACAGACAGCGGGAAGCGACTGTTTTATACTATGTAGTGAAGTCGCTAGCGACTTACCCTTCTATCCTTATTCCGTAATACATTGTTTCTATATAACTCTATTGGTTTACGCGACGCACGTAAGTAAAGCTAGCAGTCGGCACGATTTTTTCCGACATCTTCAACAATCATCGTCATATTTCAGCCAATTTACACAAAACATTAATGAATTATACACTTAAACCTTCCTCATGAATTACTAAATCTATTGATGAAAACCGTATGAAAATCCGTTCGGTAGTTTATGAGTTTATCGCGTTCAAACAGACAGACGCGACTGGGGGAACTTTGTTTTATAATATGTAGTGATAATTTCATTTATATTAGACCAATCTCCCTATTGTCTTCTCCATTCTACTTGACATTGAGAAGTAATCTGCGCTTAATTGGCACGCTTTGATTAACAAGATAATTGAATTGAATTGAATTGAAAATTGAATGAAATTATTTAAATTAGTGAAAGTAATCCACCATTCTGTAGGACAGCGGTTCCCAAATGGTGGCCCGCGGAACCCTAGGGTTCCATGGAAGTGTTATAGGGGTTCTGAGTTCCGAGCGAGAGTTAAATAAATGAAAAAAAAATTCATTCATCGTATTAAATAGATTTGGAACAATAAATATTATTGTAAGTGTTACGCAAGCCTAATACATGGGAACTACCTCGCGTCGACCACCAACATCGCATTCCATTCGTGTGAACTTTTATTGTTAAAGACTTTGTTTCGCAACCGTAATGCATGGAAACCACCTCGCGAGTCGCATCGACCACCAATATCGAATTCTTTTCATATTACAACATAATTCCTTTCTTAGATTTACGCGAATGTTTGACATTTAAATAAAACTATCTTTTCGGATTTTTTCGCGGATTTATTTTGATTTTTGGTTCCCGACGTTTCGATTGCTTTACAGCAATCATGGTCACGGGAGAGACTGAGGTGTTAGATGTCTCAAAGGTATTATATAGTTGTTACAGACAGCCTACCCACAAATAACAAAATGAATTCAAAAAACTTGAAAATTGGCACCAAAGTACCTTACAATATTTGTTAATTTTAATTTTAAAACATTTTTAAAACATTTTTATAATTTTAATTACTTTTATATTATATAATTTTATATAATTTATTTAATTTTAGCTTTATTATTATAATTATTACAATTTTTTAGAAAATTTATTGATTAATAATCTATATTTAGTGTTGCCATTATTATATTTATAACTATAAAGAAAAAATAAATTATTAATTATTTAAGCCACATTATTATTCTATGTGTAATTTAAAAAAATTAAAATTAATTAAGAATTACTATTTGCAAATGAAAATATTAATTTGAATACTAATTTAAATTACTGTTATTTTGATCCGCACAGTAAGAACTTACTACATCTAACTGTCTGTTTTGTTTAGATATATTATTTGATTTTATTATATTAATGACAGGATCCCATGACGATGGTAGTTCCCAGCCATCTTCCCTATTGAAATTTGGATGTTTTTTAATTTCTATGGCTTCCCGAATCATTCTAGGGCGATATCTGTTTTCTTTCGCGAGGATTTGGGGTCTATCGAAGCGAATATAATGGCTTGGGCGGTCCTGACTATGTTTGCAGACAGCAGATGTTGTATTACGACGGTGTTTCACATCAGCTATGTGTTCCTTGACCCGAGTTCTAATGGATCGCTTTGTTTGTCCGATGTAAGAGAGTCCACAATCACAATCAAGCTTGTAAACTCCTGCATCTTGTAGAGGGATGTGGCACTTGACAGGTGGTAAGAATTGACTTATTTTCTTTGGCGGCTTGAAGTAAGTTTTAATTGAAGCTCGCTTTAGGATGTAGCCAATCTTGTCAGTGACTCCTCTCATGTAAGGTAGGACTGCAGGGACGCGCTCGACTGTGGCTGGTTTCACTCGGTCCCTGTGACGTAGGCGCGGCACTTGCAGCTTGTTGTCTCGCAGAACTTGCTTGACATGTTGCAGCTCTCCGGCCAGGTGTTGCTCGTCACAGATCCCTTGTGCTCTCTGAAACAAAGATTTTCCCACGGTAGCTAACTGTGAAGGGTGGTGGTGAGATTCACCATTCAAGTACCTATCTGTATGGGTCTTCTTTCGATACACAGTATGACTCAAGGTGTTATCTGGGTTACGTATGACTAATACATTTAAGAAAGCTAAGGAATTATTAGACTCCAGTTCCATTGTAAATTGTATTTTAGGGTTTATGGAGTTAAGATGTTCTAAGAATACAGATATTTTATCAGATGGTAATATTGTGAAAGTGTCATCTACATACCGCTTGTAGAAACGAGGAGTCACGGGCGATGTGTTTAAGGCAGTCTCCTCGAAGGCCTCCATGAAGATGTCAGCGACAACGGGGGAGACAGGCGAACCCATGGCCACTCCATCCACTTGCTTGTAGAATTCATCATTCCACAATAGGTAGCCCGATGTAAGGCAGTGTTGTAAAAGTTCAGTGTATTCTTCTTGCATACTATTGTCCAGTAGCTTTCTTGATACTATTTTGACACAGTCTTCTACTGGTAGGCTGGTAAATAGAGACTGTACATCAAAACTAACCATTGTTTCATTGTCATTGAGTTGTAGATGTTTTATCTCATTAACAAAATGGTAAGAGTCTCTTGTGAACGCTGATGTTTTTCCTCTGAGTGTTGAGAGTACTTTCGCTACTAGTTGGGCCAATTTATAAGTCGGTGTGTCGATTTGACTCACAATTGGACGTAGCGGAGCGTTGGGTTTGTGTATCTTTGGAAGTCCATAAAGTTTAGGCGGCTTTGCACAAGATGGAATAAGGTTTTTAACATCAAGATTCAATGCATCGGAGTGTTTCTTAATTAATTTTTTAGTATTATTTAAAACAGAGGTGGTTGGGTCTGTTTTAACCTTTTTATATGTACTTTCATCCGACAAAAGTTGTTTAATTTTGCTATTGTAATCTGATGTATCCATCACGACGGTAGCATTTCCCTTGTCTGCGCGTAGTATGGTGATGTCTGACCTGCTGCGTAAGTTCTTCAACGCTAAATACTGTTGTTTACTGAGATTAGGTTTGGGCTTAGTACTTCGACGTAACAAAGATGAAACATCTTGACGTATCGCCTCCATATCCTCAGGTTTCATAATATTTTTGGCCAGGACGTCTTCAACCGCACAAATAATGTTCTCATAAGGGATGCGGGCCGGTGCTACAGCAAAATTTAAGCCTTTACTTAGTACTTGAATAGTAGGTTCGTCCAATGTTTGTTTTGACAGATTGACAACTGCTTGACGTACGCACGAATTTGAAATTGTGGTAGACGGGCGCGTTCCGTTATTGTTTATGACTTTCTTTTTGATGTTATATTTCTCAACTAGTTTTTGGTATTTTAATATATGTTTGTTTTTGCATTGGTTAAATTTAGATGTTTCGCGCTTATTTAAAGTATCAATGCAATCATTGTAATCACTTGGTGTCAATACTGTCTTTATATTAAGGGACGTTTGTTCTACATACCGGTTGTTACTGCGTAGATCACGGCGGGTTTGACGAATTACCGTCCGTAACAACTTAAAACTTGCCTGGTTAACGATCTTGGCGCTTCCCCGTATGTTCTTTTTGGAAGATAATTTCACACACGTAGGAATGAGATGATGATCCCGACATCTCTTCAAGAATGTTAAAGATGTTAATAATCTTGCGCGCTTTGTCTTCAGATCTTCTAACCGGCGTATTTGATTTGCAATTTCCAGTCCGTACTGGTTTACATAATACTTTCTTAGATTTACGCGAATGTTTGACATTTAAATAAAACTATCTTTTCGGATTTTTTCGCGGATTTATTTTGATTTTTGGTTCCCGACGTTTCGATTGCTTTACAGCAATCATGGTCACGGGAGAGACTGAGGTGTTAGATGTCTCAAAGGTATTATATAGTTGTTACAGACAGCCTACCCACAAATAACAAAATGAATTCAAAAAACTTGAAAATTGGCACCAAAGTACCTTACAATATTTGTTAATTTTAATTTTAAAACATTTTTAAAACATTTTTATAATTTTAATTACTTTTATATTATATAATTTTATATAATTTATTTAATTTTAGCTTTATTATTATAATTATTACAATTTTTTAGAAAATTTATTGATTAATAATCTATATTTAGTGTTGCCATTATTATATTTATAACTATAAAGAAAAAATAAATTATTAATTATTTAAGCCACATTATTATTCTATGTGTAATTTAAAAAAATTAAAATTAATTAAGAATTACTATTTGCAAATGAAAATATTAATTTGAATACTAATTTAAATTACTGTTATTTTGATCCGCACAGTAAGAACTTACTACATCTAACTGTCTGTTTTGTTTAGATATATTATTTGATTTTATTATATTAATGACAGGATCCCATGACGATGGTAGTTCCCAGCCATCTTCCCTATTGAAATTTGGATGTTTTTTAATTTCTATGGCTTCCCGAATCATTCTAGGGCGATATCTGTTTTCTTTCGCGAGGATTTGGGGTCTATCGAAGCGAATATAATGGCTTGGGCGGTCCTGACTATGTTTGCAGACAGCAGATGTTGTATTACGACGGTGTTTCACATCAGCTATGTGTTCCTTGACCCGAGTTCTAATGGATCGCTTTGTTTGTCCGATGTAAGAGAGTCCACAATCACAATCAACCTTGTAAACTCCTGCATCTTGTAGAGGGATGTGGCACTTGACAGGTGGTAAGAATTGACTTATTTTCTTTGGCGGCTTGAAGTAAGTTTTAATTGAAGCTCGCTTTAGGATGTAGCCAATCTTGTCAGTGACTCCTCTCATGTAAGGTAGGACTGCAGGGACGCGCTCGACTGTGGCTGGTTTCACTCGGTCCCTGTGACGTAGGCGCGGCACTTGCAGCTTGTTGTCTCGCAGAACTTGCTTGACATGTTGCAGCTCTCCGGCCAGGTGTTGCTCGTCACAGATCCCTTGTGCTCTCTGAAACAAAGATTTTCCCACGGTAGCTAACTGTGAAGGGTGGTGGTGAGATTCACCATTCAAGTACCTATCTGTATGGGTCTTCTTTCGATACACAGTATGACTCAAGGTGTTATCTGGGTTACGTATGACTAATACATCTAAGAAAGCTAAGGAATTATTAGACTCCAGTTCCATTGTAAATTGTATTTTAGGGTTTATGGAGTTAAGATGTTCTAAGAATACAGATATTTTATCAGATGGTAATATTGTGAAAGTGTCATCTACATACCGCTTGTAGAAACGAGGAGTCACGGGCGATGTGTTTAAGGCAGTCTCCTCGAAGGCCTCCATGAAGATGTCAGCGACAACGGGGGAGACAGGCGAACCCATGGCCACTCCATCCACTTGCTTGTAGAATTCATCATTCCACAATAGGTAGCCCGATGTAAGGCAGTGTTGTAAAAGTTCAGTGTATTCTTCTTGCATACTATTGTCCAGTAGCTTTCTTGATACTATTTTGACACAGTCTTCTACTGGTAGGCTGGTAAATAGAGACTGTACATCAAAACTAACCATTGTTTCATTGTCATTGAGTTGTAGATGTTTTATCTCATTAACAAAATGGTAAGAGTCTCTTGTGAACGCTGATGTTTTTCCTCTGAGTGTTGAGAGTACTTTCGCTACTAGTTGGGCCAATTTATAAGTCGGTGTGTCGATTTGACTCACAATTGGACGTAGCGGAGCGTTGGGTTTGTGTATCTTTGGAAGTCCATAAAGTTTAGGCGGCTTTGCACAAGATGGAATAAGGTTTTTAACATCAAGATTCAATGCATCGGAGTGTTTCTTAATTAATTTTTTAGTATTATTTAAAACAGAGGTGGTTGGGTCTGTTTTAACCTTTTTATATGTACTTTCATCCGACAAAAGTTGTTTAATTTTGCTATTGTAATCTGATGTATCCATCACGACGGTAGCATTTCCCTTGTCTGCGCGTAGTATGGTGATGTCTGACCTGCTGCGTAAGTTCTTCAACGCTAAATACTGTTGTTTACTGAGATTAGGTTTGGGCTTAGTACTTCGACGTAACAAAGATGAAACATCTTGACGTATCGCCTCCATATCCTCAGGTTTCATAATATTTTTGGCCAGGACGTCTTCAACCGCACAAATAATGTTCTCATAAGGGATGCGGGCCGGTGCTACAGCAAAATTTAAGCCTTTACTTAGTACTTGAATAGTAGGTTCGTCCAATGTTTGTTTTGACAGATTGACAACTGCTTGACGTACGCACGAATTTGAAATTGTGGTAGACGGGCGCGTTCCGTTATTGTTTATGACTTTCTTTTTGATGTTATATTTCTCAACTAGTTTTTGGTATTTTAATATATGTTTGTTTTTGCATTGGTTAAATTTAGATGTTTCGCGCTTATTTAAAGTATCAATGCAATCATTGTAATCACTTGGTGTCAATACTGTCTTTATATTAAGGGACGTTTGTTCTACATACCGGTTGTTACTGCGTAGATCACGGCGGGTTTGACGAATTACCGTCCGTAACAACTTAAAACTTGCCTGGTTAACGATCTTGGCGCTTCCCCGTATGTTCTTTTTGGAAGATAATTTCACACACGTAGGAATGAGATGATGATCCCGACATCTCTTCAAGAATGTTAAAGATGTTAATAATCTTGCGCGCTTTGTCTTCAGATCTTCTAACCGGCGTATTTGATTTGCAATTTCCAGTCCGTACTGGTTTACATAATACTTTCTTAGATTTACGCGAATGTTTGACATTTAAATAAAACTATCTTTTCGGATTTTTTCGCGGATTTATTTTGATTTTTGGTTCCCGACGTTTCGATTGCTTTACAGCAATCATGGTCACGGGAGAGACTGAGGTGTTAGATGTCTCAAAGGTATTATATAGTTGTTACAGACAGCCTACCCACAAATAACAAAATGAATTCAAAAAACTTGAAAATTGGCACCAAAGTACCTTACAATATTTGTTAATTTTAATTTTAAAACATTTTTAAAACATTTTTATAATTTTAATTACTTTTATATTATATAATTTTATATAATTTATTTAATTTTAGCTTTATTATTATAATTATTACAATTTTTTAGAAAATTTATTGATTAATAATCTATATTTAGTGTTGCCATTATTATATTTATAACTATAAAGAAAAAATAAATTATTAATTATTTAAGCCACATTATTATTCTATGTGTAATTTAAAAAAATTAAAATTAATTAAGAATTACTATTTGCAAATGAAAATATTAATTTGAATACTAATTTAAATTACTGTTATTTTGATCCGCACAGTAAGAACTTACTACATCTAACTGTCTGTTTTGTTTAGATATATTATTTGATTTTATTATATTAATGACAGGATCCCATGACGATGGTAGTTCCCAGCCATCTTCCCTATTGAAATTTGGATGTTTTTTAATTTCTATGGCTTCTACCTAGAATGATTCGGGAAGCCATAGAAATTAAAAAACATCCAAATTTCAATAGGGAAGATGGCTGGGAACTACCATCGTCATGGGATCCTGTCATTAATATAATAAAATCAAATAATATATCTAAACAAAACAGACAGTTAGATGTAGTAAGTTCTTACTGTGCGGATCAAAATAACAGTAATTTAAATTAGTATTCAAATTAATATTTTCATTTGCAAATAGTAATTCTTAATTAATTTTAATTTTTTTTAAATTACACATAGAATAATAATGTGGCTTAAATAATTAATAATTTATTTTTTCTTTATAGTTATAAATATAATAATGGCAACACTAAATATAGATTATTAATCAATAAATTTTCTAAAAAATTGTAATAATTATAATAATAAAGCTAAAATTAAATAAATTATATAAAATTATATAATATAAAAGTAATTAAAATTATAAAAATGTTTTAAAAATGTTTTAAAATTAAAATTAACAAATATTGTAAGGTACTTTGGTGCCAATTTTCAAGTTTTTTGAATTCATTTTGTTATTTGTGGGTAGGCTGTCTGTAACAACTATATAATACCTTTGAGACATCTAACACCTCAGTCTCTCCCGTGACCATGATTGCTGTAAAGCAATCGAAACGTCGGGAACCAAAAATCAAAATAAATCCGCGAAGAAATCCGAAAAGATAGTTTTATTTAAATGTCAAACATTCGCGTAAATCTAAGAAAGTATTATGTAAACCAGTACGGACTGGAAATTGCAAATCAAATACGCCGGTTAGAAGATCTGAAGACAAAGCGCGCAAGATTATTAACATCTTTAACATTCTTGAAGAGATGTCGGGATCATCATCTCATTCCTACGTGTGTGAAATTATCTTCCAAAAAGAACATACGGGGAAGCGCCAAGATCGTTAACCAGGCAAGTTTTAAGTTGTTACGGACGGTAATTCGTCAAACCCGCCGTGATCTACGCAGTAACAACCGGTATGTAGAACAAACGTCCCTTAATATAAAGACAGTATTGACACCAAGTGATTACAATGATTGCATTGATACTTTAAATAAGCGCGAAACATCTAAATTTAACCAATGCAAAAACAAACATATATTAAAATACCAAAAACTAGTTGAGAAATATAACATCAAAAAGAAAGTCATAAACAATAACGGAACGCGCCCGTCTACCACAATTTCAAATTCGTGCGTACGTCAAGCAGTTGTCAATCTGTCAAAACAAACATTGGACGAACCTACTATTCAAGTACTAAGTAAAGGCTTAAATTTTGCTGTAGCACCGGCCCGCATCCCTTATGAGAACATTATTTGTGCGGTTGAAGACGTCCTGGCCAAAAATATTATGAAACCTGAGGATATGGAGGCGATACGTCAAGATGTTTCATCTTTGTTACGTCGAAGTACTAAGCCCAAACCTAATCTCAGTAAACAACAGTATTTAGCGTTGAAGAACTTACGCAGCAGGTCAGACATCACCATACTACGCGCAGACAAGGGAAATGCTACCGTCGTGATGGATACATCAGATTACAATAGCAAAATTAAACAACTTTTGTCGGATGAAAGTACATATAAAAAGGTTAAAACAGACCCAACCACCTCTGTTTTAAATAATACTAAAAAATTAATTAAGAAACACTCCGATGCATTGAATCTTGATGTTAAAAACCTTATTCCATCTTGTGCAAAGCCGCCTAAACTTTATGGACTTCCAAAGATACACAAACCCAACGCTCCGCTACGTCCAATTGTGAGTCAAATCGACACACCGACTTATAAATTGGCCCAACTAGTAGCGAAAGTACTCTCAACACTCAGAGGAAAAACATCAGCGTTCACAAGAGACTCTTACCATTTTGTTAATGAGATAAAACATCTACAACTCAATGACAATGAAACAATGGTTAGTTTTGATGTACAGTCTCTATTTACCAGCCTACCAGTAGAAGACTGTGTCAAAATAGTATCAAGAAAGCTACTGGACAATAGTATGCAAGAAGAATACACTGAACTTTTACAACACTGCCTTACATCGGGCTACCTATTGTGGAATGATGAATTCTACAAGCAAGTGGATGGAGTGGCCATGGGTTCGCCTGTCTCCCCCGTTGTCGCTGACATCTTCATGGAGGCCTTCGAGGAGACTGCCTTAAACACATCGCCCGTGACTCCTCGTTTCTACAAGCGGTATGTAGATGACACTTTCACAATATTACCATCTGATAAAATATCTGTATTCTTAGAACATCTTAACTCCATAAACCCTAAAATACAATTTACAATGGAACTGGAGTCTAATAATTCCTTAGCTTTCTTAGATGTATTAGTCATACGTAACCCAGATAACACCTTGAGTCATACTGTGTATCGAAAGAAGACCCATACAGATAGGTACTTGAATGGTGAATCTCACCACCACCCTTCACAGTTAGCTACCGTGGGAAAATCTTTGTTTCAGAGAGCACAAGGGATCTGTGACGAGCAACACCTGGCCGGAGAGCTGCAACATGTCAAGCAAGTTCTGCGAGACAACAAGCTGCAAGTGCCGCGCCTACGTCACAGGGACCGAGTGAAACCAGCCACAGTCGAGCGCGTCCCTGCAGTCCTACCTTACATGAGAGGAGTCACTGACAAGATTGGCTACATCCTAAAGCGAGCTTCAATTAAAACTTACTTCAAGCCGCCAAAGAAAATAAGTCAATTCTTACCACCTGTCAAGTGCCACATCCCTCTACAAGATGCAGGAGTTTACAAGCTTGATTGTGATTGTGGACTCTCTTACATCGGACAAACAAAGCGATCCATTAGAACTCGGGTCAAGGAACACATAGCTGATGTGAAACACCGTCGTAATACAACATCTGCTGTCTGCAAACATAGTCAGGACCGCCCAAGCCATTATATTCGCTTCGATAGACCCCAAATCCTCGCGAAAGAAAACAGATATCGCCCTAGAATGATTCGGGAAGCCATAGAAATTAAAAAACATCCAAATTTCAATAGGGAAGATGGCTGGGAACTACCATCGTCATGGGATCCTGTCATTAATATAATAAAATCAAATAATATATCTAAACAAAACAGACAGTTAGATGTAGTAAGTTCTTACTGTGCGGATCAAAATAACAGTAATTTAAATTAGTATTCAAATTAATATTTTCATTTGCAAATAGTAATTCTTAATTAATTTTAATTTTTTTAAATTACACATAGAATAATAATGTGGCTTAAATAATTAATAATTTATTTTTTCTTTATAGTTATAAATATAATAATGGCAACACTAAATATAGATTATTAATCAATAAATTTTCTAAAAAATTGTAATAATTATAATAATAAAGCTAAAATTAAATAAATTATATAAAATTATATAATATAAAAGTAATTAAAATTATAAAAATGTTTTAAAAATGTTTTAAAATTAAAATTAACAAATATTGTAAGGTACTTTGGTGCCAATTTTCAAGTTTTTTGAATTCATTTTGTTATTTGTGGGTAGGCTGTCTGTAACAACTATATAATACCTTTGAGACATCTAACACCTCAGTCTCTCCCGTGACCATGATTGCTGTAAAGCAATCGAAACGTCGGGAACCAAAAATCAAAATAAATCCGCGAAAAAATCCGAAAAGATAGTTTTATTTAAATGTCAAACATTCGCGTAAATCTAAGAAAGTATTATGTAAACCAGTACGGACTGGAAATTGCAAATCAAATACGCCGGTTAGAAGATCTGAAGACAAAGCGCGCAAGATTATTAACATCTTTAACATTCTTGAAGAGATGTCGGGATCATCATCTCATTCCTACGTGTGTGAAATTATCTTCCAAAAAGAACATACGGGGAAGCGCCAAGATCGTTAACCAGGCAAGTTTTAAGTTGTTACGGACGGTAATTCGTCAAACCCGCCGTGATCTACGCAGTAACAACCGGTATGTAGAACAAACGTCCCTTAATATAAAGACAGTATTGACACCAAGTGATTACAATGATTGCATTGATACTTTAAATAAGCGCGAAACATCTAAATTTAACCAATGCAAAAACAAACATATATTAAAATACCAAAAACTAGTTGAGAAATATAACATCAAAAAGAAAGTCATAAACAATAACGGAACGCGCCCGTCTACCACAATTTCAAATTCGTGCGTACGTCAAGCAGTTGTCAATCTGTCAAAACAAACATTGGACGAACCTACTATTCAAGTACTAAGTAAAGGCTTAAATTTTGCTGTAGCACCGGCCCGCATCCCTTATGAGAACATTATTTGTGCGGTTGAAGACGTCCTGGCCAAAAATATTATGAAACCTGAGGATATGGAGGCGATACGTCAAGATGTTTCATCTTTGTTACGTCGAAGTACTAAGCCCAAACCTAATCTCAGTAAACAACAGTATTTAGCGTTGAAGAACTTACGCAGCAGGTCAGACATCACCATACTACGCGCAGACAAGGGAAATGCTACCGTCGTGATGGATACATCAGATTACAATAGCAAAATTAAACAACTTTTGTCGGATGAAAGTACATATAAAAAGGTTAAAACAGACCCAACCACCTCTGTTTTAAATAATACTAAAAAATTAATTAAGAAACACTCCGATGCATTGAATCTTGATGTTAAAAACCTTATTCCATCTTGTGCAAAGCCGCCTAAACTTTATGGACTTCCAAAGATACACAAACCCAACGCTCCGCTACGTCCAATTGTGAGTCAAATCGACACACCGACTTATAAATTGGCCCAACTAGTAGCGAAAGTACTCTCAACACTCAGAGGAAAAACATCAGCGTTCACAAGAGACTCTTACCATTTTGTTAATGAGATAAAACATCTACAACTCAATGACAATGAAACAATGGTTAGTTTTGATGTACAGTCTCTATTTACCAGCCTACCAGTAGAAGACTGTGTCAAAATAGTATCAAGAAAGCTACTGGACAATAGTATGCAAGAAGAATACACTGAACTTTTACAACACTGCCTTACATCGGGCTACCTATTGTGGAATGATGAATTCTACAAGCAAGTGGATGGAGTGGCCATGGGTTCGCCTGTCTCCCCCGTTGTCGCTGACATCTTCATGGAGGCCTTCGAGGAGACTGCCTTAAACACATCGCCCGTGACTCCTCGTTTCTACAAGCGGTATGTAGATGACACTTTCACAATATTACCATCTGATAAAATATCTGTATTCTTAGAACATCTTAACTCCATAAACCCTAAAATACAATTTACAATGGAACTGGAGTCTAATAATTCCTTAGCTTTCTTAGATGTATTAGTCATACGTAACCCAGATAACACCTTGAGTCATACTGTGTATCGAAAGAAGACCCATACAGATAGGTACTTGAATGGTGAATCTCACCACCACCCTTCACAGTTAGCTACCGTGGGAAAATCTTTGTTTCAGAGAGCACAAGGGATCTGTGACGAGCAACACCTGGCCGGAGAGCTGCAACATGTCAAGCAAGTTCTGCGAGACAACAAGCTGCAAGTGCCGCGCCTACGTCACAGGGACCGAGTGAAACCAGCCACAGTCGAGCGCGTCCCTGCAGTCCTACCTTACATGAGAGGAGTCACTGACAAGATTGGCTACATCCTAAAGCGAGCTTCAATTAAAACTTACTTCAAGCCGCCAAAGAAAATAAGTCAATTCTTACCACCTGTCAAGTGCCACATCCCTCTACAAGATGCAGGAGTTTACAAGCTTGATTGTGATTGTGGACTCTCTTACATCGGACAAACAAAGCGATCCATTAGAACTCGGGTCAAGGAACACATAGCTGATGTGAAACACCGTCGTAATACAACATCTGCTGTCTGCAAACATAGTCAGGACCGCCCAAGCCATTATATTCGCTTCGATAGACCCCAAATCCTCGCGAAAGAAAACAGATATCGCCCTAGAATGATTCGGGAAGCCATAGAAATTAAAAAACATCCAAATTTCAATAGGGAAGATGGCTGGGAACTACCATCGTCATGGGATCCTGTCATTAATATAATAAAATCAAATAATATATCTAAACAAAACAGACAGTTAGATGTAGTAAGTTCTTACTGTGCGGATCAAAATAACAGTAATTTAAATTAGTATTCAAATTAATATTTTCATTTGCAAATAGTAATTCTTAATTAATTTTAATTTTTTTAAATTACACATAGAATAATAATGTGGCTTAAATAATTAATAATTTATTTTTTCTTTATAGTTATAAATATAATAATGGCAACACTAAATATAGATTATTAATCAATAAATTTTCTAAAAAATTGTAATAATTATAATAATAAAGCTAAAATTAAATAAATTATATAAAATTATATAATATAAAAGTAATTAAAATTATAAAAATGTTTTAAAAATGTTTTAAAATTAAAATTAACAAATATTGTAAGGTACTTTGGTGCCAATTTTCAAGTTTTTTGAATTCATTTTGTTATTTGTGGGTAGGCTGTCTGTAACAACTATATAATACCTTTGAGACATCTAACACCTCAGTCTCTCCCGTGACCATGATTGCTGTAAAGCAATCGAAACGTCGGGAACCAAAAATCAAAATAAATCCGCGAAAAAATCCGAAAAGATAGTTTTATTTAAATGTCAAACATTCGCGTAAATCTAAGAAAGTATTATGTAAACCAGTACGGACTGGAAATTGCAAATCAAATACGCCGGTTAGAAGATCTGAAGACAAAGCGCGCAAGATTATTAACATCTTTAACATTCTTGAAGAGATGTCGGGATCATCATCTCATTCCTACGTGTGTGAAATTATCTTCCAAAAAGAACATACGGGGAAGCGCCAAGATCGTTAACCAGGCAAGTTTTAAGTTGTTACGGACGGTAATTCGTCAAACCCGCCGTGATCTACGCAGTAACAACCGGTATGTAGAACAAACGTCCCTTAATATAAAGACAGTATTGACACCAAGTGATTACAATGATTGCATTGATACTTTAAATAAGCGCGAAACATCTAAATTTAACCAATGCAAAAACAAACATATATTAAAATACCAAAAACTAGTTGAGAAATATAACATCAAAAAGAAAGTCATAAACAGTAACGGAACGCGCCCGTCTACCACAATTTCAAATTCGTGCGTACGTCAAGCAGTTGTCAATCTGTCAAAACAAACATTGGACGAACCTACTATTCAAGTACTAAGTAAAGGCTTAAATTTTGCTGTAGCACCGGCCCGCATCCCTTATGAGAACATTATTTGTGCGGTTGAAGACGTCCTGGCCAAAAATATTATGAAACCTGAGGATATGGAGGCGATACGTCAAGATGTTTCATCTTTGTTACGTCGAAGTACTAAGCCCAAACCTAATCTCAGTAAACAACAGTATTTAGCGTTGAAGAACTTACGCAGCAGGTCAGACATCACCATACTACGCGCAGACAAGGGAAATGCTACCGTCGTGATGGATACATCAGATTACAATAGCAAAATTAAACAACTTTTGTCGGATGAAAGTACATATAAAAAGGTTAAAACAGACCCAACCACCTCTGTTTTAAATAATACTAAAAAATTAATTAAGAAACACTCCGATGCATTGAATCTTGATGTTAAAAACCTTATTCCATCTTGTGCAAAGCCGCCTAAACTTTATGGACTTCCAAAGATACACAAACCCAACGCTCCGCTACGTCCAATTGTGAGTCAAATCGACACACCGACTTATAAATTGGCCCAACTAGTAGCGAAAGTACTCTCAACACTCAGAGGAAAAACATCAGCGTTCACAAGAGACTCTTACCATTTTGTTAATGAGATAAAACATCTACAACTCAATGACAATGAAACAATGGTTAGTTTTGATGTACAGTCTCTATTTACCAGCCTACCAGTAGAAGACTGTGTCAAAATAGTATCAAGAAAGCTACTGGACAATAGTATGCAAGAAGAATACACTGAACTTTTACAACACTGCCTTACATCGGGCTACCTATTGTGGAATGATGAATTCTACAAGCAAGTGGATGGAGTGGCCATGGGTTCGCCTGTCTCCCCCGTTGTCGCTGACATCTTCATGGAGGCCTTCGAGGAGACTGCCTTAAACACATCGCCCGTGACTCCTCGTTTCTACAAGCGGTATGTAGATGACACTTTCACAATATTACCATCTGATAAAATATCTGTATTCTTAGAACATCTTAACTCCATAAACCCTAAAATACAATTTACAATGGAACTGGAGTCTAATAATTCCTTAGCTTTCTTAGATGTATTAGTCATACGTAACCCAGATAACACCTTGAGTCATACTGTGTATCGAAAGAAGACCCATACAGATAGGTACTTGAATGGTGAATCTCACCACCACCCTTCACAGTTAGCTACCGTGGGAAAATCTTTGTTTCAGAGAGCACAAGGGATCTGTGACGAGCAACACCTGGCCGGAGAGCTGCAACATGTCAAGCAAGTTCTGCGAGACAACAAGCTGCAAGTGCCGCGCCTACGTCACAGGGACCGAGTGAAACCAGCCACAGTCGAGCGCGTCCCTGCAGTCCTACCTTACATGAGAGGAGTCACTGACAAGATTGGCTACATCCTAAAGCGAGCTTCAATTAAAACTTACTTCAAGCCGCCAAAGAAAATAAGTCAATTCTTACCACCTGTCAAGTGCCACATCCCTCTACAAGATGCAGGAGTTTACAAGCTTGATTGTGATTGTGGACTCTCTTACATCGGACAAACAAAGCGATCCATTAGAACTCGGGTCAAGGAACACATAGCTGATGTGAAACACCGTCGTAATACAACATCTGCTGTCTGCAAACATAGTCAGGACCGCCCAAGCCATTATATTCGCTTCGATAGACCCCAAATCCTCGCGAAAGAAAACAGATATCGCCCTAGAATGATTCGGGAAGCCATAGAAATTAAAAAACATCCAAATTTCAATAGGGAAGATGGCTGGGAACTACCATCGTCATGGGATCCTGTCATTAATATAATAAAATCAAATAATATATCTAAACAAAACAGACAGTTAGATGTAGTAAGTTCTTACTGTGCGGATCAAAATAACAGTAATTTAAATTAGTATTCAAATTAATATTTTCATTTGCAAATAGTAATTCTTAATTAATTTTAATTTTTTTAAATTACACATAGAATAATAATGTGGCTTAAATAATTAATAATTTATTTTTTCTTTATAGTTATAAATATAATAATGGCAACACTAAATATAGATTATTAATCAATAAATTTTCTAAAAAATTGTAATAATTATAATAATAAAGCTAAAATTAAATAAATTATATAAAATTATATAATATAAAAGTAATTAAAATTATAAAAATGTTTTAAAAATGTTTTAAAATTAAAATTAACAAATATTGTAAGGTACTTTGGTGCCAATTTTCAAGTTTTTTGAATTCATTTTGTTATTTGTGGGTAGGCTGTCTGTAACAACTATATAATACCTTTGAGACATCTAACACCTCAGTCTCTCCCGTGACCATGATTGCTGTAAAGCAATCGAAACGTCGGGAACCAAAAATCAAAATAAATCCGCGAAAAAATCCGAAAAGATAGTTTTATTTAAACATAATTCCTGTAAAGTGACAGTGATGTAACAACCGAGTGTACCTTATTCTTACAGACCTTTTTCCGTTCATTGCATTTGTCACACTTCGACGGTGTAATCACCTTAGGATAATTAGTTTGTAGAAATAGTATTAAATTATTTTATAAGTAAAGTTTTATTTCATTTGCATCCTCTGACTGTGACTTCTATAATTTAAGTGTTAATATTTTACATTTATGATTTGTTTTTTCAACTCAAACAAGAAAGTATTCTAACTATAACATAATCAGTGTAGTTATTATGAAAATAAGGATCTGTTAAAAAATTATGATTAATTAGGGTTCCGTGGCCAAAAAAAAATTGGGAACCGCTGCTGTAAGATACATTAGATTAGTTAGATTTTAACTCATTGCATTTAAAAAATTCTTTTGACATTTTTCCATACATTCGCCTAATATAAGCGCATATACTACAGTGAAAATTTAGACCCAATATATACCTTTTGCTGTTAGTAAGAAAAGGAAATACGCAGACAGATGGACGTACAGTGTATAATAGTTTTAGGGAACCCTAAAAATATTTCTAGCATTAATAAAACGTAGATCAAATTGGAAATTTAATCCAATTTAATTCAATGTCCAAATTTCAATATATGTGTGTTGTTTTTGATCTCATAAAAAAAATAAAAATATAAACACTTTCTCTACATTTTCAATTTTCCTCTTAAAAACCTTAAGGCTTAATCGAACCATTAAAACATACATACATATACACTAGACAAAAACAAATCTATCCCACGGGAACCGTACATTTTTCCGGGATGATTTATAGCCTATATAGCCTTCCTCAGCTGTTAACGGGCTATATAATGCAAAAAGAATGTTTAAATCAGATTAGTAGGAAATTCCTGAGATTAGCGCGTTCAACCAAACAAACAAACAAACTCTTCAGCTTTATTATTAGTATTAGTATAGATATAAATTTATATTTAAAACAATCGCAACGTATGTAGGTACATTGTTATGAGCTTTTGACAGAATAAAAAAAAAAAAGTAAACGTCAGTCATGATGACGTCCTAAGGTCATGTCTGCGTCATCACTTATCAGCGCTTTTAAAACCTATTTTGTTTAATACTTTCATAGATTTACGCGAATATTTGACATCTATCTATATCTATACATATAATAAAATTCTGAGTCGAATCTGTACATTAAATATTTTTTGGATAATCTTATTGAAATATTCATTATTATCGATACAGAGGCCGAATATATAGTTTTTAGAATTTTTGTCTGTCTGTCTGAGAACGCATCACGAAAAACCACTGGAGGGATTTTGATGAAATTTGGTATGACGATGGCTGATTATCCGGGTCAACATATAGGATACTTTTTACTGCGGGAAAATATCTCATCTCTGGGTAAACGGTAAAACGGAAAAAATTAAATAAAATTATCTCTTCAGATCTTTTCACTGATTTATTTTGATTTTTGGTGCAATTGGGAAAAATTAAAAACGTTTATTGATTTTAGGCATAGCAAAGGAAACAGAATATTTAAAAAGACAAATTTCAGATTGTTCCAAATTTCAAATTCTTCCAGATTGTTCCAAAAAAAAATATATAATTAATGTTATTAATCTAGACTTTAAGCACTTTTAAATCCCAAACAAAAGGAAGTTAACATACAATACTAGCAACTCACCCTTGCTTTGCTAGGGTTCATCCCTAATGAAAAACAAAAACAAATCTATCAGACGGAAACCGTACATTTTTCCGGGATAAAAAGTAACCTATGCGCTATTCCAGACTATAATCTATCTCTGTGCCAAATTTCATCCAGATCCGTTCAGCCGTTCTGGCGTGAAAGAGTAACAAACATCCATACATACTCACAAACTCTCACATTTATAATATTAGTAGGATTAACGGGATTTAATAGAACTTAACTCCTTATAACGTACAGTGTAAAGACGACACGCGACCACTGAACCAAAAGGACTAATTCCATTACCATCGAAACCCCTTAGTCACTCAAACTATCACAGTGTATCATCTTTTGAAAATTTCCTTTTGTAAAAACAAAACTAAGATCCCTTTTATGTTAGAAACCGCAAAATTACTGTCATTAGCACTTTAGGTACCTGAGATGAAAAAAAAAACTGGAAGCTGTGGAGATAACGACGCCTTTTGGTACCAGAAAAAATTGCTAAGCCCATTTCTTTTACCCTTAGACTAAAGAAAAATTAATATATCTATACAGAGTGTCACACAACTAAACATGAAACCAAACAATAATATTTTAAAACTAGCGTTTTAACGTTCAGTATAGATTTGTCAGAAATGAGATATTTTCCCGCAGTAAAAAGTATCTTATATGTTGACCCGGATAACCAGCTATCATCATACCAAATTTCGTCAAAATCTGTCCAGTATTTTTCTCGTGATGCCTTCCCAAACAGACGGATAGACAAAATTTCTAAAAACTATAGATTCGGCGTCTATCGATAATAATAACCTAAGATCCGGCTGCAAGATTGCTACGTTCATAGAGTATTTAATCAAAATCAATTTTTTATATACAATAATAAAAGGGACAATATGTTTTGACCGGGGTGCCTATTTAAAAGTGCCCGCTAGTATGTTTAATTAAATAAATAATAATTGACTTTTTGGAACAAAATCGAAGCACTTGTTATTTAAATGAATTATACTCCACTTCACAGAAATATACGTATAGAACTTGAAAAGTCATAGCTGCCGTTGCGCACTTGGCCGCAACCTCTTCGCAGCCAGGTGTAAGCAGGTCATATTTTGTTACATTTATACATTCATGGCGTATACCTATTCAATATTTATATATGTAACTGGCGACTCACCCTCACTTCGCTCGGGTTCGTCCCTAGGTACGTTTTAATTTTTTTGAGCGAAACCCTAATGCTTTTTCTAAAATAAAAGTAGACTAAGATAGTCCTTAAAATATCAACTATCTACCAGTGAAAGTCCCGTCAAAATTGGTCCAGCCGTTTCGGAGATTAGCCGGAACAAACAGACAGAAAAACAAAAATTTTAAAAGTTGTGTTTTTATTATAAGTACCGTATATAATTCCGTATACATTTAGTATAAAGCTGTTATTCTGACATTACAAACAGACACTTTAATTTTATTTATCTCTATAGATTAAAACAATTTTTTTTCTGTACCCGATGAACTACCTACCTCTGCCTATGTAAAAGTGTCCGCAAATATGGCAAAATCTAGAATAGTAGCATAAACGGCAAATCATGCTACTATTTTTGACTTTGACATTTATTTTGGCGGACTCCCTCTACATAATTCCTTAGTCTGAAATTCACAATTATATACAAGCTGAATGTTTTAATTAAGATTTTGTCTATTTGTCATATCTATATATTAATAGTTAATACGTGAAGCAAAAACTTTGTATCCCTTTTTACGAAAATTGCGCGGACAGAGGAGTATGAAATTTCTCACACTTACAGTTTATATAGAGAAGGAGTGCAGAATGCTAATATTTAAAAAAAATTAAGCATTAAAAATAAATTAAATCAATATAAAAACATTACACACACTACCATGTATTTGACACACACGCGCATAATATTGTAATATACGCAAGACAATAAATATATAACTTAGTGAATTATGGTTGATTTTCAACCATGCGGCGATCACTAGTACCTACTATATAAAAATCGATGTAACATACCTACATAGGGTATGTTTCTATGGACTTCAAAACGGCTAGAGCGATTTTGATGAAATTTTCAGGTAATTTTCAAATTAGCACAGCGGAGTAAGTCCCTGGTATTATAATTTTGCAAGTTTTGTTTATTATTGCTTCACGCTATCACGACAATGTATTTGAGTTGTTTGAATGGCTTAATAGAAAGCTAAATCTAGATTAAAACATAGGTACACTAGATTTTATTCACGTATCTACCTAATACGTGAGAGGTTTGGTTAAGATATATATACAAAAAAAATTAAAGAGTGCGTGTATGAATGTGTACACGCGCAAACAGTAAAACTTCCGTAGGTTATCGGTACTCTTTGTGAAATTCAATTTGTGTTTGAAATAATTAGGATAGGTGAGATACTAAAAATAACGCATATTAGGCATGTTACAATCATATATTTATAGAACATCATTTAAGGAGAGAATATAACATTATATATCGTGTGTCGGACAACAACAACGGTCACCATGGCAACGGACGTACGTACACGTTCCCGTAACGCATTCACCAGCTTACCGTCCAAGTCAAGCGTGCGTAAACAAGTTTTACTTCAAAATCATAACTGTATTTAGCACATCTTATTTATCAAAGTCGGTCAAAAAAAGCTATACATACCTACATATTTTGAAAAAGTGGATTCTTTGGAGCTCTTTAAGCATAGGTATTCCGTATTCACAAGTTGTATAGGTACAGTTAAAGTTCATATGGGAAAGGGATGCAGAAAGCTATAATTTCATTCTCACACTAATATATAAAACTAAAAAACTTGTTTGTTTGTCTGCACATGTTAATCTGTGGAACTGCGAGTCTGATTTGAAAAAAAACTTTTTGCATTTTGTCATTTATTCATCGAGTCTAGTGATCGCCCCGTAGTTGAAAATAAACCATAATTCATTAAGTCTGATCGATATTAAGATTCTTTTTTCAAAGTTATATAGATCTATAAAATCTAAAAGAATTTTCAAACGGGCACATAGATTCAGAGATTTGCACATACAGACAAACAAACTTTTCATCTTTATATTATGTAAATACCTACTCGTATAATATTGATGAAGGTTATCTAACATCATACTACATCTTTTAACAGTTAGTAGGGGAGCCCAAGAGGGGATTTTTGGAGTTACTCAAGCGCGGCAGATTGACATAAGGGGGGATACTTGCACTCTGTCAATTACATCCTGAAAAGTGTGCAATTCAATAATCTGCAGATTAGCACAAGCCGAAGAGGTAAAAATCGCACAACTTTATAATATAATCGATTTTTACCTCTTAGATAGATAGTTGATACACTACACATATATAACTTTACATACATACATATTATAGATATATATAAAATAGATAAGCGAAATAAGAAAACAATACTTGTATAGATAAAAAAAGTAATAGGATTCAGAACAAAAGTAAAATTAATAGAATCGGCGTTTTTCTGATGTCCTGCTGTTTAGGAGGGGTTCTGCACATTAGGGGGTATCCATTTTTTATTTTATCTATGTATTATACAGAGAAAAATGATATAATACAATCAAAAACTGATTTATTTATCGATTGACGACACGTTTGGCTCAGTTTGTAGTGACCCTACTTGCTGCGCCAACGGTCGCGGGTACGAGTTCCACTGGAGGCATTCATTTATGTGATGATCACGAATGTTTGTACTCCAGTCATGGATGTTTATATTTATATTATGTATGTGTTTAAAGTTATATATGTGTAGTGTATCAACTATCGGGTATCCATAACACAGGCCTGGTAGCTTACCATGGAACTAGATGGTGCTGTGTGTTAATGTCCCAACATATTTATTTATTGTAATATAGTGAAGTAATCGAATGTATATAATGTTCTTTATTTTAATGAATAAAATATAAATCGTAATATTATATTTTATGTCATTTTATAAGATATAAACACTCCAGTAATAAAATAAGTTAGGTAAATAGCACGAAAAGAAAAAGACCAAAAAAAAAAAAACAAAATGAAGCATTTTAAAACTAATAAGCTATTTGAAAGTAACTTTTGTATGTAGCTACTATATAGCTTTGTAGTAAACTCTTCACAGACTAACAAATCATTTACTGAAATACTGAAAATATATAGAAACCCTAAAAGACCTTTAGTAATATATCTATATGATACATTTTTAGTAGGTATATAATACAACTAGCGACTCACCCTTGCTTCGCTCGGGTTCGTCCCAACCTTGATTCCCCATACAAACTTTCATCCCCATTTTCACCACCTTAAGGGATGATTTCCGGGATAAAAAGTATCCTATGTTCTTCCCAGGGTATCAAACAATCTTCTTACCAAATTTCATCTAAATCGGTTCAATAGATCCCGAGATTACCCCCGACAACGTCACAAACTCACAAACTTTACCTCTTTATAATATTAGTATAGATAGAATAATTAATAAAAAAAAAAATACATAAAAAAAAAACACTAAAACATTCATAATTATAAGCCATCTAATGTGATTAGACCTTAAACTCCTATTAAAAACCTTCAACCCAAAATGTACCTTGATCCTCAAATATAAAGTCGAGAATCCAAAACCCGTCGACAGCAAATTCATTAACCGTTTCAGAGATATACCTGAAGTGCTCACACACAAATGAGACCTCTATTCTTTGAACATAGAGCTGTTTTTACTTTCGATGGAAATATTACCCCTTAAACTGTCTCAAATGGAACACATTATCGACTTTATCACAAAGAAACAGAGTCTATAATCCATTGCAGAAAAAATCTAATAAGATACCATACAACTTCAAGCTCTACTAACATCAAATACGAGGTAGAGTCGAATGATGATATGTAACTCACAAAAAACCGTGACATTTAATAATCGACCTAATTACTATTGAAATAAGATCCAACTCATTTTTGACTTGCGACCTTTTAGAGTTGAGATATGATATATTGATTGAACAAACCAACCAATCAGAGGCGAGCAGGAAACAAAATGGCGGACAGGCTTCCATTCTACCATCAACTCTAATTTATTACGTATTGTGGATGGGACATTAATCTTTTTCCTTTAATAAATGGCCCGCTGTTTTATTTTAATGAAACTTTGCGTGGGTGAGAGGGGGGGGGGGGGGGGCATATTGTTATTTACTATGGAAAAACGTTACATACTAAACATATTCTATGACTATGTCTGGAATATGTAGACATTTAAAGTTTAAAATCATTTGGAAACTAGCGTTAACCCGCGGTTTCACTCGCGTTTTTATATAATATATAACTGCTATATAGATAAGGACAAAACAGTTCAGTACCTTTTTCTCGTCTGTTTGTCCAACGATTTTTTTAATTTTTGTTTCGTACCTATCGACGTGCCTTAGTGTTATCAATAAACAAAATGAAAACAGAATTTTTTATATACAGATATCTAAATTCTATTCATATACGTTTTCCTCAAATTTTCAACAATGATTTTGTTTGTATTTCGACCACTGGACGGACATTAGTGTACATAAATGAGCTACGAGAAAGTTATTCTAATGATTGTAGCATGATGTAAGAACATAACATTCTCCTTCCTCAATAAATATCCATACTTCACTACATAGTATAAAACAAAGTCGCTTCTCGCTGTCTGTCTGTCCCTATGTACGCTTAGATCTTTAAAACTACGCAACGGATTTTGATGCGGTTTTTTTAATAGATAGAGTGATTCAAGAGGAAGGTTTATATGTATGATACATGCATATTATAGTACAGAAAAGGCGAGAAATTTAAAGATTTGTATTTCATGCTAACCGTTAAAACGTACCAAGGGACGAACTCGAGCGAAGCGAGGGTGAATCGCTAGTAATATTATAAATATGAAAGTTCATCTGTCTGTTACGTTTTTACGCTTAAACCGCTTAACACATTTCAATAAAATTTGGCAAGGACATAGATTGTGTCCTGGCTACCCTCGATCTCAGCCCCACTTACGCGAGCAAAGCCACAGACAAACCTAGCAGGTTAAAAAGATTTTTTCAAAAAAGACTTGTAGTTCCGGAGAGTAACGCGTTCAAATACATAAAGAAACATCTATGATCATTGTTTCATAAATTTTCCTACCACTGTATGATATATCAACTTTTACCTACTACTTAAACTATCTTAATTACAAATCTCACTAAAATCTGTTGAGCCATTACATCGCTATAAAGCAATAAACTCACAAACTTTCGCCTATTAATACTATAAATTTCCCGCGGCTCCACATGCTTTAAAAATTATTAGCCTGTGTGTTACTCTGATGTATAAGCTATATTACTGTAAAGTTTCATTCAAATCCGTTCAGTAATTTTTGCGTTTAAGAGTAACAAACATCCATACATTCAATCAATCCTCACAAACTCGCGTTTACCTATATCTATACTAATATTATAAATTTGAAGAGTTTGTTTGTTTGGTTGAACGCGTTAATCTCAGGAACTACTAATCCGATTTGAAAAATTCTTTTTGCATCAGATAGCCCGTTAACTGAGGAAGGCTATAGGCTATATATTATCCCGGAAAAATGTACAGTTCCCGTGGGATAGATTTGTTTTTGTCTAGGGACGAGGCCGAAGCGAAGCAAGGGCGAGTCGCTAATATGTAATACTAGAAGGATTGAGAGTAAAATACTATTTTTCACTGTTAGCAAGCGTTTTTTTTTTCATTTAACTCACCATGATGTAACGTTTCGTTGAAGTTGATTATCATCATAACAAAAACAGTGCAATGACCTTTTATTGTAGTTGTAGTTGTAAATTATACCATAGTTTTTTTAATAACTATAGCTATTATATATATATATATATATATATATATATACACACATATATATAATAAAGTTGTAACTGATCGCTGTCTGTACATGGAAGATATTTGAGAAAAACTATTATTCTTCATTAACTTCTTTTTGCGATTCGATAAAAAAAAACATCGATTCTTCTTTACATAAAGGCATAAAACATATGTATATAAAGTACAATTTATATTACTATCTAATACTAAACCTAGGTATAGGTTTCTCCAGCTCATAGTCTATCTGTGTACTAAATTTCATCCAAATCGGTCCAGCCGTTACAGAGTGAAGGAGTAACAAACAAACAAACAAATAAACTATCGCATTTATAATAACATAATCATTTTTTTTTTGATAACACTAAAGCTCATCAAAAGCTATTAAAAAAAGAAAGAAAATCGTTTGGCAAACAGAGGAAGAAAAGGTACTGAAATGTTTTGTCTTTGTCTATTTATAGATTAGCGACTCACCCTCACTGCACTCGGGTTCGGGTATAGTATAGATTTCTCAGAGATGAGATATTTTCCAGCAGTAAAAAGTATCCTATATGTTGACCCGGATAACCAGCTATCATAAAACCAAATTTCATCAAAATCTATCCAGTAATTGTCTCGTGATACGTTCCCAGACAGACAGACAAAAATTCTTAAAACTATAGATTCGGCCTCTGTATCGATAATAATGACTATTTCAATAAGATTTTAAAAAAATGTACAGATTCGACTCAGAATTTTATTATATGTACAGATAATCCAATTTAACTAAAGTTTAAGCAAAGCCGCGATATTCACTTATCTTTCACAAGCAAAAAACCATAAGATTCTATTTCCATGGTTCAATAGAACCCCTATTCCGTATATAAAATTTGTATGTATGTTTTTGTATTGAATAAACATTATTAATGAATCCAATCTCATGGGATTGAGACGTCTACTGTACCATTAATCATGGGGTTTGTCATGGCGTCATTGAAATAAAACTATTGTATAGCAGTATTGTTACAGTAATGGATGTACATGTACGTACTCGCGACTTTGCGTAAATCAAGAAAGAAATTATCATATAATAATACGAACAAAGCCACAGGTAAGAACTAGTGAAACAAGTATGTATCTATATAAGAATACATATAATAAAATTGTAACTAAGCCGAATCTGTACATTAAATATTTTTTGGAAAATCTTATTGAAATAGTCATGATTATCGATACAGAGGCCGAATTCATAGTTATTAGAATATCTGTCTGTCTGTCTGTGACCGCATTACGAGAAAACCACTGAACACATTTTGATGAAACTTGGTATGATGATAGCTGGTTATCCGAATCAACATATAGGATACTTTTTACTGCGGGAAAATATCTCATCTCTGACAAATCTATACTAAACGTTAAAACGTAATTTATTTTATAAAAGAATATTTTATTTTATTAAAAAATAGGTACCAATTTTTTTGCAATTCAAAAATCCCGCCCTTTTTGAAGTCGGAAAAAATAGCTATTTTATTGATAGCTAATATTCATTTCTATATATCGAATAGAATAAATTGAACTTAAAAGCAAACCTTTCTAAGCAGACTTTCCTCATATCACAAACTAGGTAAATACTTGGGCGAGCGAGCTTCGCTCGGCGTTTTTCGAGATAGATATAAAGAATGCGTTTTTTTCAACAAACACTCATATATTTAGATGTATTTTTTTAAAACAATAAAGATATTATTATCTACATTATTATTCTCCATTATAGGTAAATAGCAAAACCTTATCTAAATACAAAATTTGATCCAAAGCACACTAGAAATTAGTCAGAGGAGTTAAGAATCACATTAGAAACCTCTAAAATTATCAGTGTTTCTCTACTATATTATGCATGTATTATACATATAAAACTTCCTCTTGAATCAATCTATCTATTAAAAAAAACCGCATCAAAATCCGTTGCGTAGTTTTAAAGATCTAAGCGTACATAGGGACAGACAGACAGCGGGAAGCGACTTTGTTTCATACTATGTACTGATATTTAGATATACTACAAGTATAGTTTTAGAATACGAGTATATGAAGATAATCTATATATTTTAAATAAAACTATCTATTCTAAATTTTTCGCGGATTTATTTAGAATTTTGGTTCGTAACTACTAAATAATGATCTTTGAGAAGTCAAAAACCTTATTAGTTAGGTATATATATTTTAACGTAGCGTGATGTTACATAGCCTAAAATCTTTTTCATTAAATATATAAGTAAATCATGTTATAAAGGGAAAAGATTTTTTTGTTTGTTTGTAGGTACCGAATAAGCTCCGAAACTGCTGGATCGATTTAGATGAAATTTGGTATGAAGATAGTTTGAGACCCTGGGAAGGCTAAAGGATAGTTTTTATCCCGGAAATCATCACTTAAGGGGTTGAAAATGGGGATTAAAGTTTGTATGGGAAATCAACCTAGGGCAAACCCGAGCGAAGCGAGAATGAGTCGCTAATATGCTATAAAGAGCAATAAGAATTTTTCAAATTTAACAGGTAGTTCTAGAGATTAACGCGAACAGACAAACTAACAAACTATTAAGCATCATATAAATAAATAAATATGTTGGTACATTAAAACACAGCACCATCTAGTTCCATGGTAAGCTACGAGGCCTGTGTTATGGATACCGGATAGATGATACACTACACATATATAACTTTAAATACATACATATTATGAATATAGATGCCCATGACTGGAGTACAAACATTCGTGCTCATCACACAAATGGATGCCCTCAGCGGGACTCGAACCCGCGACCGGTGGCACAGCAAGTAGGGTCACTACAAACTGAGCCAAACGTGTCATCAATAATTAGTATGTATGTACCATACAATAAAGCGATACATCATAAGATAACTATAAGTAAATGTTAATATCCATACAATTTCAATTACTGCCTCGGTGGTGTAGTGGCTAGCATGTACGGCTGCACATCCTGAGGTCCTGGGTTCGAGTCCCGGGTCGGGCCAAGTTTAGTTATTGAGTCTTTCTGTATAGTAAGCCTCAGTAACAGCCCGGAGTTGGGAAGTTGGCGGTGTTTCACCCCCGTGCCTCGGAGAGCACGTAAAGCCGTCGGTCCTGCGCCTTATCTCTCACCGGTCGTGTCGAGTAGTCGTCCCACCGGAGTATGAGAGTGACAGGAATAGAGAGTGCACTTGTGTCTGCGCGTACATTTGTGCACTATAATATCTCCTGCGCAGTTGGCTAGTCTCAATGAGATTGGCCGCCGTGGCCGGAATCGGTCAGGAGAACATTATTATTACAATTTCAATACAAAATTCATTTCGAATCATGAATCCTGAATCCGAAGGGCATAAAAAAACCAATAATAAAAGTCGATTATCTTTGAAATTTCGAAGAGGACACGTTTTCGGCGTCGATAATAAGTTTGAAATGCGCCAGCGTAAGCTGAACTACGCTGCTCTTTAGAGCGTACACTGTTAAATTTGGTTTCCAAGTAATAAAGCTATATACATACATATAATACTATTCTAAGCCGAAACTGTACATTAAGTAGTTTTTGAAAAATCTAAAACTATATTTTTGGGTTAAAGGCTAAAATTATATAAATAATATTCCATATTCAAGCATAAAAGTAATTAAAATTTTAAAAATGTTTAAAATTAAAATTAACAAATAGTGTAAGGTACCTTGGTGCCAATATTCAAGTTTTTAGATTTCATTTTGTATTTTGTGGGTAGGCTGTCTGTGACAACTATATAATACCTTTGAGACATCTAACACCTTAGTCTTTCTTTAGTCTCTAGTCCGAAAAAATAGTATTATTTAAAATGTATTTTTGGGTACTTTCGCGGATTTATTTAGATTTTTGGTTCCCGACGTTTCGAATGCTTTACAGCAATCATGGTCGCGGGAGAGACTAAAGTTTTTGACGTATTAAAAGTAAAAACAATCGTAAAAACATAGTTTTATTTAAAATGTCAAATATTCGCATAAATCTAAAAAAGTGTTACGTGAAAATTTAAATATTTCATATGCGAGGCCAATAAAAAAAACAAACTTTTCCTTAAAAAAAAACACAAAAATCGCTTCACAATCGGTCAAAACAGCTAACAACCCACAAAAATAGACAAAACGAACTACTCCTTTTTAAAGTCGGTGAAAAAGCCGGCTCTTCCTTATTTCACTCAAAGCTCAACATAAAACGGCTGCCGGTACCGAATGACAGCCGCATACGAATTTTTAAAAAGAATTCAACTTTTTCACAAGTCATCATCCTGGGCAGTGTTCTTATGATTAATACTTTAGTTACGTTTTTGGGGTTCCGTAAGTGAATGACCATTTTATTTCATGCCGTAGTGATTATGAATATATCGCATAATAATAAAATATCTTTTGTTAGTTAATGGTTTTATAAAGCATTCTGTTCTTCAGCTGGCTTTGTATACGTATGTATAGAGATGTCAGTGGTGTGAGCTTATTGCCTTGTTACTTTCGGGTGTCCTGGGTTCGATTCCCGAGTCGGATCATAAGACAAAGTCAAAGAAAAAGAAATTATATACTTGCAAATTCAAAATTCTCTGAATTGAAAGCTAACTTTATCCAATTAGACTAATTTTTTTTTATAGTATTCTGAATTAGTGCTTGACTACGTTCCACCTGATGGTAAGTGGTAACGCAGTCGTAGATGGTAAGTCGCACTAATTCAGTAGCCACCTATTCACTCTTGCCTTGAAGACACCCATATTGTAATCGGACGGAAACACCGACGCAGGCAGGTTGTTCCAGTCCTTAGGCGCACGTATAATAAACTAGCGATTCACCCTCGCTTCGCTTCGGGTTCGTCTCTAGACAAAAACAAATCTATCCCACGGGAACCGTACATTTTTCCGGGGAGATATATAGCCTATAGCCTTCCTTAGTTAACAGGCTATCTAATGCAAAAAGAGTTTTTCAAATCGGATTAGTAGTTGCTGAGATTAGCGCGTTCAACCAAACAAACAAACTCTTCAGCTTTATAATATTAGTATAGATGACTTATACAAGCACTTTTGAATCGTTAATATAATATAAAGAGCGTGAGTGTATTCTGTCCGTGTGGAAGCTAGTACCAGCTCAAGTCGTCAAGCCTGAGTAAATGCAATAGCACTAAGAACCATGTGATATTACAATACTTTGAACACCCCTATAATATTGGTAGTATCAGCACACCCCTCTTTACAAATACATAAGGGTTGCTCCCTTATATACTTGCACCCTACACGCTATGATATAGCCACTTCCTGCGGGTTCGCACACGGCTATTCATACTCATTTAGACAATTATACTTATCTATACTAATATTATAAAGCTAAAGAGTTTGTTTGTTTGTCTAAACGCGCTAATCTCAGTAACTACTTAGCCAATTTGACAAATTCTTTTTGCATTAGATAGCCCGTTAACTGAGGAAGGCTATAGGCTATATATCATCCAGGAAAAATGTATGGTGCCCGTGGGATAGATTTGTTTTCGCCTAGGGACGAAACCGAAGCGAAGCGAGGGTGAGTCGCTAGTTTATCCATAGGGTAACCTGGGTACGGTTGTGCCAGGGTACGGTAGTGACAGTCGCAATAATAGCAAAACTATACGGAATATGAGGGAGGCTGCAAGAGAAGAGAGATGCATATTGCAAATCTAAACATGTGTCCCAGTATTGCGTCAGCCTGCGTGCGATGTTAACGTGACTAGGAGCCCACATTGCTTTTCAACAATCAAAAGTAAGTATTTTTGTTCGATTTCTTTTTATAATTACTGTTATTTGTATACAGATAGATTATCTCGTAATTTTTTTTATTATAATTTGAACATTAATAGTTAATTGCGAATGATTACTTTTTACGTAACTTATTTGGCAAAGTCATGGAAATTTTATGTTTTTAAAATGGTGCGTTGGGTACGGTTGTGACAATTTCTTTGGGTACGGTTGTGACATATATATAAATATGTTTTTTTGCTTTTAGACACCCAGAATACGTTTGCGGAAGACCGAAAGAGCGCGGTGTGACATCAGCAAATATGAAGATGCCTATGAAGAAGTAAAACGCGGGACTTCTTTACGAAGAGCCGCGGAAATGCATGACATTAATCGCATGTCGTTGCAAAATTTTGACTGATTATAAGAAGGCTGATGTAATAACATTAGATGTTTCCGTTTATTAAAATTTGTTAAGCATTTTGTCTGATTCTAAGAATACTGTTATAATCACATGAGATGTTACAGTGCCTTAGGTATTAATTATAAAAATTGAAGTGATCTCAGATTTTAGTTCATTTGCTATACCTAAGACTATTAACTATGTTTGGAAGAATATTATATTAAATATTTCTAGCAATAAAAGACATTCTAGGCCATTTTGGTGTATGTTTATGCATGTCACTACCGACCCCAAACACTGTCACAACCGCCCTTGGTATGTGGACGGTTGTGACACTTTCCCATTTTTTTTAAATTTGATTTTATGAGTAAATACATTGTATTTAGGGACAATATATTAGTGTTTTTACGCAGACAAATGTACAAATTACGATACAAGTTCCTTTTCTACGAGCTAACTTGTAAATAAACAAAATTATTGGCGATCAAACAAAAATTGGCACAACCGTACCCAGTCTCCCCTACTTATTAAACTTGAAATTCCACCTCGCTACTCATGTCCTTTATTCACAACTTATAGATGTCGCACGAAGTTAGGTAGTAATGCTCCGTTATCGTTATCGTTATTATACAATAACTACTACTACTACTACGTATGATATACTACTCTACTATGTACATATATATATATATATATATATATATATATATATATATATATATATACACATACATACTAGGTACTATACTATATATGTTACGCGATATCCTCAATACTAAACGATTATTTTTATACTGAACTGGCGCTTCGCTCAGGTTCGTCCCTAGGTACATTACATGTGATGATGTGATAGGTATAAACAACTAGAGGCGAACTCTAGGAAAACGAAAACAAATCTATCCCACGGGAACCGTACATTTTTCCGGGATAAAAAGTAACCTATGTGCTATTCCAGACTATAATCTATCTCTGTGCCAAACATCCAGATACGTTCAGACGTTCTGACGTGATTGAGTAACAAACATCCATCCAAACATCTAAACTCACATTTATATTATGTACCTATTAGTACAAATTTTAGGATTCCGCTGGAAAACCTAAAAACCGTTTGCTGAAAAAAAGTAAAAAAAAAACGTTTCACTTACCGGTTTCAGTGTCCACAGTATAAGAGAGTCCAGCCCACGGGTCATCCTGTCACAAATCGAAAAACATCCAGATATAGAAAGTATACTTTACAAATGACCTACGTTGGGAATCGAACCCGGTAGTACAAAGGTACAGTATGTATCAGTCAAAGTATCTTCAAAATTAGTTCAGCCGTTTCAGAGATTAGCCGAAACAAACAGACAGACAAAAATTCAAAAAATTGTGTTTTTCTTATAAATACCGTATATAACTCCATATGCATTTAGTAAAAGAACTGTTATTTTGACATTACACACAGACACTTTAATTTTATAGATACATAATATATTTAAATTAGACTTGCAACGAATATTCGGCTACTATTCGGTATTCGGCCTATTTGGCTACTTTTATGCTATTCGGCCGAATACCGAATACTTCAGTAATATGTTTTGCTGTAAACAGATAATAATAGGGAATACGCGTGTGATTAAAAAAAAGGTAAAATATTTTTTTTATAATCTTTATTGATTTAAACCTATATTAATATTTTTTAATGTAATTTCTTTTCATTAAGAAAATAATTATTAAAAAGTGCAGAAACAGGTGGGAAATTCAAAGTAGTTGGTACGCGATTCCATTGGTCAGACCGAATATGCCCTCAAAGTATTATCATAACAGAGCGAATAGCGATTTTGTCGCTTATTAAATTGAGTCGTCATTTCTGTGTATATCTTACTGTAACGTCACGTCAAGCGCGCGAAATGGCGAGCGTTTAAAGTATCCGTGACGGTATGATATTTAAAAAAAAATAATAAATTTTAATTTTTTGGAACTAGCTGGATATACCTATCGTTATTTTTCTTACAATTATGTAACGATGTAAGCTATTATATAAAAAGCTAAAAAAAAACACTCATATTCCCTATTGGTAAAATGAAAATATTGATTTATTTTATAATAATAAATTTTTATTATAAATTTTTATTTAAATTTAAAAAAAAAATTAGGATACCTCCTTTTCCGGTTCAAGTAGAGAAGCTTTGACCTTCTCTATCTTCTCCGTCTCTTCTTTCTTCTTCTGGATCTTCTCTTCTGCTAATTTTAGTTCTTTATCGATTTGGCCGTTTAATTCCACTTTGGTTGCATGAGGGCCCTCCTGTCGATATATATAATAATAAAATAATAATAAATATGTTGGTACATTAACACACAGCACCATCCAGTTCCAAGGTAAGCTACGAGGCCTGTGTTATGGATACCAGATAGTTGATACACTACACATATATAACTTTAAATACATATGTACATATTATAAATATAAACATTCATGACTGGAGTACAAACATTCGTGCTCATCACACAAATGAATGCTCCCAGCGGGACTCGAACCCGCGACCGCTGGCACAGCAACTAGGGTCACTACAAACTGAGCCAAACGTGTTGTCAAATAAATACTTATTTTATTCTGTTTTTTAGTATTTGTTATAGCGGCAACAGCAATACATCATCTGTGAAAATTTCAGCTGTCTAACTATCACGGTTCATGAGATACAGCCTAGTGACAGACGGACGGACAGCAAAGTCTTAGTAATAGGGTCCCGTTTTACCCTTTGGGTATGCAACCTAAAAATAATCACATATAGCTGTTCCAGACACTCACCGGCTGCATAGGATCTAAGGAGAACCCCATGTCGACATCCTGCTTCCATAGAACCTCGATCAGATCCATGTCCTGTGAACAAAACAAATAGATATTAACAACATTACAAGTGAATTTTTACAAAGAAATCATAAAAAAAGAAGTTATAGCACAGATTATGCATGATATTTTTTAAGCTATAGCCTATTTAATAATGTATTCAGCCCTTTTTTCTGAACGTCCCACTGCTGGGCACGGGCCTCCCTTCAATACGAGGGGGATCAGGCCATAGTCCACCACGCTGGCCAAGTGCGGATTAGCGGACTTCACACGTCTTTCGAAAACTTGCTAGGTTCTCTCAGACATGCAGGTTTCCTCACGATGTTTTCCTTCACCGTAAGGCAAGTGGTCATCATGTTAGAAATGATTCGCACATGAAAATATCAGAGGTGCAACACCCGGAATTTGAACCCGCTTCACTCGGTTTCCCAAGCGAGCGCGTTACCACTGGGCTACCACTGCCTCAATACTATTTAATAAAACAATGATTAAAATAATTGTTGGTATCATATATTAGGTACATAAAAAAACTGTAATATGCCAAATTCCATCGCAATTCTTTCCAAAAAACAAAAGACAAACATATAGCAAAACAAGAAGAATAATTGCTTTTTAACTCAAAAGATACGCCAAAAGTTATTCGAATTAAGTTAACAATTATAATAAATACTAGCGATTAGGACGAGGTACTTTTAATTTTTTTGAGTGAAACCCTATTTTTTTTTTTCTAAAATAAAAGTAGCCAAGTTACTCCTTATAATATCAGCTATCTGCCAGTGAAAGTCCCGTCAAAATCGGTCCAGCCGTTTCAAAGATTAGCCGGAACAAACAGACAGACAGACAGACAGACAGACAAAAATTATAAAAAATATTGCTTTGGTATATGTACCATGTATACATCCAATATGTATTTAGTAAAAAGCTGTAATTTTAATATTACAAACAGACACTCCAATTTTATTTATCTGTATAGAGTATATAGATGTCAAATATTCGCGTAAATCTAAGAAAGTGTTAAATAGTAATTAAAATAAATAACATGAAGATATAAAAAAAAAAACAAAATTGCACCTCCTTTATTTCAAAATCGGTTCAAAACAAAACCACTTTACATATCCAACCGTGCTTCCATCTACCTGCACTAACGTAACAAACTTAAAATTTCTCAAAACGTTCACTAGATGGCGCTGTACAAACTACCGCCATCTCTTATGCAATAAAGAGAACATTTACTACAAATAATCACGTAAGCTTAGTACTATTCGACAATAGATGGCGCTGATAAACTTTTAATATTTCAAATTGTCGACTTCAGTCTTATTGGAAATGTGTCTTTAGGAAAAAATAATAGATTATACAAAAACTTTAAATAAGAAAAGGCAAGATTTATTAATTATTAGAAATAAAAAAGAATCTGTACATATAATAAAATTCTAACTAAGTCGAATCTGTACATTAAATATTTTTTGGAAAATCTTATTGAAATAGACATTATTACCGATACAGAGGCCGAATCTATAGTTTTTAGAATTTTTGTCTGTCTGTCTGTTACCGTATCACGGAAAAACTACTGGAAGGATTTTGATGAATTTTTTTATGATGATAGCTGGTTATCGGGGTCAACCAACATATAGCATAATTTTTACTGCGGCAAAATATCTCATCTCTGAGCTAAACGTTAAAACGTAAATATATTTAAAAAAAACGGAAAAAAAAATTTGATTACTCAATATTAGTATAATATATACAATATAATATAGTAAGTATTATTATTTATAAGAAAATATGATAAAACACCTGTAAAGCTGACAAAATGACGGCCTAAGGCATATTTTTGTTTAGTTTTCCACAATAGATGGCGCTTGGCAACACCAGAACTAACCTTCTAGAACATATGCTTAGTGGTAACAAGGTCGTCCACCGGTCAAGGTAGTCCAAGGTTGTTTTTTATGAGAAAATTGTGTAAAAATCAACGCAATCATGTCAATTCAAACTTATAATTTACGTTAATACGTTAAATTAAACCAGAGTACGTTTTCCATTACATTAATATATACATATAATAAAATTGTAACTGATCGCTGTCTGTACATGGAAGATATTTGAGAAAATATTATTGGGGGTCTTTATTAACCCAATAGAACCCAAAACAATAATTTTTAGAATCTTTATCTGTTTGTCTATGCGTTTGTACGCGCTAATCTCAAAAACAGCTTGACCGATTTGGGTGCGGTTTTCACTAATGTATTGTGGTAAGCTTCACTTAACATTTAGTATTTGATTTATATCAATCGGTACATAAATAAAAAAGTTATGTCAACTTAAAAAATCATCTAGAGACGAATCCGAGCGAAGCGAAGCTATGTTAAATCGCTAGTATATTCCATACATATCTTTATAAATTATAGCCTATATGTGACTCTGATATATAAGCTATATTAGTGTAAAGTTTCACCAAAATCCATTCAATAGTTTTAGCGTGACAGACTAACAGACAACATGTTTACATCCACACAAAATTCCACGTACATAATATTAGTAGGGCTAGATTGGTCGCTTATATTTGACAATAACAATAACTCGATAATAACAACCTGTTATTACATAATATTTGTCTAATTTTAGATACCGTCAACAACAACAAACATTTTAACCAATTCCAAAGCAATTTCGTATTTTTTTGCTGATATATAGAAGTACTAGCGACGACTCACCCTCGCTCCGCTGGGGTCGTCCCTACTTACGTTTTAACGTTTAGTATAGATTTCTCAGAGATGAGATATTTTCCCGCAGTAAAAAGTATCCTATATGTCGACCCGGATAACCAGCTATCATCATACTAATTTTCATCAAAATCTGTCCAGTGGTTTTTCCGTGATGCGGTAACAGACAGACAAAAATTCTAAAAACTATACATTCGGCCTCTGTATTGATAATAATGTCTATATCAATAAGATTTTCCAAAAAATATTTAATGTACAGATTCGGCTTAGTTACAATTTTATTATATGTATAGATAGAATAGGACTACAGAGTGCATATTCTTGTGCAAATATCTCTAATTATTGACACGTTTGGCTCAGTTTGTAGTGACCCTACTTGCTGTGCCAGCGGTCGCGGGTTCGAGTCCCGCTGGCCAATCATTTGTGTGATGAACACGATTGCTTATACTCGAGTCATGGGTGTTTATATTTCTATACTAATATTATAAAGCTGAAGAGTTTGTTTGTTTGTTTGTTTGTTTGAACGCGCTAATCTCAAAAACTACTAATCTGATTTGAAAAATTCTTTTTGCATTAGACAGCCCGTTAACTGAGAAAGGCTTTAGGCTATATATCATCCCGGAAAAATGTACGGTTCCCGTGGGATAGATTTGTTTTTGTCTAGGGACGAAACCGAAGCGAAGCGAGGGTGAATCGCTTGTATTTAATATATACAAATAAAATGCATAATATTACACCACTATTACAATACTATAACTGGTCTAGTCAAGCCAGTATGGTGTATGAGTCACACAAGTCGTATGCTTCATACATATCTAAAACAACATTCGTGTTATTGCATCATTTGCTTATCTTCAAGTACAAATAACAACATATAGAGATAAAAATTGGCTCAGTTTGTAGTGACCCTACTTGCTGTGCCAGCGGTCGCGGGTTCGAATCCCGATGGGGGGAATTAATTGTGTGATGAGCGCGAATGTTTGTACTCCAGTAATGGATGTTTATATTTATAATATGTACGTATTTAAAGTTATATATGTGTAGTGTATCAACTATCCGGTATCCATAACACAGGCCTCGTAGCTTACCATGGAACTAGATGGTGCTGTGTGTTAATGTACCAACATATTAAATTGTATGTTGTACTAGCGACTTACCCTAACTTCGCTCGGGTCCTTAGGGTAGGTTTTAACGGTTATAACGTTATAATATCCCCTATTTTACCTTGATTAGTCAAAAACGTCTTTAACCTCTATACATATTATATGTAATAAATTCTATGTAATTAAGTCGAATAACATTAAATATTTTTTGGAAAATCTTATTGAAATAGTCATTTTTATCGATACAGAGGCCGAATCTATAGTTTTTAGAATTATTGTCTGTCTAAACGCATCACGAGAAAACCACTGGATAGATTTTGACGAAATGTGGTATGCTGATAGCCGGTTATCCGGGTCAACATATAGGATACTTTTTACTGCGGGAAAATATCTCATCTCTGAAAAATCTACTAAAAATATATAACGAATTATTATATCCTCAATTTGAGAAATAATTTGTTTCCAATACAAAAATTCAACCCCCATTTCACCCCCTTCATTTTTGTGACAAAAAGGCTATGCCATTCTCTAAGGTCTCATCCATCTCTAGGTATACCAATTTTTTTTCTTATAAGTACCGTTTATACTTTCAAACCTAAACACTTCAGTTACAATATTCATACACAGACAACTAGCAGAACATAATAAGAAATATATATATATATATATATATATATATATATATATATATATATATATATGAGTCATTTGCAAAATAATTGTACTTTCTCTTATAACACCTTGTCCTCGCTGTAAAATCGCGTAATACTATGAATTAATTGCCGATTTCATGAATGCGTTATGTTTTAAACATTATTTATAATTTAAACTTATCAAATTAAACACTTATAACCTCTTACATTATTATTTTAATTATAAAGAATGCGAAATAAAAAAGAAGTGTTTCTTCGTTTCTTATACAAATCTATTTGTCTCACTTACGTTCTCGACAACAAAAACATTAACAGATGTTTATTTAGATGAAATACTATTAAATTCAGAACGTGATATATTACCGAAGATACCGATCTACCGAATCAAAAGGAAATTTTCATAAAACGTTAAATTAAAACATATCAGAACTGATTTTAAGTACATGTCCACTTTTTTTGTACTTTGTGTAACACCTCTGTGTAACGACAAAATCACAGATATTTGATTTACTTTAAACGCATTTCTTGTTTATTTAGCAGTGGCAACACAATATGCTACTGTCAACCTAAGAAGCTGACAATGCAGCCATATTATTTTTAGTGTCATTTAGACTTCGACTGTGGTGCGTGATTTTTGTCGCTAATTATTTTCCTCTAACTAACGTGGATTTAAAGGTAAGTACCAATATATATGTCAAAAATGTTATATATTCGTGTGATTTCGTATACTGATGAGATAATAAAAATGTAATTAAATCATTCTAGTGAAATATTTGGCTGCCATTTGTTTTACATTTTGTTGACGCCGGGTAATATTGTTCTTTTGTGTAACATTGTGTAACGTCACACAAAAGAAAATATATAAAGCTGTGCGCATATTGCAAGAGTCAGTGTTTTGAACCGATTTTAAAAAAAAGGAGCACCTCATTTGGAGGGTATTTCTCAAAAACAGTTAATTATCATAATTTATATGGCGCATTTTTTTTCATCTCATTATTATATCAGATGAAAAAAACTCTACGATTAACTATTTCTAACTAAAAACTGAACTATAATGAATAAGTTTCAAATTCATTTGTTTTATTCATATTGATACTCTTTTTTTATTTTAATATTTCAGATGCAGATTAATAATTCCGATTTATTATAGCGAGGAAAAAAATGCGTTATATAAATTATGATAAGTTTTTGAGAAATACCCTCGACTGTTTATTCTATTCTTTTTTATTCTAATATCGACCACACGAATTAGATAATAAGGTTATTAATTATTCTTTTCTGTGGTCTACCGCAAGTGTGCTCTTGTCGCTTTGTTTGGAGTTAAATTATTCATTTTGTTGTATTTGTCTGTAGATAATGAAAAATGGCACCTATGACTTCAGCGGAACGTCAAAGAAGATATAGGGAAAAGTTAAAACTAGAAAATCGCGAAAAATACGAAAAGTTAAAAAAAGAGAATGCTGAAAGAACGAAAAAAAGCTATATAAAAATTAAACAATTACCAGACGCAAAACAAAAAGAACAGCGCAAAAAATGGCGACAGCAAAAACAAATGAAAAATGAAATATCGAAAAGTAATAAAACAGAAGAACTTAAAATAAACAAAAAAGAAGTAGATCTAACGGGCTTGGTTCCTGTACCACATACTATGGACACTCATCAAGTTATTACTACGGATCGAGTGAATGTTATAAAATTTAGAAAATTGGCTTGTTTCTGTAGAAAGCTTTCATGTGATTGTTTTGGTTTGGAAGAGCATAACCTAAAGTTAAAAAAACAGAAGCGAAAATGTAACAAAGACCAAAGAGATATGAAAACTAATAAGAGAACACGTATTGAAAACTCTAGGAAGAGATTATTAACAGATGACAGTGATACTAGCATAAATTCGGAAGTGACATACGCTGAATCAGATGATAGTATTTGGAAGGCTGACGATGAATATGACGACGAGTATGGAGATGATGGTGTAAATGAAAATAACGAAATAATCACAGAAGAAAATAAAAGTAATGTTGTGAATAGTAAAACAAAAAAACCAGTTAAATACCATAATAATAAAATAACTATTTTATCTGATATTAAAAATACCCCAGAAAATTATAGATATTTCGATTTAAAAAACTACGGTCCATTTAAGCTTCATGAAATAAATAAAATTCAGATACATAAAGAACAATATGAAAAATATTTATGACACTCCATCTCCATCTACTTCAGATGTAAAACAAGAAAATATTATAATAATCACAAACAAAGACTGTGAACCTGAAATAGAAAATAAAGATTATTCCAAAAGAGAAAATGAGACTAAAGAACCAAAGTACACACAAAGAAAAAAAACTGAAGTACACAAAGAAATTGACGATTTTATTTATAATATAAATGATAGTGTGTTAGTTAGATACTATGAAAGAAAGTCATGGGTGTATTATGTTGGATTTATAGAAGGCATCGAAATTAAAACAGATCTGACTTATTACGTAATTCGATTTTTAAAAACTGTTAAAAAACCCTTGTTGAAATTTATAACTCCAAAGAAAACTGATAAAGAACGGTCCCCACTAACTGTGTTGTAAAAAATATAAATTTAAAACTTGTTTCAAATGAGTTTATGTTAGAGGATGATTTTGATTACACTTATTTTGACTGATTGTTTACAATTATAATAGTATTGTTTATTTTTTGATTACTTACATTTTGAAAAAAAAATAAGTTATAACCAAATCTAAATAGCGTTTAGTTTTTTCGTTTTCACTTTTGTAATACTTTTACAGATATTTTTGAAGTTTTTTTTGTATAACTTAGAGTTGGCAACTGTCTGTTTATTTCATAATTATAAAAGTCATTGTAAGTAATTTTTTAATGTGTTTGGTACACATTTTTATAACGAAGTGTTTATTTTCATGTATTTTTAACATTACATATATTTTTAATACTGGTTTAAAGTCCAAGTTAGAGTTTTTAATTTAGAAAATGATCTCGTTGTTAACTTTATTATAAGTAAAAATATTTTTGTTTTCGTTTAATTAATACCTAATTGTGTTAAATTTGTTTTAAGAGTTTACATTCAGAGTAGTATTTTTGTTAGTGGACTATCTTATCTCATAAGCTATTTTTTTTAAATTGTACCCGTTGGATTTTGAAAATTTAATAAAAGAAATATCTACATTACAATCTACAGTTTTTAAATTATCTCTCGATAAATAAGTGCCCGTTATAAGAAGAGTGAAGAACGTCAATATGAATAAGTCTTTATAAATCCATTGTGTAACAAAATATTAGAATTCCCTTGTGTTTATTTTGTGTTACGTACAATTTTTTTGCAAATGACTCATATATATATATATATATATATATATATATATATATATATATATATATATATATACATATATAATTTCTCGGTGTATATTAACAAAATTATAGAATAACTAGCGACTTACCCACGCTTCGCTCGGGTGCGTCCCTAGCAGCGTTTCCAATTTGTGGGGAATTCCCCAAACTGCGGGGAATCTGAAGTCGATTGGGGATTTGTTGGGGATTAGCATTATGTGGGGAAAATGCGGGGATTTTGAACATCGATAGTTCGACCGGGTCCGAATACTTAAGTATTAAATTACTAATAAAAATCGTACATAGTTTTCACGTCTGAACCAATTTAGCTTTTAATTTAAGCTATACTAAGTGTTAAAACTACGCAAATTTTCTTAGTCCGAATTTCTTCACTAGTAACAATTAATAACTTAAATGACTCCTAGCAAGTCCTCCTAATTTAAACTTCTATATATTACAATAATAATAATTTTGAAGTTATATTATTTATAATTTTTTTCTGAAAAATTACACTTTAAGGTAATCACAGAAAAAATGGAACTCAATCACAGTCTAATCTTGTTTATTCATTATTCAAAAATATAATTTAAAAAAACAAGTTGATATTTACAAAATATAGTTAAAGTTTTGTTAAAAAATCATAAAAAAATGTCAAAAATGGTTATTTTTTTTAAGCTATGCTAAATCTTTGTTGAAAATTTTTAACACTACCTTTAATCTTCTGTGCATCCATAAAATGGCATAATATATTTAAAAAAAATTAAATCGATCAAAAATTAATAAAATATCGATAAATTCGAAAAAGTAAAAACTTAAATAGATTCTACGGGAAAATATCCAAAAAATAGGGTTAAAATATACCATCCTCTACCTCCCGAGACCATGAAACATAAACTCGGAAACGGCTAATTATTTCAATTTCAAAAAAAAAATGCTTATTATATGTATTTCGAAAATTATATTCCCCTAGTTTCACTAAAACTAAAAGATGATTGCAGAAATAAAAAATAAAAAACGAAGAAATAATTAAAAACCGAGATTTCTGCCAATATCTCGAAAACTTTGAAGTTATTGTGAAAAGTGTTATCTATAAAAGTTGTAGATTTTTACTAGACCTATAACTTTCGTAGAATTTTTTTTCGATAGGACGTCACAGTAAGCCGGAAATTAAAAAAAAACTATTTTTTAATGCTTTGCATCTCCCCATTTCTCGGGGGTAGCTGGACATCGGGGGCATTTTACGAATTTTAATTCCTTATAAAGCTGCTAACGTTTTAAAAACAAAATTTCAGGTTTTAATTTGTTTTTTTCCAAAACAGATTTCGATTGGACTATATTAATTTTATTTAGTTATTATATTTTTAACATAAAGAAAAATCCGAAAAGATAGTTTCATTTAAAATTATTTAGAAATATAAAAGAAAAAATAAATGTTATTTAAATACTTGAAACTTGTTTATTTTTAATATTTTGAGGGGAATTTGTGGGGAATATAGTATATTTTTGTCCCCAAATTGTGGAATTTGAGTTAGATTTTCGGGGAATTTGATAAATTGGTATTGGCAACGCTGGTCCCTAGGTACGTGCATTACAGTCACAATTTCATGGGTTAAAAATGTTTTTGTGCGGAACCCTGTGTAAAGAGGAGAGTAATGAGATGTTCGAGTGTCGACGTAAGACTACTTTATTCATGCTAGGATTACATATTATATTTATTATATTACTAATAGGAGGGAGGCACACACCATTACACCTCCCCCGATATTTTAAAAAAAAAATGTTCTCTATGGACTTTTTTTTACAATTTATTTTGTTGATACATAGGATAAAAAAAATTACTTCTGATTAAATATACATTAAATTGTACTAAAATATATTGGTCATCTAATATTGTTATCAATAATATGGACATTACAAAATGAAATATTTAAATATATTTTTTTATGAACCCTGAATCTTATATCATAATAATACATTTAATATTGAAGATTAAAATAAAATACAATGGAACTTAGGCACTAAATTTATATAATTTCAAATCTAGGTAAAATAAAGTAATTAAAAAAAAACATAAAATTAATTGAATAAAAAAAATAAAAAATTATAATATAATCTTATGATCATGATCAGGTTATACATATTAAGTCAGTCCAGGATACGCATGCGATTTTATTTCGTTTACATTTTCTATGTCGTACGTTACAACAAAACGTTAACATGAACTTATTGCATAGCTAATACCATATCATAGCTAATACCATATATTCATATATTTTTTTTTATATTTATTTTCTCTCGAGATTTATTTCATGAACTATAGTTCCTCGTACATATTTCTTTCTTTTTTTTTACATCCCCAGTTCTATATTTTCAGGGGTTCACGGCCTTGTACTTATTTTTACATTTATTTATTTTTATATATGGAGAGCCCGGAACACTCCCACATTTTAAACATTTCTTTAATTCTTGGTTAACCTTTTATATATTTTTAATTATAATTTTGTATTAGCCTTTCACACTATAACTTTCACGCAGACGTCTCGCGTACAGCATGATCAAGTATATGTGGGCAACAATAATAATGCGTTTTGCATTTAACTCGATACCATACGTACTTTTTATCCCTTCCAAAACCTTGCTGTCTAAAAAAAAGTTCTCATTGACTTCTTAGCATTGCCATAATACTCGGTTGCGCACCCGACTATCAGTGAAAAAGCTAATTATCAACCAGATCTTGTGCTTTACCTATTAACATTCCGACTTTTATTCATTGCTGAAATAAGTTAATATTTCAGTTTACACTAACCAATGTGTTTAAAACACTTACTGAATTTATTTTTATCAGTCAAACCTCTCAATAAATTATACAATCCTTGCCAATCAAAACAAAACTTAAGTATATTAACATGTCTTATCCCATACATAAAATAAAAGAAAATAGTTTTTCTTCAGTTATTAATAAAGATATTTCTTTTGTTATACTTGTACTTTATTTCTTATATTTATTTTGTTAAAAAATCCATAAATATCGATTATATTTAAATAGTAGATAAGTAAAGTCATTACACAATACTAATGTTCAAATATTCGCTGATCAATGCAATTGGAAACTACAGCGCGAGCGATTCATGTTTGTTATGAATGCCATTCCCATACACGATTTTGTAATCTTTTGCTATATGAGAATCAGTATTAAGTTTAACAAAACAATCTGTTATTAAGAACTAGCTATTTGGAAATATTTTTAATAGATCGATTCAAAATAATAATTTTATGTTTTCACATCTTTCTTTATGGCAAATACTTGTATTATTTTATAAATAACTGTGTACACCTCTACTTGATTTACCTACTGATATACTGATATAGTGGAGTGCACTGATATTTTATTTGTGAGTGACATTTTTGCTTAACATTTTTAATTTTATTATATATTTTTTACTCACTAAATAATATGTTAAGTTAGTACATGCATAATATGTATATACGAGTATGCCAATCAATGAGATTAAATTGACATTAGAATTAAAATAAATTTAAAATGTATCAAAGCCGTGTTAATTTTCATGATTAAATTTTTTTTTTTTTTTTTTTTTTTTAATATTGATATTTAATGAACATCGCGTCAGAAAACCGTGTTTTACCAAATGTAATTTAAAAAATTTATCATGGTTTAAATTATAATTAATCATTCAGCCAAATCAAATTTTGCACATTTTCGATTATATTGTTATTTTTAATATTTTCTACATGTTATGTATATTCCAATAGTTTAAATTAAGGTTCAACTATTAATTTAAAATATTCTTTATAAATTACAAGATATTAAAAACTTAGATATTGCAATTATTAAGCTTTTGTGGAAAAAAAAAGACTTACCTATCAGTACAATTATACATAAAATACGTCATTAGCGGCTAATATTAATATTTAGAAATTCCTTGGTAAGCTTTTCTTTTAAGTTTTTTTTTTTGTTTAGATTTTATAATGATACCTATACAATTAAAAATATTATTCTAATTTTCCATACCGTTAAATCACAGCAATATTGATTTTATTCAATAATCTTAGTTATACCTTGGCTTAGCATTCTTTGTTTATTTCTTTTTATCCTCTTCATCTTAAGTCCCGACGACCTCTCTGGAACATTGGAGTACGCTGGAACTGGTGGCGGCCACTGTTCTCGTTGCTCGCTGGCTCCAGCTCGTCCAGACAGCCTCATATGAATTTTCTAAATGCATCTTCTTTTTTCTGTAGCTCCAAAATGATGAAATGAATCACTCAGCCAGTAGTTTCTTTAATTAATTATTTAATTAATTTGCGTCTTCGTAATTATAAGTAGAGTCCGATGTCATAATTTTCCCCACTTCATAGTTCATCGTAGGTTAAATAATATATTGTCCATATCCTTGTTTTATATTCTCCTTGCTATAATATTCTTCTTTTAAATTTTTCATTTTTTAATATATATATATTTTTTTATGATATTTTATTATGTTTTCTTTATTTTCCTGAGCGATGGGCGGTGCGCGCGCTTCGTGTAGATACTGCACGCGCACCGCCTGGCAGGGTCGCCATGTAAAGAGGAGAGTAATGAGATGTTCGAGTGTCGACGTAAGACTACTTTATTCATGCTAGGATTACATATTATATTTATTATATTACTAATAGGAGGGAGGCACACACCATTACACCTGATTTTTTTCCTAAAATAAAAGTAGCCTAAGTTACTCCTTCAAACGTGAGCTATCTGCCAGTGAAAATCCCGTCAAATTCGGTTCAGTCGTTTCGGAGATTAGCCGGTACAAACAGACAGACAGACAAAAGTTTTAAAAATTGTTTTTTTCTCATTATATAGTACCGTATATGATTTCATATGCATTTAGTATAAAGCTGTTATTTTGACATTACACACAGACACTTCAATTTTATTTATCTGTGTATCTATACTAATCTATACTATCTATGTATGTATTTAAAGTTATATATGTGTAGTGTATCAACTAGCCGGTATCCATAACACAGGCCTCGTAGCTTACCATGGAACTAGATGGTGCTGTGTGTTAATGTACCAACATATTTATTTATTTTTATATGTGTTTTCCTCAAATTTTCAATAATAATTACGATCGGATTCCGACCACTGGACAAACACTAATATATTTATTTTATTTCTTTTTTAATAAGTTAATGAACGACCCCCAAGGTTGAACGATCCGTATTCGTAGACGCAGAGTTCAATACACTTCGGAGTTCGAACCTTACATTTTGGTAAATCTACACCTATATATAAAACTAGCGACTCACCCTGGCTCCGCTCGAGTTCGCCCCTAGTTACGTTTTAACGTTCAGTATAGATTTCTCAGAGATGAGATATTTTCCCGCAGTAAAAAGTATCCTATATGTTGACCCGGATAACCAGCTATCATCATACCAATTATCTGCGCTATCTATACACGCTTCCATTATTAGGAGTAAAATAAAGAACTACATGAGTGAAGCCGCGGGCAAAAGCTAGCTTTATATGTTGATGGCTTTATAGGTCAACTAGGGCTATTAATAAGGTTTCTTAGCTGTCAGAGCGTTAAATCCTATGGGGTGTCTAATCCTGATGTTTGACGACACGTTTGGCTCAGTTTGTAGTGACCCTACTTGCTGTGCTAACGGTCGCGGGTTCGACTCCCGCTGGGGGCATTTATTTGTGTGATGAGCACGAATGTTTGTACTCCAGTCGTGGGTGTTTATATTTATAATATGTATGTATTTAAAGTTATATATGTGTAGTGTATCAACTATCTGGTATCCATAACACAGGCCTCGTAGCTTACCATGGAACTAGATGGTGCTGTGTGTTAATGTCGCAACATATTTGTTTATTTATATTGATTCCACCTAAACAAAGCCTAAGGCAGTGGTAGCCCAGTGGTAACGCGCTCGCTTGGGAAACCGAGTGAAGCGGGTTCAAATCCCGGGTCTCGCACCTCTGATATTTTCATGTGCGAATCATTTCTAACATGATTACCACTTGCCTTACGGTGAAGGAAAACATCGTGAGGAAACCTGCATGTCTGAGAAAACCTAGCAAGTTTTTGAAAGACGTGTGAAGTCCGCCAACCCGCACTTGGCCAGCGTGGTGGACTATGACCTGATCCCCCTCGTATTGAAGGGAGGCCCACGCCCAGCAGTGGGACGTTAAAAAGGGCTGAATACATTCATAAACAAAGCCAGGGTAAGTTATTATTATATAATTATTGGTTCGACATTTTAGACCTCTAATATTTGTTAGAACGCCTAGGCTAGACAGTCAACGTTCTAGTCTCCTTTTGACCTTAGTTTCTGTACCGAATTCATATTTCTCAGACCTTAGGTCCCTCGCATCCTTCAGTACCTTTTACATTATTAATAAATCAGTTATTTTATTTAAGATCGAAGAGTTAGGGTTTCAATATTTTACTATGGTTTTATTCACTAGTTTATATCTATACAGATAAATAAAATTGGAGTGTCTGTTTGTAATGTCAAAATAACAGCTTCATACTAAATGCATATGGAATTATATACGGTACTCGTAAGAAAAACACAAATTTTAAAATTTTTGTCTGTCTGTCTGTCTGTCTGTTTGTTCCGGCTAATCTCCGAAACAGCTGGGCCAATTTTAACGGGACTTTCACTGGCAGATAGCTGATATTATTAGGAGTAACTTAGGCTACTTTTATTTTAGAAACAGAATTAGGGTTTCGATCAAAAAATTAAAACGTACCTAGGGACGAACCCGAGCGAAGCGAGGGTGAGTCGCTAGTATATAATAAAACAGTAACATAGCGAAATCTGTACATAAAATATATTTTAATAACAATGACTGTAACGTATTGTGTACAGAATTTTTTGTCTATGTGCATTTCACGCAAAAAGTACCGTAAAAAGTGAACCGATTTTAACCAAATTTTGTGTGGTAATAACTTATTACTTGGGTCAACATTTAGAATACCTTTCACTACTGTATGAACATGTACTAGAAAATTGTAGGTCTTAAAAAGGCCTAAGGAGATTAGCCGGAACAAACCGACAAATATTATAAAGAATATGTTTTTCTTATAAGTACCGTATGTTTACAATTAATATAATTTTATATGTATTTAGTAAAAATCTGTTATTTTGACATTACAAACAGACACTCCAATTTTATTTATATGTATAGATTTATGATGTATTTCTATATTTAGTAATATGTATTATTATCAATAAGACAGGTGTGCCGCAAGGTAAATACCGACGTTATTTACTTCGCATGCAAGCCCAAGCCTTTCTTGCCGAGTGCTAATGAGTCATGGCAGAAGGAGGTCGATCCGTACCATAGAAAAAGGGTCAATTTGATACAAACTCACCACAATGTTATAATATATCATCTATACAGATAAATAAAATTGGAATGTCTGTTTGTAATATTAAAATAATCGCTTTTCACTAAATGCATATGGATGTATACACGGTGCATATATCAAAACAACATTTTTTACAATTTTTGTCTGTCTGTCTGTTTGTTCCGGCTAATCTCTGAAACGGCTGGACCGATTTTGACGGGACTTTCACTGGTAGATAGCTAATGTAATAAGGAGTATCTTAGGCTACTTTTATTTTAGAAAAAAAAAATAGGGTTCCGCGAAAAAAAAGGAAAACCAAATTAATTAATTAATTTTGTTTTGGAAAGCAACCTAGGGACGAACCCGAGCGAAGCGGGGGTGAGTCGCTAGTTATATCAATATAAGTGACTTATCCTCGCTTTGTGGGTACCAGAGTATAAAATCATCAAGATAAAATATATGTCTATTGATTATAATTATCGCGATCATCAATCAGCCTATCGCCGTCCACTGCTGAACAAAGGCCTCCCCTAATGAGCGCCAACCATCCCGGTCCTGGGCAGCCCGCATCCATCCACTGCCAGCCACCTTTCTTAGGTCATCTGTCCATCGTGCTGCAGGGCGTCCTACACTACGCTTGCCTAGACGTGGTCTCCACTTTAACACGTTTCGGCTCCATCGACCATCGGTACGTCTGGAGACATGACCGGCCCACTTCCACTTCAGCGAGCTTATTCTGCGCGCGATGTCGGTTACTTTAGTTCTCTGGCGAATGACTTCATTCCGAATTCTGTCCGCCAGAGAAACCCCAAGCATCGCGCGTTCCATTGCTCGCTGAGCGACCTTGAATTTGTGGACCAGCCCTACGGTGAGTGTCCACGTTTCGGCTCCGTATGTCATTACGGGTAGGACACACTGATTAAATACCCTGGTCTTAAGGGATTGTGGGACAGATGACTCTAGAATGTGCCGAAGCTTCCCAAAAGCCGCCCAACCTAAGCGTATTCTTCGATTAGCCTCCTTCTCAAAGTTGTGCCGGCCGAGTTGTATGGTTTGGCCAAGATATACGTATTCCTGCACAACTTCAAGAACAGCGCCATTCACGATCACTGGTCTCGGGGATACATGACTATTCGACATGATTTTGGTCTTGTCAAGATTCATCCCGAGACCCACCCGTCTTGAAGAATCGCCTAGGCTGATAAGCATTTCTTCCAAATCCTGCAGAGTCTCTGCCATAATAACTATGTCATCGGCAAATCGCAGGTGTGTCATATACTTTCCGTTGATATTTATGCCGCATCCGTTCCAATCGAGCGTCTTGAAGACGTCCTCCAATGCACAGGTAAACAGTTTCGGGGAGATAACATCCCCCTGTCTTACCCCGCGGTGCAATTGAATTGGCCTTGTGCTCTGGCCTTGTACTTGGATGGTCATCGTTGCGGCTTCGTACAAACACCTTAGTATTTGGATATACCGATAGTCAATAAGGCATCTCTGCATGGATTGTAGAACAGCCCAGGTCTCGATAGTGTCGAAGGCTTTCTCGTAGTCCACAAACGCTAGGCATAGAGGCTGATTATATTCCTCGGTCTTTTGGATTATTTGCCTTAGTGTGTGTATGTGGTCTACTGTACTAAAGCCTTTTCGAAACCCAGCCTGCTCAATGGGTTGGAAGTCATCGAATTTTTGGGCGAGACGGTTCGTGATAACCCTTGAGAACAACTTATACACATGGCTCAGGAGTGATATGGGTCGGTAGTTCTTCAAAAGGGCTTTATCCCCCTTCTTAAAGAATAATACCACCAGACCCCTGCTCCATGCCTCCGGTGTAATGCCATTGTGAAGAACAGAATTAAAGAGCTTTGCGAGCTCTGTTAGAACAGGTGTTCCTCCCGTTCTGAGAAGCTCCGAAGTAATTCCGTCTTCACCCGGAGTTTTGTTGTTTCCTAGTTGTCCAAGAGCTATCCTAATCTCGCCCACGTCGATGTCGGGAAGCTCGTCTGATTGGTGGTGTACCAGTCTGGCACGTGGGTCATCCGTGTGGTGGGACTCAGGTGGAAGGGTTTGCGAAGAGTAAAGATCTCCATAGAATTTTTCGACTTCGGCGAGGATTTCTGATTTCGAGGTGACGATTGTACCCTGCGCAGTCCTAAGCTTAGTCAGGTGACAACAGGAGGTGTGGGATTGAGCAAAGACTTTCGAGCCCCTATTGAGTTCTATAGCGTCCTCAATACTTCGGGTATTCGCTTGTCTTAAATCACGCCTTATTAGATGTTTTACCTTCCTGTCAAGTACCTGACGCTTAGACTGTGTTGTGTTTACCAAATCGCGTCTCTTCGACATCTCGTCCAGAGTCTCGCCTGAGAGCTTCGACTTTTGTCCATCTCTCCTCGGTCGAAAATGTTTTTGGCCCACCTCACGGATTACACGCATCAGACTGTTGGTGGTGTCATCAATGTCCTGCGTGGTTTCCAACATGGCGAATCTATTCTGCAGCTCTAGCTGGAAACTTTCACAGCCAGTTTGCATCTGGGGCGGTGTTAGTCTAAGAGTCGACTTCATTAGCCGCGCTCGTTCAATTTTAATGTTGATATTCAGGGCTCCCCTTACAAGTCGGTGATCACTGCCGGTTTTGACCCTGTTAATCACTGAGACATCCCTGAATATGTGGCGCTTGTTGGATATAATGAAGTCGATCTCGTTCTTTGTAGTGTTATCGGGGCTTTGCCAGGTCCACTTCCTTTGAGGCTTTTTCTGGAAAAATGAGTTCATCAGAAACAACCCCTGAGCCTCAAGAAAGTTTACTAGCATTTGCCCACGATAATTTCTACGCCCATAGCCAAATGCTCCTACCCTCGATTCACCATCTTCTTGTACTCCCACTTTGGCATTGAAGTCACCCATGACAACAGTGTAGAAGGTGTTGGTACGGGACATAGCGTCGTCAGGGTGTGTGGACGTAGGAGCGTACACTTGAATAACCTTCAAGGAGTATCTTTCGGTTATTTTAATTACAAGGTACGCTACTCTCGCCGACACACTGCCAACCTCTACGACGTTGTTCTTGAGTGACTTATGGATCAAAAATCCAACACCACCTTGGGATGGTTGGTGTCCTTCTCGGAAGAAGAGTAAGTGACCAGCATCTAGTACTATCGTCTCCTCGCCCTGTCTTCGGATTTCCGATAGGCCCACTATTTGCCAGTTAATATGACTTAACTCTTCTTCCAGTTCGGCAAGGTGTTCATTCAGCCTTAAAGTGCGTCCGTTGAACGTAGCCAAGTGCAGTCGTTTGTAGTACCCTGCCGTAGCCCGGGGATTCTTAGCACCCCCTGTCGCACCGTTACCATGGCCGGTACCGTGGCCAGGAATAGTGTGACTACCGGGAACTGGGGGCCTTAGATCTGAGTTGTCTCTCATTAGGGGGTATCTGCCTTAGTCACCACGCTTGGCAGGCGGGTTGGTGACCGCAGTTGCTGGAATATTTCACTGGTGGCGCTGCTGCCCGCCATCAGGATTAGTATTTGCATATTCCAGCCTTCATGTGGTTATACCGCCACGCATTCGGTCGCCAGAGCCTCGTCCGTTAATCAGCAGGATGTACCACGAGCAGGTGAGGTTGACAATAGGGGGCCTAAGGTGGAAGTTGGCCCCACTTATAATATAAATATAAATATTAGTATGGATTATCGCGATAATCCATACTAATATTATAAATGCGAAAGTAACTCTGTCTGTCTGTCTATTACCTTTTCACGCTTAATCCGCTGAACCGATTAGGATGATATTTGGTATGGGGATAGTTTGAGACCCTGGGAAGGACATAGGATACTTTTTATCCTGGAAATCATCCCTTAAGGGGGTGAAAAGGGCGATGAAAGTTTGTATGGGGAATCATTTCTCAAGTAAGGGATATATATATATATATATATATATATATATATATATATATATATATATATATAAAAATTTTTAAAGTAGGTACATACTGTTCTATATCTATGTATGTGCATATATATAGTTTATTCTATACTAACAGATAATTATCAAACAGATATAAACTTAGCAATCCTTGTGTAGTTATCGGTATTAAAGTACTTGCCTATCATAATTTACGTTAGAATATATATATATATATATATATATATATATATATATATATATATATATATATATATTCATAATTTTAACATAAAAATATTTGGAAACAAAAATAGAATAAATTTAACTAACTACGTAGGCACTGTTACAACACAACAACAACAGACAACGTGACAGACATTATTTATGACATAGGTACGTTTTAACGGTTAGCGATTCCCATACAAAATAAACAGTTCAGAACTTTTTGATTTTCCAGTTGTTTTTTTTTTGTTTTTGCCTAGGGACGAACCCGAAGCGAAGCGAGGGTGAGTCGCTAGTCCTAAATAAATAAATAAATAAATCTATGGAAGCATCCGAGCGAAGCGAGTGTAAGACGCTAGTGTATAACAAACATTTTTATTGGTGTAAAATACACACGTTTATGAGTAATAAAAACTCATACTTTCCTTTTATCAGAGTTCATTCACCTGACTTTATCAATTGCAAATTTGATTGTATATAAATGTAAGACTGAAGTAAAGCGTTTAAGTATACTTAAGAATTGTATAGCATTATATAAGACAGCTAGCGTTTTCCCGCGGTTCCGCACGTGTAGTTCAATTATTTATTGCTGTAAGTTTATATGTTACTAGCGATTCACCCTCGCTTCGCTTCGGTTCGTCTCTATCAAAAAACAACTCTATCCCACGGGAACCGTACATTTTTCCGGGATGATATATAGCCTAAAGCCTTCCTCGATAAATGGACTATCCAACACAAAAAGAATTTTTCAATTCCATCCAGTAGTTCCTGAGATTAGCGTGTTTAACCAAACAAACAAACAAACAATCAAACAAACTCTTCAGCTTTATAATATTAGTATAGATGTAAGTATTCAGCCCTTTTTAACGTCCCACTGCTGGGCACGGGCCTTCCTTCAATACGAGGGGGGATCAGGCCATAGTCCACCACGCTGGCCAAGTGCGGGTTGGCGGACTTCACATGTCTTACGAAAAATTGCTAGGTTCTCTCAGACATGCAGGTTTCCTCACGATGTTTCCCTTCACCGTAAGGCAAGTGGTAATCATGTTAGAAATGATTCGCACATGAAAATATCAGAGGTGCGATTTGAACCCGCTTCACTCAGTTTCCCAAGCGAACGCGTTACCACTGGTCTACCACTACCTCTAACTCTATTGTATAATTTATATTACTATAAAGTTTCATCAAAATCCGTTCAGCAGTTTTTGCGTGAAAGAGTAACAAACATCCATACATCGATTTCCATCTTCCATTCATCTTCACTTTACGCTTTCAAAGATTTATTTAAAATTAATTTTCGGCCGCGATTTCGCTTGCGTGATAAGCGGGACGGAGTCCAATGGTTTCTAAGTTCGATCCCGGTTGGCAATCTATATCGCCGCCAAATTTTATCGAAATCTGTTTAGCGGTTTGAGCGTGAAAAATTAACAGACAGAGTTTCACCTGTATACAGATAAATAAAATTGAAGTGTCTGTGTGTAATGTCAAAATATCAGCTTTATACTAAATGCATATGAAATTATATACAGTATTTTTAAGAAAAACATATTTTTTACTATTTTTGTCTGTCTGTCTGTTTCGGCTAATCTCCGAAACGGCTGGACTAATTTCGACGGGACTTTCACTGGCAGATAGCTGATGTTATAAGGAGTAACCTAGGCTACTTTAATTTTAGAAAAATAATTACGGTTGCGCTCAAAAAAGCGAAGCGAAGGTAAGTCGCTAGTTTATATTATTATAGTATAGCTTAACATTTAACCACTAACCACCTACTATGTAGCCAATACATTCAATAAAAAAAAAATCGGTTCACAACGAAAGTTATAACATAACTCACAAACAAAAAAGTATACACACAAATTGGAAACCTTCTTAATTTATACTTCTTCTTCTTCTTTGACCTTCTTATTTCTTTTTCTTTTTTTTTGTATAAACAAACAAACACCCGCATATATGTATAATAGTATTTTGATAAAGTCCATACCTTAAATCTTCAAAATTTTATCTACACCGCTACCTAATCAAACAAAATAACTTAAAAAACATCTTAATTTTATCTAAGTCATTTTAAGTATCCTAGTGTTCGCCAAGGGATCATAATTGGACCATAATTTTTTTTTATCGATAACACTAAAGCTCGTCAATAGCTACTAAACAAAAAAAAAACTATTAACAAACAGAGAAGAAAAAGGTACTGAACTGTTTTGTCGTTTTCTATTTATATATAGACTAGCGACTTATTACGTTTTAACGTTTAGTATAGATTTCTCAGAGATGAGATATTTTCCCGCAGTAAAAAGTATCCTATATGTTGACCCGGATAACCAGCTATCATCGTACAAAACTTCATCGAAATCTGTCCAGTGGTTTTCTCGTGATGTGTTCCCAGACATATAGACATACAGACAGACAGACAGACAGACAAAATTTCTAAAAACTATAGATTCGGCCTCTGTATCGATAATAATGTATTTTTCAATAAGATTTTCCAAAAAATATTTGACGTTTAGAATTTTATATGTATAGATATACAAATATATTTCTTTAATGGAAAAATTATTACAGCGGAACTTAATGTACGCATATTCAATAACCTTGGGTTACTAAGGTCAGTGTGTGAAACACAAGGATATAAATACATACATCATAATTGAATTTTATTATTATATTCTTTATTGCACTTTAGATGCGATACAGAAAAAAAACAACAATAAACATAGTTCACAAAGGTGGACTTATCTCTAAAAGAGATCTCTTCCAGTCAACCTCTGGATGTGGAAGAAGATGTCAGCGGGCGATATAGTGCAAAAAAAAAAAAAGTAAAATAAAAGTAATGATAACATATACATAATATATTACTGATAAAAGTATATAATACTACACATATATAATACTTAATGTAAAGATTCTACTTATACATACATATATACATATACACATACATATACATATACATACACATATATAATATACAAAATATGAAAACAGAAAAAGGTGCTGATTGATACTTGTCTATGTTTGTGCTAGTAAATAGTTTTTTAATTTACGTTTGAAGATATGGATAGATGGGCTCTCGTGGATGGTTTTGGGTAGTTGGTTCCATAGTACTGCGGCATGGACAGAAAAAGAATTTTGTTGGAATTTAGTGTTGCTCCTAGGAATGTCAAGCATATAAGCAATGCAAGACCTCCTGGAACGTGTTGGGATTGGTAGAAAGTTAAAACGGGAACGAAGGTAGGGAGGGAAATTTAGATTTTTAAGGATATTATAAAGGAATGATAGGATGTGCATATTACGGCGAAGACGGATGGGGAGCCACTTCAGTTGAGCACGAAAGTCAGAGATGTGGTCATATTTCCGCAAGCCAAAGATAAATCGTATGGCGAGATTCTGAAGACGCTCCAGTTTATTAAGTAGCTCCTCTGTCACATCCAGGTAGCAGACGTCGGCGTAGTCAAGAATGGGTAATAGGATGGATTGCGCTAGCATAACTTTGGTTTTGAATGAGAGAAAGTATTGGAGACGCTTGAGAGAATGAAAAGAAAAATGCATACGTTTACTTAGTTCATTAATATGAGGTGCCCAAGACATGTTACAGTCAATGATGAGACCTAAATTTCTCACCTTATCCGAGTAACGTATAGGCACTCCAGAATACAGAATATCAGGTACTAAGGTCCAGTCAATTTTACTTCGTAGTCTGCTGCTACCAATAATTATAGATTGCGATTTCTTGGGGTTTACTAATAGACCGAAAGATTCAGCCCAATTTTGGATCGCAGCTAAATCATCGTTCAAAGCCGTAACAGCCTCGGGCAACTCAATCAAATTACAGTGTCGGTATATCTGCAAGTCGTCTGCATACAAATGGTAGGGAGAAGAAATGACATGTGAGATATTATTAATGAAAATAGAAAAAAGTAGTGGGGAAAGTACGCCGCCTTGGAGAACACCAGCTGTAAGATCCAACCATGACGAAAAGTTATCATTGGCTGTCACACGCTGCCGGCGCCCGAAAAGATATGATTGGAACCAATTTATTACTGCAGGGGACATATTAACAGTACGTAAAGTGCCAAGAAGTATGTCGAAATCAACAGAGCTGAACGCGCTACTGAAATCAAGCAGAACCATTACAGTGAGCTTGGTGTTGTCCATGGCGAACCGAATGTCCTCCGTGATGTTCAGTAGCGCGCCAACAGTGCTGTGAAAAGGACGAAAGCCTGACTGGAAGGGACATAACAAATTATTCGAGGTGAGGTAAGTGTAAAGTTGGCTGTTAACGATAGATTCTAGGACTTTGGAGAGGATAGGAAGAATTGATATAGGGCGAAATTGGGTAGGGCAGGTAGGATTAGAGGATTTAGGTAATGGGATGATGAAGGCATTCTTCCACAGTGAAGGAAAAACATTGCAGGATAGTGAAAAATTAATAATGTGGGTGATCACTGGTGCTATGTCCTCCAACACGGGAAGTATCATATATAGACTAAGATTGTCACTTCCAATGGCTTTCGTCGATATAGACCGGACACACTTCTTGACAATGTCTTCAGAGACAGATTTAAATGAGAAAGGGAGAAAGTCTGGTGGGACAACGTGGGATAAATATTTAAGGGTATCGGATTTCACTTGAGGGTTTAAAATTATAGGTGAAGTTTCAAAATGAGAATTTAGTGTATTAAGATCCTCTGATACCTCGTGGGTATCCGAAGTTTTGCCCACGCCAAGCGACTCTAAGAATCTCCAAACTTGCGCTTGGCAAAGATCCTGAATAGTGGAGTGAATATAGCGACGCTTAGCATCCCTACACATTCTGTTGCAGATGTTGCGAAATTTCTTGTATGCATTAAGATTTTCCTGAGATGGATATTTTTTGTTTTTAACTTTGGCCCTGTCACGTTTAGCCATAGTCCTTTTGATGACTGGCGTTAACCATGGGGCAGGAGCATGTTTCATTCTAACTGGCCTAACAGGAGCATGGACATCATATAAATTAATCAGTTCGGTAGTTAGTGATTTAACCATACAGTCGATATTAGTGGAAGACAATACAGACGACCAATCTATGTTCCTAACATCCTCCCTTAAGCGTTCCAGATCCATATGCTTAAAATTGCGCTGGAAAACTATTTTGCCTCTAACTTTGGGAGGTCGCAATTTATATGCAAGGTAGATTAAATCGTGATGAGAAAAAGGGGCAGTCAGCTGACCATGAGAAATTACAAAATTGGGGTTAGAGACGAACATGACATCAATAAGAGATGGCCTACAATTTGGAAAGTAGTGAGTGGGGAAAGTAACGGGAAGAACGTGCAAGTTGTATGACTTCATGAGCGCATTCAACATATGTGTTCTCGTATCATTTTTCAGGAGGCACGTGTTTAAATCACCCATGCAGATTACATGATCGTAATCAGGCAAGAGATTCTCAAATACGTCTTCTAAGTTACTAAAATAGTTAATTTGGTCATTCGGACAGTAAAGAACGCCGATAAGAATTTTTTTATGTTTTAAAACTATTTTTATAAAAAGGTATTCAAGATGACCAGTGGGTTGAGAGAGGGAGCAACTGACAACACTGGCAGGAATGTTGCAGCGGAGGTAAATGCCAACGCCGCCACCACCCCGTTCGGTGCGGTCATTACGAAATAGTTTATAACCAGGGAGAGAACAACTAGAAGAAGGAAAGGATGGCTTTAACCAGGTTTCAGATATTAGAATACAATCAACTTCGCCGGCGCTGAAAGATGTGAGAAGATCGTTATAGTGAGCAGGTACGCTCTGCGCGTTAATATGCACCAAGGAGAAAGATGAGCCAGCAACAAAAATCTTTGACAATTATTATGTATTATTCTTACAAATATTAGCCTGAAGAGAACATCGAATTTGTTATAAGTTGATGTAATTCTTATATACACACTTGTATATAGATTATAGAACTGTCAAATCTCACGCAAAAATAAAACTTTTGTTTATCAAATTCGTGACATAAATAATACAGTGACCTTTGAAATTTGCTATCAGCGCGTCTAGTCGCGCGCATTTAGATTAGAAATCGTGCAAAAATATATCTAAACACTAACCTCTTGTGTCAGTTCATCACCGCTGTGGTTCCCTTCATCAGGCTCCAACTTCACATCAGGCACGTCCTTGTCAGACGATATATCCATCTCGCTCACTCCGCTAGAGCTTGCTGAAGTGAAACTAGTGCTAGCTCTTTCCCTCTTCACACCCACCACAAACTCTTCTTCAAACATCGGCGCCAATTCGTACACTTCACTATCCAGAGGTGTGTTTTCCAGAAGGTACTGTTCCAAGTTCTCCTGCTGTTGTTTAACATCCAAAAACTCTAAATCATTTTTGAGTTCCTTTACATCATCAAACAGTTCTTCATAATCCTGAAGATCTGCTAGATTTTGATGAAACACTGAATTTGGTTCACCAAGTTCCAATTTTCCAGACTTCGCCGAAAAATATGGTACATAGTCATCAATCGCGTTATCGCTGTATAGATCATCATCTCTTTCCTGCTTCACGTTCACAATCAAGTCTTCTTCAGATTCTGGCTCCTTTTTAATCTGCATCTCGTTCGGTAACAGAAATTCGTTCACATCGAAAGATCGACTAGATATTTCCGCGAATATATCCGACTCCGTATGATTATGTAGGAAATCCGGGGACAACGTCACTACAACATCTGGTTGATCCTGGTTGTCTTCTTCAACCTTCACCTCCTGTGCTACATTGTCGTCCGATGAAACGTTGTCCTGGACAGTTTCATCGTGGACCGTCTCCTGGGACAACCCGGGCGCGACTGTGTCCGTCGCTACATTATTTAGTAAATATGTATGAATCGAACCCTGATTATACCATATCCGTTCATTGTTTTCCAAGTAATTATAACGACCAAGAGAGTTAAGCTCTTCGAAAAGTTGTCTTTCGTAGTTGACCAATATGTGGTCCAACGATTTTGGATGGACATGCCTTGGTCTGATCAAGGTCCGGGTTTCATGTTCCAAGGACCAGTCAGATCCATTGGATATATGAAGACCAGCTAGCTGCTGGGTCTCCAGCTCGAGGTATTCTTCTGGATTGGCTTTTAAAAGGCTAAGGACTAAAGCTAGGCGGAGAAGTTCGTCCCCGTAAAGTTTCTTCAAGGCGATCATTTTTACGTTTCGAACTATTTTATTCAGTCTTTAAAATGGTTGAGCACTAAAATAATGAGATCATAACCAAATAAGGTTTCTAATATAATTTTATTTTTATCACTGGGCTAAAGTCAAGTCCTTGTTTGGTGTTTATTGTTGTTTTTTTCGTTGATCCTCCTTTTACGCTTGTCAGGTGACATTTTGAGGCACTGTCACGAATGTCGCGCAATTTGTTGGTAAATATTAAGTCCCATCTTGCTCAGACACATTTTCACTGAGTCACTAGGATAAGTGTTCACTTTTTTTGGCTTTACGCCAATAAATCCACTAATTCCGGAAATCCTAAAGAAATAATTCAACATTGAAACGGCAGTCTCAAACAAAGGCGATAAGAAAGCAATCAACAAAAAACGTACAAACCTAAAACTAACTGAATAACAACTAAATATGAAAACGTACGTACACTATTTACATACATTTAAATTCGAAACAAACGAACAGAATTAATTATACTATGTATATAATTAACATTTGACATATTGCTAATTAGGCTAACTCACGTTAAATTGTCGTTACGACAAAAAGTTAAAAACCCTAAAATTTTACACTATCAAATAACCACCTATGCTTTTTTTTTTTAAAAAAAAAAAAAGAATATCTGTCAAATGCGTTTTCCCGCGTCGTACAGATAAAACTCTTTGTTTACGTCCCGTTACGCCGCACACGTGCGTACTGTGCGACGCCCAACGAAATACTGCGAAGAAATATTTTAAAACAAGACTCGGAACGTTCATTGACCAGCGTTCTTGGCCTTTAAGTCACACCGTCCACAGATATATCACAGATTTGACAGATATAATATGTTATTAATCTTTATAGCTGTTTTATCACTTTTTTTTTTAAATATGGCATAGATTACCGTAAATAGAGGTTTGCTTAGTGTATCGCCATATGGTTCACGCGATAAGATATTAACCTAAAACGCTCTTTGATAATATCTTTTTTTTTTATTTAAAATTAGAAACATACAAGAACCTATATCAATATTTTCGTCTGCGTAAATATGTAACGATTTCTACTATATTATTCTACTATATGTAAAAGTGTATAAATTATAAGTACAACAAGTATTTATTTTTAATCTTTAAAGTAAATGTAAAGATATAGCTTATGTTAAGGGATGGTGTAAAAATTGAGGTTTGGACGTTTTAAAATTAAGATACATGAGATTTTTGAGCTTGGAGATGAATAAAATAGACATCTTTAATTTGGTTTTTGTATTTTTAAAAACTATAATTATACTAGCGACAAAATAAAACATGAACAAACCTATCCCACGGGAACCGTACATTTTTACGGAATAAAAAGTAGCCTATGTGCTATTCCAGACTATAACCTATCTCTGTGCCAAATTTCATCCAAATCCGTTCAGCCGTTCTGGCGTGAAAGAGTAACAAACATCCATACATCTAAACTTTCACATACATATATAATACTAGCGGCTCACCCTCGCTTTACTCGGGTTCACCTCTAGGAAAACAAAAGCAAACCTATCCCACGGGAACCGTACATTTTTCCGGGACAAAAAGTAGCCTATGTGCTATTCCAGACTATAATCTATCTCTGTGCCAAATTTCATCCAGATCCGTTCAGCCCTTCTGGCGTGATTGAGTAGCAAACATCCATACTCACAAACTTTCACATTTATAATATTAATACGGATTAGTAAGAAGATTATTCGTCACTCTTGCTTCTTTAAAAATATCATGAATATATTTTAAGACACAAAACGTAATAAATGCTGAAAAACAATTTAAAGTAAAATACACCTTTTGAATTTCACATTACATCATCATTTCGTATGATTCACAATTGGCTTAATCGACCAGTGTACAGTGAGCTATCATGTGAACAAAGACTGTGTTATATAGCGAAGACTAGCGACTCACCCTTGCTTCGCTCGAGTTCGTCTCTAGGTACATATTAACTGTTAGTATGAAATTGATAAACTATATATCTATACTTAATATTATAAAGCTGAAGAGTTTGTTTGTTTGAACGCGCTTATCTCCGGAACTACTGATCAGATTTGAAAAATCCTTTTTGCATTAGATAGTCCGTTAACTGAGGAAGGCTATAGGCTATATATATCATCCTGGAAAAATGTACGGTTCCCGTGAGATTTGTTTTTGTCTAGGGACGAACCCGAAGCGGAGCGACGGTGAGGCGCTAGTTATATGATATATAGCCTATAGCCTTCCTCAATAAACGGGCTATGTAATGCAAAAAAAAAAATTAGATTAACGTCAAACAAACAAATAAACTCTGACTCTGACGAGTATATTAGTATAGATTAGAATAAAATGATATTTCATACTTTAATATCTAGCATTATTAGCAAGTGTCATCATATTATATTTTTACTAGCATTTACCCTTGGCGTTGCTCGCGTATCTTATATATATATATATATATATATATATATATATTTATTGATACTAATGTTCGTCCAGTGGTTAAAAATCGACTTTAATCATTATAGAAAATTTGAGCAAAACATATATGAATAGAATTTATCTATCTATATAAAAAAATGTTATCAGCCCGAACAAACAGATAGACAGACAAAAATTGAAAAAAAGTAAAAAGCTGTCATTTTGACGTTACAAACAGACACATGAATTTTATTTATCTGTATCTATACACTATTAAATAGTCAACAAAACGCCAAACTCGAACCTGTTACCCTCCGTAATATAGAACGTATTAAATGCTATATTTATCTATGATTGGTCGTCACCGCATATGTTTATATCGATTGTGACGTTCGTACACGTGGCCGATACACTTGTTAGTACGATGTTAGCTTTATATTTTATCTAGATTTGAGTGAACTACGCCAGTTTTATAGCATGCAACAATGTTTGGGCGATTTGAATACAATTCTTGAACTATTTGTAACATTATCGCTTTGAAAAAGTGGGATATGCGGTCATAACTACATGACTTTTACATGTATTCAGCCCTTATTAACGTCCCACTGCTGGGCGTGGGCCTCCCTTCAATACGAGGGGGATCAGGCCATAGTCCACCACGCTGGACAAGTGCGGGTTGGCGTATACAGGGTGAGTTTTTCAAGTGGGCGTGCATGGCCAAATCCGAAACTATGAGGAATAGCGAAAAGTACTCAAAGGAGTTTCGGGCCCGATTTTAATGAAAACTAAAACTGCATCACTGGATTTTTGAAAAATGAATTTTCCTAGCCAGGAATCGAACCTGTTGATTTTGAAAAAAAAACACACGCTGTATCATTACACCATTCGATAGTGTCGCTTATAAGGAACGCATTCTGGGAAGTAATGTTTCAGTTTTAATAAACTGCTTCATAATCTAAAGTAATTCGTACCTAAATTACCTGTACCTTGTTCGAAATAATATTCAATATTTTTTTCAACACACATCCGCAGCGCACTCTTCTTTACAACATTATGTTCTAATTTCAAATTTCTATTCTTTTCGTGGTTAAAGGCCACAGTAAAAGAAAAAAAAAATAACAATTGAAATTAGAACGTAAAGCGAATTGGCGACAATAATTTTGAGTTTTTTCAACGTTTCGTTGATTACTGCTAACTGTTTGCGTACTGTTTTGTATTTTTTTAAATAATTTATATATGCAATACCTACTTGGAACTTGAATTTTGTGATTTGAAGATGGATTTAATCAATGATGAACGATTTGATCTACTGGAAGCATATTTTATCAATGGGAGAAGTGCTACTCGCGCTTTGGTATGGTACCGAAAAAAATATCCTCAACGTGATTTCCCCAATGTTAAGCGTCTCCAAAGAACGGTAAACAACCTCAAACAAGGAGGTAGCATTATCAAAGGTAAACTAATAAAGCGACGTATTTGTAATGAAGATTTAGAAAAACGCTATTTTGACCTATTTCGAGTCTTTCCCCGCTAATTCCACCCGCAATGTAGCTGAAAATATTCAAGTGTCTCAAGCTATGATCTTTGGAAAATATTCTAATCAGAATCAATAATATTGTAATGCTGAATACACTACAATCCTTGAAACATCAAATCCAGCTATGAATTGAAAACAATGGACATCGTTTTGAACAAATGATTAAGGTAGGTAACAAATAAAAATTAAAAAATATTTTGCTAAAAATGAGCTCTTTCCTTAAGTTTGCCATATGTCATTACTTTCCAGAATGCGTACCTTAGTAGCAACACTATCGAATGGTATAATGATACAGTGTGTTTGGTTTTTTTCAAAATTAACAAGTTCGATTCCTGGCTAGGAAAATTGATATTTCAAAAATCCAATGATGCAGTTTTAGTTTTCATGAAAATCGGGCCCGAGACTCCTTTGAGTACTTTTCGCTATTCCTCATAGTTTCGGAATTGGTCATTCACGCCCACTGAAAAATTCACCCTGTATACATATGTACAGAGTATATAACTATTATAAATATTATAAATATTAACGTTGACGTTTAGTATAGATTTCTCAGAGTTGAGATATTTTCCCGCAATAAAAAGTATCCTATATGTTGACCCGGATAACCAGCTATCATCATACCAAATTTCATCATAATCTGTCCAGTGGTCTTCTCGTAATGCCTTCCCAAACAGACAGACAGACAAAAACTCTAAAAACTATAGATTCGGCCTCTGTATCGATAATAATGACTATTTCAATAACAATTTGCAAAAAAATAGATAACGTACAGAGTTATTTTTATTATTCATATTTTGTTTTTATTCCTTAAAGAAACAATCTGTACGGCAAAATCGAGAATAGTAGCATAAACAGCATACTACGCTACTATTTTTGACTTTGACATTTATTTTGGTAGACTCCATCTATATAATTCTTTATTCTGAACCCATTTATTAGTCCAGGATATAGTCTATCTCTGTACTAAATTCCATCCAAATCCGTTTATCCGTTTTAGCTTAAAGTGATAAACATACATACATATAAATTTCGCATTAATAATAATAGACAGACTAATGACTCGCCCTTGTGTATAGTAAAAATAATGTCCTCCTGACCGATTTCAGCCACGGCACCCAATCTCATTGAGACTAGCCAGATGCGCAGGAGATATTACAGTACAGCGCGTGCACGTTTGACGACACGTTTGGCTCAGTTTGTAGTGACCCTACTTGCTGTACCAGCGGTCGCGAGTTCGAGTCCCGCTGGGAGCATTCATTTGTGTGATGAGCACCAATGTTTGTACTCCACTCATAGGTGTTTATATTTATAATATGTATGTATTTAAAGTTATATATGTGTAGTGTATCAACTATCTGGTATCCATAACACAGGCCTCGTAGCTTACCATGGAACTAGATGGTGCTGTGTGTTAATGTACCAACATATTCATTTATATTTATTTATTTATTAATTGCACTCTATTCTTGTCACTCTCAAAGTTCGATGGGACGATATTTCGATGTGACTGGTGAGAGTTAGGGTGCAGGACCGACGCGACACGTGTTCTACGAGGCACGGGGGTACAATACCCTTAACTTCCCAACTGAGAATATCTTAAAAGAAAAACTCAGTAATTAAACTTGTCCCGACCCGGGACTCGAACCCAGGACCTCCGGATGTGCAGCCGTACATGCTAGCCACCGAGGCAAGGCAGGCAGCCAGTATGTGTATGCAATGACTAAATTATTTGGTACTCGCGATATTTACGTTGATGACACACTATCACAATACTTATCGCGCGCGTGTCACGCCTTAGAGTTCATAATTTCATTGCAATTGAAAAGGTATCTATATATAAATATCTATGTATGAATGTATATTCCCTAGGGACTTTTACGGCTGGAGCGATTTTGATGAAATTTTCGGACAATCTTCAGATTAGCCCAGCGAAGTTTGGGAGCGATCGGAAGTTTCAACGCGAGCGAAGCCGCGGGTACTTCTAGTAAGATATAACATATAAAAATACATACATTACTAACAGACTAACTTTATTTTATTATGTTAATATTATTTATTATGTTAGTAGTTATTTTTTATGGTATTTTGAAGAAATTGGAAAAGATTTCCTGAAAAATGGGGAATTTGGGAACAACGAAAATCCCTTATTCCTACAGCATTTCGTTTCAAATTAGTCGGTAAAATACGGGATGTTTTGAAATAAGCAAAGTCAGGACACTTTACTACTATAACAAAAATAGTATTAATAAAACAAAATTTTTGATGCCAAAAATGTGTAAAACGACATATCTGTCATCGTGATCTGGTACACGCAAGTCCACAAGTTTACTGCGTTCTTTTCATATGCCTTTCGTTTGACATAAAGGCCGTTTGCATGTGGCTCCGGTCCAAGACGTGTGTAATACATTTTTCCATTAAAATACGTTTTAATGCTTCAATAAATGATATATTTGGACCAGCTCGTGTTGGAAAAGTGATGGGGTTCAAACCCCGGATATTACATCTGCGTGATTTTTATTTTGAATCATTTTCAACATGACGATATTTTCTTTTTTTTCTTTTTTTTGTGTTGGGACATAAACACACAGCACCATTTAGCTCCATGGTAAGCTACGAGGCCTGTGTTATGGATACCAGATATTTGGTACACTACACATATATAACTTTAAATACATACATATTATAAACATTAACACCCACGACTAGAGTACAAACATTCGTGCTCATCACAAATAAATGCCCTCAGCGTGACTCGAACCAGCGACCACTGGCATAGCAAGTAGTGTCACTACAAACTGAGCCAAACGTGTCGTCAAAATACATTTCTAATACCGAGAAGGAAACCTTCACAGAGAACCTTATTATTTTAAAAGCCATGTGAAAACTTGGCCAGCGTTATGGTAGCCATGGGCCTTCCTTCCCATTTAAAGTCCTTGCTTTCATGACTACCATAAACGTTCATTGAAAAAACACACAAAATATTCTACCGAATCGATAACTAAATCGAAAAAATGAATAAAAGATATATAATGTAAATTACGTTCGCTCGGGTTCGTCCCTAGCTTGGATATAGTAACATCGATATAGTTTTTTTAAGTATTAAAACCTTCTGTGGACCATAAGGAACTTACAAAAAAATAAATTAGCCGAATTGGTCCAGTCATTCTTGAGTTATGCGCTTACCAACATAAAACATTCATTTTTATTCATATAAGATAGATAGATTTATTTTATACAGTCGCAAATCATATACAAATACTCAAAATATACAATTAGCGTCTCAAAAGTGTCCTAAAAAAAGAAGTGCACAATTCAAAATAGTGCGCTTTTGTTCATCGCTTTTCGGATGACAAAATTAAAACGCACGTTGTTTCGTTTAAAAAAGTACTCTATGTGGTGTGCGTAAGTTCGAGTTTGTGTTTAGACAATTAGAACTTTTCATTTTTGAACATTATTCTATGGTTTGACTTAACGTCACATGTCGACGACACTTTTTGATGAGATATTTGTTAGGAAAATTTATCTATCTATACTAATATTATAAAGAAGAAAGATTTGTTTGTTTATTTGTACGGAATAGGCTCCGAAACTACTGAACCGATTTAGATGAAATTTGGTAAGAAGATAGTTTGTAACCCTGAGAAGGACATAGGATAGTTTTTATCCCGGAAATCATCCCTTAAGGGGGTGTAAATCGGGATGAAAGTTTGTATTTCATATTGTAACAAAAAAATATCATACATCTAACATCATTGCCTAAAACCATTAACGGAAACCACAATTTCCTATATATATATATATATATATATATATATATATATATATATATGTAGTAGATAAAGGAGGTACTTTTTATCCTTATTTGTGGCATAATAATTCAGTAACCAAGCCCCTGATAAAATTAAGTTTAAAAAAAAAGTAGAACACTGTATCATCTATACATATAATAAAATTCTGAATCGAATCTGTACATTAAATATTTTTTGGAAAATCTTATTGAAATAGTCAATATCATACAGAGGCCGAATATATACTTTTTAGAATTTTTGTCTGTCTGACTGGGAACGCATCACGAGAAAACTACTTGTATTACAGCCCATACTTATGTTTAGTCGGGGTCGCGTGTTAGCTGCGAAAAGGGCAACATTCAATAAAACAATGTAAATACGACGACCTTGATCGAAATGAACGGCACAAAGAAATATATCGCGTCTCTAAACCACCATACTAAAACTACAGAAGGAATCGTATTCACTGCGTTTTAAAATAAATAATAATTTTATGTTTTAAATAAAACTATATTTAAATAAAACTATCTTTTCGGATTTTTTCGCGGATTTATTTTGATTTTTGGTTCCCGACGTTTCGATTGCTTTACAGCAATCATGGTCACGGGAGAGATTGAGGTTTTAGACATCTCAAAAGCGTTATATACTTGTTACAGACAGTGCCTACCCACTATTTTACAAAAATGATTTCAATTTTTTTTTATTTAAAGATAGTTTTTTTTTAAATGTCAAATATTCGCGTTTTAAGAAAAAAAAATATGTTTGTTAAGGGCAAATATAAATATGTTGTGACATAAACACACAGCACCATCTAGTTCCATGGTAAGCTACGATACTTGTGTTATGGATACCGGATAGTTGATACACTAATTACGTTTGGGGGGCAGCCAGGGGATGCAAAGAAATGCAAATTAACTTAAAATTAATTTATTATTAACTATAAGTTCTTACTACTAAGATGACTGTCGATCGATGTTAGATCAAATCAGTGAAGATGCAGCTAGGTAATGCCTTTTATACTACAATTATTGTAGGAAGTTGTGGCATCGGCACTGATGAAATGTAGGTGGCTGCTGCGCTTGCATTTGCGCTAGCGCCTGCGGCCGGCACGTCGTCTCGTTGTATGTACGTGATATTTCATGCCTATGCGGTGGTTTGGTTTTACGTAACACACTACATATATATATAACTTTAAATACATACATATTATTAATGTAAACACCCATGATTGGAGTACAAGCATTCGTGCTCATCACACAAATGAATGCCTCTAACGGGACTTGAACCCGCGACAGCTGGCACAGCAAGTAGGGTCACTACAAACTGAACCAGATTTTCATAAGGTTCTTACCAATAGAAATAGGAATATATCTATACTAGTATTATAAAGAGAAAAAAATCGTTTTTTGTATGTTTGTTTATAAATTGTAATGATAAACTAAAAATCCGCTGATCCGATTTAAATGAAATTTGGTGTGAAGGTATTTTGAGATCCTGGGAAGGACATTGGATAGCTTTTATCCCAGAAATCATCCCTTAAGGGGGTGAAAAGGGAGATGAAAATTTGTATGAGAAATAAATAATTTATTAAGTGATATAAAACAGGACGAACTCGAGCGCAGCGAGGGCGAATCGCTAGTTATGAATATTTTGCGAAAGATGTATATATGATAATATATGTGAATAAATTAGAAAAATTGGCCATTCTGAGAAATTGTAAGAAATTTTAATGGCGTCTAAGTCCCTATTTTAGAAGACAGCAAAAAAATTACGTATCACATCCCAAAACTACATGTCCAAATCTACACCACAGAAAACATAGTGTTAGATAAAAATAAATAGCATTATGTGGTGCGCGTGCGCATGCGTTTTTATGCTCCTTTGTGTCGCTTTTGTTTGTTTCGACTGATTTTAATACTGTACGAAATAATAAATCTCTGAAATTAATTCCTTTGTAAGGCCCTGGGATACTTTGTGGATTCACCTAATTGGAGACCTGTTTTATACAATACTAGCGACTCACCCTTGCTTCGCTTCGGGTACGTCCCTAGACAAAAACAAATCTATCTCACGGGAACCGTACATTTTCCCGGAATGATATATAGCCTATAGCCTTCCTCAGTTAACGGGCTATCCAATGCAAAAAAAATTTTTCAAATCTGATTAGTAGTTCCTGAGATTAGCGCGTTCAACCAAACAAACAAACAAACTCTTCAGCTTTATAATATTAGTATAGACTAGACTAGTTGTTTACTGCAGGTTTTGCCTGCATTATGGAAGTTTAATTTGTAAACCTTAATTATTACTAATTTTTGGTCCCAAATTTGCGGTACGTCGAAAAAAGGTCTTCGTATCAGAGGTAGAAAAAAAATCATAGTTTTTTTAATCAATGGTGTAAATTAAAAGATTTTGTCCCACAAAAAAAAAAACAAATTCCTTTTGGCCCACTCCTCCAACCTAAGTCGCTCCCGTGACCATGATTACTGTAAAGCATTTAAAACGTAGTGCACCAAAAATAAAAAAAACGTGTGTGTATACTTATGTACGCACGTAAGAAGTTATACTACTTTGGCGTAACAGAACAAAAATAGCTAAAGATTTCATCCCGTATGTCACAACCACAGATATAGATGTATATAGATAACGCAAATGCATGTACTTCGCGTGTCCGAACCCCGACCAAGCGTCCAGGTTGGTCGCCGCCAACTTCAATCCGTGCGCGTCCATTGTTGCAGCCAGACGGCCGCAAAAACTAAAAAAATGCCTCGTTGCGTGATAATTAACTGCAATAACCCAAAAATTTCGAGCACCCAAAGGCAGGAACATATTTCCTATCACAGGTAAGTTATTTTAAAATTATATTATGCGTAAATTCATATTAAAACTGTTTTTTTAAGTATTCCAAGCTGTGTGTGAGTCCCAGAATATACATAACTATAAATTAACGTTAAGTAAACGGTATTCACATTACATTGCCGCGTTTGCTTTGGACGTTTGATCTGACGTTGTGTGTAAGGAGACGATGAATATCGGAACACGCGATACTGTCGCACATCGCTTCGACTTCGTGATACAGGCAATTTGTCATTCTTCTGTCAAATCTAGCGAGTAGTGTTGTTCGTTCTATAAATTATGTATATTATTCGATATCGGACGGACATATTATAAAAAAAAAAACAATTTAGTAGATAAAACAAGCTCATGCATGACCTAATTTTAAACAACAGCTTTAAAAAAAAGGAGGGTAATATTTTTAGGGTTCATGTATTCAATGTGTTTTTGTTTATCCTTTCAACATATACGAGTATGTTTATATATTTAATGTGTTTATGAATTTCTATTGTGTTTAAAAATTAATTTTTTAGTTTTCCACATGATCCAATCATTAAAGAAAAATGGATTGTGGCCACGGGACGGAAAGACTGGTTCCCGACTAAACAGTACTATTTGTTCTATACATTTTGGAAATATTAGTTTCATTGAAGGAAAAAAGTTAAATATATGTATGTGTATGAGCGAAACGATCACGGCGGCGGCTCCAGTTGCATCGTAGCGGGGCGGAGGGGCATCGGCGGCATCGATGTCTTTGAATCGGTTTGGATTGTCCGTCACTAAATTTCAGCTGTGACGTCACAGTAGGTGTTAAAAAGTAAATATATATATATATATATTATATTATATATATATATATATATATATATATATATATATATATATGTAATTAATTGTTTAATTCGAGATGAGCAATTAACATTTCGCAAGTTTTAATTAATTGTTATATTAGAAAGTTCGCGAAAAGAAGAGAAAGTGTGATATTAGTGTTGTGGAAAGCACATCACTACTGTATTTTTTACATACATACATACATAACATATTGTTCTCATGCGTGAAAGATATGTATGATAACGTACTAAAAATGTAAATAAAATTGTCTTTGAAATTATACTTCTTTTGGTACGTTTGGAAAAAAATATGAGATTAAAATCTTTCCGATGCGAATGCGTGTGCGCACACCGACAGCCAAAAAGCGACATGATGAAGTTAGCTGCATTCCTTTTACAAACAGAGAGTTGTGACCACAGATATAGATGTAATAGATAACGCAAGTATCACGATTTGTATTGAAACCAAGCGTGCCGACTTTTTAACACCTACTGTGACGTCACAGCTGAAATTTAGTGACGGACAATCCAAACCGATTCAAAGACATCGATGCCGCCGATGCCCCTCCGCCCCGCTACGATGCAACTGGAGCCGCCGCCGTGATCGTTTCGCTCATACACATACATATATTTAACTTTTTTCCTTCAATGAAACTAATATTTTCAAAATGTATAGAACAAATAGTACTGTTTAGTCGGGAACCAGTCTTTCCGTCCCGTGGCCGCAATCCATTTTTCTTTAATGATTGGATCATGTGGAAAACTAAAAAATTAATTTTTAAACACAATAGAAATTCATAAACACATTAAATATATAAACATACTCGTATATGTTGAAAGGATAAACAAAAACACATTGAATACATGAACCCTAAAAATATTACCCTCCTTTTTTTAAAGCTGTTGTTTAAAATTAGGTCATGCATGAGCTTGTTTTATCTACTAAATTGTTTTTTTTTTATAATATGTCCGTCCGATATCGAATAATATACATAATTTATAGAACGAACAACACTACTCGCTAGATTTGACAGAAGAATGACAAATTGCCTGTATCACGAAGTCGAAGCGATGTGCGACAGTATCGCGTGTTCCGATATTCATCGTCTCCTTACACACAACGTCAGATCAAACGTCCAAAGCAAACGCGGCAATGTAATGTGAATACCGTTTACTTAACGTTAATTTATAGTTATGTATATTCTGGGACTCACACACAGCTTGGAATACTTAAAAAAACAGTTTTAATATGAATTTACGCATAATATAATTTTAAAATAACTTACCTGTGATAGGAAATATGTTCCTGCCTTTGGGTGCTCGAAATTTTTGGGTTATTGCAGTTAATTAGTGATGTGCTTTCCACAACACTAATATCACACTTTCTCTTCTTTTCGCGAACTTTCTAATATAACAATTAATTAAAACTTGCGAAATGTTAATTGCTCATCTCGAATTAAACAATTAATTACATATATATATAGAACCCGCTAAAACGATCTCAGAGTCAAAAAAGTAGCATGTTTCACTGCTTATGCTACTATACTCGATTGTGCCATACAGATCGTCTATTTTTTTATAGGATAAGGATTTTATTTACTTAATAATCTATACAGATTAATAAAATTGAAGTGTCTGTATGTAATGTCAAAATAACAGCTTTATACTAAATGCATATGGAATTATATACGGTATAAGGAGACTTTTGAAACGCTAATTGCGTATCTTAATTTTTTTTTATATCAACGTAATAAATGAAAAACCCGGGCGGGGCGGAGTGAAAACGCTCGTATTTCTATGTCATTTAAAAATCGTGTATTAAAAATTAAAAAAAAAATACAGCCGAATTGACAACCTCCTCCTTTTTGAAGAAGTCGGTTGAAAAGTAGATAACCACACTATAAAATTAGGTATTTTTAAATCTTAATGTCAAAATTTAACAATAACCGCAAATTCTTAATATATTATAGACTAGCGACTCACCCTCGCTTCGCTCGGTTTCGTCCCTAGGTTGATTCCCCATACAAACTTTCATCCGCATTTTCACCCCCTTAAGGGATGATTTCCGGGATAAAAACTATTCTATACCCTTCCCAGGGTCTCAAACTATCTTCTTACCAAATTTCATCTTAATCGGTTCAGTAGTTTCGGAGCCTATCCGGTGCAAACAAACAAACAATCAAATCTTTCCACTTCATAATATTAGCATAGATTATAGAAATTATCTCATAATCTCTATCAAAAAATATAAATGGCCAGTGAACTATATACGAATTTACAATTCTAACAGAAAAGGCTACATTCGTTCCGTTTCGCGCCGAAATTTACCTCATCCGGATGTTTTTTAAAACGTCCGCTAAGGTTCAAGGTTAAACAGCCAACGTACGTTTTGACAATAAACAGATTAAATAGTTTTTTTCCTCGATGTTTTCAACAACACTTAGATAATCTCAAAATACTTATACTTACGTATTATCTGTGGAATATTAATAGTGAAATAAAAAAACAATCTATCATAATCTATATTAATATTTTAATATTATAAAGCTGAAGAGTTTGTTTGTTTCTTTGTTTGGTTGAACGCGTTAATCTCAGAAACTACTAATCCGATTTGAAAAATTATTTTTGCATTAGACAGTCCGTTAACTGAGGAAGGCTATAGGCTATATATCATCCCGGAAAAATGTACGGTTCCTGTGGGATAGATTTGTTTTTGTCTAGGGACGAACCCGAAACGAAGCGAGGGTGAGTCGCTAGTTTCTAATATAAGTAAATACCTATATTTAAATTTATTTAATAATATTATATAACGGGAATATTTATAAGAAAATAATAAAATAATGTACTTCCGTATACACTTTTAGAACAATTTATTCATTTATTTTCTCTGAATCTACAAAATAAAAGTTTACGTTTGGTACACCTACACGTTTTTAAGAGGCCATCCAATAAACGTTGCATTATGTAAAGCAGTACCTACTACCTGGGCGACCGAGCTTCGCTAGGTGTTCTTTTGTGTTTTATCGTATTTTTAGATAAAAAAACTAAAACCTTGAATAAATAAAAAAAAAGTAAAAACTTTATATCCGACCAGGATTCGAACCCGGATACCTGTGATTGTCAATCTTGCGCCTTGGCTACTTGACTACTATGCTTATGCCTTATATTTTGCGTGGAATAATGCGAAAGAAAACCGCATGAAAACTCGAAAACACGCGTTCTCCCAGACATAAGACTAATCTAGATCGATTTTTCGCCCCCGAAAACCCCCACATACCAAATTTCAGGGAAATCGTTAGAGCCGCTTCCGAGATCGCCGGTATAAATAAATAAATATACAAGAATTGCTCGTTTAAATATATTATACTAGCAGAACCCGCGGCTTCGCCCGCGATCAAACTTTATTACTTGCAAAAATAAAGAAAACAAATTTTATTTTAGCGATCGTAACTTAAAATATCCAGTATCTCTTTTTATCGTTAAAAGATGTTACGCATATATTCTGTAAATAAATTTACACTTTAGGTATTTAGCAAGCTCCACTACCTGTATTTTTTGCACATTTTTCTACTCTCCATCTTTGCAAAAAGGAGAAAAGTTATACATAATTTTCCTTTGGATTTGGAATAATAACCGTTCTCTACTTTATATCCCACACAGTAAATGTGCACTTACAGAAAACTTGAGTCATGTTACTCTATTTAAATATATTCAACAACTCCAACTTCACCGCCCAGTTTTACCCACTTAGGAGCTGAATTAAAAAAAATCTAGAATACATGTTTATTTCATTGTATTGAAGAACATTAATATTAAGTTTCAAGTAAATCTGATCATAAACAATTTTTTCCTCATATAAACAGCACAACCCCCTTTTACCATTTAAGGGATGAATTTCGAAAGAAAAAAAAGACATTTGTATTGTTTTAGTTGTCGTTTTAAAGGTAAATACCATTTTCCGTACATCAATTACAGAGTTTCATACAAACTTTCATTCCCTATTTGACAGCCTTACAGGATGAATTTCAAAAAATGTTAAAATATGTATTTATTTAATTGTATTAAAGAGCATTAATACCAAGTTTCAAGTAATTCTGATCATAAATAATTGTTTGCCCATATAAACTTTATCACCCCCTATCACCCTATTAAGGGATGAATTTAGAAAAAAATCTAATACAGATATTTCTAATTTTTCATTTTAAAGCTACATACCACTTTCTGTGCATTTCGCGTTGAGGATGACAGAGTTTCATACAATCTTATATCACCTATTTTACCCCCTTAGGGGATGAATTTCGAAAAATCCTTTCTTAGCGGATGCCTACATTGTATAAAGAATATGTCCTCCAGATTTCACGTTTCTACGATCAGCGGTTTAGGCTGTGCGTTGATCGATCAGTCAGTCAGTCAGGACAAAGCATTTTATGTATATATAGATAGACTAGCAATTCACCCTCGCTTCGCTCGGGTTCGTCCCTAGTTACGTTTTAACATTTAGCTCAGAGATTAAATATTTTCCCGCAGTAAAAAGTATCCTATATGTTGACCCGGATAACCAGCTATCATCATACCAAATTTCATCAAAATCTGTCCAGTGGTTTTCCCGTGATGCGGTAACAGACAGACAGACAGACAGACAGACAAAAATTCTAAAAACTATAGATTTGGCTTCTGTATCGATAATAAAGTCTATTTCAATAAGATTTTCCAAAAAATATTTAATGTACAGATTCGGCTTAGTTACAATTTTATTATATGTATAGATTAGATAAATAAGTAAAATCAAATTATTAGAAGCAAAATTAAAAACAACTAAATCTGACGTATTAAAGAAAAGCTAAGCGTACGTTCTTATTTTAAAACTAGCAGAACCCGCGGCTACGCCCGCGTTCAATCTATAAAAAAATCTCTTTGGCTTTACGTTATATAGCGACTCACCCTAGCTTCGCTCAGGTTCGTCACTATGTGATTATATAATATATTGTTCATACAAAAATACTAAAATCGCGATTAAAAAATGGCGGGTGGGGGTAGGAGGGTGAAAAATACTTTACGACCTATTCTCATACCTAACAAATGTTAGCATAGTCATTATAATTTTTATTCTTTTTATTTAAAATATCTGCATTTATTATAATGAATTAAAATAAATGAATTAAAGAGGCAATAATAATTTGTTAAATAAAATTATTTATTAATTTGATTTATATAAATACAACATAGTTGATGGCAACATAATTTTTTTTTTTTGTTTATTAAAAAAATATGTGACACAACTGTCATATGGACTCGGTGGTGTAGTGGCTAGCATGTACGGCTGCACACCCGGAGGTCCTGGGTTCGAGTCCCGGGTCGGGCCAAGTTTAGTTATTGAGTCTTTCTGTCTAGTAAGCCTCAGTAGCAGCCCGGAGTTGGGAAGTTGGCGGTGTTTCACCCCCGTGCCTCGGAGAGCACGTAAAGCCGTCGGTCTTGCGCCCTCACTGGTCGTGTCGAGTAGTCGTCCCACCGGAGTATGAGAGTGACAGGAATAGAGAGTGCACTTGTGTCTGCGCGTACATTTGTGCACTATAATATCTCCTGCGCAGTTGGCTAGTCTCAATGAGATTGGCCGCCGTGGCCGGAATCAGTCAGGAGGACATCATCATCATCATCATCATGGACAGATAGTGAAAGTGCGAGTAACGTTCCAGTGTGTTATTTTATTATTATTTAGATACATTTATAAACGAAAGTAATATTAGAGTATTTTATTTAAAGTGCTATGCTAATACAAATATACAAAAAAAAAAATCATTAAAATGGGTCGAGCCGTTTCAGAGGAGTGCGACAACAAACACCGTGACACGAGATATTTATATATTAGATTAGACACTATTTTTTTTAAATTAAATCGACATAGATTAAAAAAAAAACTAAATTTCAAGTACAACAGCTAAACTGGATAAAAATATTTTTAATACTGAAATTAACTATTATTTTAAATCTAAAATCAAATCGTCCATTTTTGATATAGGTTTTTGACATACATACATACATACATACATACATACATACATATCAACAATCCACGAGGTAATTGTGACAGTAATACCCACTTAACTAAACCACCTTGTAACAAATAGATCGTAAGGACATCTTGTAGTACTATCTTTGCCTATTAAGCAAGATAAGGATAGAAAATATATGGAAAATATTCGATGTAGGGCTGAATAAAAGATTATAAAGGCAATTGTTTTGTATATTTGTCCATTTTTTCTTTTTTTTTTTTACTGAAATATTTTTTACATATCTCTTCGATACTATATCTACTACTAGCGACACACACTCGCTTCGCTCAGGTTCGTCCCTAGTTACGTTTTGACGTTTAGTATGGAATAGTTTTTTTTTTTTTTCAAATTTCTTTTTGTGAATTTTTCCGATGTTTTCATAGTTATTCTGCTATTCAGAATGAAGACAAATCCATAAAAACAAATGAATTTAGTAAGATCATAGTTTGAGACCCTGGGAAGGATATAGGATAGTTTTTATCTCGTAAATCATCCCTTAAAGGGGCGCAAATGGGGTTGAAAGTTTGTATGGGGAATCAAGCTAGGGACGAACCCGAGCGAAGCGAGGGTGAGTCGCTAGTATAATATATAGATGAGCTTAATAATATTGACCATGGATGACAAATAAAATAGATGAATTAGCTCCATACGAGCTTTTGGTGGATCTATCTATCCCTTTCATTTGTTTGATTATTAACATGCTATCTCTATATTTGGCGACAACGAGTGGGACAACAATATATTTCTGTCGCAGTTGTCACATACGTCACTACTGTGACGTCACTGCGACATTTTGTCAGTTTTGAAATTTTCAAGTTTAACCGTTGTTATGTTATTATACTCATCCCCGGATTTGCCGTTTTTATATTAATTTACATTTGATCAATTTGTAGATAAGTGCTGATTTGTGCTTGAATATAAACGATGTGATTTCTTAATTAGTTTTTCTCTTCGTTAGTTTGTTTTTTCTATTAGTGTTGTGTAAACATGGGAAAGCATTGTAATATTCCAAGTTGTCAGGGAGGTTTATCATGCCATAGAATGCCTTATAAAGGTTCACGTCAATTTTAAAACGTATACGTAAAGAATTTCTTAAAGCTATTTTCAAAATAGGGTTTATTCCTAGAGTAACTATATGTGACCCTGGTTCTGCCAATATAACTGCAATAAATTCATTAATTTCTGATAATAAACTAAATACTTCGTAATGACAATGATGCATTAAGTGTTATCCATTATGAAGTTAATGGGAACAAAATCTACTATTTGTATGATGTACCTCATTTACTGAAATGTTTCTGTAATCATTTTCAGAAAAAGAATTTGCTCCTTGGTAGTCAGCGTGCTCAATGGTCAATTTATGTTCATATGTTGTATAATGCAGATGAACGTAAAGGTGCTGCAAAGCTAACAAAACTTACTAACAAGCATATTTATCCAAACTCTTTTGATAAGATGAAGATTGAAGGTAATTAATATTGTAGTTTAATAAATTGAGGTATATATTACTTTAGATTATAAATATTATCTTATCTTTAATATAAAATTGTTTTTAAGAAAGAAACTTCTTGAAGCTATTGATATGCCCTTATATAATATACTATTCTATACTAATATATAAAGTTGAAGAGTTTGTTTATTAATTGATTGCACTCATCCATGTAATGTTCAGTCCATTAAAAAAAATTCTCAGCTTCCTCAGTAATGTTAAAAGCCATTTAAAGGCTTAATTGGCTTATCTACCTAGACCCTAATAATAATAAACTATTATTATATTACTGTTCATCTATAGTAGTTACTAATAATTATACTATAGTTATAGTTTAATTGACTATTTCATTTGTTATTGTAATACATTAATTTATTGTAACAATATATTTACAGGTGAAGTATGCTATGCAGGTATTTAGTGGAAGTGTTTTTGCATCTTTATGTCGCCTGATGAAGGCTTGTAATTTCCAGGAAGAATACAATTATTGTAATACATTAAATGTAAATATTGAATGGCTTATTCACAGCTGTGATGATTTTATTCATTAATAATTTATTTGATAGTTTAAATTGCTGTGGCTATGAAAGGTACCAGCTTACGTAATGCTTAAAATTAAGTTTTATTATTCATTTTTTACTAAAATTTGTATTTTTTAAAATTTCTATAAGACAAATGTTTGTTCCAACGCACTAATCTCAAATCTTTTGCTTTTTATAAACTAAAGATGAAGGTGGTTCTAGAGCTAACAAACTTCAAACGCAAGAGCTAGATTTTAATATATACTTACAATTAAAATCAACTACATAAATGACATAACTACTACTCACATAATAATGATAATGTTATTAACAAAAACTATTGTTCTATGTTACTTCTAATTTTATTGCATTGTAATATTATAAAATATTTTCATTTACAGTTGTTAAGAAATGAGAAATTTGTTTTGCAATCAGAATTTTTTGAGGTAGTTAATTTTTGTCTATACCAAATTGTTGTACTAATTTGTATTTTTTGTAATTTGTATTCAATTGAAAAAATCCTTAAAAAATGACCTTTCTTTGTAATAACAAAAAATGTATTATAAATGTAAAAGAAAAGGTATCCTGCTGAGTTTCTTGCTAGTTTTTTCGGGTATGAGGCATTTTTTTCGAACTAGTGGTAGCATTAAAATAGTAAAATAAAAAATTTTTGAAACCTACCTTTGTATTTTATTTCTAATTATAATTAGTATCATAAAAATTAAAACCTTCCTATAAAACCGACAACAGTTGTTGAATACCGATAATTTTACGATAAAATACATCCCTACTTAATCGTAAGTAATACCGATTTCACATCACTACGAACTAAATTCTCCCAGATTTGCATATGACGTCATACCTTTAGAAAGGGATGCGTGGCGACTCAAAAGAAATACAATAGCCGTGAAAGTGACAGCATATTTTGACTTGCCATGTATGCCTTAATTGTCCCTAAATTATGGGAAATATCATGACAGCTCTAAAATATAAATTAATTTTTATAACGTAAGAACTTATATTAATAGATATTTTATGTTTGATATGAAATATAATTAAAATATAACATTATCCTATAATAGTTAAAATCATTTAGAATATTATTATATACATCAATATATAGGACATATATTTTATAAAAAAAACATTTTAAGCACATTTAACTTATGTATATTTTATAATATAATAAAATATTAATTGAAATATCCCATGTAGCTATTATTAATTTAAAATGGCTAAGCCGGGAAAAATCTTTCTTTGACTATCTTGACCCCCCCGGCCCCCGCTTCATCATATTCGCCTACCGTTTTTATGAATATGCGCCTGTATGGAAGTCGACCGGAGTTGATATTGACTAATTTTTATTGCTATATTTAAAAAAAAACTGAAATACTCGCAGTGTGTACTGTGTACTGAAAGTACAGACTTCTCCTTGTCATATGTTCTTTAATAAAAATGCAAAAAAAAAAAAAAACAAAACTACATAACATTTAACAATAACTGTGTTGTCAAATATACCTACTAGGATTTATCTGTACACTACTATCGAGTCGAATTTATTTTTTAATAAAAATTTATTAGCAACCCTACAAAATGTGTTACACCATATCGATACCAGAAGTATCAATTAACGTAAGGGACATTTTGGCAAAAATGAGTTATATATATCATTGGATTCAGAATTTCCCGCTCTATCGATTGGTATCATTAAAATTCCTCTATCGTTAAAAAAATGTCCCTTACATTACAAATTTTTGGACTGCGTAAAACGATTTATGACAAAAAAATTGATTTAACAGTCTTTAACAATTTTTCTTCTCAGAAAAAAAAAGTAAGTCATCGTATTAAATAATTTACTCCCTTACCTTAAGCCTCTAATCAGTCAATTTAAATAACATGTCCTTTACTTTAATTCATCGTTAGAGTTTTTTAAGAATTATTCTCTTACATTAATAACTCACAAAACTATATTTATTATATGCTTCTTACTGTAATATGCCTATCACGTAATAAGTAGAAATCAAATTCGTATTTACTTTACTTTATTTGTTTATAAGATCGTTGCTAAAATACCGAGTGGCGTACTTACATTAATTTGATTCTCATTATGGTTATCTCTCAGGCGCGCGCGATGAGCGTAAGGTATTGCGATTTGCGGGGTGTATAAGCGGGGGAAAGGTGAGACTTAGTGACAGCCGCTCCGCTCGTGCTCAATGCTCATACATCAATCAACGCTCGTGCGCTCATTTGCTACTAGTATTGTGTAATATTGTTTGGATTGTTTTTAAGTAGTGTGTTTTTATATAAAGGTGTACAAGTAATTTAAATAATCTGTGAAAACAATCGTAAATGAACATGACTGATCAGTTAAGTGCCTTGCTTGCCCGAAGAGAAAAATTATTGAACATGAGGAGAATCATAGAGAGACGGTATGTATTATGTACTTACAATTTTACGATGACAATAATGTTTATGTGCCAATAAGTAACGATTTTGTTTATTATTTACGATAATACGAGAAGTTTTAGATACTTGTGTAGTCCTGTACAAACTAGTTTGTATGTTCTCGCTCTGTGCCGATAACTACTACCTTTAATCAATCGGGTCATTTAAAAAGGGATAAGAAAATGAAAGTTATGAATGGCTGTGCAATATTTGTTATGAGCAGGTGTGACGCTTACCATCAGGTGAACGTCCTGCTCGTCTCGCACCTAAGTAAAATAAAAAAATCTTAACTAAGAATAATTATGTAGATAATGTACGACTGCTATACTGAGGTCCCGGGTTTTACTCTTGTAGGTATGCTTGAAGTGCAGGTACTTTCGTATTAATATGCAATGCCTACGCAATAGTGATTTTTATATTAACTCTGTGTTTTATACATTGCGTAAAATACCTAGATTTTGTCTACACATTCAATTAGGTAATATTTATAGAATACAACAAATTAATGTAAGGGACATTCGTTATTTTATTTGACTTTACATTAATTTAAGTGTTCATCAAAATTAGCTTATTTTAGTCATTCTTATTAATAAAGTTAATAGAAATTAATTAAATTTTACAAATAGAATACACTTTGATAATTAAATACTTTTATAAAGATTTAAAAGAATAATAATCGATCTTTACGTTAAAAATAATGCGAATCTAAATTGGTAATGTCCCTTACGTCAAAGTGTAGTCGGATTTTTACTCGAATAGGCCCATACAATAAGTCTGCCTTATGCCTAAATCTAATAGTAATCGTATTCATGTTATGTTTTTAGGTCTTCTGAAAACAAAAGAGATTCTTCAGAAAGTTTTATAGAAAATAGTGATGTAGAAGCGGAAACACAGTTAATAACAAAAAGTTCAAATAGACCTAACATTATTGTTAATAGCAGTAATGACACTATATGTTCTGTTGAAAATGACAAGGAAATCATAAACACATCAACTATTTCCTTGTCTCGATCACATAATTTTTTTAATGAATCTAATGAAAGCGCAAATAGTACTACTGGAAACAGTAATAATTACACTTGTAGTAAAGTTGTTAAAAATACTTTAAACGTATTATCTGATATTGTCATGAATGTTGACCAGATTAAAGCACCTCTAAACGTTGAAACAGAAACTAATGCATCCAATTGTGATGCCTTTGTGATCCTACATTCATCACGTGAGTTAATTGATACAGGCGAAGAACTGGAGAATATACAACCACTGTCATTGTCCAAAAATTACATAGACGTCGTGCATAAGCCAACAGAGACCTTAAAGAACACAGCTGTTTGCACAACGTTTCTCGAAACTTCATCGCAAGAGGAAAATGGAAGTCATGAAACTTTATTATCTCCTACAATACTTACAAATGTAATACCAATTGATAATATTCCAAACACTATGACGGCTGAAGACCTACATCATGACAATGTTTTGGGCACAAGTTTTAATACTCCTTGTAATGACTTGATATCAAGCGAAAATGATAACAACGTACCTTTTTACGAAGTCATAACTGAATTTAATTCAAATAAAAAACGTCGCGTAACATCAACATTTATGAAATCTTGCATGGATTTTCTATGTGATAGCGAGGATAAAGACTTTTCTTCGGGAAGTTCTAATCTTTGGTCAGACAAAGAAGGAACTTCAGATGGTTCAGAAGATCACGAGAAAAATAGAAAAAGAAAGAAAACTAAGTCCAAAAAAAATAATAAAAAAATAAACCAAACAGAAATCGTACCTATGAAGAAAAAAAAACCTGAAAATAAACGTAAGACACGAAAATAGCTTAAAGAAAAAGGTTTATCCTACGAGACAATGTCTGGTAACGTAAAAAAAGCCCGAAAGTTACAAGAAAATCCTTGTAAAGAGGGTAAATGTAGCAGGAAATGTTATGAAATTACAGAAGAAAGAAGGAAATCGATATTTGATTATTTTTGGGCACTTAAGGACAATAAGAAACGGGATTGGATTGTGCAATGTTCTAGACCAATCAATGTAAAACGTCAGAAGACTAAAAACGCAGCTAGCAGACGTTCGTTAACTTATGAGTACTTCATAAATGAAGATGAAGGACAGAGGCAGGTGTGCCAACAATTTATACTGAAGACTCTCGATATAAGTCAAACTTACATTTTGTATACATTATACAATACAAAAGAAGGACTGTCTGTTGAGGATTCTCGAACACGTACAGCACCAAATAAATATGACGACAACACAAAACTTAATGCAAAAAAATATATAGAAGCATTACCGGCTTTACCATCTCACTACAATAGAAAAAAATCTGCCAAATTGTATCTGCCTGAGCAATTTAAGAACTTGTCAAACTTGTACAGGTTGTACGTTAAATATTGTCAAGAAAGGTCTGAAAACTATTTGAGCGAAAAAATATTTACATGTATGTTTAAGGAGTATAACTATGCATTTCATGTTCCTAAAAAAGATAAATGTCTATTATGTACTAAAAAAGAAAATAATCCGGATATAACGACTAATAAACAGTTACAAGATCATTTATTGGAAAAAGAAGCCACATATAAACGTTTTCATATTCATCAAAATCAAAAACGCGATAGCACATTTATTGTATCTAGTTTCGATCTACAGAAAGTTTTAGCAACACCGTATGGTGAAAGTATGCAATTGTATTATTCCAGAAAGTATGCTGTGTTCAACTTTACAGTATATGAGAGTGGAACGCAAAACGGATACTGTTACATGTGGGGTGAGGCTGACGGTAAAAGAGGGAGTTGTGAAATAGCTACATGTCTCTATCAATACTTAAAAGAAGTCGATAATAGAGCAGTGCACACATTATTATTATACTGTGACAACTGCACGGGGCAAAATAAAAATAAAGTGATACTTTCAATGTTCAAATATTTTTTGGAAAAATCTAAAAATCTAAGAGTTATACAAATCAATTACCTTCTAGCTGGACATACATACATGCCAGTAGACAGCATGCATGCTGTTATTAAGAGGGAAGTAAAAAAACTAATTGTTTGGGCACCTTCGCAATGGCCAAGTTTCATAGAGAGTGCTAGAAAACGACCTCAACCATATAATGTGAGTGTCTTAGAACATACAGATTTCATTAATTTCCAGAATCTGGCGGATTCTGTATTCACTCAAGCTACCCTTAAAGATAAAGATCTGCGTATGAAAAATATAAGAGTATGCACATTTAAAAAAAATGCCTTGACTAAAATTGAAGTTAAATATACAATGTTAGAGACTGGTGATACTTACTACATAGAACTCTCCAAAGAATTACCTTCAAAGAATTTTAACACAAGAGGAAAGGGTAAAGGGATTGGGAAAAGAAGTTCTGTTAGAGGTAAAAAGATAGAAAATATAGACAACACAAACCAATCTACAGCTGAAAGTACTATAAATGAAATAAGTCAAAGGAACACAGACAATTTGCCATCTCTATATAAAGAGAGGCTGCCAATTTCCATTCCAAAATACAATGACCTAAAAAAGTTGTGCGACACTGGTATAATACCAAAAAGATTTCATGGTGAATATTTGAACCTTCCGAATAAATCACCAGTTATAGATACCCTCAATGAAACCGATGATGATGAAGATGACGTGACCACAGCTAATGATGATGAATAGATAAAGTACCAAATAGGAAGTAAAGTTGTTCCAAATATTACAATTTCACCATTAATATAGATTAGGCTTGTGTAGTTCGCGAACGAACTAGTTCGAAAGATCGTTCCTACAGGTGAACTATGCGAACTAGTTCTCGGATTTTTCGTTTTTTAGTTCGTTAGTTCGTTTTTGATGGTAAGGATTTCCATAGATCTTTAGTAGTATAAAATATTATTGATATGTAATATATTAGTAATGTGTGTTTTGGATGTTTTTTCAGAATACAGTAGGTACTTTTAATATGTATTTTATTAGTTAATGCGGATAAAGTTGTTGAAATTGCAATAAGTAGAAAAATAAGTACGTGTTTCGTTAGAAGGTATAGTGCATGTTAATAGGAAGGATAAGGTAAGTCGGTTAACGATTTTTTTTTATATATATATATTTTTTTTTTTTTTTTGCTCGCCACCTTGAATCATAATGAAAGTGTGACAGTATAATAGAGACTTAAGGCATTCAGTGTAGGTAGCAGGTCTGTAATGAAGTGCTACAAAGATTAAAGTAGTCAAGTCAAGAAAGGAATTAACGAACTAAAAGACCGACCTAGTTCGACCTAGTTCGCTAAAGAGTTGCGAACTAAATTGACCGCTCCCACTCGCGAACTATTATGCCCAAGTCTAATATAGATTAATTTACTAATAGTTATCATCATAATCTGTTTGCCTATTCCCAATTAATTCGTATTGTAATCGGCGCAAGAATATTATGTCATTTATATTTATTCATTCATCTTTCACACAATTTATGCAACTCTTATTCGATCTTCTTCCCTTACGTCCCTTCAATTCGTCATTTCAACTTTCACTGCCATCATATTAATGATCTTTCACACAATTCATATTCCATTTTTTCATCGGTCCTTCGTTTCCAGTACATTCATTTAATTTCTTAATAAATAAGACTGTTGATTAAGTCTGAGAAAACGTTTTTTTTATTCAATTGGTGATTATAATTATTATAAAGCCAATAAAAGTAGGGCCAATTTAATAGATCACATTTGAAATCTGTCAAATTTATGAAAGTAAATCGTAAAATTACCTTCTTTGATAATTACTACAATAAATATGTATGTAATCGTAATTGACAAAAGTTAAGCAATTGTGCAGCTCTAACTTCGAAGAAATAAATAATATTTTGTGCCCACCGTTACAAGGCTAAGTTGTTGAATTTTAATGAAGTGTCAAATGTGATCTATTAAATTGGCCCTACTATAAACATAATTATTAAAAGTGCAATGTTTGTAAGATTGTTAATTAAAAGAGATCATAGAGTCAACTTAACATAATTATTTATGCATTGATAACTACAAGGTTTGTAAGACATTAATCACTGTTACTTCTTAAAACTTTTAAACTTAAGACAAAGTTTTATAGACTGTTTAGTGTATTGAATTTATAATAGTTACATAGATCTAAAAGTCGAAAATAAAAAAATAATATAAACAAATTGTTTTATTTTTGGATCTCGAAATTTCATTTAAATCTATGGTAGCTAAGCTGTAAAACTTGAAATTAACGTATAGATTTGCTTTGAATGATTAATGTTAATTCATACCAATACTATTCATCCAAAGAACTTATTTCCACGGTGTTAAAATACCATAAATTTTAGTAGATAATCTATAGTTACATTAAATTTCAACACTGTAGAAAACCTTTACAATAGAATTACGTATAATTTTCTATTTCTCTTGCTGCTTACACTATGCTCGACGGCTTACACACAAATTATTAGTAACGTAAGGGACAACTAAACATCTTTTTTTAATGTAAGGGACATGCTATATTCTAAACCTATGTGAAGTTAGAAACTGACTAAACAATAATTAATTTTTATCAATTCTATTCGATTGTACTAGGTTTGTACCGGATTGTACCGCTTTTTAAATCGTTTGTACCTCAGAGGGATGAGAAATAGGGGGGTTCGAATATATGTATCGTTCGCAGCCAAGCTAAAAATACAACATTTTTGTTGATGCCACCTGGAAGCATATCGTTTGTACCGGATTGTACCGCTATTTAAATCGTTTGTACCTCAAAGGGGTGAGAAATAGGGGGGTTCGAATATATGTATCGTTCGCAGCCAAGTTAAAAATACAACATTTTTGTTGATGCCAACTGGAAGCATATCGTTCGTACCGGATTGCACCGCTATTTAAATCGTTTGTACCTCAAAGGGGTGAGAAATAGGGAGTTTCGAATATACATATCGTTAGCAGCCAACCAAAAAATGCAACATTTTTGTTGATGCCAACTGGAAGCATATCGTTTGTACCGGATTGTACCTCCTTTAAAATCGTTTGTACCTCAAAAGGGTAAGAAATATAGGGGTGCGAATTTATGTATCGTTCACAGCCAACCTAAACATACAACATTTTTGTTGATGCCCACTGGAAGCATATCTTTTGTAAAGGATTATATGATTATTAGAACTAATATATATATATATATATATATATATATATATATATATATATATATATATATATATATATAAACAAGTTTATGACTATATGTACGTAATTTTTTTTCTCTACAAACCAAATTCTCAACGGTACAAATGGGTACAAACGATGAGAAGCCAAGAACTTAGCGTAAAATTCAATTTACGCGTGTGTAATGATGATACAAACTAACTTCTCCACGATACAAACGGGTACAAACGACGAGACAGCGAGAACTTATCGTAAAGTTCAATTAGCATGTGTATAATGATGATACAAGCTAACTTCTCCACGGTACAAACGGGTACAAACGACGAGAAGGCGAGAACTTATCGTAAAGTTCAAGTAGCATGTGTATAATGATGATACAAGCTAAATTCTCCACGGTACAAACGGGTACAAACGACGAGAAGGCGAGAACTTATAGTGAAGTTCAATTAGCATATGTATAATGATGATACAAACTAAATTCTCCACGGTACAAACGGGTACAAACGATGAGAAGGTGAGAACTTATTGTAAAATTCAATTTACGCGTGTGTAATGGTGATACAAACTAAATTCTCCACGGTACAAACGGGTACAAACGACGAGAAGGCGAGAACTTATCGTAAAGTTCAATTAGCATGTGTATAATGATGATACAAGCTAAATTCTCCACGGTACAAACGGGTACAAACGACGATAAGGCGAGAACTTATCGTAAAGTTCAATTAGCATGTGTATAATGATGATACAAGCTAACTTCTCCACGGTACAAACGGGTACAAACAACGAGAAGGCGAGAACTTATCGTAAAGTTCAATTAGCATGTGTATAATGATTATGCAAACTAAATTCTCCACGGTACAAACGGGTACAAACGACGAGAAGGCGAGAACTTATCGTAAAGTTCCGTATCCGTTGTGTACCCGTTTGTACCGTGGAGAAGTTAGCTTGTATCATCATTATACACATGCTAATTGAACTTTACGATAAGTTCTCGCCTTCTCGTCGTTTGTACCCGTTTGTACCGTGGAGAATTTAGCTTGTATCATCATTATACACATGCTAATTGAACTTTACGATAAGTTCTTGCCTTCTCGTCGTTTGTACCCGTTTGTACCGTGGAGAAGTTAGCTTGTATCATCATTATACACATGCTAATTGAACTTTACGATAAGTTCTCGCTGTCTCGTCGTTTGTACCCGTTTGTACCGTGGAGAAGTTAGTTTGTATCATCATTACACACGCGTAAATTGAATTTTACGATAAGTTCTCGGCTTCTCATCGTTTGTACCCATTTGTACCGCTGAGAATTTGGTTTGTAGAGAAAAAAAATTACGTACATATAGTCATAAACTTGTTTATATATATATATATATATATATATATATATATATATATTAGTTCTAATAATCATATAATCCTTTACAAAAGATATGCTTCCAGTGGGAATCAACAAAAATGTTGTATTTTTAGGTTGGCTGTGAACGATACATAAATTCGCACCCCTATATTTCTTACCCTTTTGAGGTACAAACGATTTTAAAGGAGGTACAATCCGGTACAAACGATATGCTTCCAGTTGGCATCAACAAAAATATTGCATTTTTTGGTTGGCTGCTAACGATATGTATATTCGAAACCCCCTATTTCTCACCCCTTTGAGGTACAAACGATTTAAATAGCGGTACAATCCGGTACAAACGTAGTACAATCGAATAGAATTGATAAAAATCAATTATTGTTTAGTCAGTTTCTAACTTCACATAGGTATATTCTAAACTACTGGGAATTTCTAAATTTTTCGTTTATAGCATGAAAGAAGAGGAAATTCTAAGAAACTTTGCTCTAGACGCAATTAAAATTGGAGCAGACAGTAAAAAGTTATAGACAAATTTAAAAAAATAAAATCGTTTTTTGGCTCTCCTGAAAAACCGTGGTTTGTCCCTTACATTAATTGATACTTCTGGTATCGATATGTTTATCCATTTTAGACCTGGCTTTGATTTCTCATAGATTATATACGGCACGATTGTGACAATGACGTATATGGTGACAGATATTTTATAGTAGCTGTCACATTTTGCTTACATTGGCTTTACCATATAATACTTTTGCCATGCCCATAAACAAAAATACAAAGAATATTTTAAAACATATATTAAAACTGAAGATATTGGAGGCTTGTGTTATGGATACCAGATAGTTGATACACTACACATATATAACTTAAATACATACATATTATAAATATAAACACCCATGACTGGAGTACAAACATTCGTGCTCATCACACAAATGAATGCCCCCAGCGGGACTAGAACCTGCGACCGTTGACACAGTAAGTAGGGTCACTACAAATGAACTACTACAATACGTAGATCAAGTGCGTACAACAATAACAATTACCTAATAGGTTAATAATAATAATAATAATAATTTTATTGGAATAATTTTACAAAATTATATAATATATACAAAATAAATAACAAGGACCAGTACAATTTGGAACCTACCTGAACTAGGTTAACAACCTGTGTTTCAGGTTATGGTTTTACCATGCATTTCTTACAAGGCTAGAGCAGAGTACATTTTGAAAATTATATATAGCGTATACGATGAATAATATGACAAGTGTTAAAACTTATATAACTAGCTAGACTTACATCTACGTATATGTATACAAATTTATAATTAGGGTTATTTTATTATTTCTAGCAAATTTTCTGTGTCTGTGTAGTTCAACTTTTGAAGAAATTCCGATATTATTATTTTACATTTTTTATTATTTATGCTATATAAATCCAGAACTCTATTAAGTTTGTTGTACAAAAAAGTTCCTAAAAATAATATTTATATAAACCTATTAGCAAAGCTATGTTTGGTTCGTGGCTTAGTACAGACCAAATCTTTTCTTCTCTTGTCTGAAGGAAGTGGGTAAAAAGGTAATTCAGTATGCTGTTTTAATGTAACGTGCAGTATAAATAATTGTCGGACCGTTAGTACCTTGCATTCCAAGTAAAGCATGTTTGTGGGAAAGGAATAAGGGCGATAGGTGGCTACTTTTAGGATTGCTCTTTGAGCATGTTCAAGTGGAAGTAAAATGGTTTTCGCAGCACCACCCCAGGCAGTTATGCAATAGGTAAGGATGGATTCACACAAGGTTTGATAAACTTGTTTGATTAATTTATAGTCCGCGATATTACGTAAGAATTTAAAAATATATATTAATTTACGGACTCTATTGCATAATAATTCAATATGATGTCGAAAATTTAGATTTGAGTCGAGGGTAATACCTAGATATTTAATATATTATATTATATATTGTTATAATAATATAGGAAAATATATTTGTTGCATCAGACATGATGATATTATGTTATTATAATTAAAATCTTTTATCGAAGTAATATTCTAAGAATCGATTTTAATCACTATATCGATACTAGCGACTCGCCCTTCTTCGCTCGGGTTCGTCCCTAGCTTGCTTCCCCATACAAACTTTCATCCACATTTTCACCCCCCCAAGGGATGATTTCCGGGATCATCATCATCATTCATCTTAATCGCTTCAGTAGTTTCGGAGCCTATTCTAAAAAATAATTAAAAAGTACGTGTATGAATGTGTACACGCGCAAGAAGTAAAACTTGTGTAGGTTATCGGTACTCTTTATGAAATTCAATTTATGCTTTAAATAATTAGGATAGGTGAGATACTAAAAATAACGCACATTAGGCATATTACAATCATATATTTATAGAATATCATTTAAGGAAAGAATATAATATTATATATCATTTGTCGTACGTACATGTACTCTTTGTAATATTAGTTAAGATTTTAATTAATTTTCTTATTGTACTAACGAATACATGTTTATGTTTTTTTTTGTGCATAGATTATATAGTCCTAGCATATTTTAAAAAAATACGTAGAATGTCAAAAATTATGCTCATATCATCGTTAAAGATGAAGCGAAGACACTAAATTTGCATTAATTAATTATAATTACAGTAGAAACTCTAATCGAAAATCCGGATAATCGAATGTATGAAGAAAAGCAGTTTTTTTCCTGAAACAATTGCTAACTAACTAAAACTACTTTATATCCCAGAAAAATGTACGGTTCCCGTGGGATAGATTGTTTTTGTTTGTTTAGAGGTGAACCCGAGCGAAGCTAGGATGAGCCGCTATTGCTTTAGTGCTTGCATAAATTCGACTTGTAGGTATATAATCGGTCGCGGTTGGTAGTCCGGATAATCACGAATCCGTATAACTGAGGGCCGGATAATCGAGTTTCTACTGTATTAGTTTCTTAGACATTTTAAATAAAAAAAAACTATCTTCTCGACTACAACCTAGTCTCCCGTGATCATGATTGCTGTAAAGCATTCGAAACGTCGGTAACCAATTTTCTAAGATCCTGCGCAATTTTCTTAATTTTTTTAATGTAAGAACCTTCTCCTGACAATAAAAACACAACAAAAAAAAATGTGAAATCGGTCCAGCCGTTCACGCGTGATGGCGTGACCAAGGGAAATAGGGATTCATCTATACTAATATTATAAAGCTGAAGAGTTTGTTTGTTTGGTTGAACGCGCTAATCTCAGGAACTACTAATCCGATTTGAAAAATTCTTTTTGCATTAGATAGCCCGTTAACTGAGGAAGGCTATAGGCTATATATCATTCCGGAAAAATGTACGGTTCCCGTGCGATAGATTTGTTTTTGTCTAGGGACGAACCCGAAGCGAAGCGAGGATGAGTCGCTAGTTTTTATATATATATATATATAGATATATGCGAGTTCCAGCAAACTATAAGTATTACAGGGTGGGCTGTTAATTGTGCCTTTCAGTGTATTTAATCATCTTAGTATTTTCTTTGGATCTGGCACAAATTTCTGAAAATTTGGGACGAAATTAAATGAGTGGAAGCACATGCATTCATTGGATTCAAGGATTGCATACATCGTCAACGCCCTTCGAGTCGTCCCAGTTTTAAAAATAAACTTTTAATAATATATCATTCGTGAATGCTCTACTTTAGATTTGAACTAGCTTTTGGCGATGGTTTTGCTTGCGAAATGTTGTAATAAAACCCTAATCTATACAGATAAATAAATTTGAAGTGTCTGTATGTAATGTCAAAATAACAGCTTTATACTAAATGCATATGGAATTATATACGGTTTTTATAAGAAAAACACAATTTTTGAAATTTTTGTCTGTCTGTCTGTTCCGGCTAATCTCCGAAACGTCTGGGCCGATTTTAACGGTACTTTCACTGGCAGATAGCTGATATTATAAGGAGGAACTTAAGCTACTTTTATTTTAAAAAAATAATTAGGGTTTCGCTCAAAAAAATTAAAACGTACCTAGGTATGCATCCGAGCGAGGCGAGGGTAAGTCGCTAGTTTTCAATACTAATTATGTTCGAATTCCAACCAAGGTTCTAACATTAGTTCTAGTAATAGGATCAAATGTAAGGTCAAACTTATTGATCAAGTTATTTTTTAGGTATATATATATATATATATATATATATATATATATATATATATATGTATAAGGTTTTAGGTATAAAAAAAAGTTTAAATTCAATATTATTTAAAAAAAAACTCCAGGATATTTGAGTTTGTTAGTTGAGGTATATCGTAAATACGTAAAAATTGAGTACCTCCCCATTTTAAAACTGGAAAACGCAACGCGTAATAAAGAAAGATATCTATATATCCATCTCTGTCTTTCATAAGAAAAAATATAAACTTATTATTTAATCGCACTTCCCGTCCGCGAACTCGGTTAAATAACTGCATATAAATACGGTAAGTAGGACAAATAAATATATCAGTAAAATTAATTGTGACGTACCTACGTCCTTTCAGAATTAGGCGAGGTCGAAAGTGAGTTGATTGTTTTATATATATATAAATAAAGATTTTGAGTTCATTCGTCTTAATTAACTGACATGACATCAAAAAGGATGTACTTAGTCTATTAAGTTGTATTTTTTTTTAATGTATTCTAAATGAAAACCCCCGTTTATTTTATTTTTTTAAGTTTTTATTGATGACTGACTCAGCCTCGCTTCGCTAGGGTTTGTCCTTAAGTTGCTTCCCAAAACAAAATTAATTAATTAATTTGGTTTTAATTTTTTCTCGTGGGACCCTATGTTTTTTTTCTAAAATAAAAGTAGCCTAAGTTACTCCCTATTACGTCAGCTATCTGCCAGTGAAAGTCCTGTCAAAATCGGTCCAGCCATTTCAGAGATTAGCCGGAACAAACAGACAGACAGACAGACAAAAATTGTAAAATTGTTGTTTCGGTATATGTACCGTGTATACATCCATATGCATTTAGTAGAAAGCGGTTATTTTAAATATTACAAACAGACATTCCAATTTTATTTATCTGTATAGAAAATATGTATTATAACTTCAAAACTTTAAATCGCTTTTTTTTTCATAATCTATTCATTAGGACATTCCCTACTTTCTGCCTGTACCCTTCATATGTGAATAGATGTCCATTGCATTTTCCCAATTTAAAAAAAAATACCTAATAGTAAAAAAAACAAAAAAAAATTGGCGAAGATCTCAACCAAAAACATGTCCAAATTAAGAATCGCTTCTTTAAAGTCGGTAAAAATAAGCCTAACAGAATACGTCTCATTTAAAGTCGGTTAAACACTGAATCGTCTCGAGACAAAAGAAAATGTATAACGACTAAAAAGGAATTGGGTTCATTGGTAATGCACTTTTTATTGTCTGCTTAAAAAGCCATTAAACGATTGTTTTTGTTTATTCAAAACGAAGGAATCGCTATAAATAAATACATATAAAGCGGTATTTACACGGGTCGATTTTCGCCGTGCGGCGAGTCGCTTCACAAATTGCCTCACCAAGCCGCATCGCTAGCCCATTTACACAGGTTACTAAAATCGCATGCGGCTCGATCATTTCCATCGAAAATGTTGAGCAGAATAGCCGTTTGTGCCGGAATTGAAATAATTAATTATTCAATTATTTAACAATTGCTTAAAGAACAAAGAGAGAAGAAAAAACAAAAGACTAGAAGAAAACGCGAAACACCTTCATGCGGCGGGCGATCGCCTGCAACTGATCGTTTACACGGTCGATTTTAGTCACCAGTCGCATGCGGCCGGTCGCCGCGCGGTCAAAGTCGGATGCTACCCAACTTTGGGGCTTGCGGCTTTAGTCACTTGCGACTTAGCCAAATTGCCATTTAGATGGTCGATTTACGCCGCGCGGCAAAAATCGTGCGGCTTTAGTCACCCGTGTAAACTCCTCATAAGTGTCTGTCTGTACGTTTAAAATGTCATCTATACATATAATAAAATTGTAACTGATCGCTGTCTGTACATGGAAGATATATGAGAAAAAATATTAATGCAATAGAATCCAAATAATTATTTTCAGAGTTTTTGTCTGTTTGTCTGTGCGTTTGTGCGCGCTAATTTCAGAGACGGCTTAACCGATTTGGATGCGGTTTTCACTAATGTATTGTGGTAAGCTTCACTTAACATTTAGTATTTGTTTTACTTCAAATGGTTCATAAATAAAAAATTATTTCAATTTAAATAATCACCTAGGGACGAACCCAAGCGAAGCGAGGGTGAGTCGCTAGTATTTAATTTAATATGAATGTTTATTTGTCTTTAATTTTAATCTTATAAAATTGTTACCTTATATTAGCCTGTATGAGTATTTGCACATTATCTGAGCTCTTTACGTTTTCATCTAGATTATTGATTACCCCCAATAATAGTTTTCTCAAATATCTTCCATGTACAGACAGCGATCGGTTACAATTTTATTATATGTATAGATATATTCTGTTGTTTCACGAAAACAGGATTTCCTACACGATCCCTTTATACAAGTCATTTCGACACTAACATCGGAATGCTTACTTCATTCAACCTTTGGCAAAAGCATAGGGAAGTTTAGGAGATAAAGTATTTCTGGTTTCATATAAACGAAAAACAGATGGTTATGAGACGCAAATGTTTTATCCGACTTTGGATAGAAGGTGATGTGATTGACCTTTATTTATTTATGGAAAAAACTAGCAATGTCGCCTTGCTTCTCTTCCTTTACTACTTCGCGCATTATACATGGGAGTTACGACGAAGGAAAACATCGTGAGGAAACCTGCATGTCTGAGAAAACCTAGCAAGTTCTCGAAAGACATGTAAAGTCCACCAACCCGCACTTGGCCAGCGTGGTGGACTATGGCCTGATCCCCCTCGTATTAAAATGGCTAATAATCTAATTCTAATAAAAAATGGCTGAATATATCTCTCAGTACTTTAGCCCATATACTGATAATATGTAAAAAAAAATGATACCGATGATCTGACCTGATGAAGCCGATGTGGAAATGGATAGTGAGAGGACTTTGTTTTATAATATGTAGTGATTACTTTTTTTTAAGCCCGCAGCTTCGCTTCATGGTAATCAGGAGATAACGGTAGTCTATATCCATCCCGCAAGATGCAATCTACGTACTTCATCGATCATAAAACTGTCACCGATTGTATTTAGGTAATTGTTCTAGTTGAAACAAATATACAACAATGTAAATTGAACCTTAAATGCAATGCTCAAAGTTGTTTTCACAAAAAATATTAAATGCGCTTTCAAATGTTCAAATGAGCGCTCATTCGGTGAGGACATTTTTTGTCGATGATTGTGCGTCTAGTACTTTTTTGATCGATGATATACTTGCAAAATTTCATCGAAATCTGTTTAGTTTAAACGCGACTAGGTGATGGACAGTTTCTTAACGTTTATAATATAACTAGCGGCCCACCCTCGCTTCGCTCGGGCTCGCCCCTAGATAATTCTTTAAATTGACATAACTTTTTTATTTACGAACCGATTGAAATAAAACAAATATTAAATGTTAAGTGAAGCTTACCACAATACATTAGTGAAAACCGCACCCAAATCGGTTAAGCCATTTTTAAGATTAGTTCGCACAAACGCGTAGACGTTTGTCTACGTGACAAACAGATAAAAAAACTAAAAATCATTGTTCTGGGTTCTATTGCGTTAATAAAGATGCCCAATAATATTTTCTCAAATATCTTCCATGTACCTACAGACAGCGATCAGTTTTATTATATGTATAGATGTATAGATATAATGATTATATCATATTGTGCTAAATACTAATTATATAGCCTATTCACGTGTAGGCGTAAGTTCAAAGATCTGACTTGAAGGCGTGTAAAGGACGAAATTTGAGTCATTAAATCGCTACCGTGAAGCGTAATCTGCATTTATTGGATCTACTTGAGTAATTTTAACCAATTGCTGAAGAAAAAAGTAACGTTATACTAAAGAATGTATGTTTGTACGTGGATGCTTTTAGTGCAGCCTACAGCCTGAAGTGTTTGATGGGTTTTGAGTTATTTTGAACTAGCGACTCACCCTTGCTTCGCTCAGGTTCGTCCCTAGGTACATTTTATTTTTTTTGAGCGGAACCCTAATTCTTTTACTGAAATAGAAGTAGCCTAAGTCACTCCTTATAACATCAACTATCTGCCAGTGAAAGTCCCGTCAAAATCGGCCCAGCCGTTTCGGAGATTGAACGGAACAAACAGACAGACAACATTTTAAACATTGTTTTCCTTACAAATCTATACTAATATTATAAAGCTGAAGAGTTTGTTTGTTTGTTTGTTTGTATGTTTGGTTAAACGCGCTAATCTCAGGAACTACTAATCCGATTTGAAAAATTCTTTTTACATTAGATAGCCCGTTAACCAAGGAAGGCTATAGGCTATATATCATCATCCCGGAAAAATGTACGGTTCCCGTGGGATAGATTTGTTTTTGTCTAGGGACGAAACCGAAGCGAAGCGAGGGTGAGTCGCTAGTATCGTATATAATTCCATATGCATTTAGTATAAAGCTGTTATTTTGACATTACAAACAGACACTTCAATTATACATATTTATCTGTATAGACTTTATAGATGACATGAATTAAGGCCCACAATTAGGTAATAGGTGTATAATATGTGTTGTGATTTTTTTGTGATTTTGCTTGCATTGCATATTGACAAAAGGGTTCTGCTGATGGCATAACAATAGTCTTAGTTTTCTAACGGCTAGAGGTTTAGACGAAACTGAGCAACAAACATTCAAACATTTCAACAAAATTTCGTATTTATCTATTCTAATGTTATGAAGAGGAAAAAAAATGATTTTTTGTTTGTTAGTTTGTATCGAATAGGCTCCGAAACTACTGAAACGACTTAGATGAAATTTGATAAGAAGATAGTTTGAGACCCTGAGAAGGACATAGGATAGTTTTTACCCCGGAAATCATCCGTTAAGGGGGTGAAAATGTGGGTGGAAGTTTGTATGGGGAAGCAACCTAGGGACGAACCCGAACGAAGCGAGGGTGAATCTCTAGTAATATATAATATAAATAACAGGAGTACGCAGTTGTAGCCCAGTGGTAACGCGTACGCTCGGAAAACCAAGTGAAACAGGTTCAAATCCCGGGTCTTGCACCTCTGGTATTTTCATGTGCTAATCATTTCCAACACGATTACCACTTATGTTACGGTAAAGGAAAACATGAGGAAACCTGCATGTCTGACAGAACCTAGGAAGTTTTCGAGTAAATTTCGCCACGCACTTGGCCAACGTGGTGGACTATTGGACTATGGACTGATTCACATTAAGCCCCCCCCCCCCCCGCTCCTATCCCCTTCCCCGCAGAGGGACGTTAAAAGAAGGCATTAACATTAATTATTCAATTTGACATCAATTTTGTTAGTATCTTTGAGGTTATTCCACATTAGCGCTGACAGATCATATAAAGGAAATTCAAGCATTAAAAACAAACGATTCACATGACTCGAGAGTTGAATGACCGTATTACAATAACTTAATGTCGTAATCAAAATTCAAAGTAAAGACGTCTAACGATATATATAGTAAAAAATATTGGACTAAATACTGCTCACGGTTATGTCTGTATGGTTTTTTGAAGTAAAACTTCGTTACGCACGCTTGACTTGGACGGTAAGCTGGTGTATGCGTTACGAAAACATGTACGTACATTTGTTGCCATGGTAACCGTTGTTGTTGTCCGACAAATGATATATAATATTATATTCTTTCCTCAAATGATATTCTATAAATATATGATTGTAACATGCCTAATATGCGTTATTTTTAGTATCTCACCTATCCTAATTATTTAAAACATAAATTGAATTTCTGAACTGTTTGGTTGCATGTCTATCACTACATAGTATAAAACAAAGTCGCTTCCCGCTGTCCTTCTGTCCCTATATATGCTTAGATCTTTAAAACTATGCAACGGATTTTGATGCGGTTTTTTTAATAGATAGAGTGATTCAAGAGGAAGGTTTATATGTATAATACATGCGTAATATAGTAGAGAAACACTGATAATTTTAGAGATTTCTAATGTGATGTCGTAAATAAACACATTTTTTGCGCTTACATTGCAAACGCTGGCTGAACCCTACGAGATAGATCAAAATAATGTACTACAGTATTGTACACCTTAAAAAGGTCTACAAAAAATCCGCGATGGCATATGTCTATCTCTTAAGGATAATATACAGGATAATATACTATATCCAACCTAGGGACGAACCCGAGCGAAGCGAGGGTGAGTCGCTAGTATATAGATATTAATATTTTCATTGATGTATCTATAAAGCGAGTGAAGCAGGAGATAAAAGTATATTTCGGCTATTAACAGACTAAATAATAATATACAGAGTCTTATAGAACTAAACGTGAAGACATTGTTTGGCTTCACGTTTAGTTTTAGTAATGTTATTAAAAACTAGCAACTCACCCTCACTTCGCTTCGGGTTCGTCTCTAGACAAAAACAAATCTATCCCACGGGAACCGTACATTTTTCGGGATGATATATAGCCTATAGCCTTCCTCAGTTAACGGGCTATCTAATGCAGAAAGAATTTTTCAAATTGAATTAGTAGTTCCTGAGATTAGCGCATTTAACCAAACAAACAAACTCTTCAGCTTTATAATATTAAGTATAGATACTACTCATCTACCATATATTTACATTTGAAACGTAAAACAAATATTTACTCTCAGAGGGAAGCGTACTCACGACCTCCAAACTCAAAAGGTTACGCGTCTAAAGAGCTTTAAATCTTAATGTAAAAACAGTAAAACATATAATTACTTTTCACCTGACGTACTTGTAATCTATACATATAATAAAACTGTAGAGGTCGAATGTCTGTACATAGAAAAAAATGCTAAAAAGCGAGTCAGGGGGATGTAAGAAGAGAAATAGAACAAATCCAGATTTGTTTTTAATTTTTAGTTTCTCTGTCTATTTGTACGGGCTAATCTCCGAAACGGTTGGACTGATTTAAATGAAATTTTGCATGGTGGTACCTTATATCCCCGGTCAATATTTTAGGTACTTTTCATCCCAGAAAATTAAAGAGTTCCCGTGGGATAGTTAAAAAACTATAGTAACTTATACAGCTTAGTACACAAAAACTACTAATTGGATTTTAATGAAACTTTACAATAATATAGTTCCATACATCAGAATAACAAATAGGCTACTTTTTATCCCGGAAAAATATACAGTTCACGTGGGATAATTTTTTTTTTGTTTGTCTAGAGGCGAACCCGAGCGAAACGAGGGTGAGCCGCTAGTCTAATATTATAAATGTGAAAGTTTAGATGTATGGATGTTTATTACTCAATCACGCCAGAACGTCTGAACGGATCTGGATGAAATTTTACACAGAGATAGACCATTGTCTGGAATAGCACATAGGTTACTTTTAATCCCGGAGAAATGTATGATTCCCGTGGGATAATTTGTTTTTGTTTTTCACTAGGGACGAACCCAAGCGAAGCGAGGGTGAGTGGTTGGATTTTGATATAATTAGTTTGCGTCTATTAATAAATAGAATGACATCTAAAAAGAATGTTATATAATAATATAATGTATGTATGTTTTTGTGTGTGGTATTTTATGCGATATCTCAAGAATAATGTGGTTTCATTTATACTTTTTATCTAAAAGTTTTCACTCCACCATTTTATAGTATAAAATAGACTTGAAAATATTCTTCATAAGCATTTACCCTGACTAAAATAGAGCTCTAGTTTTTAAAAATATCCATACTAATATTATAAATCCAAAAGTAACTGTCTGTTTGTCTCTTCACGCTTAATCCGCTGAACCGATTTAGATGAAATTTGGTAAGAAGATAGTTTGAGACTCTGGGAAGGACATAGAATAGTTTATATCCCGCAAATCATCAATTAAGGGGGTGAAAATCTATGTAAGACTATCTAGCCCATACTAACAGTTAAAATACCTAGGAACGAACTCAAGCTAGGGTGAATCGCTAGTCTTAGACACACATATAGTATTGACAACGTTTTAAACAAGCAAAGCCAGGGCAAAAGACTATATAATAAAAAACACCAGAGTACGTATGTGCGTTGTACACCACCTTACATTATATTTAGATGTCTACAACGGTTGTTGAACCCGTCCGTCCGGCCGTTCACAAGGACGTTCTAAAACTGCATTTTTACTCTTTTTCATCTCAGTTTTGTGAACTTGAACTATTAATATTACGTTTATGTGCCAAATACCCTATTTACTGAGAATTGCTATAGCGAAAAACAAACTTTGGTACACAAATGGAGGATTTAAACCCGTTTTGGTACTTTTTATTGTCATATTGCGAATCTATTCCATGATTACCGCTTGTCTTACGGTGAAGAAGAACATCCTGCATGTCTGAGAGAACCTAGCAAGTTATCTATGACTAGCGACTCACCCTCGCTTCGCTTCGGGTTCGTCTCTAGACAAAAACTACTCTATCCCACGGAAAGCGTACATTTTCCGGGATGATATACAGTGAGGTGCAAAACTGAGTCAGTTCCTTACATTTTCGTAAAAAGTAATGTTATAAATACAGAATCAACTTTTGAATAATAAAAAAATTATGTCATTAAAAACTACATTCATTTATTACTTTAATTAAGAAAGTCTTGTGAGCTTAAACATACTTTTGGTTTTCAATTACTGCAAATACAATTGGTTCACTTTTGCACCAAGTACAAAAAATACTGATTTCAGAATTTTAATATTTGGTCCAAAGACCTTTTGCTTTTTTAACAGCATACAACCTGTTTTCCACACTTTTAACAAGTTTTTCACAGTAGTTAGGTGGAATTTGGTACCACTGTTCTTGTACACGTTCCCATAGAATGTTTAAGTTCGATGGTGGTGCTTTATATTGATTTAAAAGCATGCTTTTCAAGTATGCCCATAAATTTTCTATCGGATTGATATCCGGACTCTGAGATGGCCAGGGCAGGACGTGAAACTCTTGCTTATTCAGCCAATTTTTTACGATTTTCGACGTGTGCTTCGGGTCATTATCATGCTGGAATATTACTTCATTTACAGGGTACGGCATATTTTCAACAGCTTTCAACAAATGTGTCTTAAGAATGTTAAGGTACATTTTAGCATCCATATTTCCTTCAATTTTGCAAATTGGTCCAACACCATAAGCTGTCAGACAACCCCAAAGTTTAATATTGCCACCACCATGTTTCACTGTTTGTATAAAATCTTTAGTTTGTAGTGATTCACCTTCTTTCTTCCAAAGCCATTTTCGACCGTCTGTGCTGTATCTATTAATTTTTGTCTCATCTGACCAAATAACCCTCATCCAATCATCTTCAGTCCAGTTAATATATTGTTTTGCAAAATTTACTCTATCTTTAATATTTTTTTTAGTAAGAAGAGGTTTTTTTTTCTTCTCAACAGCTCGCATATCTGCTTTGTGTAACGCCCGACGAACAGTCCACTTACTCACTGACGTGCCAGTGTCTTGCCTTAAAATTACCGCCGCTTCAGAAGCTGAAGACGCCTCACTAGATCTTAAATAGTGAATAACTTTTCTTACGTCTCTATCAGAAAATTTTTTAGGGCGACCACCAACATTAATTGATACGGGAAATTTACATTTGGTTCTAATTCTTTGTATTGTTGATTGACTCACGTTTAACTCTCGAGCAATATATCTCGTCGATTTCCCATTTTTAAGTAACTCTTGAACAGATTTTATAATATTCTTTGCAATCGGTTTCATGATTGTATCGAAAAGAAATATATCAAGTAAATTCGTTCACTGTGCTGGATCGAATGATACTAAGTAATAAACGAAGCGAAGTTGTTTTTCTACACTATTCTCGACAAGTTTGAACACGTTTATACTCGAGCGCAAAGAAGTTTTTAAATACGGTGCAAAAGTGAGTCAATCAAAATTGATTATCTCAATATTTTAAAGTAGGTATAAATACTAGACAATAATTATACGCGTTAAATACTGAGTGAGGTATAGTTTTAAATAATAACATATATCATTTAAAAAGCTTTTAAAAAAATGATTATATTTAATACAATATAGAATATCAGTATACTGACTCAGTTTTGCATCTCACTGTATAGCCTAAAGCCTTCCTTGATAAATGGACTATCTAACACAAAAAGAATTTTTCAATTTCAAACGGGCTATCTAATGCAAAAAGAATTTATCAAATCGGATTAGTAGTTCCTGAGATTAGCGCGTTCAACCAAACAAACAAACTCTTCAGCTTTATAATATTAAGTATAGATATGTCGCCACCAAATCGTATTTTGTTAGCTGATATGTATTGCTGATTGCATCGTAAAATGATGTTTCTTTATATGACGAAACGTTTGTAGTGTTGTAGTAGTAATTGTAGTGTAGTACTTGCTGTGCCAGCGGTCGCGGGTTCGAGTCCCGCTGAAGGCATTCATTTGTGTGATGAGCACGAATGTTTGTACTCCAGTCATGGGTGTTTATATTTATAATATGTATGTATTTAAAGTCATATATGTGTAGTGTATCAACTATCTGATATCCATAACACGAGCCTCGTAGCTTACCATGGAACTGGATGGTGCTGTGTGGTAATGTCCCAACATACTTGTTTAATATTTATTTATATGTTTGTAATTTTGATTTATTTCGTGTACGCGAAGGTTCCTGGCCAAAAACATATGTATGTATGTCCTCTATGCATTCATAAACCATAAATCCCTAGGACCCGATTGAAGCTAGGGTAAGCCACTGGTTTTGTATAAAACGTTATTATAATCTAAGCACTGTAAAATTTAACATTTATCGCGAATACTTGCCGTGGGTTTACTCAAAACGGGCACTGACCTTGATATAATGCCGTTACTTGAAAAGCGTACGTTTTACTTTAATCTTTGAATCTTTTACTCGAAAACAAGTTTGAGTTAATAAGCCTTGATTAAAAAAAAATGTTATTGTGGAGTACATATATACATATAATTAAATAGTTCAAGTCATTGAGTATGTTTGTTCAATTTTTAATATGAAAACAATTTCTTGCCCGTGACTGCTATAGTAAACACTAGCGACTCACCCTCGCTTCGCTCGCGTTCGTCCCTAGGTACGTTTTTACGGTTAGCTATGTTTGTACATAAATAGTAGCTTGCTACTCCTAAGGTATTCATTGAAATTATATAGCGATTTACCCTCGCTTTGCTCGGGTGCGTACGCCGTACGCGGATTTTGTTCACATTTTTATGGGTTTTAATTTTTTTTCGCGGAACCCTGATTCTTTTTCTAAAATAAAAGTAGCCTAAGTTACTCCTTATAACATCAGCTATCTGCCAGTGAAAGTCCCGTCAAAATCGGTCCAGCCGTTTCGGAGATTAGCCGGAATAAACAGACAGACAGACAGACAAAAATTGTAAAAAATGTTGTTTCGGTACATGTACCGTGTATACATCCATATGCATTTAGTAAAAAGCGGTTATTTTAACATTACAAACAGACACTCCAATTTTATTTATCTGTATAGATATAGATGATGGGGATAATAGGCACCTTATGTCTGTCCTCAGGATGCAATCTATGTCTTTGTCTTAATGGGGACATCATTTTTTCATTCATTAATGACCTCAAAAGGGGTTAGAAAAATCTCATTAAATCTCGTTTAAACTGAGGGGGCGCAATTAAAAATCTCACGTGAACTTTAAAAAAAATAATATATTTTACACAGGTAATTAAAAAAAAAATCTTCCGTTTTCTTTATACGTGTCCCATTTTGCCCGCTGATAAAAATTTCGAGTTGTATTTTTTTACAACGGTAACGTAAATCTCACGTGTGAGGGGAAGAGGAGGTCCCACCAAATATCACTAAATCTCACCAAGGGAGAGGTATGGGTCCAAATTATAAAAAAACACAGCTCATGTAATTATCCCCTATTATTATTGGATTGGATTCCATCGAAATCTGTTTAGCAGTTTAAGTTTCGTAATGTAACAGACCTACTTACAGTTGTTTTCAAATATAGCAGTAGTAAGTCTTGCCATAAATTATGTCACCATGTGTTTTTTGTTTATGTCATTTTAAATTAATTTTCATAATACTTTTTTTTAATAAATAGGTTTTACTTATATCTCATAGGATAGAATAGAAGATTTTAAAATTGTTGTATCTTTTTTTAATATATATAAAAATAAAATGATCTCCTATCACATATTACTTTTTTTATGAAACTATTTTTATTTTATCTATACAGATAAATAAAATTGAAGTGTCTGTGTGTAATGTCAAAATAACAGCTTTTTATTAAATGCATATGGAATTATATATTATGGTACTTACAAGAAAAACACAATTTTTAGAAATTTTAATCTATCTGTCTGCGTGTTTGTTCCGGCTAATCTCTGAAACTGCTGGACTGATTTTGAAGGGAATTTCACTGGTAGATGATGTTATAATGAGTAACTTAAGTTACTTTTATTTTAGAAAAAGAATTTAGGATTCCCAAAATAATTAAAACATACCTAGGATGATGAACAGAACTTTAACAGATCATATTAAAATATATTTTACCATTATATTTGTGGGTCTCTTACCCATGTACAGTTTAATATTGTAGATATGAGAAATAAAAAATTTCAATTACATTTTAAAAGTATGAGAAATGGAAAATTTTCTTTTTAGAATTAGTTTTAATCATAGTTAATTTTTGGTTATGGTCTAATATCCCATAGAAAACTAAGATGAAATAGCCATAGGGAGGGTAGCATGGTTTAGGCTGACAATAAATTTTGTATTTCTATGCAAAAAAATACATCAAACTAGCTCCATTGCTGTTGTGACGGAAGAGTGAACTAATAATACACCTTTTTTGCATTTATAATACTAATAATTAAGGCCAATAAAGATTATTTCAACTATTCAACAGATAAGATAATTGAAAGGTTAAATTAGATGTTAAAATTTTCCTTTTAAAACCTTTTTAAAGAGCTATTTGCTGTAGTTACAATGAAAAAATGTAGTTGTATTGAAAAAAAAACAGATAAAATAGAAGTTTTTTAATACTTAATTAGTTAAGAAGGTTAAGTTTTAAAGGTTTTTTAAATGAGTTAATGCATGTAACATAGTTTTAGGCGGCCCTGCCAATGCCCTTCACATACATTTAACTTATTAAATTTCAACTTTATACTAAATTATTAATTTAATCTAACAAAGAGTTACATGTGATAAACTTTATTATTATTATCAAGATCCATCCATTTTAACAATGGATCTATAATTAAATATCTAATTTAGATGAGAAAAGAAAAAACACTACTCAACAATATAATTTAAATTTAAGATACAATTTGTGAATAACAAATAAATTATTATATAATATTATAGTTTATGTTAATATTTCAAAAATCATTTGAAATGTTGTTGAAATTATCAAAATAACATGTTTTTTGATAACCAGGTTAGGTCTAAGTACCTATTAGGTCTAAGTTTTTGTAATTCTAACCTATAAGGATATGAAACTATGTTAAATTAAGCCCGACTTCCTCAAGAATAAACGTAATTAAAGAATTTTTCATTATAACTTCACTTACGCTATTCACTCATTCGTGTTTTCCATAAATAGTACCAGCTAAACTAGATTCTGATAAGAAAAGATAACATGAAAAAATACTGTTTGCGATATAACCTCTAAGTGTAATAACCTTTGAAACTTAAAATTAAATGAATTATTTGTTTAAGACTGCCGTTTAATAATTTTACCGCTCTGCTGCCTTCGATTACAGAAAGCAAAGATGTAAAAACAGTTGCACTACACCACTCGTAACACTTAAAAAACGTACACTTTCATAAATACAATATATGTTTAATGTAGCACGATTATTATAGTTCTTTGGTCGCGTTATTTTAATTATTTCACAATAATTTTAAATATTTATATCACAAATACGACGATATTAAAGTAAATTCAATTTGTGACTGACTTCGCATTGTATGTGGACACGTCATTCTGACAAGGTAAATGAGACGGCGATATTGTTGGAGTGAGATAGCGATGTTCAGTACAAACAAAGCTGCAATCCATTAAAATAATAGTAGTATATATTATTAATTGTTTTTTTTTTTTCATACAATAAATAAAAATAAAAATCTACACCATATTGATTTTGTATAATACTTACCTATTATTACATAACATATTGTCATAAAAAAAATGAAACTGCATAGATAATGTAATTATAGATAATAACTAATCATATAAAATTATACGACTTAAAATTGATTTATAGACAATAATTCTGTTAGACCTATATTTATAATAAAATAATGTTACTGTAGACTCACAATCTTTGTTTTTGTACCATCGCCATCTATCATCGGGAGGATAAACTATAATAACATTTATACATTATTATCACTAGATGGCTTAATATATTACACCACAGATATAGATGTAAATCTATATCTGTGTATTACACCTTTGCCCATTGAAGAATACATTCTTCATGCCTTTATCACTACTTTTAATTAATGCCACCTAAACGATTCTTTTCATTGTTTTTAGTACTTTTATATAAATTTAAGAAGTTTTAATAATGTAATGTAAAATATGTAAAGTGTAATTCGTGACGGTTGATTTTGTCGACATTTTTATAATTCCTGTGAATTAATTTCTTTTGTGATAAAAGTAAAATTGCGGGTAAAATTTTCTTTTGTTTTTAGAAAAATAGTGGATTTAATAGATATTATGTTCGTTCGTCAACTTGTTCTAATCTTTTTAGTTTACATTTTACGCAATGGAGTTTTTTATTTTTGAAAATTAATATTTTTAGGGTAATTATGGTTTGATTCTCCATTCAGGATTGACTCCAGACGAAGCAACTCTTCAACGGTCAACAGTACAGACACGAATTTTTTTATAAATATTCAATTATTGACACTAAAACATCTTTTATTAGCTTCACTTATAGTTTTATTATGTAATCATTCATTTTTCAGCTATAAAAATATAGTATACTTCAAAAAAATATAGTACTTTATGAAAAAAAAAAAAACAAAAAATAGACAAAGATATATTTGTTCTTTTTTTTTTTATAAAAACAATTTTTTTTGCACTCTTTGCATTTCTTAACATTTTTTTTGTCTAAATAAAAGTGTCATAATATGCTTCATTACATTTAATTTTTAAATTAATGTAAATCAAAAGTTCCTTTTTTATTAATGACACTACTTCTGTTTCTTTCTTCTTTTTAAAATGAAGGATTTGTTTGTTAGATTTCGGTGTTGAAAATATAGTATTTTTGCGTACTATACATTTCTTCAACAGTATATAGTACGCAGACCCGAAATATAGTACTATATTTATAGTATACTATACTACTAATACTATAATTATAGTATGGTTGGCAACCCCAATTATATCGTACAAGTCGATTTCAACCATATTGGATAATTTTATAAAATTAAGATGGTCTGATGCTGGTCGCGGGAGCTGATAGTGGAACTCTTCAATGGCTTCGTTTTCACCCATAACATTCATTGCAGTTAGTCTTTTTCAACTAAAAATATTTTCCTTGAAAGTAAGTCCGTTGTCAAAGGCTAATATGTAAGTTTAATATTTAAATTAACATGGTTAAACTTTTCTGTTATCGCGTCGTTTGCGGTTGGAATTCGTTTTACGAAAACAAAATTATTCATATGTAGTAAGTATCCTTTAAATAAAGCATTATACAATATCTTTCAATAGTAAGTATTCCATCTTAAGAACAAAACAATTTTATTTGTATGAGAGTTATATGATACAAACAAACACACTGTCTGACTGATGATAAATAAACAATAAGGTACATCTAGTTTATTTTACCAAATTTAATATTTTGTAAACATTACCACTAGAAATTTGTTTTTTTTTTATTCCAGAGCAAACCGCAAAATTTAATTTAAGACTAACACTACCCGCGGCAAAGCTGCGTTCAAACTTCCAATCGCTACCAAAGTTCACAGCATCAAAAAAATTTCATCAAAATCGCTGCAGCCGTTTTGGAGTTCATATGGAATATAGGTACATTAAATACAATGTAATACAAATTATTTATTTCATCAATAGCATGAATATTGTCAGTGACGTAGCTAAGCGTGGGCGAAGTGGGTCCTCACCCACGGCCTCGCACTTAAAGGGACCTCGCAAAACAAGATGCTCCTAGGTTTTACCACAGATGACTAATTAATTTGATAACTTTTACGCTCAAAACAGAACGTCACTTTAAAAGCGTGTTTGATTGGGGTCTGCGAGGCCCCTCTTAAGCGCGACTGCGAGGCCATTGTTTTTTTAAATATTTTAGGACAATAACACAGCAACATCTAGTTCCATGGTAAGCTATAAGGCTCGTGTTATGGATACCAGATAGTTTATACACTACATATATATATATATATATATATATATATATATATATATATATATATATATATATAACTTTAAATACATACATAATATAAACATAAACACCCATGAGTGGAGTACAAACATTCGTGCTCATCACACAAATGAATGTCCCCAGCGAGACTTGAACCCGCGACCGCTGCATAGCAAGTAGAGTCACTACAGACTGAGCCAAACGAGAAAATTACGCCATGTAACTACCTTCAAAGACCGCGACCGTTATAGCCCAGTCGAATTAGGATTTGACATTGCAAAAATTTTTACTGACAATTTTCCTTCGGAATTCTTTGGATTTTGCTAGTGATCCAGCAGTCTAAATTTAGGTAGGGGGTACCAGACCCGTTGCGTCATCCGCCATCTTGAATTTAAGGGTCGATTTTTGTTTATTAAATAAATCGTTTATTTTCAATTTTACATGAAAAATAGTTATTACAAAAGTTGTTTGAAATTAAATTTCCTACAACTTTGGTTCTTATCGATTTTTCGTAGGATCGACATTCTTCGATTTATACCCGAAAAGAGGGAGTGAATTTTTGTTATTGGACAACTCGTTTATGTTCAATTTTACGCGAAAAATTGTAATAAATAAAATTGTTTAAAATCAAATTTCCTATAATTTTGGTCCTTATTAATTTTTTCGTAGGATCGATATTCTTCGATTTATACTGAGAAAAGGAGTCCATAAAATCTTATCATTGTATTATCACGTTTATTTAACGTTTAAACGAAGTTGTTTAAAATCGAATTTCCTACAATTTTTGTCTTATCATTTTTTTCGTTGGATTAGATTTCGGTTAGAAAAGTCAGTCCTACCCGCTAAAATCCAACTAAACCTACCCCATCTTAATGGGGCGTCGCAGGATCGCTTACACACTCAACCACGACGCCCCGACGGCAGGTCTGCCGAAGCAGACCACAACCATGGGATTGCTCCAACGGTCCACTCTGCTATCAGAGAAGTACTAGGAGCAACCCGCATGGCACACCGCCCACCGAGGTGGGCCACCTCCTAGTGTATTTCTTGACTTCGCGCCCAGCTGGATTGCCGGACGCTACACCACTAGCCCTAGACTAGCCCCCCCACTAGGACAAGGTGAACGCACATCGGGGGGGTCACTGTTCTAACCTAACCTAACCTAACCTAGAAAGAAAGAAAGGGTTCTTCCGAATAACCTTCAATCTACTTACCTCTTTAACTTTTTAAAAGTTTTTACCGATATGACAATCAAAACTGCTATTGACCAAAGCCTGCAGTCAAAACTTCTTTTAACCTCTTTAGTCAAAAATAGTTTTGACTGTAATATAAATACCGACTGGTCTATAAATGCAATTCTTCTCCACGGAATGATTCCTGTAAATATCCCTAAAACTATAAAAACATGTATGTTTGTTTGTCACATACCGGTATATATTTCTTATTGATGGCCGCAATGTCCACGGGATCGGGGCTTAAGCTCCTCATAGTGGGAAGAACTTCTTCTATCATTTTGACTTGTTGGCAAAAACCTGAAACAAAATTGCTATAATAAATAAACAATAAATATGTTGGGATATTAACACACAGCACCATCTAGTTCCATAGTAAGTTACGAGGCCTGTGTTATGGATATCAGATAGTTGATACACTAAACATATATATGAAATAAATGAATAATCCCATAAATGAATGTCCCCAGCGCGACTCAAACCTACGGTACATACACTCGTTATAAATATTTTATTTTGCGTATATCGGAAACAGCTTTAACGCTTGGGATGATTTTGGATGATTTTTTTTATTGAGATAAGGTTTTGCTTTTTAATTTTATCTATATGCCTAGTATTTTTTTAATTTGAAAAAAAACCCTATTTTTATATCTTTTCCGAAAAAATAACGAGTGAAGCTAGGTCGTCCATTTACTAATATTAATCTGATTAAAAAACATTTTAGTCAAATTTCGTAATATATTGATGACACGTTTGGCTCAGTTTGTAGTGAACCTATTTGCTTGCCTGCGGTCGAGGATTCGAATCCCGCTGGGGACATTCATTTGGGTGATGAGCACGCATGTTTGTACTCCAGTAATGGGTGTTTATATTTATAATATGTATGTATTTAAAATTATATATGTATAATGTATCAACTTTCTGGTATCTATAACGCAGGCCTCGTAGCTTACCATGGAACTAGATGGTGCTGTGTTAATGTTCCAACATATTTATAAACTAGCAGAACCCGCGGCTTCGCTCGCGCTAAAAATACAATAAAAAATCTCTAAAAAGGTAGGTTTCATACAAACTTTCATCCCCTATTTCACTCCCTTGGGGGTTGAATTTTGAAAAATCCTTCCTTAGTGGATGCCTACGTCAAAAGGAATACGTGTGCGAAATTTTAAGTTTCTAGCCCTAAGGGTTTAGCCTGTGCGTTTATTCAAAACTTTCATCTCCTATTTTACCCTCTTACGGGTTGAATTTTAGAAAACGCTGAAATATGTAACTCATTATTTTTGCCGTACTCAATTCTTACGAAATTTCATGCTAATATGTCCAAGGTATAAAAAGTTTAACAAAAACTTTTATCCCCTATTTCGCCCCCTTGGGGGTTGAATTTTGAAAAATCCTTCCTTAATGGATGCCTTCGTCATATGAGAAATACGTGTGCGAAATTTAAATTTGGTTTAAGGGTTTGGTCTGTGCCTTGATACATCAGTCCATCACTTCCTTTTATATATATATACTAGCAGAACCTGCGGCTTCGCTCGCGATCAAACTACGAAAAATACGAAATTTCATGCAAATATGTCCAAGGAATAAAAAGTTTCATATAAACTTTTATCCCCTATTTCACCCCCTTGGGGGTTGAATTTTGAAAAATCCTTCCTTAGTGGATACCTACGCCGTAAGAGAAATACGTGTGCGAAATTTTAAGTTTCTAGCCCTAAGGGTTTGGCTTGTGTGTTTATTTAAAATTTTCATCCCCTGTTTTCATCCCCTTTTAGGGGATTTTATTGGAAAACGCTGAAATACGTAACTTATTATTTTTGCCGTACTCATTTCATACGAAATTTCAAGCAAATATGTACTACAAAAAACCTCTTTGGCTTTTTGCTATTAGTAATAATTTGATGACTGTAATGATTTGCAAATGCACACACACACACACACACACACACACACACATATATATATATATATATATATATATATATATATATATATAGAGAGAGAGAGAGAGAGAGAGATAGATAGATCCGGGAGAGATGGCCATAAGGGAGAGACGCCTAATAAATTTAAAAATTAAATTAATTAATGTTGCGTGATTCGGAACGCGTCCATAATATGTCAGTCGACAGTCAATGTCAGTGTGGAAGTTTTTACACAAAGACATATTATTTATAATTAATATTTTGGTGTTAATTTGTAAAATAAGATAAGTGTAGTTAACTTTTACGTTAGAATATAATCTTTGAGATAGTTTGCAGTAATTTTTTTCATTAAATTCTTTAGTTAAATAGTATTAAATTGTTTCATAATGTAACATTGTGATCTTATTTTGTTAACAATCCACCATTTTCTATAGTAAATGCTTTACGGTGTGTTCAGGGTCGATAGGCATCTCTCCCTAATGATCGGGAGAGATGCCCAATTATATTTTGGAGTTAGATGCCCAGTATATTAATTGGTTCCCCCTCAACGTGCGTTCACCTTGTCGGGGTGGGGGAGTTCATTAGCGTTCGGCAGTTCATACGGACGCTAATTAAGGCAGTGGTAGCCCAGTGCGTAACGCTCTCGCTTGGGAAAGCGAGTGAAGTGAGATCCCGGGTCTCGCACTTGTGATATTTTCATGTGCGAATCATTTCAAACATGATTACCACTCGCCTTACGGTGAAGGAAACCATCGCGAAGAAACCTGCATATCTGAGAGAATCTAGCAAGTTTTCGAAAGACATTATGAAGTCCGCCAACCCCCACTTGGCCAGCGTGGTGGATTATCGCCTCATCCATATGGTTGCTCTTGATACTTCTCTGACGGCAGAGTGGACCGTGGGAGCAACCTCACGGTTGTTGTAGTCTGCTTTGGCAGACCTGCCGTCAGGGTGCCCCATTAAGACGGGGGAGGTTTTGTTGGGTTTTAGTGGGTAGTACTGGCTTTTCTAGCCGGTGAGTCCCTCATAACCACCTGTACATCTACGGGTAGTATGTATAAATGCATAAAAAAAGGATTTTTGCGTCACTAAGCAAAGTACGTCTGATTATGCACTAATTACTCGTCCTATACCTATCCCTGACATCTGTAGGCAACTAACCCACATGTATGGGTGAGATGCCTATTTTCTATTATTTATAAAAAACATTTTTTAATCTAGAATATATCGCACAAGAGTTCCAAATTTAATCTGAATGGCATAAGTAAATATTAAATTAAAATAAACTATGCTTATTTTACGTAGTATCTTACACATATAATTAATATTGACCATTTTTTAAAACTATAGGCAACTCTCCCGGACTTACCATATATATATTTTCGCCATACATACTTTATTAATTGCAAATATAAGTTCGCGTTTCATACTATTTTTTGAAGACATTATAGAAAACAAAACTTAAGTGATCGTAACTCAAAATATCCAATATCTGAAAAGACATTTTACGTATATTCTGTAAATTCATTTTTATTTAAAGTATTTAGCACGCTCCACTACTTCTATTTTTTGCACATTTCCTACTTCATCTTTTCAAAGTTGGAGCAAGAGACTATAATGATATATAACTCGCATATGTTTACGACTTAAAAATCAAGTAACTCGGCTAACATATCGATACCTTTGGGTTCAATTGGCGTATAAACCATTTTGGCCAAAATGAGTAATATATACCATTCTCCTCAGATTTTTTTTCTCTATCGATCTGTATAGTCGAAATATCGAAATTCGCGAAAAAAATGTTTATACGACCTAAAAATAATTAGACAAAATGTCATTCAGAGCATAAAATATTGGTGTAAAAGTCAAATTGACATATTTTGTAGTTTTGTTAAGGTGTACCAACCATAACTTTTTCAACTTGAAGCGTAAAGTCATACTTTAAACCAAAATGGTTTTTACACTATAACATGTTAAAAGTTTTACTTAAACAAAATGTAATTTCAACGTCGTAAATCCACATTTTTAAAAGAGTGTTGGCGTATAAACCATGAATTCAATGATTAATTAAACTTTTTAATTTTTAACCTAAGTAAATTGTTGATAAGAAAGTCAAAAAATAACAATTATATAATTTTTTCATCGGGAATCTTCTCTGTGACCTTTTAAAAATAGCTCCAAAAAAGAAAAAAAAACTTGAATTTGTTATTTAACAATTATCGCACTTGCAATGTTCATGTTTAAGTAGGAAAAAATATTAATTAACTAATGCATAATTAATAGAAAAATCGTGATAAAAATTTTTTGACCGCGGATTATTGTTCATTCATCTATCGCGTAGATGTCTGAAGTATTTCAATTCAATCCAGAGTCCCCATTTTCGGCCGTATTTTCAACCCTCTGGGAAAATTATAAATATCGATCCTATAGTTCCAGGAGTTCAATTTTTTTGGGAATTTTCCTCTTCTTTTTGAATCTTTTTTCAAATTTGAAAAATTTCAAACAGTTTTTAAGATATTTCCAAAAAACCAAATACTTTTTTTTAGTTAATTGTTAATAACTTTTGCAATTTTTGCAAACAACTCTTAATTTTTTTTAAAAATCATCTACACGCTATTCGGAATCGAATGACACCTCGTTAATATTTTTTGAAGGCGGAAAAAAAAAGTTTAATCCAAAAAGCACTTGTTGACTAGACTATTGGGTAAAAATTCATGACTCGTATATATATCGTTGTAGTAAATTCACAGTTTCAACAATTTCATTTCTTTAATTATTTTAGTTTACTATTGTACAGGTGTTTGATACCTACTTATTATAAAATAAAAAATGAATGTAAAACATAGTAAACTTATAAAAGGAATGAAAAATTCTTGGAGTTCTGAATTTACTGCAACTAAATATGAATCAGACTTATAATATAATTTAAAAAATTACCTAATTAGTTCGTATACTGCTTAAGTGTTGATTACGGTTTAAGTGAATGTTTGTCTTTTGTTGACTTTAAAAATGTTGATTATTGTTATTTGACGTCATTTTCATATTTTGCTACAATTATTATAATTGTAATGAAATGAAATAAACTTTATTCAATTAGACTTATTACAAGTGCTTTTTGTAAACGTTACTTTCATAAATTCAAGGGGTTTAACTTCATTAATCGATTATTGTTTTGTTATAGGATTGAAATTAATCAATTCCTTCACGTTCTGAAAACAGTAATATTGTTTCTATAGTAAGGATTCGATTATTTCTATTATTTATTAACAATATTAGGGGTTTATAAAGCAAAAAATCTTCATGTACTGGTTTTTACGATAACAATTGTAACGTTAAATTTAACAAAAATAAATATACGACTATGAAAGTTATTTTCAGGACAATTTTCATGGTCGTAATCACCTTAAACTGTTTTTTTGCAAGACGTAAATCCAATCTAATTTTTAAACGAAAGGAGATAGACGAATTTTGATACTTTTACCGTTTTCATCCAACAATTATAAGAATATTTTACCTTAAAAGTTTTTTTATAAGTTCTAAAATAAAAAAGTTATGAATTTTTATTTAAAAAAAAAAACGTTTTTTTGCTCTCCTGAAAAGTAGGGTTTTGGTTTATACGCTAAATGAACCCAAAGGTATCGATATTATAAACAGCTAAAATCTACGTTATTTTTTAAGATCCTTTGTCAACTTATTCTCACCTTTTAGTTCGCTTTTTACGCAGTCGTGTTTTTTAATTAAATTTATTACATTTATTAGTGTTTTAAAGTCAGTTTTTATTATTTTTTTAAGTTTTTTGTATTTAGAAGTGTGTACATCAAGTTTTTTTGGGAATATGTTCATACAAACACGCTAATCCTTCGAAACAAACATAAATTAATTCTCACCCCTTCTCTCGTCTAAAAGATGGAATTTTGAAAACCTTTGAAATACGTGTTTATAGTTTGCTTATCAGTTCAATCAAGAAAGACAAATAGTAAATTTCAAGCAAATCAGGCCATTTTTTTCCATTGTTATACTAATGTTTTCACCCTATTTCTCACGTTTGGGGTTGAATTTCCAAAAACGATGAGATAAGTATGTATTTATTTTTGTTGAGAAGCTTTAATATTAAATTTCATTCTTCTTACTTCAAAAATGACGGACTCCTCATATAAAATTTCATCATCCCCTATTCACCCTCTTAGGGGATAGATTTTCAACAGCTCTGAAATACATACTTATTTATTTCTAACCAGAAGCTTGTATAAGAAATTTCATGCTTCTTACTTCAAAAATGATGGACCTCCCATATAAACTTTCAACCCCTATTTCACCCTCTTAGGGGATAAATTTTCAAAAACTCTGAAATACTTATTTATTTATTTCTAATCAGAAGCTTGTATATGAAATTTCACGTTTCTAACTTCGAAAATGATGGATTTCCATACAACAGTTCATCCCTTATTTTATCCGTTTAGGGGTGGAATTTCTAAAAATCCTTTCTTAGTGGATGCCTATGTCATAAAAGAAATACGTGTGCGAAATTTTAAGTTTCTATCCCTAAGGGTTTAGCCTGTGCGTTTATTTAAAACTTTCATCCCCTATTTTACCCTCTTTGGGGTTGAATTTTGGAAAACGCTAAAATACATAACTCATTATTTTTACCGTACTCAATTCATACGAAATTTCATGCAAATATGTCCAAGAAATAAAAAGTTGCATACAAACTTTTATCCCCCATTTCACCCTCTTAGGGATTGAATTTTAGAAAACGCTGAAACACGTAACTCATTATTTTTGTCGTACTCAATTCATACAAAATTTTATGCAAATATGTCCAAGGAATAAGAAGTTTCATACAAACTTTTATCCCTTATTTCACCCCCTTGGGGGTTAAATTTTGAAAAATCCTTCCTTAGTGGATGCCTCCGTCATATGATAAATACGTGTGCGAAATTTCAATTTGCTAGCCTTAAGGGTTTGGCCTCTGCGTTGATACATCAGTCAATCACCTTTGCCTTTTATATAATAAGATATATATATATATATATATATATATATATATATATATATATATATAATAGAGATATGTTTATGTATAGATTTTATTGATATATGCATTTGAAGCGCTACTGTAAACACTAAATGACGTCATGGCTTCTAGGAAATACGAGTTGTATGAACAAGCGACAATTATCTCTAAAGAACACGTTCTACGAAGTTAAATTAATTTATAACCAAAATTATAAATTTTTCCATTTATCCAACTATATTATACTATATTAAATTTTTCCATTTATCCAACTGCAACAAAGAGAGTGATGTTATTTTCAAACTAGCGACTCACCCTCGCTTCGCCTTGGGTTCGTCCCTAGAAAGAACAAATCTATCCCACGGGAACCGTACATTTTTCCGGGATGAAATATAGCCTACAGCCTTCCTCAGTTAACGGGCTATCTAATGCAAAAAGAATTTTTCAAATCGGATTAGTAGTTCCTGAGATTAGCGCGATCAACCAAACAAACAAACAAACAAACTCTTTAGCTTTTTAATATTAGTATAGATTTCACCAACGTTGATTGAGAACTAAACTAGTTAAGGACGGTGTCACTTTTTATAATAATCGAGACAATCTATTGACTAAAATCCTTCAATAACGGAATCAATAAAACATTTTATTTAATTAAATTAGTTTTTTTTCCATTTATCCAACTGCAACAAAGAGAGTGATGTTATTTTCAAACTAGCGACTCACCCTCGCTTCGCTTTGGGTTCGTCCCTAGAAAGAACAAATCTATCCCACGGGAACCGTACATTTTTCCGGGATGAAATATAGCCTACAGCCTTCCTCAGTTAACGGGCTATCTAATGCAAAAAGAAATTTTCAAATCAGTTTAGTATTTTTCAAATATGTATGTGTTGGCCTATAATAATGTAATTAACTAAATATCGGGTGTACACTCCATTATTATATCTATACATATGATAAAATTGTAACTAAGCCGAATCTGTACATTTAATATTTTTTGGAAAATCTTATTGAAATAGACATTATTATCGATACAGAGGCCTAATCTATAGTTTTTAGAATTTTTGTCTGTCTGTCTGTTACCGTATCACGGAAAAACTACTGGAGGGATTTTGATGAAATTTGGTTTGATGATAGCTGGTTATCCGGGTCAACATATAGTATACTTTTTACTGCGGGAAAATATCTCATCTCTGAGAAATCTATGCTAAACGTTAAAACGTAAGTAGGGACGAACCCGAGCGGAGCGAGGGTGAGTCGCTAGTAATAAATATTATTTTGTATAGATAATAATTATAAACTTATTTAAAAAAAAAAATCACTTCGCAAACTACTATGCTAGATATTATTACAGTAAAGATAGGTTATCGTTAGATAATATTAATAATATCTGCTAGAAATAACCATTTTACACAATGTCAAGCTTTAAACTACAGTAATAAGGTGTATTTTTGTTTAAATATATATTCTCAATAAATTCTTAGCCATAATTAAGTTTATAGGTAAAGAGATTAAGTTATTATATTAAAACTAGGTACATTTTAATATTTAGTATAGATTTCTCAGAGATGAGATATTTTTCAGCAGTAAAAAGTATCCTGTATGTTGATCCGGATAACCAGCTATCATCATACCAAATTTCATCAAAATCTGTCCAGTGGTTTTCTCGTGATGCGTTTCCAGACAGACAGACAGAAATTCTAAAAACTATAGATTTGGCCTCTGTATCGATAATAATGACTATTTCAATGAGATTTTCCCAAAAAATATTTAATGTACAGATTCGACTCAGAATTTTATTATATACTAGCAGAACCTGCGGCTTCGCTCGCGATCAAACTACGAAAAATACGAAATTTCATGCAAATATGTCCAAGGAATAAAAAGTTTCATATAAACTTTTATCCCCTATTTCACCCCCTTGGGGGTTGAATTTAGAAAAATCCTTCCTTAGTGGATACCTACGTCATAAGAGAAATACGTGTGCGAAATTTTAAGTTTCTAGCCCTAAGGGTTTGGCTTGTGTGTTTATTTAAAATTTTCATCTCCTATTTTCATCCCCTTTTAGGGGTTGAATATTGGAAAACGCTGAAATACGTAACTTATTATTTTTGCCGTACTCATTTCATACGAAATTTCAAGCAAATATGTACTACAAAAAACCTCTTTGGCTTTTTGCTATTAGTAATAATTTGATGACTGTAATGATTTGCAAATGTATGATTGTGACTCGCGCATCGAGGGCTCCGTACCGCCGAATATTGTGTTGTTGTTTTTTACACATTTACACACACACACACACACACACACACACACATACACACATATATATATATATATGTATATATATATATGTGTATATATATATATATATATATATATGTATATATATATATATATATATATATATATATATATATATATATATATATTTGTTTTCGCCATACATACTTTATTAATTGCAAATATAAGTTTGCGTTTCATACTATTTTTTGAAGACATTATAGAAAACAAAACTTAAGTGATCGTAACTCAAAATTTCCAGTATCTGAAAAGACATTTTACGTATATTCTGTAAATTCATTTTTATTTAAAGTATTTAGCACGCTCCACTACTTCTATTTTTTGCACATTTCCTACTTCATCTTTTCAAAGTTGGAGCAAGAGACTACAATGATATATAACTCGCATATATTTACGACTTAAAAATCAAGTAACTCGGCTAACATATTATAAACAGGCTAAAATCTACGTTATTTTTAAAGATCCTTTGTCAACTTGTTCTCACCTTTTAGTTCGCTTTTTACGCAGTCGTGTTTTTTTAATTAAATTTATTACATTTATTAGTGTTTTAAAGTCAGTTTTTATTATTTTATTAAGTTTTTTGTATTTAGAAGTATGTACATCAAGTTTTTTTGGGAATATGTCCATACAAACATGCTAGCCCTTCGAAACAAACATAAATTAATTCTCACCTCTTCTCTCGTCTAAGAGATGGAATTTTGAAAAACTTTGAAATACATGCTTATAGTTTGCTTATCAGTTCAATCAAGAAAGACAAATAGTAAATTTCAAGCAAATCAGGCCTTTTTTTTTAATTTTTATACTAATGTTTTCACCCTATTTCTCACGTTTGGGGTTGAATTTCCAAAAACGATGAAATAAGTATGTATTTATTTTTGTTGAGAAACTTTAATATTAAATTTCATTCTTCTTACTTCAAAAATGACGGACTCCTCATATAAAATTTCATCATCCCCTATTCACCCTCTTAGGGGATAGATTTTCAACAGCTCTGAAATACGTACTTATTTATTTCTAACCAGAAGCTTGTATAAGAAATTTCATGCTTCTTAATTCAAAAATGACGGACCTCCCATATAAACTTTCAACCCCTATTTCACCTTCTTAGGGGATAGATTTTCAAAAACTCTGAAATACTTATTTATTTATTTCTAATCAGAAGCTTGTATATGAAATTTCACGTTTCTAACTTCGAAAATGATGGATTTCCATACAACCGTTCATCCCTTATTTTATCCGTTTAGGGGTGGAATTTCTAAAAATCCTTTCTTAGTGGATGCCTACGTCTTAAAAGAAATACGTGTGCGAAATTTTAAGTTTCTAGCCCTAAGGGTTTAGCCTGTGCGTTTATTTAAAACTTTCATCCCCTATTTTACCCTCTTTGGGGTTGAATTTTGGAAAACGCTAAAATACATAACTCATTATTTTTACCGTACTCAATTCATACGAAATTTCATGCAAATATGTCCAAGAAATAAAAAGTTTCATACGAACTTTTATCCCCCATTTCACCCTCTTAGGGGTTGAATTTTAGAAAACGCTGAAACACGTAACTCATTATTTTTGTCGTACTCAATTCATACGAAATTTCATGCAAATATATCCAAGGAATAAGAAGTTTCATACAAACTTTTATCCCTTATTTCACCCCCTTGGGGGTTGAATTTTGAAAAATCCTTCCTTAGTGGATGCCTCCGTCATATGAGAAATACGTGTGCGAAATTTCAAATTGCTAGCCTTAAGGGTTTGGCCTGTGCGTTGATACATCAGTCAATCACCTTTGCCTTTTATATAATAAGATGTATATAGAAAAAGTAATTCTAGGCTATATAGTAACAGCTGTGTCGGTTGTTACAGACAGTGTGTACCCACAAACTCCAAAACGTGTTCAAAAATACAAAATGGCAAGTACCTTATAATATTTTAATTTTAATCTTAAATGTCCCATAAATATTATTAATGCAAAAGTTCTGTTGAACAGATCTTGATGAAAATCGGCACAGAGATTGGCTCTTAGGGGTTCAATTTTAGAAAACGCTGAAATACGTAACTATTATTTTTGTCGTACTCAATTCATACGAAATTTCACGCAAATATGTCCAAGGAATAAAAAGTTTCATATAACCTTTTATCCCCTATTTCACACCCTTGGGGGGTTGAATTTTGAAAAATCCTCCCTTAGTGGATGTCTTCGTCATATGAGGAATGCGTGTGCGAAATTTCAGTTTTCTAGCCTTAAGGGTTTGGCCTGTGCGTTGATACATCAGTCAATCACTTTTGCCTTTTATATAATAAGATTACAACTTTTACAAATTTTTGAATCGTTATATCTCAGAAAGGGTGGCTCGTAGGAACAAAAGTATTTATACACTTTTTATAGATAATTTTATGATCTACAATTTTTGTGTGAGGTATTTTTATGATAAAACTTACCGTTTTGTTAAAAATTGCGAAAAACTCATTTTTTTGAACTTTGACCTTGAATAATTTTTTTTCCATACAGGGGAAAGATGGGGAACTTCCAAATTTTATTTATAATTATATTTTGAACAATTTCACCAATTGTCAGCTTGTTGGGAATTTATGTAGCTTCACTCTTTTTTTTGGTTTAATTTGACCGGACTAATATGGCAATATTTTTTATTTAATTTTAGCTGTTATTATCATGATTTATAACAATTTCAAAAAAACTATTTAAACTATCTTAGGATTTAAACTGTCTTCTAGACTATGCAGTGGACTTGACTCAGTATAATTAAAGATACGCATATCGCAACAAGTGTATAGTAAATTACTTGGCGTCACCATTAAGTGTACCTACAAGTAATACAACCAAGTGTCTGAACAAAAGTTTTAGTTTTTTTGGTATAACTTAATATAACTGGTAATGCGCTCGCTTGGAAACCCGAGTGAAGCGGGTTCAAATCCCGGGTCTCGCACCTCTGATATCTTAATGTGCGAATCATTTCCAACATGATTACCACTTGTCGTAACAGTGAAGGAAAACATCGTGAGGAAACCTGCATGTCTGAGAGAACCTAGCAAGTTTTCAAAAAGACATGTGAAGTCCGCCAATCCGCACTTGGCCATCGTGGTGGACTTATGGCCTGATCCCCCTCGTACTGAAGGAAGGCCCGTGCCCAGCAGTGGAACGTTAAAAAGGGCTGAATACATAAATACAAAAATAACTATAGCTTTAAAATCTAAAAAAATACGCTTTTTAGTAATGGTAATGTTATCAAAATGAATCAAATGAGCCCAAACTCAAACGTTTAACCATAGTTCTTTTCAGGTAACATGGATATGGTGACATTTGACATCTGACAGTTTTAGGGATGTGATAATGACAAAATCGTAAATAATTTAATCGATTTACGATAAACGATAGAAGCGAGGGTAAGTCGCTAGTCTATACATCTATACAAAAAAATAAAATTGGAGTGTCTGTTTGTTATATTAAAATAACCGCTTTTTACTAAATGCATATGGATGTATACACGGTATTATACCAAAACAACATTTTTTACAATTTTTGTTCGTCTGTCTGTTTGTTCCGGCTAATCTCTGAAACGGCTGGACCGATTTTGACGGGAGTTTCACTGGCAGATAGCTGATGTAATAAGGAGTAACTTAGGCTACTTTTATTTTAGAAAAAGAATTAGGGTTTCGCTCAAAAAAATTAAAACGCACCTAGGGACGAACCCGAGCGAAGTGAAGGTGAGTCGCTAGTTTTTAAATAATACTATTTTTTGTACGGTTTTATTTCGATCTTTTATTAATAGGGAAAATGCGTATTTTTTTTTTGAAGCTATATCTACTTTTTTTGGCACGTTTGGAAAAAATTATGAGACATACGGTTGTTGTGACATACGGGATGAAATCTTTAGCTATTTTTGTTCTGTTCCGCCAAAGAAATATAACTTCTTACGTGCGTACATAACGTACACACACTTTTTTATATACAATAGCTAACATTATTATATAATTGTAAAAAAATATCCATCTAAAAAAAACTAAAATTTAGTATATTTTTTTTTAAATATCATACCGATACGGATAATTTAAACGCCCGCCATTTGGCGCGCTCGGCGTCACTTAACAGTGTGATGTACCCAGAGACATGACGACTCAATATGTAGCGACAACATCGCTAACCGCTCTGTCATGATATACTCTGACGTTACATTCGGTCTGATCAATGGCGTGCGTTTCAACTATTTTGAATTTCCCACATGTATTTGCACTTTTTAATAATTATTTTCTTAATCAAATATTGATATAGGCCTAATTCATAAGCAATAAAGATTGTTTAACAACATAAGAATTTTATTTTTATTGAAAGTAAACTGTAAGTACATAGGTAACTTATAATTTATAATTTAGGAACAATTGAGGGACACGTGAAGTAACTATCGGTGGTTGACGTAGACTAAAGACTCATTCGAGTGAATGAGTGTATGAACAACATGATATTCATACAAGTATCTATCCACCGCTAGGTACAACCCTATGTGTCTTGTACATAAGTGGGGAGCACGACAAAACAGAAAATTTACAATTGTTTTTTATCAATTTGCATGAATATATTCTAATATGATTTACATAAAATCTATTGTTTTATTTAATATCTCTTAAACAATTTAAACATTATGTTAACATATTTTTGAAATAGAACTAATATGATAATTATTTTGATTCTACAGTTATATAAATCCTTAAGTAATTTGAGTAATAAAGGATAATTTACATAAAGTTAATGTTAGTTCTGAAACTTTTCATTACACAATACTAAAATAGGGTTTTAAACAAATTTTCCTAATCGTATATAGATTTTAAGTTGTGCATTATGCTTAAATAAGTAATTAGTTTAACAAAAAATAACTTTCTAAATGTGAATTATGAGATTGACATACAACTCTCATAAAGTTTGTAAGGTAGCCTTAGCCCTTGCCAAGCACACAAAAAATATGTATAATAACTTAATCATACAACTTAACTATATATATAAGTAATACAACACTCTTATTATGTAATGCTGTTATTAAATGTTTGATTTTAATTATCTTTGAACTACTTAAAACTTAAAATAAAACTATCTGGTCACAGTTACATAAACTGCCTTTAAACAAAAAAAAAATAACTTTAAAGTCTTGTAACTAAACAAAAAGAACTAATAATTTTATTATATAATATTACAACTTAATTTACTATTTTGTTTGTAGTAGAAAAACAAATTTACTACTTATTTAAGGTTAACAACAAAACAAAAATATCACCTGTAGGTTGCAATAGTTATTAACAAAAAAGGATCTTGCCTGAAATAAAAAATAAACCACTTGCCCTCTTTGAGGCCCTACATAGCACCACCTACAGTGTAAATATAAAAACAACAATTGAGATACACATAGCTAACTTGTTAACCTTGACTACTTTGCAGTTGGTGGTCGTTTATGGGAAGCACACATACCTTTGTGACACTTGTACGTATATTGGAACCCTTGCTTGTTCTGACCGTCAGAGCCCTGACCTTTCCATCAATACCTGGAAATGTTTGAACTACACGCCCCATGGGCCATGCCAATGGAGTCACATTATCATTTTTTAGAATTACTAAGGTACCTATTTCAATGTTGGGTGTGCTATTATGCCACTTTGGTCTGTTTTGCAATTGAGTGAGATACTGTTTTGATGTCTGCGACTTTAGCCTAAAACAAACTATGCATTTATAAATAACGCGTTTTATTTCTCTAACACCATTTACTAAATAGTATTTTTGACTTAAATGTGCAAGTAATAATTTTTGACTTGCATGTAGTAACACCCTATGCTCATTGCTTATTATTAAACTTGTTATTACTGAATTTTTTGGCAAAATTATAGGATGCTTTTGTTCAAAGCTTGTTTGCTTGTTGCAACCTGCCGCCGACACGGAGGATGCCTAGACCATCTAAAAATGGATTCAAAAATCTAAGATTAGATTTTATGGGTTTATTACTTAATAAACTATTTATTTCCTCAGCAAAATGCTCATGTTGGCTAATTTTTATAATTATTTTTAGTGCAAAGTCCAGCTCCTTACAAGTTAAATACCCTGAAAACCTATTTTGCATTTTAGCCTTTGAATTATTGAAAAATCTATAGATATATGCTACACATCTTTTTAATTTATTGATATCTGAAAATCTTCTTAGCAAGTTGAAGTCCTTTTTACTAGATGACGCTGTCACCACATTTGCTGTTTTTACTTGTAATATTTCTAATGGCATTTCAAAACTTTGATTATGCAAGTAATTACAATTTTTTAGAAAGTGTGGCCCATGCCACCATAACTCAAGATCTTGCAACAGATGTGCTGATACTCCTCTGGATAGGTAGTCAGCAGGATTTTCATTTGTTTTAACATAAGACCAAGAGAAATGTTTGGTAATATTCTGAATGAACTTTACTCTATTGGCTACATATATAGGCAACTTAGTTGGCTCTGTTTTAAGCCATGTTAATACTACTTGTGAGTCAAGATATAGATACACTTTTACTTTAAGATTAATGATAGATAACTGAAGACTGACTTTATTACTTAATTTTGCTAACAATAATGCACCATTGAGCTCTAAGCGTGGCATGCTAAGTGACTTTATAGGGTTAATTCTGGATTTAGAGCATAACAGATTGACCTGTACATTGCCTGATTGGTCTATGATTCTTAAATATAAATTGCAACCATGTGCAATATTAGATGCATCTGCAAACCCTACAAGCTCAATTTGTTTTGCATTGTAAGTATTAATATTTCTATTTACAGTTATTGATTTCATTTTTATAAGATTTTCGACAAACTCTTTAAATTCTTTATTTAAATTATATGGAAGTACAGAATCCTATGAAAGTTTCTTTAACCATGTCTGTTGCATGATATATTTAGCAAGCACTATTACAGGACCTACTAGGCCTAGGGGATCGAAAATTTTACTTATAAAACTCAAAGCTTGACGTTTAGTATATGATTCTGCTAATTCTAACTTGGGAATTGTTATATTTAATTTATCTGACTGTGTGTCATATGTAAGTCCCAAAGTTTTAACCAAAATATTTTCAGTTTTATATAAATCAACTTCTGATGAGCTTTCTATTTGCGATGAAGTGTCTGCTAACAGCATTTTATTATTGGAACTCCATTTATGCAATGAAAAGCCGCCAAGACCTAACAGCCCTATTAATTGTCTTTTAGCTTCGATTATTTCGTTAACCGATTCATTGCGACGGCCTTTTTTACGAACTACGGCCCGTGGCGGCGAACAAATTTTTCATGACACCTCTAGGGCGTCACGCGCCATACGTTAAAATGACACCCCTACGGTGCCTTCAGCCATATATGAAAACTTTGTGCTTTTTTTTCTTTTTTTGGCTTATTTACACTTGATTTCGTTCAGTCAGCATCTAATATCAGACCTAAGCAGTTTGTTAATTCGTTTAGAGTGAGTTCCTTGTGTTTAGATACGTGATTTACTTGAAATGACTATTTTGAATCAGATATTATAAACATTTGGTATTCTTTTTTCTTTGACTATAAAATTTAAATAGCTTAAGAATATATTTTAAAATATGTTCTGAAATTGGTGTTGCAAAGTTTTTTTTATATACATACTTGGTGCAATATTGGCAACTAAAATTCCCAAGAAAAGTTTGAAAGTATTGAGTTTAGCTATTGAGATGACGTCTATTATTTCGCTCGAGTTCGGCTCTAGATACCTTATGACGGTTAGTATGGAATACCTACATAGACTATATAGTCTATATACATATATCATACATAGGTATGATGAGTTTTATATCTCTTAGTTGAGAAATGATTAATTTCCCATACAAAGTTCCACCCCCCTTTTCACCTTCTTAAGGGATGATTTCCGGGGTAAAAATTACCCTATGTCCTTCCCGGGATCTCAAACTATCTCCATACCAAATTTCGTCTAAATCAGTTCATCGGATTAAGTGTGAAAAGGAGACAGACAGACAGAGTTACTTTCGCATTTATAATATTAGTATGGATATTAGTATAGATTTTGTAATACACTGCGACTTTATATTTTTTATAGCTTAAAGAATTGTTACAATTTTTTGAATTGAATCGAAAACGCCTGTACATCCCTGAATCGCAGTGACGAAGACGAAACGCAGTGTACTTTGGAACAGAACTCTCAATCATATGAAGAGTATGTTCTTCCTAAAAAAAAAGAAAATGAAAGATATTGGGACATGCACAGAAATTAAGAAAATATAGATTGTACTATTACAAGTTGCTTTTAAACATAATTATTTTGAATATAAAAATAACATAAATTTTCTTTGAGACCCCTTCATTTTGATAAAAAAGATTTAAAGCCTAAAAGATAGCGCCCGGTATTTTGTTATTTTAATTTACACATGGACATTCCCGTCACCAAAGAAGAATCTACCGATCAATATCGATATATATATTATAGAAAATACATTATAGAAAACACTATCCGTTCCGTAGCTACGAGGAAACATCAAATCATACATCATAATCATAGCCCTTCTCGGCTTCGTCGCAGTCGGGTATAAAACTATGCAAAACGGGTAAAATGTTCAGTTCCATACGTTATTCTACGATTAACAGAGTTTCAACGGATTGGATTATGATGACGCCTTTCGGGTGTCATCCGCCACACGTGAAAGAAATGTATTCGGAACAATGAGAAGGTTTTTAACCCCTGAAAATTTTCTATTCACACTAAATCCTGAAACGAACAGTACAGGCATGATCTGTGTGATAAAATAATGATTGATTTATTTAGCGAAAACCTTTAAAAATGTCATTTTAACATAGTTTCGACGAATTGAATTATGACACCGCTCGGGTGTCACACGCCACCCAGGAAAGAAATGTATGACACCCCTAAGGTACGCTTCACGCAACGTGAGGTGCGTCGAGCACTTATCTCCCTTGATGTCAAGAAGTCCAGCGGGCCTGACGGTATTCCAGCCATTGTACTCAAGACGTGTGCTCCAGAGTTGACACCGGTCTTAACCCGTCTGTTCACTCTACTCTACTCCCTTAGCGAAGTCCCGTCTTCTTGGAAGGTTGCCATTGTTCACCCTATTCCCAAAAAGGGTGACCGCACAGACCCGTCTAATTACCGGCCCATCGCGATAACCTCTATACTCTCAAAGGTGATGGAGCGCGTGATAAATACCAGGCTCCTAGCATACCTAGAAGAGAACCAGCTCATTAACGACCGACAATACGGATTTCGACATGGTCGTAGTACTGGTGATCTTCTAGCGTATCTGACTCACCGTTGGGCAGCTGCTATTGAGAGTAAGGGGGAGGCGTTAGCACTTAGCCTCGATATCGCTAAGGCCTTCGATCGGGTCTGGCATAAGGCGCTTCTATCGAAGCTGCCATCATATGGACTTTCCGAGAGATTATGCCAATGGGTTGCTAGCTTTCTTTCTGGACGTAGCATAAAGGTCGTAATTGACGGTATATGCTCAGACACTGTGCAGATTAACGCTGGCGTACCCCAAGGTTCAGTACTATCGCCTACACTGTTTATTCTGCATATCAACGATATGTTGCTAACTGGCAACACTCGTTGCTATGCAGATGACAGTACAGTCGATGCCTATTATACTGGCCGAGCAGGCATCTCTCGAGCTAAGGTTGAGGAGAACAGAGTCCAACTTGTGTCCGAGATTGAGACTTCCCTGGAGCAGGTCTCCGATTGGGGCCGACGAAATCTCGTCCAGTTTAACCCCTCAAAGACACAAGTTTGTGCGTTCTCCACTAAAAAAACCCCATTCTCTATAGCGCCAAAGTTCCAGAACACTACCCTTAACATCTGTAAGAGTATCGGGATCTTAGGGGTCGAAATATCGAGCGACGTCCAATTTAGACGTCATCTGGAAGAAAAAGCCAAACTGGCTTCCAAAAAAATGGGTGTCCTTAACAGAGCGAAACAGTATTTCACGTCGGGGCATCGCCTTTTGCTCTATAAAGCACAGGTTCGCCCTCTCATGGAGTACTGTTCTCATCTCTGGGCAGGCGCCCCCCAATACCAGCTTCTTCCATTTGACTCTATCCAACGCCGGGCAGTTCGTATTGTCGACGATCCCATACTCACAGACGACTTGGAACCTCTAAGCCTTCGGAGAGATGTTGGCTCTCTGTGTGTTCTTTATCGTCTTTACAATGGAGAGTGTTCTGATGAACTTTTTGATTTGGTGCCACCGTCACGATTCTATCATCGCACCCTTCGCCGCCGGGTTGGATGTCATCCACACATTTTAGATGCTTGGCATGCTTCAAATGTACGTGCATCTCGTTCTTTTCTACCTCGCACGTGCAAAATGTGGAATGATCTTCCTCCTGAGGTTTTCCCTGAGCGCTATAACATGGGGGTCTTCAAGAGCCGTGTCTTCAGGTCCCTTAAAGGCCGGCAACGCATTCGCAACTCCTCTTGTGTTGCAGATGTCCATGAGCGGCGATAGCCACTTACCATCAGGTGGATCGCTTGCTCGTTTGCCCCTTTCTTGTATAAAAAAAAAAAAATATTAACTAAAATATGTGCTGCTAAAGGATACTGATCTTTATATCTATTTGCCAATTCAATCAAGCAGCGAGTTGCGAGAAAGGTTGAACTTTTTAAACCGTACGTAACAGTTTTTAATTGTAAACATTTTACATTTTCTTCTGGATTATCACGCCAGAGAATATTTTGTAATACACATTGCTGTGGGTTTAAATTTACTGATCTAAACATCTTTTTTATATCTGCTATCAAAACAAATTTGTGCAGTCTAAATAAAATCAGTATGTTAAATAATTCATTTTGAACACAAGGTCCATTTATAAGCATATCATTTAATGAAAAACCTAAATTTGTAGACATGGAGCCATCGAATACCACTCTTAGTTTTGTGGTTTTGCTATTCTCATTAATAACAGGGTGGTGAGGTAAAAAATAAACCTGACCTTTATCTAAGTCATAAATATCAAGACTGACATACTGTGCATGACCTAAGTTGACTCATTGATTCATGAATGAAATCTTTATATGCAATAAAAATGTTAGGATCCCTTTTAAATCGCTTTTCTAAATTGTAAAGACGCTGTAAAGAACGTTGCAATGAGTTACCCATATTAATTTTATCAATACTTTGTTTTAAAGGCAAATCTACTTGAAATTTATTATTTTTTAACACTACAGACTCAGTAAAGAATTTTTCTGCTAATTCCTGCTCTGTGTTAGCCTCAATAAATAATTCTTGCACATCTTCACATCTACAGAATTGGCTAATAGTGTTTTCTAAATTTTTAATGCTTTCATTTGCGCATGGGATACCTATTGCCTTACCTGACTCACTTACTGTGTTGCACACCGGAAACTTTGTGCTGCTCTGTGGCACCTTCCCAGCAACAACAAAGCCAAAGAGCGTACTCTGTAAGTACAGCCCTCCAGGTGTAACTGGAAGTTGGTCACGCAATAATAATTGAAAGAAAATATCACATCCCATAAGGATGCTAATTTCTCCAGTTTCGTAAAATTCTGTGTCAGCTAAAGAAAAATGAGAGGGAATGTTTAAACTATTTCTGTTTATTTTGAATTGTGGCAGCTCACATGTAATTACTGGTGCTAAGCAACAAGTAATATTAATATAATTATTATTTGTTGTTGAGAAAACTCTCACATTCGTTTCTTGTGTCACATTAGTTGAACCATTGCAAATGCTATTTATAGGTAATAGGAGTATTTTTATTTATTAATTTGCATTTCAATCTCTTTGCTAAACTTGACAATATGAAGGAAACTTGACTACCTGAGTCACAAAGCGCCCTAACAACTATTTCATTACCATCTTGGTCATATAACCTCACTTTCATAGTAGGTAACAAGACATCATGATGCTTAGTTAATGTTGTGGCAACTTGTTTTGACACATGAGGTACTTCTGTATGCAGCAAGGTATTGTGCCTTTGCTTGCAATCAGCACACCTAAATTTCATAATACACCTACCTTTATGACCTCTTAAACATAAGCTACATAAGTTATTTTGTTTTACAAAGTCTTGACGGTCAGACAGCGAGGAAAGCTTAAAACCACATTTATGTATATTATGGTATCTTGAGTCACAAAATTTACAATGAAGTGGCTTCTTACTTGGGCTGGGAGCGTAGTTAGTTAACAAGCTAGCTCTGCGTCCGCTACTCAATGAACCACCACCATGCGCGATGCTGCTGTCTGCCACAGCCTCCAACGAGCTTGCACGTTGTTCTAAAAATTCAAGGAACATGTTTAAATTGGGTGTATTGTCTTTTAATTCCAAGAGGAAACACCTAAGCGTAAATTGATCCAGTTTTCTTTGAAGTAGGCAAATTATAATTAAATCCCAGTAGTTTACAGGGACATCCATATTACCTAAGATACCTAAATGCTGTCTTGTTTTGGATACAATGCTTCTAAGATCATAGGCTGTGCATTTTGTCAATGGTTTTATATCTAAGATAGAACTAATGTGATGATTAATAATTTTATTTTTATTATTGTAACGATCGTCAAGTAATTTAAGTGCTATAGTATAGTTCGCGTAAGTTAATGTTAAATGTTTTATTAAGTCTGAAGCTTCATTTTCCACATAGGATTTTAAATAATACAACTTGTCAACTTGAGACAGTGATGGATTTTGATCCACGATACTTTTGAACATACCAATAAAGTCTGCATAATTGCCTACCTGACCGTCGAATTTACAGATATTAATTTGCGGCAACCGATGCATGCTTTCAGAGCCTCCATTATTAATTTTACCTCGCTGGCGTATGCATTCCTCAAAGAGGGCGGATGCCTCAAAATACCTATCCTCCATCTCAGAAAAATCCTCTTTGTTGTCGGCATCTAGAACTGCAATATCAATATTAGTATTCGAATATTCACTAAAAGCACTATTAAGACGATCCCTTTTTATTATCAACTCTTGCAACGTACATTCATGATGCTCCGCTGAAATTTTATTAATATTTTTGATAAAATTGGCTAGTTTTGTTATCGTGCCCTTTAATTGCCCGCGGGCCACGACAAGCCTTTTCAATTCGGCCATTTTCTTTATACTAGTTTATATAAATGTAAGTACAAAACTTATTTAAACTTAATTATTTAGTATATAATATACTTCGCACAAAGCTTAATTTTAAATAATACAAATAAGTTATGAACACTAGGTAAACTAAAATTTATAATAATAAAATTATGGGTCGCTTGCGTGAGCGCAACCTTTCGCGATGTGAAATGTTAATGTTTAGTGGTGTGACTGATATATTAGTATTCGCTAAGAGATTAGTATTTAGTAATATTGAAGGATCTGTGTATTAGTAATCTGACAAATTCTGATATGCTAATATTTCATATTCACATAATCTCTGTGATAACCATTCAAAATAAGTCGGATAATATCGTTCGGATTCATTGTCAGTTAGGATTCTCGGATTCGTCAAGGGAATGTCAAGCAAAAAAAGACCTTATTACTTGCTAATACGATCATAGTGTACCTACATTCATTTATTAGCATAGATGACAAATATTTATTACGAATATTACATGATATTTCATATTCCTATATTAGTTTCAATTTTTAATATTTAGTAACAAACCTAATATAAGTAATATTGAACAGGAATACGATAGTGAGTAACATACCTGAGATAAATATCACTAATATTAAAATATTAGTTACAATATTATAATATTGCCGGACGAATACATTAGTATTACCTAATCCTGAGAAATATCGGTATTAACTCATCTCTATTAATGTTGTTGTCCGACGCCTTGCTCACTCCTTCCGATTTCCGAGTTCCGCTCACGCCACGTGCTCGGGGTTCTCACGGAAGCCGTCTCCGCTTCGGGGTATCTCGGCAGCCGCGCTCGGGTTCGGCGTATCGCTCGCACCTTAGGTATGCAAACGGAAACGCTTCTCACACACTCGACACTTCATTCGTCCTTGGTAATGACCTAGATTCTTCTTCTATCTTTTTATTTGTATTATATATATATATATATATATATATATATATATATATATATATATATATATATATATATATATATTTATGCGTGGTACTGTACAGACAAACTGCTCCCTTTATAATATAATTATTAATTTTGAATGTCGTGTCTGGTGTTTATAGAAACACCCTGCTGGTAGTTTTATAAAACTCGCTACATGTCAGTCCCTTATTGCAAACAAATTGCATTTAAAACGGGAAGAACACCACCTCAAATAGGGAAGTACCACACTTCTTTATGCAATAGCAGGCCGTATTATAATTGCTAACTCACTGTCTGCTTCGATGTAGACGACCTCATCTATTGCCTTGAGCCACGTCTCCGATGTGCTTATTCACTTGTTACTGCCCTCAAAGCCTGCCTCACTCGAAGGACCACTTTATGTTTAACAACATAAGAATTTTATTTTTATTGAAAGTAAACTGTAAGTACATAGGTAACTTATAATTTATAATTTAGGAACAATTGAGGGACACGTGAAGTAACTATCGGTGGTTGACGTAGACTAAAGAGTCTTTAGTAAAGACTCATTCGAGTGAATGAGTGTATGAACAACATGATATACATACAAGTATCTATCCACCGCTAGGTACAACCCTATGTGTCTTGTACAAAGATTATAAAAAAAAATATTTGACTTTTATTTAAATCACACGCATAGTCCTTATTGTAAACTAGCGACTCACCCTCCCTTCGCTTCGGATTCGTCCCTAGACAAAAACAAATCTATCCCACGGGAACCGTACATTTTTCCGGGATGATATAGCCTATAGCCTTCCTCAGTTAACGGATTATCTAATGCAAAAAGAATTTTTCAAATCGGATTAGTAGTTCCTGAGATTATCGCGTTCAACCAAACAAACAAACAAACAAACTCTTCAGCTTTATAATATTAATATTATTAATAGTATAGATTGTAAGGTACTTCGGTGGAAGTACCTTTTTCTTCCTAATTATTATATAATTTTGTGGATAAATACCATTTGTAATAAGTAATAACTATTACTTTAGTTTTGAGACTACAAAAACCTTACTCTCATTTAACCATCCTTGTTGTGAAGCATTTAAAACCGCGTCGAGGGGGAAAAAAACCGCGATAAAATCCGAAAGGATCCTATTTAAAGGGTCAATATTCAAGTTTTAAGAAAGTAGTAGGTAACGACTCAGGCTCGCTTCGCTCGGGTTCGTACCTAGGTACGTTTTAACGGTTAGTATGAAATACAAATCTATGAATTTCTCGGCTTTTCTGTACTATAATATGCGTGTATTATACATATAAACCTTCCTCTTGAATCACACTATCTATTGAAAAACCGAAACCGCATCAAAATCCGTTGCGTAGTTTTAAAGATCTAAGCATACATAGGGACAGACAGACAGCGGGAAACGACTTTGTTTTATACTATGTAGTAATATAAGCTTTATTACTCAATGAAAATATCATAAAGAGACGCGGGCGAAGCAGCGAGACAACGTTAGTCTGTACTAATATTATAAAGAGGCAGAGATTATTTGTTTGTTTGAACGCGCTAATCTCAGGAACTATTAATCCGATTTGAAAAATTCTTTTTGCATTAGAAAGCCCTTTTATTGAGGAAGGCTATAGGCTATATTGATATATAGCCTGATTGATATATACATGATGATTCATGCCACTACTCAAGGGAGCGGTGCAATAATCATAAATGTCAACAAATCGGGCAGACTTCCATATATTATTATAAATTTAACGCGGGTGAGACCGCGGGGCACAGCTAGTAATATAAATGTCAAAATACTTGAACTAACAAACGGCCTTCATCAAAAATATATTACTAAATAAATACATACGGAAAATTGTGTACAATTTTTTATATATGGCAATGTCTTTAAATTTAGAAACCCATTTTTTGTTGACGAAAACAGTGCGTATTTATTTTATTACGTAATGATTGGTTACTTTGAGTTCTGCTTTGAAATAAGTGTTTATATAATATTTTATATTAGGTACTAACAAATATTTTAAATAAAACTACCTTTTCGGATTATTTCGCGGATTTAATTTGAATTTTTGAAATTGTTTTTGTAAATTGTAGGTAGGCACTGTCTGTGACAAGTATGTAACTCCTTTGAGACGTCTAAAACCACAGTCTCTCCCGTGACCATGATTACTGTAAAGCATTCGAGACGTCGGAAACCAAAAATCAAAATTAATCCGCGAAATAATCCGAAAAGATAGTTACAAAAATAATTTTAAAAATTTAAAAATGGCACCAGAGTACCTTACAATATTTGTTGATTTTAATTCTAAACATTTTTTTAACAACATTAATTAATTATAATACCTACCTATTATTTTTTTTAAAAAAGATTTATTTAAAATGTCAAAATATTCACGTAAATCTAAGAAAATAATTGTTTTTATTTGGTAACACTAACAAAATAAAAAAAAATCGTTTGACAAACAGAGAAGAAAAACGCACTGAACTGTTTTGTCTTTATCTATTTATATATAGATAAATTTTTGTTATTATCATAGTTGTTCTAAAATTATTTATAATTCATTAATTTAACAACAATTGATATAAATAAGATTTATCAAATAATCAGACAAACGAGTGAAGCTCTTGTACATCCAAACTGATTTTATTGACATTTGCGTATGGAGGGTAGAACCAAGAAGTACCAACTTATATGGGAAACAAGTTGAAAAAGTGTCCAGTGGTGAAGCAAATTGTAGTTCAGAATGGTGATGTGAAGTTAGCAGTTTTAAACGGAGTGAAGTGTGCTGAATTATTATTACTTGAAATTAATATATAATGATATTATATATCGGTGTTTGTCTATATTAGAACTATTTTGAAAAGTGCGCCACAACGAAGCGGAAATCTTTCTTTCCTTGTTTAATTCAACATCTTACTCGTATGGCTTTTGGCGCTATGTTTTAAATTCATCCATTTGTTTTCTGTGGCGCCACCAATTTGATGCTTGTCAGGGGTCACTTTTTATACGAGAGATAGTTCTCCTTAGTTCTACCCTCCATACATTTGCGCAGCTATTCGCAGCTAACTTCACGCTTGTTTAGTTGCTATTAACGAGCTTCAGTGCTATCAAAAGATTATTCTAAAGGTGAGCACTAGTTTTCTTAAAATAGCTATTACGCAAAAATAAAATATTTTACTACAAATGTGTACAAGTTAAGAGTGTTACCTCATGTGATTGTGTTTCGTATGATAAGTATGAAAAGATAATGTACGTCTAATTTTTTAAGGTTATCTATACAGATAAATAACATTGAAGTGTCTGTTTGTAATGTCGAAATAACAGCTTTTTACTAGATGCATATGGAATTATATCCGGTTCTTATAATAAGAAAAACAATTTTAATTTTTTTGTGTCTGTCTGTCTATTTGTTACGGCTAATCTCCGAAATGGCTGGACCGGCTTTCACGGGACTTTCCAGTGAAAGTCAAGACTTTCACGGGAGTTTCCAGTCAAAACATCAGCTATCTGCCAGTGCAGATAGCTGATGTTATACGGAGTAACTTAGGCTACTTTTATTTAAGAAAAAGGATAACGGTTCCGCGCAAAAAAAATTAAAATCTATGAAATTGCGAACAAAATTCGAGTACCTAGGAACACTTCCGGGCGAAGCGAGGGTAAGTCGCTAGCACAGTCTATAAAACAATACAGTCATCCAACGAAGCCGTCTAGACAGGGCAATCGTGCGGGGTGTGAGAGGTGAGACGCGGGTAGGCGAGCCCGAGCTGCATACATTTCTGCCGCCCGAATTAGTTAGCAGCTCGGGACACGACTTTAAGGGCTGTCGCGCGTTTATACTAATTTGTAAGCAATTAAAATGGTTTTTATTTTTTGCTAAAATTATTTATTAGGATGAGGATTTTTTACATAATTAAGTTTAATAACAGAAATTTCAAATCCAGTAAATTTAGAAACCGAAAATATTTGTCCGATGCCCATTTATGATAGGTGATTTGGAAATCTATTAATTACATTATATCATATAAAACTAACTTTGCTAAAAAAATGAAAATAATGATAAATATATATGTAACTAAATTCAATTTGACTTATGTAATATAATTTGCTAGATTTAATTTATTTTTATTATAACTTAATTTATTTCATTCTAATTATCTAGTTATTCATTAAATTAATTATAATGTCACATAGAAATATTCATTCAATCAAATCAAATAATTGTTAAACCAATTGTATATTTTATTTTTTATTAAAGAAATAAAAGGCTTATTATTTTTATTATATGAAACATTGTAAAACTCTATTTGAATTTGCCTCCGCGAAATGCCTTTTTGTATTCTTTGCTATGAAGAACTTCGATAAATAACTAAATAATAATATTACATTTTAATTAAATTACAAAAAAAAAACTGTAACAACCCTGCGTAATGCGAAGTACGCTACGCGGTGTCGGCTTTTCTTCAAACATCAAAGGCGATAGCCCACTGTTATTTTTTAGTACACTGTGTCGCTAGTATACAATTAAAACCAAACCAACCAAGTAATAAATAAAAAAGTGGTAAAAATCCGAAAATATAGTTTTATTTAAATGAAAATATACATATTGTATACTAGCGACACAGTGTACTAAAAAATAACAGTGGGCTATCGCCTTTGATGTTTGAAGAAAAGCCGACACCGCGTAGCGTACTTCGCATTACGCAGGGTTGTTACAGTTTTTTTTTTGTAATTTAATTAAAATGTAATATTATTATTTAGTTATTTATCGAAGTTCTTCATAGCAAAGAATACAAAAAGGCATTTCGCGGAGGCAAATTCAAATAGAGTTTTACAATGTTTCATATAATAAAAATAATAAGCCTTTTATTTCTTTAATAAAAATAAAATATACAATTGGTTTAACAATTATTTGATTTGATTGAATGAATATTTCTATGTGACATTATAATTAATTTAATGAATAACTAGATAATTAGAATGAAATAAATTAAGTTATAATAAAAATAAATTAAATCTAGCAAATTATATTACATAAGTCAAATTGAATTTAGTTACATATATATTTATCATTATTTTCATTTTTTTAGCAAAGTTAGTTTTATATGATATAATGTAATTAATAGATTTCCAAATCACCTATCATAAATGGGCATCGGACAAATATTTTCGGTTTCTAAATTTACTGGATTTGAAATTTCTGTTATTAAACTTAATTATGTAAAAAATCCTCATCCTAATAAATAATTTTAGCAAAAAATAAAAACCATTTTAATTGCTTACAAATTAGTATAAACGCGCGACAGCCCTTAAAGTCGTGTCCCGAGCTGCTAACTAATTCGGGCGGCAGAAATGTATGCAGCTCGGGCTCGCCTACCCGCGTCTCACCTCTCACACCCCGCACGATTGCCCTGTCTAGACGGCTTCGTTGGATGACTGTATTGTTTTATAGACTGTGCTAGCGACTTACCCTCGCTTCGCCCGGAAGTGTTCCTAGGTACTCGAATTTTGTTCGCAATTTCATAGATTTTAATTTTTTTTGCGCGGAACCGTTATCCTTTTTCTTAAATAAAAGTAGCCTAAGTTACTCCGTATAACATCAGCTATCTGCACTGGCAGATAGCTGATGTTTTGACTGGAAACTCCCGTGAAAGTCTTGACTTTCACTGGAAAGTCCCGTGAAAGCCGGTCCAGCCATTTCGGAGATTAGCCGTAACAAATAGACAGACAGACACAAAAAAATTAAAATTGTTTTTCTTATTATAAGAACCGGATATAATTCCATATGCATCTAGTAAAAAGCTGTTATTTCGACATTACAAACAGACACTTCAATGTTATTTATCTGTATAGATAACCTTAAAAAATTAGACGTACATTATCTTTTCATACTTATCATACGAAACACAATCACATGAGGTAACACTCTTAACTTGTACACATTTGTAGTAAAATATTTTATTTTTGCGTAATAGCTATTTTAAGAAAACTAGTGCTCACCTTTAGAATAATCTTTTGATAGCACTGAAGCTCGTTAATAGCAACTAAACAAGCGTGAAGTTAGCTGCGAATAGCTGCGCAAATGTATGGAGGGTAGAACTAAGGAGAACTATCTCTCGTATAAAAAGTGACCCCTGACAAGCATCAAATTGGTGGCGCCACAGAAAACAAATGGATGAATTTAAAACATAGCGCCAAAAGCCATACGAGTAAGATGTTGAATTAAACAAGGAAAGAAAGATTTCCGCTTCGTTGTGGCGCACTTTTCAAAATAGTTCTAATATAGACAAACACCGATATATAATATCATTATATATTAATTTCAAGTAATAATAATTCAGCACACTTCACTCCGTTTAAAACTGCTAACTTCACATCACCATTCTGAACTACAATTTGCTTCACCACTGGACACTTTTTCAACTTGTTTCCCATATAAGTTGGTACTTCTTGGTTCTACCCTCCATACGCAAATGTCAATAAAATCAGTTTGGATGTACAAGAGCTTCACTCGTTTGTCTGATTATTTGATAAATCTTATTTATATCAATTGTTGTTAAATTAATGAATTATAAATAATTTTAGAACAACTATGATAATAACAAAAATTTATCTATATATAAATAGATAAAGACAAAACAGTTCAGTGCGTTTTTCTTCTCTGTTTGTCAAACGATTTTTTTTTATTTTGTTAGTGTTACCAAATAAAAACAATTATTTTCTTAGATTTACGTGAATATTTTGACATTTTAAATAAATCTTTTTTAAAAAAAATAATAGGTAGGTATTATAATTAATTAATGTTGTTAAAAAAATGTTTAGAATTAAAATCAACAAATATTGTAAGGTACTCTGGTGCCATTTTTAAATTTTTAAAATTATTTTTGTAACTATCTTTTCGGATTATTTCGCGGATTAATTTTGATTTTTGGTTTCCGACGTCTCGAATGCTTTACAGTAATCATGGTCACGGGAGAGACTGTGGTTTTAGACGTCTCAAAGGAGTTACATACTTGTCACAGACAGTGCCTACCTACAATTTACAAAAACAATTTCAAAAATTCAAATTAAATCCGCGAAATAATCCGAAAAGGTAGTTTTATTTAAAATATTTGTTAGTACCTAATATAAAATATTATATAAACACTTATTTCAAAGCAGAACTCAAAGTAACCAATCATTACGTAATAAAATAAATACGCACTGTTTTCGTCAACAAAAAATGGGTTTCTAAATTTAAAGACATTGCCATATATAAAAAATTGTACACAATTTTCCGTATGTATTTATTTAGTAATATATTTTTGATGAAGGCCGTTTGTTAGTTCAAGTATTTTGACATTTATATTACTAGCTGTGCCCCGCGGTCTCACCCGCGTTAAATTTATAATAATATATGGAAGTCTGCCCGATTTGTTGACATTTATGATTATTGCACCGCTCCCTTGAGTAGTGGCATGAATCATCATGTATATATCAATCAGGCTATATATCAATATAGCCTATAGCCTTCCTCAATAAAAGGGCTTTCTAATGCAAAAAGAATTTTTCAAATCGGATTAATAGTTCCTGAGATTAGCGCGTTCAAACAAACAAATAATCTCTGCCTCTTTATAATATTAGTACAGACTAACGTTGTCTCGCTGCTTCGCCCGCGTCTCTTTATGATATTTTCATTGAGTAATAAAGCTTATATTACTACATAGTATAAAACAAAGTCGTTTCCCGCTGTCTGTCTGTCCCTATGTATGCTTAGATCTTTAAAACTACGCAACGGATTTTGATGCGGTTTCGGTTTTTCAATAGATAGTGTGATTCAAGAGGAAGGTTTATATGTATAATACACGCATATTATAGTACAGAAAAGCCGAGAAATTCATAGATTTGTATTTCATACTAACCGTTAAAACGTACCTAGGTACGAACCCGAGCGAAGCGAGCCTGAGTCGTTACCTACTACTTTCTTAAAACTTGAATATTGACCCTTTAAATAGGATCCTTTCGGATTTTATCGCGGTTTTTTTCCCCCTCGACGCGGTTTTAAATGCTTCACAACAAGGATGGTTAAATGAGAGTAAGGTTTTTGTAGTCTCAAAACTAAAGTAATAGTTATTACTTATTACAAATGGTATTTATCCACAAAATTATATAATAATTAGGAAGAAAAAGGTACTTCCACCGAAGTACCTTACAATCTATACTATTAATAATATTAATATTATAAAGCTGAAGAGTTTGTTTGTTTGTTTGGTTGAACGCGATAATCTCAGGAACTACTAATCCGATTTGAAAAATTCTTTTTGCATTAGATAATCCGTTAACTGAGGAAGGCTATAGGCTATATCATCCCGGAAAAATGTACGGTTCCCGTGGGATAGATTTGTTTTTGTCTAGGGACGAATCCGAAGCGAAGGGAGGGTGAGTCGCTAGTTTACAATAAGGACTATGCGTGTGATTTAAATAAAAGTCAAATATTTTTTTTTATAATCTTTGTACAAGACACATAGGGTTGTACCTAGCGGTGGATAGATACTTGTATGTATATCATGTTGTTCATACACTCATTCACTCGAATGAGTCTTTACTAAAGACTCTTTAGTCTACGTCAACCACCGATAGTTACTTCACGTGTCCCTCAATTGTTCCTAAATTATAAATTATAAGTTACCTATGTACTTACAGTTTACTTTCAATAAAAATAAAATTCTTATGTTGTTAAACATAAAGTGGTCCTTCGAGTGAGGCAGGCTTTGAGGGCAGTAACAAGTGAATAAGCACATCGGAGACGTGGCTCAAGGCAATAGATGAGGTCGTCTACATCGAAGCAGACAGTGAGTTAGCAATTATAATACGGCCTGCTATTGCATAAAGAAGTGTGGTACTTCCCTATTTGAGGTGGTGTTCTTCCCGTTTTAAATGCAATTTGTTTGCAATAAGGGACTGACATGTAGCGAGTTTTAGTCTTGGTGGATGAGCGGGGTACCCAGTAATACGGGTCTACACCTAGTACAGGGGCCCTTGCGACTAGCTTGTATTGTAATGTTTAAGTCAATAAAAGTATTTTTTTCTTTTTTTTTACTGCGGGAAAATATCTCATCTCTGAGAAATCTATACTAAACGTGAAAACGTAAGTAGGGACGAACCCGAGCGGAGCAAGGGTGAGTCCCTAGTCTATACAGATAAATAAAATTGAAGTGTCTATTTGTAATGTCAAAATAACAGCTTTATACTAAATGCATATGGAATCACATACGGTACTTATAAGAAAATCACAATTTTTAAAATTTTTGCCTGTCTGTCTGTCTGTTTGTTCCGGCTAACCTCCGAAACGGCTGGACCAATTTTAACGGGACTTTCACTGGCAGATAGCTGATATTATAAGGATTAACTTAAGCTACTTTTATTTTAGAAAAAGAGTTAGGGTTTTGCTCAAAAAATTAAAACGTACCTAGGGACAAACGCGAGCGAAGCGAGGGTAAGACGCTAGTAGCAAACAAATAGTGATATTTTATAATGAAGATCAAGAGAAGCGTGTGTAGGAATATTATAAATGCAAAGACAGCTAGCGCTAGTAATATATTATATGGGAACTAGAAACTCACCCTCGCTCCGCTCGGGTTCGTCCCTAGTTAAGTTTTAACGTTAAGCTCAGACATGAGATAATTTCCCGCAGTAAAAAGTACCCTATATGTTGACCCGGATAACCAGCTATCATCATACCAAATTTCATCAAAATCTGTCCAGTGGTTTTCCCGTGATGCGGTAACAGACAGACAGACAGACAGACAGACAAAAAATCTAAAAACTATAGATTCGGCCTCTGTATTGATAATAATATCTATTTCAATAAGATTTTCCAAAAAATATTTAATGTACAGATTCGGCTTAGTTACAATTTTATAATATGTATAGATATAGATAAACATATGGCAAAACGTTTTAAATATATCATTTGATTCATTTCGAATCATTTGCGATTGTAGAATGTCCTCTTGACTAAGCCCATTGTGTCGATGTACACTTATTTTAAAGTAAAACATATAATGAATAGAAATGAATGAATTAAATAAATTGATTTACTATTTTCGTAGTTTCGTTAGCTTACTTTTAGAGGCAAGCCAGTTATTATTTAATTTAAAATTAAAAAAGGTTTAGGTACTTACATAGTTTAAAAATTCTTAAATCTATTTCAATTTGTATACTACTTCTTAAATCTGTACACAGATAAATAAAATTATAGTGTCTGTGTGTAATTTCAAAATAACAGCTTTATACTACATGCATATAGAATTATATACGGCACTTATAAAAAACACAATTTAAAAAAAATTTGTCTGTCTGTCTGTCTGTTTGTTCCGGCTAATCTCTGTAACTGGTGGATTGATTTTGACGGGACTTTCACTAGTAGATAGCTGATATTATAAGGAGTAACTTAGGCTACTTTTATTTTAGAAAAAGAATTCGAGTTCCGCTCAAAAAAATTAAAACTTATCTAGAGACGCACCCGAGCGAAGCGGGGGTAAATTGCTAGTTTGTTTTTTATCTATTTAACATTCGCGAATATCGCGTAACATACATACAAAAAGACATAATATACTACTTATACATATAATAATTACACTACGGGACCTTAACGAGTGAATTCCTTAGTGGCTATATACCTTACTAACGACTCATCTTCGCTTCGCTCCGGGTTCGTCCCTAGAACAAAACAAATCTATCCCACGGGAACCGTACACTTTACCGAGATGATATATAGCCTATAGCCTTGCTCAGTTAACGGGCCATCTAATGCAAAAAGAATTGTTCAAATCGGATTAGTAGTTCCTGAGATTAGCGCGTTCCACCAAACAAACAAATTCTTCAGCTTTATAATATTAGTATAGATTTCAGACGTTTCGACTGAGTTGCACCAACTGTGATCACGGACAGACATACAAAATATAATATACTAGTTTTTTAAAATCGGTCAATTTGACTTCTTTAATTTTTTACCCATATTAAGTGGACAATTTCAGAAAACAAAATTAATATTCTATCCCGATCCTAAAAACAAAACTGCTTTAAGTACTAAAACAAACAGGAAAACGATATAATATATTCATTTGAGATGAATTTCCCCATATGAGTCACGTTTTTATAATCAACTACGCATGGCGATATGATTCAAACGAAATTGTGCTTTAAAGTTATGGTAGAGAATTCAAAATTGCATGAGATATATTTATAGTAGAGTCTCAAATGGTAGTTTTCATTATCAAGGACGCAAGTTCGATTTTTATGTTCGTTTACTTTAGGTGTTCTTTTTATGATTATATGTATGTATTCAGCCATTTTTAACGTCCTACTGCTGGACACGGACCTCCTTCAATACGAGGGGGATCAGGCCATAGTCCACCACGCTGGCCAAGTGCGGTTTGGCGGACGTCACATGTTTTTTGAAAACTTCCTAGATTCTCTCAGACATGCAGGTTTCCTCACGATATTTTCCTTCACCGTACGACAAGTGGTAATCATGTTAGAAATGATTCGCACATGAAAATATCAGAGGTGCGAGACCCGGGTTTTGAACCCGCTTCACTCGGTTTCCCAAGCGAGCGCGTTACCACTGGGCTACCACTGCCAATGCTTATTATTATATATTATATAGAAATAACCTATTTTGTAGAGAATTGTGTGTATTTCTATATATAAATAGACAAAGACTAAATAGTTCAGTACCTTTTCCTCCTCTTTTTGTCAAACGATTCTCTATTTTTTTTTTTTGTTTGTTTAGTAGCTATTGACGAGCTTTTGTTATTCATAAAAAAAAAATTGGAAACAGTTTTTAAGGTTCCGTACCAACTAAGGGTGCCAACGGAACCCTATTACTAAACCTCCGTTGTCCGTCCGTTCGTCACAGGGCTGTGTCTTAATGACCGTAATACGTAGAGAGTTGAAATTATCACAGAGCCGCGGAAGCCCGTAACTTTTATAGTATTTGTAAATTTTATAATACTAATAATAATTTTATAAAACAATGTGTGTTTGATCGTCAATATAAGGTCAGCATGCCAAATTTTACTAAATTAGGTTCATAAGTTGTTGTGTATTAAGCTGTATAAATTACTATAGTTTTTTAACTATCCCGCGGGAAATCTTTAATTTTCCGGGATGAAAAGTATCTAAGATGTTGATCGGGGATATAAGGTACCACCATGCAAAATGTCATATAAATCGGTCTAACAGTTTCGGAGATTAGCCCGTACAAACAGACAGAGAAAAAAAAATGATAAAAATCTGGATGTGTTCTATTTCTCTTCTAACATCCCCCTGACTCGGTTTTTAGCATTTTTTTTTCTATATACAGACATTCAACCTCTACAGTTTTATTATATAATAGATGTATTAACATAGATTTATATTTAAATTAAATATAAAGTTTAGTTTATATAGGTTTTTTGTAACAGATATGTTAATTCACATAAAAAAATAATACAAACACGTTTTCGCACTTCCGTATATTTAGTAATCATTTAGTGCGAATAATTTATCTTTTTTTTTATTCAGCACTTGTTCATGCCTACGGCTTCACTTGCGTGATAAGCGTGGTTGAGGATAGCCTATAGCTAATCCCAGGATGCAATCTATGTCCTTGTCAAATTTTATCCAAATTTGTTTAGCGGATTAAGCGTAAAAAGGTACTCGTAACATACTGAACTACTTTCACATCTATACATCTATACAGATAAATAAAATTGGAGTGTCTGTTTGTAATATTAAAATAACCGCTTTTTACTAAATGCATATGGATGTATACACGGTACATATACCAAAACAACATTTTTTACAATTTTTGTCTGTCTGTCTGTTTGTTCCGGCTAATCTCTGAAACGGCTGGACCGATTTTGACGGGACTTTCACTGGCAGATAGCTGATGTAATAAGGAGTAACTTAAGCTACTTTTATGTTAGAAAAAAACAATTTAAAAAAAAAGTTTGTTTTGGGAAGCAACCTAGTTTATAATATTAGTACTAGCGACTCACCCTCGCTTCGCTCGGGTTCGTCCCTAGATGCGTTTTGATGGTTAATATGGAATAACACTGTATATACATAGATATGATGCGTTTTTTATCCCCTACATGAAAAATGATTGATTCCCCATAAAAATTTACATCGCCATTTTCACCCCCTTAAGGGATGATTTCCGGGATAAAAACTATCCTACATCATTCCCAGGATCTCAAACTACCTACATACCTATCTAAATCGGTACAGCGGATTTTTATTTCATCCATTACAAACAAACATACACAAAAAAAATGTTTTTTCTATTTATAATATTAGTATGAGATATATGTAGATTATTCAATGAGTCACTGTCATTATCTCACGTATTCACATATCGTCTTTATTCGACGTCAGATATGAAGGAGATATGTGCCTGTATGTCATTTATTTATTTATTTATTTACATCCAATTAGAACGGCAGTGCCACTTACACTAACTAGATTATACATATATTATAAATTAATTACAAGCATTAAATGAAAGAGAGAAAAAAAAACATTAGAAACAAAATTAAATACTGCTTTGGTTCTGAGAATATTAGTAACAGGGTTATTCAACATTCTCAGCATAACTTAGCAACTCAAGAACCAAAGTTGGCCATTTGTCATTGAATGGGTCCCATTGAGCATTATTGTCCAAGAGCGCGTTGAATGATGCCAATGAACGCGGTATAGGTGCCATGGTTCGGGCAATAGTGCGACAATATGGGACAACGAAAAGCTTATTTTTTCGAGGGCGAAGGTTATTTGTAATCGGGGCGTGGATACTACACAATTGAGTATGGAGATCCGGAGCATCAACGTCTCCTCGTAAAATTCTGCACATAATTTTTAATTGGTCACAAGTCCGTCTGACTTCCAAGGAATTGAAACCTAAGCAACCTAAAAGAAATTTGGTTGGGTATAGAAAAGGGTAATATCCATAACAACGTTTGAATAGATATCTCAGGAAGGCCTTTTGTACCTTTTCTAATATAAGTCCATACTTCTTCTCGTACGGATGCCAGACGCAGGCGCTTGTTTCCAGTTTGCTTCGCACTAGAGCATAATATAGTAACCGTATTACTACAGGACTACTGAACTCCCGAGAGTTGCGCAATACGAACCCTAATCTTCGAAATGAATCGGCTGCTATTGAGTTAATATGGTCTCAAAAATTTAATTTGGCGTCAAAATTTACGCCCAGATCTCTGACATTTTGCACTCTGGGGACAGAAATGCGATCCATTTTGTACTCATGTATCAAAGGATACCGAACTCTACCAAAGGTCATCACTGAACATTTTTCATAATTGAGCTCCATTCTATTGACCTCACTCCAGTTACATACAGCTGTTAGATCGCGTTGTAGCTTGAGGCAGTCTTCGACAGAAGTAATTTCAAGTATGAGTTTGAGATCATCAGCATATAATAGGCATTTTGCATGTTTTATACATTTCGGAAGATCGTTTATCATAATTAAGAAGAATAAGGGTCCCAATATAGAGCCTTGACTTACACCCGATCTCGTATGATATGGTTTTGACTCATACATACCATACCGAACGAATTGCTGACGATCACGGAGATAGTCAGAGATTAAGTAAAGAAGCTGGGGAGACAAACCAATAGCACTGAGCTTGCTGAGAAGAATATCGTTATTCACCCTGTCAAAAGCTTTGCGGTAATCAAAATAAAGGGCGTCTACTTGATGACCTCTATCCAGGCAGGACGATATGTAATCAGCAGCTGTTAATAAGTTGGAATTGATAGACTTTTTAGTCCGGAAACCATGCTGTTCGTCACATAGTAAATTACTGATTTGTCTACTAATTTCTCTATGCAAGATTCTTTCGAATACTTTGGTCGGCGTTGAGAGATAGCTATGGGCCGAAATTCCTCGACAGACGTTGTGCCGGTTTTCTTAGGTATCGGGGTGACTCGTGTCAGTTTCCATTGGAGAGGATATTGTCCTGTCTTTAAGATTAAATTAAATATATGACAAAGAGGGAGCCTAAGATATTTTTTACAAATTTTCATAACACCTGCTGGTAAGTTGTCTGGCCCAGTTGAGCAATTGATCTTGAGTTTATCAATGCCATATTTTATGTCAGTTACTGAAAACTTCGGAATGGAGATGATAGAACCATTTAACTTATCATCATTCAGACATGCCTCATCCACACTTAACTTTGGCACCTCTGATAGAAATACATTTGCAAAAAACTTTGCAAAGGTTTCGGCGGCATCTACTCCAGAGTGCAAACAGCCATTAAATGTAACGTTAGGCTCAAATCCCCCTTTAACCCGCAAGCTACTGATGTAGTCCCAGAAACCCAAAGGATTAGATTTAATATTACTTTCAGCGCGCCTAATGTAACTGTCATACGCTTCTGGGATGGAAACTTTCAAATTAGACCTTATTTCTGACAACCTAGCATAAGCCTGAACACATTTAGTTTTAATCCATTTAGAATGTAACTTTAATTTCAATTCTATATCACGGATAATTTCGCTTGTAAACCAGACCGGATATCTTTTAATGTTACCTTTTTTCCTATTCTTTTTAGGCGTGCACGAGTCAAAAATATCATACATGATTCTATAGAAACAAGTTATCGCTGACCGTACCTCGGTTGCGGCCAAAAGACCGTCCCAAGATACCGTAGACATTAGAATAAGGAGTCGTTCGTGATCAAGTTTACGGAAATTCCAATCTTTGGAAGAGCTTATGTTGCTAGGCTCCAAACTTTCAGAATGTTTGGCTGCACGAATATTTATTTTGATGTTAAGAGGGGGATGGTATAAATCAGGTGGAACTACTCCCTCCGTATCAGAGACTGTCGTTTCAACGTGCTCTTGGACCAGTACTACATCTAGGATGCTCCCGTGAGCATTAACAATGTTGTTATGCTCGGTTAAGCCGCAAAGTGTCACGAAATATGAATAATAACAAACTATGTTATGGGATGCACTGTTTAAATTTAAATCACCTAATATTACCACTAATCCTTTCAACTCAAGTATAAAACTTTCTATTTTACAAAACAAATTCATGTAGTCTTCATCGGATGCACTGGGTTTTATATAGACTACACATATAAATATAGACCGACCCTGTATATTACATAAAACCCATAGATCTTCACCGGAGTCGGTTTCTAATTCACGTCGTCGCTGCATAAGTATACCGGGGCGAGCTACGATCAGCACTCCACCGCACGGCGAACCCCTGTCGCGGCGCAGTACACTCCAGCTGCCACCGGATATTTCCGCATCTTCAACGGTATTGTCGAGAAATGACTCCGTAACTGCCACTATGTCGCATGCTTGTAACAAAAGATTCATAGTCCACGTTTTTGTTTTCGTTTTAAGGCCGCGAACATTTTGGTACAAGATATTCAAGGTGATATGGTTTTTTGTACTATCGATGCAGCGGTTGGTTTGGGTTACGAAAAGACTGACGGCTGGTATCTGAGTTGCCGGACGATTTTCGAAAATTAATCCAAGTCTTGATCCTTGCATTGATCGGCCATGCGTCCTCTGAAAGACATTTTTCGTAATAGGCTATTGGAACTCCTATTTTGAACGACTTGTAATTACCTTTAGGTACCAATTCTTCCACAGTGCAGGTATCCGTAGAACAAAGTTGCTGTAGATGTTTCGATATATCCTCCGCGCCCGACTCCATGTTCCAGAGGTGCAGGTATTTTCGAGGTTCAACCGCTTTTAAGGATGTCACTGATGGGCTCGCGGTGCCGCAGATCAGGTTTAGTTTGCGAGGCTTCTTTCTACGGACCTCAACCCATTTTTCAGAAGATACCTCCTTCTGAGATGTAATATGAGAAGCCGATGGATTTGGTTTATTATTTACCGTCGACGGCGTTGTAACGGATAATCGAGAGGAGCACTGTCTGACAGGTTGCGGATAGCTCCGCGACTCATGCGGGTTCAGTGCGAGATTAACAGTCGGCGAGGTTATCTTGGTGGGTTGCGAGGCCGTATTGCTTATAGTAACAGTTTCTCCTTTTTGAGATGGAACCGGTTCATCTTTGCTGTTTACCATGTCACGCATTTTAGACTGGATACAACTGTCAATAATAGTTTCAAAGTGTGAAAAGTAATTATCACATTTTCCGTGAAATGTGGCCAGCAACGACATTGCTTGATTAAGTTGATTCTTTAAACCAAGGATCTCTTCGCGAAGCTGTTTTATTTCAAGACGAAGGCCTTCAGTGTTTTGCATTTCTTGCTCGTGCCCGTTAGAAGCTGGAACAATCGCCTTTTTTCTATACGTAATATTATTATTATTGGCGGCAGAGCTACGCTGTCTACTAGCACCTACGGGTGTTAAGCTATTGTCACCACCTCTCTTTGACATACATTCACATTCAGGACAGATCCATGCCTCGGTATTCACAGAAGCTAAATCCAAAATACCTGTACAGAGCTCGTGGTATGACTTCTGACACGTGCGGACCATACATTTTAGAAATGATTCTTCAGTTAAGATAAGCTTGCAACAAGCTGCACAATCCATTTCAAGCATAAGCAGACAAGCCGAAAAATAACAAATATAATATTCGACGTCTAATGAGGCCTAGCTTTATGCAGCGCTTGAAGCGATTAAAGAGACGACCGCTGTCGGGAGGTCAATGACCGCTACGTACACTCAGCTGCTTGCTGTTAGAATCCGATTTGAATTTACTAATAACTGAGTTAATGTTTTGTAAATTAAATAGCACTTACGCGATGGATTTGAAAGAGGTTACCACCAATGAAAAGAGCAGGAATTCAGCTACAAAAGTATATATAATAAACTTGCGCAACAAAAGTGTGGGGGGCGGGTCTATCATCTAAGATAAACAATACACAACCTGTTCTAAGCTACACTATAGATTATAATAATATATATAATATACATCTATACATATATACATAATATGTATAGATAAAATTTTATAACAATCTATACATATAATAAAATTCTAACTGAGCCGAATCTGTACATTAAATACTTTTTCGAAAATCTTATTGAAATAGTCGTTATTATCGATATAGAGTTCAAATCGATAGTTTTTAGAATTTTTGTATGTCTGTCTGTCTAGGAACGCATCACGAGAAAACCACTGAACAGATTTTGATGAAATTTGGTATGATGATACCTGGTTATCCGGGTCAACAAATAGGATAGTTTTTACTGCGGAAAAATATCTCCTCTCTGATTTATAAATATATACTAAACGTAAATATGTTTAAAGCAGAATACAGAAACGAATCCTAATTCTTTTTCTAAAATAAAATTAGTCTAAATTACAAATTACCAGTGAAAGTCTCGTCAAAATTAGTCCACCCGTTTCGGAGATTAGTTGGAACTAACAGACGCAAGCAAAATTAAAAAAAAATAGTTTTCTTATAAGTATCGTATATAATTCCATATGCATTTAGTATAAAGCTGTTATTTTGACATTACAAACAGACACTATAGCATTATTTTTTCAATAATTAATATAAGACTGTACAATCAACTTTTATTATGTCAAAATAATTCATACACATTACATAATATCAGCAATAGTAAGTCATGCATGTACTTTTACTTTCAACCAACTACGTATTGACTATTGGCTCCACTTTAAAATTCAAAGTTAGACGTATTACTTTATTCTAATAAGAATAACTTTGAATATTTTAACAGTTTAAAATTTCGTAGAAAGAGGAGGGGAAATTTTAAATTATACTTTTTAATTAATTGTTCATTGAATTGTTTTATATTAATCAATAATAATACTATAAATAAACTAAACTTATTTTGAGAAAAATTGCCATTTTAATAATATAAATAATAAATATTATTTTGATTCAAATGTTAAATAATCTTTAAATGGCAACATTGATTTATGATGTCACAAACCATATATAGAACAGATAAAAATAATCAAAAGTACACTCTATGTAAAACACATGCTTATTTACATATCTTTAGTAAACACTTGTTTTTTTAAATTAAAATAAATAATTATAAGGAATTAAAAAGTATTGAATCTAATGCTGGAGTTTTCCAATCATTATTTTTAAATAAACAAGTAAAAAAAAAAACAAGATAAACAAAGTTGTCAAACCTCTTTAAAAAAAATAGAAGTTTTTCTTTAAGCTAATATATTTTTTTTATAGATACAGATAAAATATAAACATAAATAAAATAGTTATTATATTTAAATTCAACATACATATAGCAAATGTCATATTAACATGTTATTACATCACATAAAATACTCACTTTTAATTATTGTTAAAAAAATCCAAATAAACACAGCACAAAACACTTAAAAAACACTTCAGTGACTAATTTTAATAAATTAAACAAAAACACGCGCCAAAATTGTTATGCGACTAAATTGGAATGGTATCGAATGCGATAAACATGTAAGGTCAAGACGTGCCTTCGCAACGTGGTCGGGTTATAACGATAAGATGGACGTCAATCCAGTATAGCGGCAAATGGTTGACTGAAGTCTGAAACGTGTTTGCTTTTAACTAAAGATGTGTCAACTCGATTTACTAACTCGAGTTAACTCGAGTTGGGCTTAACTCGAATTAACTCGAGTTGAATTCTCTCTGACTCGAATTAGGCATTCAGGCCGATTTACATCATACGAGCGAATGCTCATTCTATCCCCACCCTATCAAATTCTTTTAATGTAAACAGAGATAGAGCATTCTTTCGTTGTTCTCTCTGCGTTCGCAAAGATTCTATAGAATATTCTAAGAATGCTCACTCGCTTGATGTAAACGGCACTAGAACGTGCGCACAATTGCTTAGAGCGTTCTTACGTGTTCGAACGCGCTCACTCCCCGTAGCGGTCTCTTCAAAGCGTTCTTGTGTTCTAGCAATTTGAATATTTACGAGTACATACCTACTTATCGAATCATGGATTGGTCTCAAGAAAAATGTCTATTAATAAAATTTGTCACCCACCAACGTCTCTTTCTTCTTTTCTTTTTGACTGTTTGAGACATAATAATAAATGCAGCACTTGCAATTATAGTATCGCTGTCAAAGTCGAACATAACCAAAGAGTATATAAATACACCGTGAAATAATGAAACACTACCAACCACAAAATTGACAATGGGCAATGAGCATTCGTTCGGCTGATCGAAACGTCATTGTAAAGGTGGATTTACATCAAACGAACGGAGAACTAGAGCTAGAACAAGAGCATTCTTTCTTGTTCTTTTAGTGTAAACGAAATCTTGATTTCAGCGTTTACACCAAAAGATCAACGAGCAAAATGAGAACAAAGAACTAGAATTCTATCAATGACGTTTAGATCAGCCGAACGAATGCTCATTGCCCATTGATGTCAATTCTGTGGTTAATAGTATTTCATTATTTCAATTTTCACGGTGTAGTTATATACTCTTTGCTTATGTCCGACTCTGACAGCGATATTATAATTGCAAGTGCTGCATTTATTATTTTGTCTCAAACAGTCAAAACGAAAAGAAGAAAGAGACGTTGGTGGGTGACAAATTTTATTAATAGACATTTTTCTTGAGACCAATCCATGATTCGATAAGTAGGTATGTACTCGTAAATATTCAAATTGCTAGAACACAAGAACGCTTTGAAGAGACCGCTACGGGGAGTGAGCGCGTTCGAACACGTAAGAACGCTCTAAGCAATTGTTCGCACGTTCTAGTGCCGTTTACATCAAGCGAGTGAGCATTCTTAGAATATTCTATAATATCTTTGCGAACGCAGAGAGAACAACGAAAGAATGCTCTATCTCTGTTTACATTAAAAGAATTTGATAGGGTGGGGATAGAATGAGCATTCGCTCGTTTGATGTAAATCGGCCTTTACGGTAGCGCGGCGATTTGTCCCTTTTTTGCAAAATCGCAACTATTACAACCGGATAAGATGCTACAGTGTTTAACTTAAATCGCTGTCGTCCGTACTCCCGCCATAGCGTGTGACGTATTAACCGAATGGCAGCGATATGGCGCGAAGTTTGCCGATTATTTGTGACTATATGTTACGAAGATTTAAGTCAAAATTACATAAATTCATAATATATACAACAAATTCGTCTTTTATTTCAATTCACCTACTTTAGTTAATTATAATTGTCCCAATATATATTTATTACGAATCTGTATCATTTTTTTTCAATATTGTTGCGGAGTTGAGTCATTACATTGGTTTAAACCAAACAAATCATTCATTTCAATTTTCATCCAGTTAACTCGAGTTATGTAACTCGAGTTCAATTCGAGTTACGTGAATTTCAATTCGAGTTAAATCGAGTCATATTTTTTCCGAGTTGGCACATCTCTGCTTTTAACATGAAGGAAGAGCGTGATTGGTTTAAATATGATAAGTTATCATTTGCAAAATGTTTAAGATTGTTTTACTAAACTGAGGTAAGATTATATATTTTTTTATCAATTTGTAGGCTTTATAGTTTCTTTTTTAGGGTTCCGTACCCAAAGGGTATAACTAAGATTCCGCTGACCGCCTGTCTGTCTCCGGGCTATAACTGAGAATTATATGACAGAAAACCTCAATAACTACACTTGTCCCGAATTGGGACTCGAACCTTGGATCTGCGGATCTGCAGCCGTACATGCTATCGACTGAAAACAGAGGCAGTTCTTCACTATTGGGGTTCCGTACCCAAAGGGTAAAACGGGACCTTATTACTGAGACTTCGCTGTCCGTCCGTCCGTCTGTCTGTCTGTCCGTCTGTCACTAGGCTGTATCTCATGAACCATGAAAGTTTGACAGTTGAAATTTTCTCAGATGATGTATTTCTGTTGCCACTATAACAAGAAATATTAAAAAAAAAACCAGAATAAAATAAAATATTTAAGGGGGCTCCCATACAACAAACGTGATTTTTTTTGCTCGTTTTTGTTCGATATTGATAACGGCAACAGGTAGACGCTTGAAATATTCACAGAATATTTAGTTATATATTCACTTTAAAAATAAACAATTAAATTAAAATACAACAAGTATTTAAGTAGGGCTCCCATACAACAGACATGATTTTTTTTGCCGTTTTTATAGATAATGGTACGGAACTCTTCGTGCGCGAGTCCGACTCGCACTTGGCCGGTTTTTTTGGCCATGGTTTTGTTTGTTTTTCCTGTTTAAACTTTATAATTGGACGTATTTATTCAAAACGGATCAATCCGAAAACCGTTTTTTGAGTTACTGTCATAAATGACACCTACATATCAACTTATATACAGAAAGTAGATAAAATACCCAATATTTAAGAGGAATTTGAAATGAAATGGCACACCTACCAATTTCACTAAAACTCCATTTTTTTTTTCATTTTTTTTTTAATCTCCGTTTAAAGAGCGACTATGACGCTCTTTGACGACACGTTTGGCTCAGTTTGTAGTGACCCTACTTGCTGTGCCAGCGGCCGCGGGTTCGAGTCCCGCTGGGGGCATTCATTTGTGTGATGAGCACGAATGTTTGTACTCCAGTCCTGGGTGTTTATACTTATAATAAGTATGTATTTAAAGTTATATATGTGTAGTGTATCAATTGTCTGGTATCCATAACACAAGCCTCGTAGCTTACCATGGAACTAGATGGTGCTGTGTTTTAATGTACCAACATATTTCTATTTCTGTTACGTTTACAATGGCGTCTTAATTACATTTTATAAATATTTACCAACAAATTGTATTTACACCCGTAGTACTTAATATTAGTATTACTTGTATTTGTTACAATTTTTGCTTAAGTTATAAATTAATCTTGCTACATTAGAAGAAAACTTCTATTTTCTTCAAAGTTTGTGTAGGACATGTGAAGTCCGCCAACACGCACTTGGCCAGCGTGGTGGGCTATGGCCTGATCCCCCTCGTATTGAAGGGAGGTCCACCCCCAACAGTGGGACGTTAAAAGGGCTGAATACAAGTTTTTGTGGTTGGATCTACTTTGCATAACAACGTCCAATTATAGAATATGGTATGTGTGTTATTGGAATATAATTACTTATTTCTTCCTTTTGTACGTTTATTTTGTAGTGCGCAATAAAGTGTATAATTATCCATATCCATTTATTATAAATGTGAAAGTGTGTTTGTTTGTTTGTCTTTCACGTCGAAACGGAGTGACGGATCGGCGTGATTTTTTGTATGGAGATAGTTGCAGGGCTGGAACTACTAAGGCTATTTTTAACTATTTTGTAATACTAATTTGTTATGTTAAAAATAAAACAAAATATTTACAAATCTACGATATATGCGACCCATACTCTAAAAGTAAGAGGGGGTGGATAGATAAACTTAGTTTTTTTCATCCCTCAGTTACACGTGTGGAGTGACGCCCCTATTTTTATTTTTTTGTAATTTGACTTATTTCTATAGAAGTCTAACAGTTTACATGAGACACCTATCTAGTATCTACTATAGACGTAGAATATGGACTGAGCGATACTCTCATGAAATCGGCCACTCTCTAGAAAGAGAAAAAGTGAACGTGCGGCCAATACCTGTCTTTTATTCCAGTTTGAATTTATAAATGGAATGTAAAATGGTAATAAATATGTACGAGTATATTAAAATGTATTAATTTAATTTTTAAATTTAGTAGGCATCTCTCCCTTATAGGCGACTCTCCCGGACTTACCCTATTCATTAACCGTATTTCAATTAAAACACAAGACTTCTGGCCGCACATTTGTTTTGTCTCTGTTGCACCTTACCGCTATTTTTAGCTGACGGCTAAAAAAACTAAAAATCATTGTTTTGAGTTCTATTGCGTTAATAAAGATCCCCAATACTAGTTTTTCTCAAGTATCTTCCATGTACGGACAGCGATTAGTTACAACTTTATTATATGTATAAGTTTCTGGGTAACATTAAATTAAATTAATGAAAAAAACTGTCTATAATATGTTTTATTTAATGTCTTCACCACCAATCTTCGATAGACCATCCATATATCAAAGGAAACGGGCTGTAAAGAAATTTATAAAATTATTATTATTATTACCAAAAACAAATCTATCCCACGGGAACCGTACATTTTTTTGGGATAAAAAGTAGCCTATTTGTTATTGTGATGTATGAACTATGTTATTGTAAAGTTTCATTAAAATCCAAGCAGTAGCTTTTGTGTACTAAGCCGTATAAGATATTATAGTTTTTTAACTATCCCACAGGAACTCTTAAATCCACGGGATAAAAAGTATTTAAAATATTGACCGGGGATATAAGGTACTACCATGCAAAATTTCATTTAAATCAGTCTAACAGTTTCGGAGATCAGTAGAAACAGACAGAGTAAAATTTGAAAAAAATCTGCATTTGTTCTATTTTTCTTCTTATATCCCCCTGACTCGGTTTTTAGCAATTTTTTTTTGTTTTTTAGTTACTTATACAGCTTTATAAGTTTTCCTAAGACATGTGAAGTCCGCCAACCCGCACTTGGCCAGCGTGGTGGACTATGGCATGATCCCCTCGTATTGATGGGAGCCCAGCAGTGGGACATTAAAAAGGGCTGAATACAACCATATTAGTCAGAAGGATACTATTATTAATAAAACTACCCACCCTCTTTTAGGTGAAGTCGGTTTTCTAGATGTTGTGAAACTAAATTTCATCATTTGCTTATAATATTTTTTATGTTCCTTTGCTCTCTTTTTTTTTCTTCCTGCTTTCTTTTTTTTTCGAGCCATCTTTTATGGAGTTCTTCTTCGGTTTGACCTGGTTTCAGAGAATCATTGGATCCGAATTTTTTATCCTCTGGAAGAAAAGTTATACAATTATATAATAAAATTGTAACTATAATCTGTACATTAAATATTTTTTGGAAAATCTTATTGAAATAGTCATTATTATAGATACAGAGACTGAATCTATAGTTTTTAGAATTTTTGTCTGTCTGTCTATCTGTGACCGCATTACAGAAAAACTACTGAAGGGATTTTGATGAAATTTGGTATGATGATAGCTGGTTATCCGGGTCAACATATAGGATTCTTTTTACTGCGGGAAAATATCACATCTCTGAGAAATCTATACTAAACGTTAAAACGTTAGTAGGGACGAACCCGAGCGAGGGTGAGTCGCTAGTACAGGATATATAAAGCTTCATAACTAATACATGTTCCAAAAAACTTTACTTACGTATAAAATAATCATCAAATACACTTTTCTTTTTATTACTTCTGTACTTTCGTTGTAATTCATGCATCATATTGCACAAATGTATGATTGTCTTACTGTGCATCAAGATGTTTGTATAAATATAAAGCATATAACTTGTAGATGCTATGTTCAGATTTTGAAGTGGCATGAACCTCCTCTCCACCATCTGGTAAAGCTCCAAGACCAGCTGATATCGATAGATGATCTCATGCGTGAGATACCCCACTTCAAACTCTAAGTTATTCACGTATAGAAAACGAATTTCGAAATATCTTCGCAAGTCCCACATCCTAAAAATAAATCTATACTTTATCTATATCTATAGTTTTTTTTCTTCTTCTCTTTCTCGAAGTTGTCTACCATTTTTTCTAACAATTCTATTTGAATTTTCAATTTAGTATTTTCTTCCATTATCGGCTTTAAGTTTTCATCTATTTGGCTTAATATACTTTATGTTATTGTTTTGGTTTGTTTGTCCAATTTTTTTTTTGCTTGTTTTTTTTTTAATTCTAGTTGATATAAATATAATCTATAGTTTGTTTGTTTGGTTGAACGCGCTAATCTCAGGAACTATTAATACGATTTGAAAAATTATTTTTGCATTAGATAGCTCGTTAACTGAGGAATGGTATAGGCTATATATCATCCCGGAAAAATGTACGGTTCCCGTGGGATAGATTTGATTTTGTCTAGGGACCCGAAGCGAAGCGAGGGCGAGTCGCTAGTCATAAATAAACGATACTTCTTTAAAAATTATGATAGGTGGCTTAGAAGATATGCGGGAACAGATGGACAAACATATAAGTACAGTATACATTAATACGTTACGGCAGTCAATCTCAATGAGACTAGCGAACTGCGCAGGAGATGTTATAGTGCACAAGTGTTCGCGCAGACACAAGTGCACTCTCTATACCTGTCACTCTCATACTCCGATGGGATGATAATTCGACACGATCAGTAAGAGATCCAGGCGCAGGACCGACGGCTTTACGTGGCTTCAAGGCAAGGGGGTTAACCGCCAACTTCCCAACTCTAGGCTGTTACTGAGAAATTCCAAACAGTGAAACTCAATAACTGAACTTGGCCCAGCCTCGAACCCAGAACCTTCACATCTATCGTATAGTTAAACCAGGGGCGGCTTTACCTATAGTGCAGGGTGTGCAATGCACACGGGCGCAGGGTCTGAGGGGGCGCCAAGCGCCGCTCGCGTCACCTCGAAAGAGCAAGCATCGTTCGCCGTGCAGCCGCGCTCTCAAAGACCCTGCGCCCGTGTTATGGCCGACACCGGACGGCGGTAGCAAAGCAAGGCGCGCGTAGGTTTCAAAGTTTGGCAGCATTTGTCTATAGCTTTAGAACGTCTTGAAAAGAGCTTGGGGCACCTATGTCTTATAAGCAACTAAGTAATAATATTGAGAACGATTATTTTATGTAAAAGAAAAGATGGCAGGTTTCTTGAAGAAAGTTGAAATTGAATGGGAAAAAAACGGATGGCACTACTTGAACGAATAATCAAAATAATTCATTTTTTAACGAGACAATATCTGGCGATTTGAAAAAAAAATTACGATTCTGATAATGGTAATTTTTTTAAAGCTGGTTGATAATAGCTCTAAATTTGATAATGTGCTTACAGAAAACATTGCCCTTATTCAAAAATCTGAGTCACGCCTAACTCATTATCTTGGCCATAATAGGTATGTAGAATAAAACAATACGATTATTCGGAGAGAGTATAAAATTTTTTGTTTTGAAATTAAAACAATCCAAAAAAAAAATTGTCTAAATTCTCTAATGTGCGCACTTTTGGGGAGTTCATTAAAAGCGCTAAAATAGTAGCAGAAGAAGTCGAGGCAATAGCAGAATTTTTCGCACCCGCCCGCTCTAAAAAGGCTTTTTAATTATAAGGCGGAAGATGAACCGATAACAGATGCAAAAACAGATTTTAAAGTAAATTTTTACAATTACCTATTAGATATCGCAATTACCGACTTCGACGAACGGTTTGAACTTTTATTTGTCATCCATGGTTTGAACTTTTGGATCAAAATAACGGAATTTGGATCAATATAATATTTTTTTTTGCCCCCGCGGAGTTTTCTCTTCGTACACTGGGGATCGTTTTGGTCCTAAATAAGATTAATTCTGTCCAAATTTGAGCTTTTTATCTCAAACCGTTATCGAGATACTCAAAAAAATTATTTTTTTCGATTTTATTTTTTTCCAATTATAATCTATATTTAATACCTAAGAATTAGGGATGGGACGAAATTCGTTTTACATTCGGTTTAACCGAATTTCAGCAGCCTGAGCAGAACTTTGAACATTTGGCAATAGAAAAAAGAAATATCTACTTGCACTATTTTGACTGAAATTTATAAAAACATGTCTGTCATAACAATAAAATGAAATTAAGTCTTTAATATACTCATTAGTCCGATGGGAATTCAGTTTGGGAACAAAAAAAAATTAAAACCTGAAGTTATATATCTTCAAAACTTTAACAGGTATATAAGGAACAAAAATCCGAAAAATACCACGAACTCCATTTCTCACCCCCGGGAAATGGAGGGATGAAAACGTTGAAAAATAGTTTTTTTCAATTTCCGCCTTACCGAAAAAAGTTCTTTTCAAAAGTGGTAGGTCTAGTAAAAATCTACAACTTTTATAAATAATACTTTTTACAATAACCTCAAAGTTTTCGAGATATTTGCAAAAAACCTATTTTTTAATTTTTTCTTGTTTTTTTTTTTTATTTTCTTTCTGCAATTTTTTTAAAATTTTCATGGAACTAGGGGAACGTAATCTTCGAAATACATATAATACCTAAAATATTTAAATATTTAGCTGTTTCCGAGAAATATATATTATATGGTCTCGAGGGGCTGAAAATCACCCGCAATTTTGTACAGTCGCCCTATAAAAACACCCTTAAAAATTGAGAAAATTGTAGAAATCGATAATTTTTACTTTGTGAACTACATTTTTTTTTAATATTCATTGAAAAAGTGTACGTTATTAACCACATTTTTATAAATTGACTTTACGCCAATGTGTTTTAAAAAACGAAAATACTGTATACTTAAGTCTTTAATTTGACGCTTATTATTTACACAATGAAAAAAAAATTGGAAGTCACGTAAAGTATACCCATTCTTTTGTATGTTTTCCAGTATAAAAAATATAACATGAATAGATCTTACTTATGTTATATTTTTTTCAAATATATCCATCTTTTATTAATTTTTGATCGATTTTGGAGCGACAATGTTTTTGTTTCTTCGAAAAGTAGAATTCAAGACGAAAAAAAAATGAGCCATACCTGAAAATTGAACGATTTTTTTTTAAATGTAAACATCCACTTGAAGATGGGGGTGATTTTCAGCCTCCCGAGACCATAAAACATTTTCTCAGAAACGACTAAATATTACAATTTCAAAAACAAATGATTATTATATGTATTTCAAAGATTTCAGATTTCAGATTTGCAGAGAAAATTTTTCGTAAGGAGGTCACAGTAAGCCGGAAATTAAAAAAAAACTATTTTTTAACGCCTTTCATTCCCCTATTTCTCGGGGGTAGCTGGAAATCTAGGGCATTTTAGTTTTTGTTCCTTATATTACCTGCTAACATTTTAAAGACGTTAAACTTCAGGTTTTAATTTTTTATTTCTATTAAAAATAAACGAATTCCGATCGGTCTACATGTTCATTTATTTTAGTTAGGAACTTGTAAACCTTAACACGTATGCGATAAAAAACTAAATTAGTTCTTCTTAATTTAACAGTCTCAAAAATCTTTGCATAATTAAATAGAAAAATTGAAATAAACTTAGTATTCTTCTAACAAACATCCTAATTACATTCGTAAACTGTATTAAAAAAATCACGTCTTTGGTTTATTAAATAAACACTCAGAAACGTTAAGTATTTTTAATTATTAAAGGGTCACGACGTATCTCTCGAGAAAGCGCGGTGAAATTGAATCGAAGTTCGGCCGAATTGAGGCCGATTTTTTTTTATTTTCACCGAATGTTCGGCCAAAGTTCGTATTCAGTTCAAGCCGCATTCGGCCCATCACTACTAAGAATATCATATTATTATAATATTAAATATCATATTTATTTAAGGAGTGATACTGGGGACCTAAATAGGAGGAAATAGCGTAGCAAGTACCGCAATTTTTAATTTAAGTTTTAATGAAATAAATGGTGAGTGGTGGTGAAGATACTGTGAGTCAATCGTAAAAGATAGGGATATGCCATCACGGAGTTTTTTAGGACTTTAGAAGAACTACAATTTTCTAGTATTTGATTTTTATGTATCTCTTAAGGTTTAGCCTACATATAACATAAGCCATGTAAAATTATTTTTCGGCGACTTGGTGCAAAATATTGCTTTTTTCTACTTACTTAAAATTTAATCTTTAAGTAACCGCTGCGTAAATAAAATGAAAATCAGAATACAAATAAAGAGAAGGTTAATAATGATGAAGTATTAGGTTAAAAATTTAAATTTTATTGACCGAAAAATAGTTTTTTTTATGTATTTTTAGTATAATATTAGTTCATTGGAATGTAAGATGAAAAAAAGTGTTTTTAATATTTTTTTTACATTGTTCCACCACATCAAAAAATTGAAAAAAAAAAACTGAGTATAAAGGAGTACAGAAGACGTTTCCCGACAAAATTAGAGGTGAACACTTTTCAAAAATACGGTCAAAAATAATGTTAGTTTTTCCTTTTACTCGTAAGTATTGGTAAAAAATCGGCGCTTATCAAATTTCAAATTTATTATGGAAAAAATAAAATCGAAAAAATAAGATTTTTTAATATCTCGAGAACAGCTAGAGATAAAAAGCTAAAATTTTGACAGAATTAATTTTATTTGGCTATACCCGATGTGCTTTTTTATTCTTGTAACCCTTTCCTTCCTAAACAATACGTTTTACTCGTGTGTTTACATTTCCATTCACTGGTAAAAATATAACTATAAGTATTCCATTTTGACCGCGCGCCTACTAGAGGGCGCCAGGGTAGAGATTGCACACGGGCGCTACATGGGCTAAAGCCGCCTCTGAGTTAAACCACCGAGGCAGTACATACATACATAACTTGCTTAAATCAAACCCCTTCGTACAATGGCGTAGCGAGCTTACCTTGCGACCAGGACACAATAAATTCTTAGCCCCAGAAATCAATTATAATAAAAATAAAAATTATACTAAGATTTATTGGTTTTGCCCCCTTTGCCCCCCTACCCCCTCCCCCTCGCTACGCCACTGCCTTCGCAGTCGGGTAAAAACAAAATAAAAGTAAAACTTACGCTGAACGATATGTAACAGTTGTAAAATAACATGAAACAAGTTTTTCATCGTAATTGCCGTAATGTCGTAAGTTAAAGAGGAATTTTCTAGTTTGATTCATCATATCTTCGATACTTGTTGGCTTATAGTCTGGAATAATGACGACACGTTTATCTCAATTTGTAGTGATCCTACTTGCTGTGCCAGCGGTCGCGGGTTCGATTCCAGCTGGGGGCATTCATTTGTGTGATGAGCACGAATGTTTGTTCTCCAGTCATGGGTGTTTATATTTATAATATATATGTATTTAAAGTTATATATGTATGTGTAGTGTATCAACTATCCGGTATCCATAACACAAGCCTCGTAGCTTACAATGGAACTAGATAGTGCTGTGTGTTAATGTTTCAACATATTTATATTCAGGCTATAAGCCAAGAAACGGTTGCCCCTGGTGCTTCTTTGGTAGCACAGTGGACTGTGAGAGCAATCCCCTGTTTAGTGTGGATATGAAACAACCTATTAAGACAAGGAAGGTATGGTGAAAACATTATTTAAATTGGCTTAGTAGTTGTCTTTGTAATCTATACTAATATTATGAATGTGAAAGTTCATCTGTCTGTTACGTTTTCACGATTAACCTGTTGAACAGATTTCGATAAAATTTGGCTAGGATATAGATTGCATCCTGGGATCAGACCTAGGATACCTTTGATCCCCGCCCCGCGGGCAAAACCTAGTATTATCTATACAGACCAATAAAATTGGAGTGTCTGTTTGAAATATTAAAATAACCGCTTTTTACTAAATGCATATGGATGTATACCTACACGGTACATATACCAAAACAACATTTTTTACAACTTTTGTTTGTCTGTTTGTTCCGGCTAATCTCTGAAATGGCTGGACCAATTTTAACAGGACTTTTACTGGCAGATAATTAGTGTAATGAAGACTAACTTAGGCTACTTTTATTTCAGAAAACAAAAAATAGGGTCCCACGAAAAAAAATTTAAAACCAAATTATTAAATAATTTTGTTTTGAGAAGCAACCTAGGGACGAACCCGAGCGAAGCGAGGGTGAGTCGCTAGTAAATATAATATATAAACTTTTACAAGCAATTGATAACCCACTGTGTGGTAACTGCATTGGAAAGACTAAGGCATATTTTAAAGTTTATAAAACGAAAATTAAGATACTGCGAAAGTTTTTTGTTTGATTTGTACTTCTGATCTATACTAATATATTATAAAGAGGAAAGATTTGTTTGTTTGTTTGTACCGAATAAGCTCCGAAATTACTGAACTTACTTAGATGAAATTTGGTAAGAAGATAGTTTAAGACTCTGGGAAGGACATAGGATAGTCTTTATCTCGGAAAGCATCCCTTAAGGATGAAAATGGGGATAAAAGTTTGTATGGGGAAGCAACCTACGGACGAATCTGAATGAAGCGAGAGTGAGTCGTTAGTATTATATACAGGTAGCACCACCTTTTGGTAAATTTTATAACTAACAGTAGTCTTTGTGTTATTCTCGTTCATAGTTAAAGGTTGTGCTCATTCAAACCCGCGTATCTACTTCAGCATGAAGGACTAAAAAACTTTGTGATGAAGATGTCTCCAAAACCGATGTCGGTCGCGGCGGCTAATCTCACTGAGACTAGCCAACTAAAGGAGATATTATAGTGCAGTGTGCGAGGGAGAGAGACACACAACGTGCACTCTCTGTCCCTGTCACTCTCATACTCCGCTGGTACGATACTTCGACACAACCGGTGAGAGTTGAGGCGCAGGACTGACGGCTTTACGTCCTGTCCGAAGCACGAGGGTGTAACAGCGCCAACTTCCCAACTCCGGGCTGTTACTGAGACTTACTAAACTGAAGGAAACTAAACGCGCCCGCCCCCGCCGCTGCACCCGCCCCGCCAAGCAAGCGGCCCTCGAATGGAGGGAAAAAGAAGAGCCGGAGCAAACCAACTGTCAAACAGGTGCCACCATCGGGGTCGAGAAAAAACCACTCTGACGAGGAGGGCTTCATTAAAGTGGAGAGGAAGAAGAAGAAGCCCTCATGCCGTAACATCTGTGGCACAGCTCCGAACCAGCCAGACCATCTGCTGCGCCCTGCCGTACCATCGACGCCGCTGTATGTGTCCCGACTGCACTGGTCTACGAAGGTAGAGGATGTCGTAGACTACGTCCAGAAGAAGTCCAGCTTCAAATTGAGGGTTGAACGGCTGGTACCTCGTCACAAAACGAGTTTCAATTCGTTTTTGGTGAGAGTGCCTACTCATCATCTGCCAACCTTCATGAAGGAGGACTTCTGGCCGCAGGGCGTCGTATTTCGGAAGTTCCGAGGTCGTTTGCCCGCTGACACAGCTCACACGTCGATGTCTACGCTACGTGTTAAATAGTTTATAAATATATATACATATATATGTTAGTTTTTAAGGTATATATGCTATGGGCCTCTGTTTACATATTTAAGATCTTTGTGTAAATATTGCCTGAAATAAATGATAAATAAAATAAAATAAATAAATAAATAACTAAACTTGGCTCGAACCGGGACTCCAGGATCTCCAGAACTGTACCAGTACATGCTAGCCACTAGACCATAGAGACAGTTTATAAAATTTTAAGTAATATAGTAGTGTTTAAAAATTTAATTCTTACCCTTAATTTCATTTTCAAACGTTACAAATAAGTTTGTTGACAATTCCTTCTGGAATGGTATCATATCGGGAACCGTAGCCGCTACTTTTATGGTGACTATAGTCAGACATGCTAAAAATTGCTTATGGTCTTTAAATTAGTTTTCTTTTTTTTATGGGACAAAGGGGCAAACGGGCAAGAGGCTCACCTGATGGGAAGTGATCACCTCCGCCCATGGACATTTGCAACACTGTAGGGCTTGCAGATGCGTTGTCGGCCTTTCAGGAAAGGGAGGGAGGGAGAAGAAGGGAGGAGGGAGGAAGAAGGGAGGAGGGAGGGAGGAGGGATAGGGAGGGAGGAGGGATAGGGAGTGGGCCTCCCGGGCTCTCACTTACCGGACGAAACGCGACAGCATAGCTGCCACTTCACGCCGGTTTCCTGTGAGAGAGTGGTACTATAGGGGGCGTGCCGGCCCATTCGGCTGCTACCCGAAGGTAATAAGCATGGCACTACCACTTTTAAATATTCTACGTATATCTATAATATAAATTTTGTAATACTAGCGACTCACCCTTGTTTCGCTCGGGTTCGTCCCTAGGTTATTTCCCCATACAAAATTTCATCCCAATTTTCACCCCCTTAAGGGATGATTTCCGGGATAAAAACTATCCTATGTCCTTCCCAGGGTCTCAAATAATTTTCTTGTCAAACATCTAAATCGGTTCAGTAGTTTCGGAGCTTTTTCGGGTCAAACACACAAACAAATCTTTCCTCTTTATAATACAAATAATATAAATTACGACTATTCTTATTTTTTAGTATAAGGCATTGGTAGCCCAGTGGTAAAGTTCTCAGGAAACCAAGTGAAGTGGGTTCAAATTCCGGGTCTCGCAACAATATATTTGTATAGTGATAACTTATTACTCGGATCCAGATTTGGAATACCTTTTGCTACAGGGAAATTTTTCATTCCCACGGGAAAATACAATAACTGGTTCTGTCGAGTCCTTATAAACTTACACGTTTAACGCTGGCTAAACCTTAAGAGATACATCAAAACAATGTACTAGAAAATTGTAGGTCTTAATAAGGCCTACAAAAAAATCTGCAATAGCATAAGCCTTTCTCCTAAGGTATACTCGCAATAATTATTTATATCCATTTAAAACGTACCTAGGGACGCGTCCGAGTGAAGCCAGGGTAAGTCGCTAGTTCTTCAAATAAAGTAAACGATCTTTGAAATGTCATATTCAAAAATATTTTTGTGAACTTGTATCTATAGAATATTTTTTTAATTTCTGTAAAATAGTAATCTATTCATATAAATATAATAAAATTCTGATTCGAATCTGTACATTAAATATTTTTTTGGAAAATCTTATTGAAATAGTCATTATTATCGATACAGAGGCCGAATGTATAGTTTTTAGAATTTTTGTCTGTCTGTCTGGGAACGTTTAACGAGAAAACCACTGGACATATTTTGATGAAATTTGGTATGATGATAACTGGTTATCCGGGTAACATATAGGATACTTTTTATTGCGGGAAAATATCTCGTCTCTGAGAAATCTATACTAAACGTTAAAACTTACCTAAAATTAATAAACATGTTAAAAACTTCATCACAATATGATACCATATTAAATGAAAAAGAAATTACGAAATTACAGCATAATAAATGTTTTATACTACTTCAATCATACTTATTGTGTAGAATAGTAATTAAAATATAAGTTGATATATTTACTACTAGCGATTCACCCTCGCTTCGCTCGCGTTTGTCCCTAGCTTGCTTCCCAAAACAAAATCAATTAATTAATTTGGTTTTAATTTTTTTTCGTGGGACCCTTTCCTTTCTGAAATAAAAGTAGCCTAAGTTACTCCTTATTACATCAGCTATCTGCCAGTGAAAGTCCCGTCAAAATCGGTCCAGCCGTTTCAGAGATTAGCCGGAACAAACAGACAGACAGACAAAAATTGTAAAAAATGTTTTGGTATATGTACCGTGTATGCATCCATATACATTTAGTAAAAAGCGGTTATTTTAATATTACAAACATAGACTCCAATTTTATTTACCTATCTGTATAGATTTCTTTATGTATTCACTAGTTCTTACCTGCGGCTTCTTCCGCGTAATATGTGCGGCAGGGATCAAAATTTGATTCCAGGATACAATCTATAACCTAGCCAAATTTCATCGAAATCTGTTCAACGGTTTAAGCGTGAAAAGGTAACAGACTGAGTTACTTTAACATATATTTAACCTATATAATATTAGTATGGATAGGTACAAAAATGATTTCTAAGCTGATTATTATAAAGAATCTCAATATTGATTTTCTCGCTCCTTATATTTAAAACGACGAAATCTCTAATTTCACAGCATCCTATTTTCATCTCCGTAGGATGTATGTACCTACTGTCCAAAACTTTGAATTAGGTTTTAAGTTATCCGTCGTTTTTAATCAGGAAGATTATTTTTAATTTTGATCATTGTAACTTTAATAATAACGGATTTTAATACAAACTTCTAAGCCCTTCTTTACCCCTTTAAAGGTTGAATTTTCCCTACATACTCTGTATAACGAATCTGCCTGCCTTTCTAGTTTGTAGCATTTAGAATAGTGGATCACCATCGTTTCGCTTGGTTTCGTCCCTAACGAGGGACAAAAACCAATCTATCCTACGGGAATCGCACATTTTTCCGGGATAAAAACCCTATGTGCTATTCCACACTATAACCAACCTCTGTGCCAAATTTCATCCAGATCCGTTCAGCCGTTCTGGCGTTATTGACTAACAAACATCCATCCATTCATCTAAACTTTCACATTTATAATATTAGTAAGACTAGTGTCCGTCCAGTGGTCGGAATTCGACCATAATCAGTATTGAAAATTTGAGGAAAACATATATGGATAGAATTTACCTATCTATATAATATAAAAAATCTGTTTCAATTTGTTTATTGATAACAATAAAGCTTGTCAATAGCTACTAAACAAAAAAAAACAGAAAATCGGTTGACAAACAGACAGAAAAAGGTACTGAAAATAAATCCGCGAAAAAATCCGAAAAGATAGTTTTATTTAAATGTCAAATATTCGCGGAAATCTAGGAAAGTAATAGGTACTGAACTGCTTTGTATTTGCCTATGTATGTATAGCTATATAAAATGTATGTAGATACTATAAAATTTCATGATTAATTAGAGAGAAAGAAAAAAACTTATCCGTTAACCGGATAAATAAAAAAAATCGCGACTTTAAAAAAAATTTTTTTTTTTGAAGTCGGTCAAAAAATATTAAAACAAATGGACATATTAATATGTTTTATATATTATTTATTATTTTAAATTCGATTTCCATGTGACGTGTCTTCTTCGGCCTCCTGGTGACGATATCGGTGGACCGGGCGACGTGGTGGGTGGAGTACTTTCATATTTTCTGACTATATCGTGAAAAATACCCTTTTCTAGACGAATCTCGTTGTAATCTCCCTCTAGAAATAATTAATTCATTTATACAGATATAGGTCTAGATGAAGTACATAAATGTTACTTTCTTACACAAACATTTGACATCTATACATATAACAAAATTCTAACTAAGCCGAATCTGTACATTAAATATTTTTTGGAAAATCTTATTGAAATAGTCATTATTATCGATAAAGAGGCCGAATCTATACTTTTTAGAATTTTTCTCTGTCTGTTTGTCTGGGAACGCATCACAAGAAAACGACTGGTCAGGTTTTGATGAATTTGGTGTGATGATAGCTGGTTATCCGGGTCAACATATAGGATACTTTTTACTGCGGTAAAATATCTCATCTCTGAGAAATCTTTACTGTTTTAACGTACTAAAAGACGAACCTGAGCAGAGCTAGAGGAAGTTGCTAGTCTACTAAATAAATTTCTACACTGTGATATTATTGTAAAAAACTCACGCATTACGTGATAAGCATTCATCAGTTCTGGTACAGTATATGTTGACTGTTCAAATGCCTTCATGTCGGCGTACTTGCGATATATTTTGAGCATACGTTGGAATCTCTCCTGGATGCCCGCCGCTATGAAACCCAACTCATAGGTGATGCTGTGACTGTGCCTATCTTTTATCTTCTCAGCGTGTCTCAATTTGTATGTCGCATCTTTAAGAATTATTTGGTTTAAATTAGTGTTAATTTAAAGACAGGTGCTCCCCCCCCCCTCCCTCCTCCCCTACCCCATGTGTGTTCAACTTGTAGTGGGGGGCTCATTAGCATCCAGCAATCCAGCTGGGTGTAAAATCAAGAAATACATTTGGAGGCAGCTCACATTGGTGGGTTGGGTACCATGCGGGTTGCTCCAGGTACTTCTCTGATAGCAGAGTACACCGTTGGAGCTCCTCCTCCTAATTCCTCGATTGTTGTGGTCTATTGCGGCAAGCCTACCGTCGGGGTGTTAAGGTTGAGTGCGTAACCGATCCTGCGATGCCTCATTAAGACGGGGGAGGTTTTGTTGGGTTTTAGTGGGTAGTACTGGCTTTTATAGCTGGTGAGTCCCACATAACCACCTGTATGTCTACAAGTGGTATGCGTAAATGCATATCAAAACATTAAAAAAAGACCAGTGCTCTACACGTTTTGCCAATATTGGGGGAAAATGAAATCCTACATGTCTGTCATACCAAGTTGGGGATCTGCATCTGATCTCTATTCAGTCGATTCGTCATCCCACTGGAGTTTGGAAAATACAAGAAATAGAAGGGCACCTTGTGTTTGCGCAAACATTTGTGTGCTAATCTCGAAGTTGGGTAGTTTCATTGAGAACTACCGTGACTAAAAACGCTCAGAAGGATATATTATTTCATGTATGTGTTGGTACATTAACACACAGCACCATCTAGTTCCATGGTACGCTACGATGCTTGTGTTATGGATACCAGATAGTTGATACACTACACATATATAACTTAAAATACATACATTTTATAAATATAAACACCTATGACTGGATTACAAAAATTCGTGCTCATCACACTAATGAATGTCTCCAGCGGGACTTGAACCCACGACCGCTGGCACACCAAGTAGGGTCACTACAAACTGAACCAAACGTGTCGTACGTAGTATATACCTATTATGTAGTATATAATCTGGGCTAGTATAAGATGATTACCTCGTATTAGTTCTGCTGTCATGTTGATAAGATGAGAGAACATCAAGTGTTCAACCCAATCTTCCCATGGCAAAGGTTCCACTGGTGGTTGCTGAGCCATAATCCATGAGGTTTTGAGTACTAAAACATATGTAGGTATGTAATCTATGCAGATAAATAAAATTGAAGTGTCTGTGTGTAATGTCAAAATAACAGCTTTATACTAAATGCATATGGAATATATGGTACTTATAAGAAAAACACAATTTTTAAAATTTTTGTCTGTCTGTCTTTTTGTTCCGACTAATCTCCGAAACGGCTGGAACAATTTTAACGGGACTTTCACTGGCATATAGCTGATATTATAAGGAGTAACTTAGACTACTTTTATTTTAGAAAAAGAATTAGGGTTTCGCTCAAAAAAATTAAAATGTACCTAGGGATGCACCCGAGCGAAGCGAGGGTACGTCGCTAGTTATCTTATAAGTTGAATAATAAACTTACACAATATAATAATAGCTAACATTATTAGATTGTTATTCCGTAGAAATGTGGAGAAGAAATCTGAAATCATACCAGTTAATATTAGATTTACGCGAATATTTGACATATTATAAGCAAGTTTTTGGTACATTAGCTTACATTATTGCAATTTTCGTGGGGATCTCTAATTTTTTTGAAAATTAAATATGGCCCATGTTACTTGGTAATGTTGCTTTTGATAGGTGAAAGAATTTTTAAAATTGGTTCAGTAGTTTTTTTAGTTTATCCATTACAAACAAACATACAAAAAAACTTTTTTTTTCTCTTTATAATATTAGATAGTAGATATAGGTTTTAAATATAACTATCACTGTCACTATTGTCACGGGAGAGACCATGATGCTGTAAAATATTAGAAGACCAATCTCCCTCGTGTCTTCTCCATTCTACGTGACATTGGCGAAGTAATCTGTGCTCAAACGACACGCTTTGAAGAATTTAACAAGATAATTGAATTGAATTAAAAAAATTCAATTGATTAGGAAAAATCCGAAAAATAAGTTTTAATTAATATATATGTAGGTATAATTTTTTTTAATAATCATAAAAATCATAAGGTATAAATAATCACAGAAATTAATCAAAAATAATCAAAAAAGTAATTGGCGAAAAGAAAAATCGCCGAAAATGTAAAAAATTATACCGGAGCACCTCCTTTTTTAAAATCGGTCAATAAACATATTTAGATTGATTTGATTTTAAAACAGTTCAGTACCTTTTTCTTGTCTGTTTGTCAAACGATTTTCTTTTTTTTTTTTTGTTTAGTAGCTATCGACGAGCTTTTGTGTTATCAATAAACAAAATTAAAAACAGATTTTTTATATACATATATAAATTCTATTCATGTTCCTCTCAATAATGATTTTGTTTGAATTTCGACCACTGGATGAACACTATTACTAAACTTGCTCTTATCGAACCTGTGATCTTAGACTAACTAGGACGACCCACTATACCATTATTAACAAATTATGAAAAAACTATCTTAGACTTACGGGAATATTTGACATTTTAAATAAAACTATCTTTTCGGATTATTTCGCGGATTTATTTTGATTTTTGGTTCCCGACGTTTCGAATGCTTTACTTTAGTCTCTCCCGCGACCATGATTGCTGTAAAGCATTCGAAACGTCGGGAACCAAAAATCAAAATAAATCCGCGCAAAAATCCGAAAAGATAGTTTTATTTAATATGAAAAAACTCTTTAAAAGAATCGCGAAAAGATAGTTTTACTTAAAATGACAAATATTCGAGTAAATCTAAGAAAGTATTAAATAGAAATCTAGCAAATTAAATTGTAAATTCAACAATAATTAAAAGCAATAATGACTAACAATAAAATAATTTTAACGATTCTGATAATGTTCTGTTTGAAATAGGTTTTCAAGATGTTAAGAACAGGTGTGACGCTGTTTTGTTTTTTGATATTATGTAAGTATTACTTTTTAAGTGGGTATTTCGAAAAAAAAAAAACACGTCAAATATATGTAGTAGGCAGAGAAAAGAAGGCATTTTGCCTTTTTAGAGAATCTAACGACTCATCCTTGCTTCGCTCGTGTTCGTTCCTAGGTTGATTCTCCATACAATTTTCATCCCCATTTTCACCCCCTTAAGGAATAATTTCTGGGATAAAAACTATCGTATGTCCTTCCCAGGGTCTAAAACTATCTTCGTACCAAATTTCATCTAAATCGATCCAGTAATTTCGTAGTTTATTCGATACAAACAAACAAACAAAAAAATCTTTCCTCTTTTTAATATTAGTATAGAAGAGTGAGTTCTCCCTCAAAACACTAAAATCCATTCAGTCATTTCAGAGATACTTGGTAGAAATACATACAAAGAACAGTTTGGTATCGAGATAATGATTATAAAAGCGAAATATTAAACAGTTACAGACAGACATTCTATTTGTAAGTGTTCGTCCAGTGGTCAAAATTTGACCATGATCATTTTTTTATTGATAACACAAAAAAAAAAGGAAAATTGGTTAACAAACAGAGAAGGAAAAAGATCTGTCCTGTTTTCTCCTTACCTCTAACGTCAAAATAATCACATTTAAAGTGATTTTAAAGCCACTATAGTAATTATTATAAGATAAAAGGTTTTCTTTGTTTGGAGTTTCTTCCGCCAGTTCTTCTCAGGTCTGAGGTCTCTTCTTTCCGAACTGGTAGTAGACTCGTGACGTTCAGTGAAACATTGTAATAATTTAATGCTGAATAAAATATTTTGAATCTGACTTTGAACTCCTATGGTTTCAAAACGATAAAATTGGGAGATAACTACAGATGCTACGACGTAAAACTTTTAAAATCTACGGAAAAAGTCATAGGAAAAAGCTAGCAACGAACCCACGACCTGCCACCATAAGGCAGAAGTAACATAATCCTAAAATTCCAGTCATCAACAATACTCAAGCGCAAAACAATAAAGACGACATTGAATCATACCACAAGATCCTTAATCTCACTTCAGACATCATTCACGATACAGACCGTAGAGTTGGTCTTCTTTTAACCATTAAGAAGAAGACTGCTGACACTGCCGCTTTTGAGTTGGGCTACCTGACTTATGATATTCAGGAAAAATTTCGCCGAATGGTAGACAAATATAACACAAGTATCTTCATGAAACCGAAGCTGTATTTAATAGAACTTCTTCTATATTTAGAGGAGATTGAACGCCACTATTGGGAGATCAACCATATTTCCAACATGATGCATGAAATTGAAAGAAAATATGATATAGAAAGCGATTTGGACGTAGAATATGATGAGGATTCAAGAACATCTCCATCTGGAGGACAAACGCCTCCACAAAATTATATGGAACAAAAAACTAGACCGAAAAGGAAAAAGACGAAGAGATTTAAGCACAACCGATACTTTATTAATAAATACTTTTCTACAAAGAAAACTACGACGCAACGGTGGCCTATTGAATATGGCTGGGAGATTGATTATGATTGGTGGAAATAAAACTTGAAATGATTTTTCTGTCTTCTGTCTCTTTTCCACCCAACAATGGTATACCCGTTTAGTATTAAATAGAAATAATATTTGTATGATCAATACAAACTTTTTTATCTATGTATAGAAGCGAAGTACCATTTACTCTCTAACTCACAACTGATCTATACTAATATTATAAAGCTGAAGAGTTTGTTTGTTTGTTTGTTTGTTTGATTGAACGCGCTAATCTCAGGAACTGTTAATCCGATTTGAAAAATTCTTTTTGCAATAGATAGCCCGTTAACTGAGGAAGGCTATAGGCTATATATCATTCCGGAAAAATGTACGGTTCCCGTGGAAGAGATTTGTTTTTGTCTAGGGACGAACCCGAAGCGAAGCGAGGGTGAGTCGCTAGTTATTGATGAAATTTTAAATAGTACTGACACTAGGAAATAGGATCAAGAAATTTAGCAAGATAATTATTTGTGTTATGTATATTGATTGATATAACAACACGTTTGGCTCTGTTTTTAGTGACCCTACTTGCTGTGCCAGCGGTAGCGGGTTCAAGTCCCGCTGGAACATTCATTTGTGTGACGAGCACGAATGTTTGTATTCCAACCATGGGTGTTTATTTTTATATGTATGTATTTAAAGTTATATATGTGTAGTGTATCAACTATCCGGTATCCATAACACAGGCCTCGTAGCTTACCGTGGAAATAGATGGTGCTGTGTGTTAATATCACAACATATTTATTAATTTATTTTTGGACATCTCCCTACTTGTTGTAACTTTTTTAACCTTATTAACTTTGTGTCAAACTTTTTACAAGCATTTTATAAGCTTTTAAATAAATTGCTCGTTTCAAAAGCCATTTTTTAACACTCACTGGTATCTAATTGGGCAGAAATTTGCTACACTTATATAATTTTGGTCACAATGATATATGTATGGTGATATCGTGCTGGAATCGTGATGTTGGGACTGGAACTTCCTGAGGGCATATGGTAGGATAACCGAATTTGTATGTTTTTACTTTTTAGTTTCCATTTTTATAAAAAAAGCTCGTTTTTTTACTTTTATTGCTTTAACTAGCGACTCACCCTCGCTCACTCGGATGCATCTCTAGGTACGTTTTAATTTTTTTGAGCGAAACCTTAATTCTTTTTCTAAAATAAAAGTAGCCTAAGTCCTTATAATATCAGCTATCTGCCAGTGAAAGTCCCGTTAAAATTGGTCCAGCCGTTTCGGAGATTAGCCGGAACAAACAGACAGACAGACAAAAAATTTAAAAATTATATTTTTCTTATAAGTACCTTATATAATTCCATATGCATTTAGTATAAAGCTGTTATTTTGACATTACACACAGACACTTCAATTTTATTTATCTGTATAGAATTACGGTCAATGAGAAAGATCGCGGGTACATTCTAGTGGCTCATATAAAGAGACAAAATTTGTTTGCATGTATATATATATAAGAGATACTGCCTCGGTGGTGTAGTGGCTAGCATGTACGGCTGCACATCCTGAGGTCCTGGGTTCGAGTCCCGGGTCGGGCCAAGTTTAGTTATTGAGTCTTTCTGTATAGTAAGCCTCAGTAACAGCCCGGAGTTGGGAAGTTGGCGGTGTGTCACCCCCGTGCCTCGGAGAGCACGTAAAGCCGTCGGTCCTGCGCCTTAACTCTCACCGGTCGTGTCGAATAGTCGTCCCACCGGAGTATGAGAGTGACAGGAATAGAGAGTGCACTTGTGTCTGCGCGTACATTTGTGCACTATAATATCTCCTGCGCAGTTGGCTAGTCTCAATGAGATTGGCCGCCGTGGCCGGAATCGGTCAGGAGAACATTATTATTATTATATAAGAGATAAACTCTGAAACTACTGCAGTTATTCTAATAATGTTCTTTCAATAATTTAAAGCTATATTTATATATTATAAGTATTTTACAATAATAATTAGAAGGAAAACAGTATTTACAAACAACGATAACGGGCATGCGTTTATATGTATTGTAAAAACCATGCAAAATGTCATACTAAATGAATATGTATGTATTTCCTGTGTAATAAGGCAGTGGTAGCCCAGTGGTAACGCGCTCGCTCGGGAAACCTAGTGAAGCGGGTTCAAATCTCGGGTCTCGCACCTCTGATATTTTCATGTGCGAATCATTTATATCATGATTACCACTTGCCTTACGGTGAAGGAAAACATCGTGAGGAAACCTGCATGTCTGAGAGAACCTAGCAAGTTTTCGAAAGACATGTGAAGTCCGCCCGCACTTGGCCAGCGTAGTGGACTATGGTCTGATCCCCCTCGTATTGAATGGAGATCCGTGCCCAGCAGTGGGACGTTAAAAAAGGGCTGAATACAACAGGGGGCATGTGACTCTTTTCTCGACTATTCACTACTAATTTCTATTCCAACTCGATGGTCTAGTGACTGGCATGTACGGCTGCACATCCGGAGGTCCTGGGTTCGAGTCTTGGGTCGGGCCAAGTTTAAGTTTGCTAAGTGATTGGGCTGAACTTTTTTGTTAAGATTTACTCATTAGTAGCCAGGAGTTGGAAGGTTGACGGTGTGCACTCCTGTACTTCGGAGAGCCTTAACTGTCACCGGTCATGTTGAAGTATTGTCTCATCGGAATTTGAGAGTAACAGGAATAGCAAGTGCACTTGTGCGCATACATTTGTGCACTATAATGGTTGACATCAAAATTACTATTTTTAATTCTTTAGGGTTCCATCTAAAAGCCATAATGGAACTTTTATAATTTTGTCATGTACGTTTGTCAGTCAATTAATATGAAGAATTTTATGTTTTATAGATAGGTAGGTAGATAGGCACATGTGGAAGGAATTTGAGGAGGCCTATGTCGCAAGGCAACCTGACCCGGTAGCTCATAAATAGAAACTGAAGATAAATAAACAAAATTATAAGATACATATTAAGAATAAATTAGCAAAAAATTTAGTTTAATTAATCTTTAAATTGTATGTATACAGAAAGGTCAGAGGAAATAAAGGCTATTATTATTATTTATTTATTTATTAATAAGTTTTTGATAAACTTTTTTCAGACACGCACTACAGATATACACTACATTGAATATCGCTCCACAAAAAATCATAAACGAACTATCATGGGGAGTAAAAATGAAAATATTAAACTACCCTCCAAACCGTCGAGTTGGCATATCAATGCTTAAATCCGACACCGAACCCGTAACCAAATCTAGCCCAAATGAAGACAACAACATGAAAATGAAACTTTTCCGTCTAATGTACGAGACTGTTCGAGATAGCGATTTGAAAGTGAAGAGGGCTGAATTGATCAAATCGTATTACACGAACTACTCTTCTTTTGAAATTGGTTATATTTTGGGGGACGTCACAGATAAGTATAATATAATGACAGATATTTCATTGACTGACAAAAGGCTTTACAAAACTTGGAAACCCGTGGAACATATCAATGCGTATGAGCAAATAGCTAATAAGGCGATAGAAATCACGCATTTGATAGATATGATAAAAGTTATTAATAAAAGGAGATTATAATAATATTTAGTTTTTTTTATTGGCAGTAAGAATATCGATCATCGCCTTTTAAGTTTCGATGTCTATTAAAAAGGCTAAAGTTAGTTCAGATGATGAATCTATACTAATATTATAAATGTGAAAGTTTGTGAGTATGGATGTATGGATGTTTGTTACTCTTTCACGCCAGAACGGCTGAACGGATCTGGATGAAATTTGGCACAGAGATAGGTTATAGTCTGAAATAACAAATAGGCTACTTTTTATCCCGGAAAAATGTATGGTTTCCGTGGGATGAGTTAGTTTTTGTTTTCCTAGGGGCGAACCCGAGCGAAGCGAGCGTGAGCCGCTAGTTAATTATAATTGTGACATAAGTAATACTGAAACTTAGTTTTTTAACTAGGTACCTCGTTAGCCTGTTATTTCTGGGTTTGAATCCCTGGTCAGGCCAAGTTTGGTTTATTGAGTTTTCTGTCATTAAATTGTCACTAACATCCCGAAGCTGGAAAGTTGGCGTTTTATATTGTCTAAGAGAAATAACATAATATTAAAAAGTCCTCCCAAGCGATTTCGTCCAGGGCGGCCAATCTCACTGAGACTAGCCAACTGCGGGGGATAAAATATAAATATGTTGGTACATTAACACACAGCACCATCTAGTTCCATGGTAAGCTACGAGGCCTGTGTTATGGATACCAGATAGTTGATACACTACACATATATAACTTTAAATATAGGTATACATATTATAAATAATAATTAAAGCCCTCGCGGGACGCCTGGCTGATGTGAAACATCGAAACTATTTTGTAGAAAAAATATACATAAATAATGGTTTTTAAAGATTCTAAATATGTTATAATAAAAAAAAATGACTTTTTAAAAAAAAACTTTATTTAAAAAATAAATGATACGAGTAGCCACGTGGCGACGTGTCACTACACCAACAGCCAGTGTGACCCGCCGCATTAGATGTTTCACATCAATAAAAAAATTAAAACCAAAGTCTGTAACAAGTATATAACACCTCTGAGACGTCTAAAGTCTCAGTCTCTCCCGCGACCATGTGCGCTGTGAAGCATTCGAAACGTCGGGAACCAAAAATCAAAATAAATCCGCGAAATAATCAGAAAAGATAGTTTTATTATAATAAAACCAAAGTATCAAAAAAATCGTTAGCGACGATATTGTGTTTATTACATACAAAAAAAAATTAAATTTAGTATTTCAAATTAGCATTAAGAAGATTTTTACGAACTCGCAGTCTTATCAAATATAATAGTGTCCGATAGCATTTCTGAATATGAGTGTTAAAGTTTTAATTTCTTTAGGTAAGTTTTACTTTCGAGTAAGAGTTATTCAGGCAGTGGTAGCTCAGTGGTAACCCGCTCGCTTGGTGAACCGAGTGAAGCAGGTTCAAATCCCGGGTCTCGCACCTCTGATATTTTCATGTGCGAATCATTTCTAACATTATCACCACTTGTCTTACGGTGAAGGAAAACATCGTGAGGAAACCTGCATGTCTGAGAAAACCTAGCAAGTTTTCGAAAGACATATGAAGTCCGCCAACCCGCACTTGGCCAGCGTGGTGGACTATGGCCTGATCCCCCTCGTATTGAAGGGAGGCCCACCCCCAGCTGTGGGACGTTAAAAAGGGCTGAATACAAGACGTGTTATTGTCTGGTTGGGTCTCATGTATGATAAGTAGGTAATTTTGTATTACAATATCGTACACAATTACTATTTTAAAAGAGCAACTGTTGAGTTTTTCGCCGGCTCTTCTCAGCAGAACTGCCTTCCGAGCCGGTGGTAGATTCCTCACGGACTGACTACACTGACATTTAATTTAAATTAAATTTAAAATGTAAAATTGATAATTCAAAAGTGCTTCTAAAAGTCTATTTGAATAAAGTTCTCGTATATGTTGATTTCATTCGATTTGATGTGATTAATTTGAACATTCAAACTAAAAAATTATATTATAGACTCTGCCAAAATAAAAGTTAAAGCCAAAAATAGTAGCGTATTTTGCAATTTACAATACTATACTCGATTTTACAGATACTTTAATTTCTTTAAAGAATAAGGGAATTTTTATATATGTGTTAGTTAAATTAATATACGATTTTGGAGAATAAAATATGAATAATAAAAACAATACGATATTCTTTTATATTGTTTAACTCTTCCCCTTGAAAGAGAGATAGTATAATTTTTTTTCAAGAACTGAAACTTCCTATAGGAAGATAGGAAAGATTTTTTGTTTGTTTGTTTGTACCAAATAAGCTCAGAAACTACTGAACCGATTTAGATGAAATTTGGTAAGAAGACAGTTTAAGACCCTGGGAAGGACATAGGGTACCTAGTTTTTATCCCGGAAATCATCCCTTAGGGGGTGAAAATGGGGATGAAAGTTTCTTTGAATTTCTCGACTTTTCTGTACTATAATATGCATGTATTATACATATAAACCTTCCTCCTGAATCACTATCTATTAAAAAACCACATCAAAATCCGTTGCGTAGTTTTAAAGATCTAAGCATACATAGGGACAGACAGACAGTGGGAAGCGACTTTGTTTTATACTATGTAGTGATGTTAAAATTTTCAGCATTTATTCCGATAATATTAGCGCAATATCCAAATACTCCAGATAAGACAAGCTATGAGGATAAAACCAAGCTAAGGGCTCTCGCACACGAGTTGTTGGCTGAAGCAAAACTGAAGATTCATCGAACAGATGAGATAAGGGATAGATTGTCCAACCAAATTGGCTTTCAAATCGGCATGATTATAGGTAGGTAGTGGGTTCGATGCGAAATGCTTAATTTGTACACTTTTTCATATTAAATGAGGTATCATAGATTGATGTATTGGTTAATATAAAGGCAGTGGTAGTCCAGTGGTAACGCGCTCGCTTGGGAAACCGAGTGAAGCGAGCAAACATTCGTGCTCATCACACAAATGTATGCCCTCAGCGGGATTCGAACCCGCGACCGCTGGGCCAGCAAGTAGGGCTACTACAAATTGAGCCAAACGCGTCGTCAACAGCTGGACCGATTTGTATGAAATTTAGTAGTCAGATAGACTATGACCTGGAGTAATATATGAGATACTGTTAAATACCTCTGACCGAAGGGTAATTCCCAAGTTGTTAATATTTAGTTGTATAAATTAGTTCAAAAAAAAAATTAAAAAAAACGTTGGTTTAAGTTTTTTTTTAATATTTCAGGTCAGATTCGGGAAAAATATAAATATATGTTGGAGATATATCGACAAACAACAAATAAGTATACGGAAAAGTCCAAATTTATAATGCCTTCTATGCCAAAAAGATTGCCGATACACTATTTTGTTAGGTATTCATATTTATTATTTTTTTATATATATATAAGATTATAAAAATGAAGAGTTTGTTTGTTTGTTTGTTTGGTTGAACGCGCTAATCTCAGGAACTACTAAGCCGATTTGTAAAATACTTTTTGCATTAGATAGCCCGTTAACTGAGGAAGGCTATAGGCTATATATCATCCCGGAAAAATGTACGGTTCCCGTGGGATAGAGTTGTTTTTGTCTAGGGACGAACCCGAAGCGAAGCGAGGGTGAGTCGCTAGTTTATTATAAGATGTGTTCTTCTGACCAATTTCGGTCACGGTGGCCAATCTCACTGAGATTAGCCATCTGCAGTAGATATTTTAGTGCAGCGTGCGAGGGAGACAGACATACAAGGTGAACCCTCAATCCCTGTCACTCGCATACTCCAGTGGGACGATAATTCGACACGACAGGTAAAAAATCAAGCACAGGACTGACGTTTCTAGTTACTCTTCAAAGAGAGTCTAACTGTGCCAACTTGCAAATTCACCGCTGCTACTCAAACTATCTTCATAGAAAACTCAATAACTGCATTTGTGTCGACCCTGGACTCGAACCCAGGACCTGCAGTGATTCATGTTACACTAGACACAGATGACGTAATACATCAAAATTGGAGCTCTAATTTTGGCTAATATTCAGGATTTCTGACTAAAACTAAACTTTTGATAAACTTCTTATAAAATACAGCGCCATTTATGAATATTTATTACAAACTACATAATTATCTAAAGGTGTTTTTACACTGAAAATTACAGAAATTAAAAAGAAAATACAAATATACTTAATTATATATACAAAACAAATGTACACTTAATGATAACTGTACAAGTCATGTCCGCGTGGAGTAGTGGCAAGAATGCTAGCCGCATTCCCCCGTTGAATGGCAATGCCGATTCTTTGGACGAAAAATGAGCCAGCTCTCCTGTCTTGATTTAATTTTATATTAAACTAACAACTTACCCTCGCTCCGCTCGGGTTCGTCCCTAGTTATTTTTAAGGTTTAACCCAAAGATGAGATATTTTCCTGCAGTAAAAAGTATCCTATATGTTGACCCGGATAACCGGCTATCATCATACCAAATTTCATCAAAATATCTCCAGTGGTTTTCCCATGATGCGGAAACAGACAGACAGACAAAAATTTTAAAAACTATATATTTGGCTTATGTATCGATAATAGTCTATTTCAATAAGATTTTCCAAAAAATATTTAATGTACAGATTCAGCTTAGTTACAATTTTATTATAGGTGTAGATTAAAGAATTAAATAACAGAAACTTGATTTAATAACGCACTGGAATTACATTTGTATTACAGATTGGAAATTATAATAGGTTTGGAGATAGATATTGAAAGATTGATAGATGTACTCCTCAACATACCCGATTACATGCTAAAAAATTCTAATTTTGGACCTGGACCACCTCCACCTAACGATGGATCAGGTAAAGGATTCTCTTTTTCCTTCCATTACCATACATCTCTTTCTCGTATAGAGACTAGCGTATGTCCGCGCCTTCGCTAGACTAATTGTTTGAAACAAATTTTCTTCTGCGAGTGGATTTTTACAAGATGCTTCATCTATAATCTATACTAATATTATAAAACTGAAGAATTTGTTTGTTTGTTTGTTTGGTTGAACGCGCTAATCTCAGCAACTACTAATCCGATTTGAAAAATTCTTTTTGCATTAGATAGCCCTTCTACTAAGGAAGGCTATAGGCGGATCCCGTGGGATAGATTTGTTTTTGTCTAAGGACGAACCCGAAGCGAAGCAAGGGTAAATCGTTAGTCTTTATAATAAAAACAAAATTCTGTTCATTTATGTTAACCGATTTGGCTGGTTTTTCACAAAAAAAAATGGAAAAGTTGTCTAAAAATTGACAAATTCAGGAAAGACGAAAAGTGTTTATTAGGGAACCTGCTCATCATCAAAGAATATTTAAAACGCTATTAGTAATTGTCAAAAAATGTTAGTCCCACTGAGTTTCTTTCGCCAGTTCTCAGGATTGAAGCTTTTTCTTTCTGAACTGGTAGTATGAGCCATGTTGGCGTTTAGTAAAAATTGTTATTATATAATGCAGAATATTTTTTTTAATTTGAATCTCTCCTTAGTTCGTAAAACAGCCATTAGAGAACTTTCATAAAACATTAAATATAAATAAATATGTTGGTATATTAACACACAGCACCATCTAGTTCCATGGTAAGCTATGAGGCCTGTGTTATGGATACCAGATAGTTGATACACTATACATATATAACTTTTAATACATACATATTATAAACACCCACGACTGGAGTACAAACATTCGTGCTCATCACACAAATGAATGCCCTCAGCGGGACTCGAACCCGCGACCGCTGGAACAGCAATGGTCACTACAAACTGAGCCAAACGTGTCGACAGTATAAAAACGAGCAAAACTACAGTTCTCGAGTAGTTTAAGACCAGGCTGTCCGCGCGAAGTAGGCATTTAACGCTACCTCCCCTCCCGCAAAGCGAGCTGTGTGCTCACGTCGCCGGCGTGAACTCACAACTACAGGCCAAGCGTCACAGAGTACGCAAGCGCGTCTGTAGGCAGTAGGCCAACTTATTACATTAATTTGTTTTTAATATTATTAAAATTTAAAATACGGGCATTGATCCGGTAACATTTTGTTTTATTATAATAAGTATATACTTAGTAATCGCGAAAAGCTAAGACATTTATTCCTACGCAATAAATGAATTTGAGTAAATATTGAACAAGTAAATTATATTTTATTCAATTATTTATATATTCATACACATACTTTAGGAACCTTATCAGGAAGTTACTTATGTTTTTATTGGTATAATGTTTAGAAATTTACAAATTATTATGTAACTTTTATAATAATGAAAAGCAATTGAAGGACTATGATTATGAATCACTTATTTCGATATTCAAAGCAAGTGTAAGTTGGCGTAACGGTGAAAGCTCGGTCTAGACGTTCAATGGTCGTAGGTTCGATTCCCTGTACCGAGACGTTTTTTTCTTTTTCTCAATTTTTATATATTATTCATTTTTCAATTATGCAAAGAAATCAATATTTTCTTTATTTATTATCATTTATTGTTTTTTTTATATGTACAGATATGCAAAAGGCATAGAAATGATAAAAAAAATGGGATTTTGGACTTTTCAACAAGGAATAGTAATTAAAGCGCATGCGAAAAAACTTTGTACATGAAAATTCAAAATTCAATATATAAATTGAGAAAAAGGAAAAAAAAATGTCTACACATATGGAACATCGAACCTACGATGATCGTTATTATAGTCCGAGGTCATACCGCTACACCAACTTATGCTTCGCTTGAACAGTGAAATACGTGGTTCATAACGTGCGAAATATTTTTTTATTTTTTATTCACTTTTTTTTCTAAACGCTTGGTTTTCTTACTGACGCCCGGGCTCAGCTGATTGCGCTCACTAACCACTGTGCCTATTCCACCAGGGACGCCACTTCAAATAACATATTTACACTAACTTTACATACTGCTTTATTTTACATAAAAAAACTTTGATGTTGTTATGATGTAAATAATATATTCCCAAAATGTCTTCAGTTTATTTAAAATGGCATATGTACATAATAAAAGGTAAAGTTATAAGTATGAATATAATCTGCTGATCTACATATATATATAGATAGGTACCTATCGGTCCGATTTGAAAATTATTTCTGTCATAGAAATCTGCATTATCCTTGAGGGACAAACATACCCTATGTTTTGTTATGATATACCTACTTACCCGTACTAGTTTCGGTTAGCTAAGTCCACGTTATATTTATGAAATTTGGTATGTATGTCACATGTAGATTTATGTGAAACCCGCGTCCAAATCCTACGCGTACAATCGCTTGATGAAGTCGTGGCAGAATCGGTAAGTGTGTTTGGGCACAGATCATATATAGAGGTTTGGGTGTATATGTCTGCGTCCCGCAACATAGACTTTTAGAAAAAAATAATTATCTAATACCAGAGATTACAATATTATCAACATCTTACATAAAAACCTTTTCATACCTACTTATACCACCACGAAACGAAACGAAAGTTCATACTGATAACACAATTGTAAACTCTAGAAAAGTACCTAGTACGAAAGTAATAAGCGTACATATTATGTACGTATGTATGTTATATACACACACATACATACAACGCGTATAGTAAATTACTTATATTTAGTAATTATATTATTTATTCATATTAAATATTAATCATAAGCATAGTCGCGCGAAACCCGTATACCCTGTTTTTTAATCTCAGAGCAGAGACAAGGAACCAAGATAGACAGCTCACTTCATACATATGTTTGTGCCTAGTAATTTGACTATATAAACCTATTATATATAAAGAAAAATCGATATCTACGTATACCTTAAATGTCATTCATAGCTGATCTTCCATCTCACTTTTCCAGTCATAAATTCATTCGTACATCTACTTTCCCTTTCTCTCAAAATTCTATAGATGTAATCGTAATGAATGGGCAGTGACGGAGCCGCAGACCACGTGATCTCAGCGTAGTAATTTTAGGGATGCGCTTCGTTACCGATTGTACAAAACAGTAAACTAATCGCAAGGAATTAGTGTTGTATTTTACCGGTTTTTTTACCGATTCCTAAATATTACCGATTCTTTAGTTCTTTGTAATTCGGCCTTAGGTTTTAAAATTAAACCAATAAATAAAGTGTAAAATAATTTATTATGTAATAATTTTTATGTCCCGTCTCCTTTTTCTTACATGGGCATTTTTAATTCTATAAATAAAGTATAATATACTAATTACTACATATAATAATTCCATTTTAAAACAACTAACAAAAAGTTTTCAGTCTATACAATGTGTTCAATGCAATCTAAACACATCCTCCTGGTACAAGTATTTTAAAATTGAAATGTAAAGTATTTATTTATAAAATTAAATTATTATAAACTATAAATTATTAATTTTGCTATAATATATTAATTTACTTGATGTTAAACTTTTTGTTTGTTTTATTGCCCTTAATCAATTAATTCGACACACGGTCAAGAGTCTCGAAAAATTTTACGTCTTGAATTGATTTCCGTTTAATTGGTAATATCGTGAATGGAAATATGAAAAAAAGCCTTTTTTGAGCCTGTATCGTCGAATTTCATTGATTCTTACTTGTCGTAGCTTCCTTCAAAAATGGTACATAACTAAGGAGGTACAAACAAAATAATCCTTACAATGTAATTTAAAGAAAAACATCATTAATAAAAATAGAAGAATTCCAATCAAGTATTAATGATTTATAGGGTTTTAGGTAATATCATACAATTCTTTACCATTACATAAAAATTACTGTAATAAACATCGCGATTGTAATTGTAATAAAAATACATACTACTTCAAAATTACTCTTCTTAATGTTAATTTCTAGCTGATTATATGTAATTACATAAACACGTATATATTGAAATCTTGTACCTACAAAATATTGAATAAAAAGCATTAAGGTATTAAAATTCTTAACATCCTACTATCAATCAATTAATATCAATATAAATTATCAAGTAAAAATGTGAAATTTAATAACTGATGTGGATTAAGTTGTTAGAGAAAACAAAGTACATTTGTTAACTTAAATAAAATTTGAAAGTAATGAAAATGAAAATTTCAAATACCTAAGATTGTTGTTACATACGAAAATTTATTAGAAGTTATGTAATATATTATATTAGTTACTTCGACGTCGCCGCGCAGATCTATAGCTAGCACCTTTGGTAACCTTAGTGGCAATCAAATTTTCCATTTCCATTCCTTTTTTACGTGAATCAACATTATGAATTCTTCTATTGAATATGAATTCTTCTATTGAAGTTAGTACACCATTGTTTAACCTGCATCCTAATCACGAATAGCCAAAGAGCGTTCAAAAAATCCGATTTGTGTTCAACGCAATTGAACCATGAGGTGTCAATACCTTTTAATTTAATAATTAAATCTGTATATATGTAAACCTTACATATTGTTGGCAAAGTTTTGTCAATTATATATATATATATATATAATGCCAAATTAGGGCCTGCAATTTACTTGATGGATAATACAATTTTTTATTCTTTGCATTGTATTCCCTCATTTCAATCAAAGAATGAAATGGTTGAATTTCGTTAGACAATAGTGTACTTCTACAGCTTTGGCATTGTGCACTATGCAGTTTTGGTAATAAATATTTGCAGATTGCACCAGCAATGTATGATACAGATTGAGTCTGGAATGTATTTTCAGATGGAATACATTCTTCAATAAAATTTAAATTTGAAATGTCATTACTAAACTCACTAGGTTGAATATTGGATTTTCGCTTGTGAACTAGTTTACTAAGTGTACCCAGCATTTTGTCATTATCGTTGGTGCAATTAGCATATAGAGATTTACCAGTTGAAATATCATTAATCAATAATGTTTTGAACAATCCAACAAATTGATGACAGTCTGGATGCGTGCTACATCCACCTTGTCCTCTAATTTGGCTAAAGAAATTTTCCAGTGGATCCTGGTTTAGACGCTCGAGACTCAAGAATTTTACGCCTGGAATGGATTTTAATTCTAACCAAAGATTTTTAATTGTTTTAATATTGTGTATAAAGTTACGCAAACAAAGAGGCTTACTTTCTCTGGAGTCTGTAGCATCGAATTTCATCGATTCTAACTTTTTCAAAGCTTCATTCCAAAACGCTAAATGGTTAGAATTTAAAGACAATGCATTACTTAAATCACTTCTAACATGACCAGAACTATTCAAACTATCAAATAAATCATTTATAAAAGAAATGATATTGGCAGTGAAAAAGTCATTATCGATGTTTACAGGTATATTACAATAATCATGTATCGTAAAAATATCCTTATAAGTTTTCATCTGAAGTGACACGTTATTGGCCACATCTCTGCTGAAGACTTGCGCAGCATACTTCACCTGGAAAGTTAAAATGTCAATTTAATACAATTTTACCTAAATTAATCATTTTAATCTCATGATAATTATTATCATGAGATTAAAATGATTTAAGTTTTAATTTTTTGTTTTAATTATATTAAATATATTAATATATTAATTATTACATTTATATTAGTAAGGATTTTTACTATTCAATAGCTACTTCAACTAACGGCTACAACTAGTACTTTAGAAAAGACTAAAAGAAAAAACCTTAGAAAAAGATCTTCAGGCTATAAACATAATGATAATCTTTACTTGCCTTCATCTTATCATATGAATTGGGTTTAATATGTTTATCTGTTAATTTTGTATTTCTCGCAGTTCCATGTATCCCATCTACAGCATAGAGTTTCTCGATGAATTCCCATTGAGCACGCTGATTCCCGATGATTATGTCCTTTTTCTGAAAGTTATTTCGAAAACATTTAAGTAGATGTGGTACATCATACATATGATATATCTTTTTGTCATTAATGACATAATAATTAATATTGGACCCATCATTGCCACCGCGAAGGAGATCTTCACGTGCGTCTGATATTAAGGAGTTTATTGCAGCAACATTGGCAGAGCCTTGATCAGATACAGTTAATTTCAAAAGAAACCCTGCATTATGTATTGCTTCAATAATTTCTTTGAGAATCTTTTTTAAGAAAAACGTTTTGATACCATCCCTAACAAAATAAAAAGCTATAGGTATCTTCCAGGGTGAAAAAATCCCTCTCAACATGAAAACTAAAACTTTATCAGCAACATTATTGGTGCGAACACCACCTCCTAAATCCTCAAAACCTTCAATGACCCCAGTTTGGAAATTGAAATATAGATTCTTTTTAATAGACATTTCATCAAACATTAAAACACATTGCAACCACATAGTATCTTTATATTTAGCAACATCTGCCAAGTGTTGTAACATAAAATCATTAATACCAGGTGTTACAGGGATATCTTTTAATATAGAGTTTATAGTTGATTTGCTTGGTAGTCTAATGCATATTTGAAAGAATCTGTAACATTTAGGACTTAATTTGTATAATGAGAGTGCAAAAATTTTTTCATCATTGGTGTATCTGAGAGCTTTAACTTTCACACCAGATAATCGCAACTGTGAATCAATTAATAATTTACCAAATTTACTTAACAGAGGATATTTTTTAATAAAAATTTGAATTTTACTAGATTGCAATTTTGATTTTAATCTATTATATTTTTGAGTCATACATCTTAACTTTGCTTTTAATATTTTATTACACTGACGTAACTTTTGTTTACGAGGGGTATTCTCATTTTTATTTAGGCGAACTCTTGGTATTATATCTTTGTGAGAGTGAGTACGCCTTGAACTTCTAATCTTAACTGGTGTGGTCTGTCCCTGTACAAAATAAGACTCAACATTGGAAAGCATGGTACTCGATGGGTTGGAACTTTGGGATGCCTCTGCTGGTAGCTCAACAACTGGTTGGGTATGGAATTTCTCATTATGATTGAAGTCTAAAGACATCTGATTCTCTAAAGATGGTTTTATTGGATTAGGACTCAGTTGTTGGGAATATTGAATAATATTTAGAGTTGGCTCTATGACTGGTTTATTATGAATTGGTTTGTGGGCCACTACATGTGTAGAAGTAGAAACTGACAACTGTTCACAAGATATATTTGAAGGTATATTATTGGATGGATTAGAACTATAGATTTCCTCTTTATGAAAAGAGTCTAATAACTTAGAAACTGGTTCATCACTAACTGAAAGAGTTGACTTGCTCGTCAACGAGGGCACTTCATTTGTATATGTACAACCAGAAGCCATTTTGTCTGTTGTAGAAAACTTAACTACTTTAAATTTGTGAGGTTGACCATGAATGAAAGGAGGACTTATTTCAAGATATTTTTCGTTGGTCGAATTTAAAACAGTTTTTGGCTTATTACTAGGTTCGTTTGGTAAATACAACGAAGGAATCGCATCCGAAGTTAATTTACGTGTTTCGGTGAAGTGATGGGGTAAAAAATGAACATTACAAATCTTAACATAATACAACTGTTTTTGGGAATATAGACTGAAAAATGGACAAATACTTATCCAAGCCTTCCAACGAGCTGACTTTGTGTAGGGTACTGCATGTAAATTATGTACATTTCCACATCCAGGAACACAACATTTCCTCATGGCGGATATAAAAATTTGCACTCAATAGAAAACAGTAATAAAATACAACCGACATAAAATAAAGAAATACAACACTAAAAAACTCCAAACCAAATGCAAATCACACTATATCTCTATATAAAAGGTAATTAACTAATTAGAAAGAAATTTAAAAAGTATCCAGGATAAAATTATTATTGTCGAGCAACGGCGCTTTTTCTAGAATTTTGAATTTCAAATCTCAAAATTTGAAATGTGAAACAATTATGAATGAATACAATGTGTCGCCAACAATTGTTCTTTTTTACCCTCCGAAAACATTTTTAAAATCTAACTCAAATCTCTAAAACTAATATAATATAACTTATTAACTTTTGTTAAAAGACAACAAATATTTATCTATAGAGAAGTGTGCATTGTTCCATAGAGTTAACTTTTATTCTATATTTTATTTTTTTATGTCTGTGGCTATATAAGAATATTGTGTGTCGCTCCTGCTTCTTGAGATGGAATATACGTGTCGTAATTACAAACGAGTTTATTATTTTTCACAATAGGAAACCACCCAAATAATTCAACAGGTTATGGGCCCAGTCACCCTATTGCAGATGTATTTGGTTTCCTAATGCTGAAAAATAAGGTGTGGTTAAAGCATCAAAGTAAAGACGCGTGCCACGTGGTCAAGCGTGCACAACATGGAGGCAATCAATATTAACGCCATCAACGATATAAAACTTCGTGACCCAGCGCAATGGGCGGCGTGGAAGTTCCGGGTCAAGGTTCTTCTAAGGGCGGCAGGTGTCTTGGGCATCGTGGACGGTTCCAGTCCGAGGCCGGTAGAGGCCAAAGAAGAGTTTGCAGCATGGGCAGACAACGATGCAAAGGCGCAAAACATCATCGTAGGCAGGTTAGCAGAAAAAACAATATCACAAGTGCTAAGTTGTACTACAGCAAAGCAGATATGGGACAGATTGCATACTGTGTTTGAACAAAAAGGCAATTTGTCAATACACATAGCTCAGGAAAAGTTCTATAACTTGAGATTCAATGAAAATGATACTGTAGCAAATTTCCTGGGAAGATTCGAGGAGACTTTAGCTACCTTAGAGTCTCTAGGTGTTAAGATCACTACAAGCATGGTAATCACTAAAATAACTTCATCACTTCCAACGTCATATAAACACTTTGTATCTGCATGGGAATCTGTTCCGGCAGAAAAGCAGACCTATGAAGAATTATCTTCTAGGCTATTGGTCGAGGAACTGCGGATGAAGGATGGAGCGAGCTCAACTTCAGAGGCATTTAAAGCAGTAAAGAAGGGACGTAAGTGTTTCAAGTGTGGTTTAGAAGGTCATTATAAATTTGAATGTGGTAAAGGTCAATTTACTTCAAAGAAAAATAAGTTTTGTAATCTTTGTAAAAAGTCAAATCATAGTACTAGTGAATGTTGGTTTAAACATAAGTCTAAAAATTCTAGGCTACCATCATATAATGATAAAGACAAAAGTAGTAATGCATTTCATGTAAGTATGTTACCAGTCCTGAATGCACAAACATGTCAAGGTAGGAATACATGGATTATGGATAGTGGTGCTTCAGAACATATGTGTCATAATATTAAGTGTTTTACAGATTATGAAAGTTTTCCATTGCCAAAACAAATAATAATAGGAGACGGTACAGTCATCCATGCTAAAGGTGTAGGTATAATACATTTACAGGCATATAATGGTACCGAATGGACTGAAACAAGTCTTAATGGTGCTTTATATGTGCCGGATATGAAATTAAATTTATTCTCGGTCAGTTCAGCTACAGATAAGGGTTATGTATTAGAAATGAACAAAGAGAAATGTATTTTCAGGAAAAATAATAAACAGCAAATCTGTGCAATAGCTCATAGAAAGGATAGGTTGTACATAATGAAATTTAGGTACAAGGAGAATGAAATTGCATGCGTAGGTAAAGTCAGTGATAATTTGTTAGAGTGGCATAGTAAAATGGGTCATCAAGACATTGAACAGGTTAAAAATGTTTTGAAAAGGAGTAAGATTAGTGTGTCACCTAATAGTGGTAAGTCTACCTGTGAAGATTGCTTAAAAGGTAAGTTACATAAGCAACCATTTCCTTTGAGTGAGGTCAGAGGTCAACAGCCCGGTGAAATTTTACATATGGATCTGTGTGGACCCATGGAAGTTAGTTCATTAGGTGGCGCATATTACTATTTGTTGATAAAGGATGATTACTCTCGTTTTAGAACAGTTTATTTCTTGTCTAATAAATCGGATACTGTGAAACATATAAATAAATTTCTAATGTATATAACAAATAACTTAGGTCACAAAGTAAAAATAATTAGATCTGACAATGGTAAGGAATTTATTAATCAACAGATGCAATTCATTATGGATAAAATGGGTATAATACACCAAACAAGCTGTGCGTATACTCCAGAACAAAACGGGTGTGCAGAAAGAGAAGTAAGGACAGTAACTGAGGCAGCTAGAACTATGCTGTTAAGCTCAAGTTTGAATAAAAATTTATGGGCTGAAGCTGTCAACACAGCTGTGTATGTTTTAAATAGAACAAGTAAGAGTAGGGTCAAAGATGTAACACCATATGAATTATGGTTTAATAAAGGCATATTTGACATTAAACAATTAAAAGTATTTGGGTCGAAAGTTTCTGTTCATGTTCCACAACAAAAGCGTCTCAAATGGGATTCCAAATCTGAAATAGGATATTTTGTAGGTTATGGAGAAAACACAAAGGGCTATAGAGTTTATTTTCCAGATAAAAATGAGGTTTTAATTAAAAGAGAGGTTATATTTATACAACAAAAAGAATATTATAACACATCAAAAGAGCATATACCAGAAGAAACTGAATGGCCTGTAGAATATCTAGAAGAAGAACATGAAACAAGGCAAGACAACGAATATCATAGCTTTTATGAAGAGGATACCATGAGCATGCATGATCTTATGATAGAAGAACAAGAAAATCAAGAAGAAATAATACAGAAGGAAACAGAATGTCTTCCAAGTGATAAAAAGTATTTAGACGAACCAGGGTGCCTACAGAGCAGTCATGAAATAGAAGAAAGTGTCCAGAAGGAACAAGAAATTAATAGGCCATCCAGGAGGAAGGTAACACCACAGTGGCTCGATCAATATGAAACAGGTTTTGTAACATATAATGAACCATTAACATATGAGGAGGCCATGACAAAGGATGATAAAGATAAATGGAAAGAAGCAATTAATAGAGAAATGGACACATTAAATGCCAATAATACTTTTACAGTGGTGAGTAAAATACCAAAAGGAACAAATATTATATCTACCAAATGGGTTTTCAAAATTAAAGATACTGATGAGGGGAAATTATATAAGGCTAGGTTAGTAGCACGTGGCTTTGAACAAAGAGATGGTATCTCAGATGTGTACTCACCTGTTGCAAAGTTAGGAACATTTAGGCTTTTTATGGCTTTGGCAAACAAGTTGAAACAATCAGTTTATCAAATGGATGTAGTGAGTGCTTTTCTACATGGGGATATAAAAGAAATAGTGTACATTAAATTACATACAGGAGAGATATGTAAACTTAACAAATCTCTGTATGGATTAAAGAAAGCTCCAAAATATTGGAATGAGAAGTTTGACAATTTCATTACAAAACTGGGATTTACAAGATCCAAAAATGATTCATGTCTATATTTTAAAAGAGAGGAAGGTAAATATATGTATGTTTTATTGTATGTAGATGATATTCTATATTTTGGATCAGATCAACAGGAAATACAGTGTTTTAAGGTTCGATTAAGCCAAAATTTTAAAATGAAAGATCTAGGTTTAGTGTCAACATACTTAGGCATAAAAATTAAACAGAAAGACGGTATAACAACTCTTAATCAAGAAAAATATTTAATTTCAATATTAAAAAATTATCAAATGTTAAATTGTAATCCTGTTTCCACCCCCATAGATCAAAATTTTAATTTTCAAATCTTACAGAGAGAACGGTCTGAAAGTAGTGAAATAGAAACAAAATGTAGGCAATTGATAGGCTCTTTATTATATGCAGCTTGCGGTACAAGACCAGATATATGTGTTGCAGTCAGTTTCTTGAGTAGGTTTCAGCATTGTGCCAGTCAGATGTTATACAAGTGTCTGAAAAGAATATTAAGATATATCAAAGGTACATTACAACTTTCCTTAGTTTACAACTGTAGTAGTGCATTAGTAGAAGGATATGTTGATGCAGACTGGGCTGGTGACATGCATGACAGGAAATCTACATCAGGATATATATTTAAATTATTTGGATGTACAATCTTGTGGTATAGCAAGAAGCAAATTTGTGTAAGTCTTTCTTCAACTGAATCTGAGTATATTGCTTTGAGTTTATGTATTGTTGAAGCAAATTGGTTGAAAAATCTATTAACTGAGTTTAATATTAAATGTAATAACATAACAATTTATGAAGATAATCAATCTGTAATTAAGTTAGCCTATAATTCAGAAAATATCAAAAGATTGAAACATATTGATATAAGATACAAGTACATAGTTGAACAAGTGAATAAAGGGTTAATTTCATTGAAATATATAAATACTTCTGAAAACATTGCAGACATTTTCACTAAACCATTGGGTAAAACAATGTTTGAAAAACTTAGGAATGAATTGTTAAAGTAGGTAAATACTTATATATATATAATAACACTGTGTTCTGCTAAATTGTAATTTGTAAAATATAAATAAATATTTGTTGAGGGGGGGTGTTAAAAGACAACAAATATTTATCTATAGAGAAGTGTGCATTGTTCCATAGAGTTAACTTTTATTCTATATTTTATTTTTTTATGTCTGTGGCTATATAAGAATATTGTGTGTCGCTCCTGCTTCTTGAGATGGAATATACGTGTCGTAATTACAAACGAGTTTATTATTTTTCACAATAGGAAACCACCCAAATAATTCAACAACTTTGACTTTGAAATTGTTGAAACTTTTCAAAATCCAGCATCGAAAAACTAATAAGCTTCTAAAAATGTATATTATGTTTAATGAATTTAGCTTTCTCTCGTCGCATGGTTTTCCCCAAATTTAGGGTGAAATTATTTAGTTGGCCCGCTACGTTCAGCCGCTATTGTACATAACTATACTAGTATAGTAGTAAAAACTTTAGATATGGGCGTGACTTGTGATTGTAGTAGTGGAGTGAGAAAGTAGATGTACACATTCAATTATAGCCCTTATGACGATGATATACAGTCCGGACCTTTATGAGATAGAAGATATGTAAATCCGGTATTCGGCACAAAATATTACTTGAGCTCGTTCGGCCCTGATCTCAGAGACCAAATTGACATTTCGTGGGTTGTCAGTTTTTTGCAATTCTTAAATAGTGATGTACCACTATCGAAAATTAATGTTAATAAAATCAAGTATCGTTTATTTTGTAATAAGTTATCATTAAATAATGTGTAGCTACTTATTTAAAACGTAAGAATACAACATTGATAATGTAAATTTAAATTCAATAATGTTAATTTAAAGATACTTAATGATTTAAAATTAATAAATATAATATTTAAATGAATAAATATGATATTTTAATAAATAAATATGATATTTAATGATTTAAAATTAATAATATTAATTTTAATTATACGCTTTTGAATATAAAACTTTGAAACGAATTGTCTAATAAAGATAAAAAGTTACGATTCAACAAACCGGTATCGTAAGTACAACACTGCACCAAAAAAGCTGGCCACATTATTTGTAAATTTGACATTTGCATGTGTCAATTTAGTCTCTGAGATTAAAAAACAGAGTATAGTATACGGCAAATCGGAATTTGTTTACTTATGATTTCATCGATCACTAAAGAACTAGATACACAATCCCATGCAAAAGTTCTCTTAAAACCTAATTGTGTTTAGGTAATTCTAGTTTAAAAAAGTATACAATAATGTAAATTCAACCTTAAATGTATAAACGTTTTAAAGTTGTTTTGACAAAGCTATGTATAAAAAGCTAAAAACGTTGATTTTTTTACACTATGTCCAAGAATGAATATTTCGATAAATTAGCGGGGGGATTGCGCGCGAGCAAAAGCGACATAGGTCCTACCTCGACAAGGGCCAGCGGCCGACTGAATCACTATCGCCGTTGCACCTAAGCTGCTAGCGAATAAGGTTGAATATCGAATCAGTGGCGTAGCGTGCACTTATGCCGCCGGGGGCCGAAGTCAAGTTCGCCGCCATCTTCTTTGGGCAATTAATTTAAGACCAATAAATCGGGACCATTTCCGATTAATAACTTGGCAAGCGATTCGACCAGATCAAGTGAGAATTCAGTTTATTATGGATTAATTATTTAACAATAAGGCCCAATTGCTTTTGCTATTCCAAATCAAAAAGCATTTAATTGCGCAAAATAGGTTAAAATCTATAATGCTACAGGTTCGGGATCACAAATTGTTTGGTAATTAAATGACAGCGATCAAAGAAGAAACTGTAAATCACATGTGCTTCAAGAAGTTTGTTAGATTATAATATGAGAGTGCAATATGCTTGAATTATGCCATGTTATCTGCAGTCTGATGAAATGATGAAAAGGTTAAACTAGACCTTGGAACGGCATCTAGCAAAGGTTGTGACTTGTAGATAGAAATTAAAGAATTAGGCTTACGAAGCGGGACGTGAACAAAGCCACAAACAGCCCCAAACATCGATAAGCCTGGTGAAGCTAAAAGTGAAAACTACAAGGAAGACAAATAGGACAGGAGCCGACACGGGACAGGTTATTACACCAAACCTCTCACCAACCAAAGAAACCAGATACCACATGCAAAACACCTATATATAGCGGTTGTGAGAGAAACTGGGTAAACGCATCTTACAACATGTGAAATATCAGATAAGTCTTTCGAACTTGGAAACGAGGGTTTGCTGAAAGCATTACAACATCAGAATACATTAGGGGCAACAAACCATGAAGCAACGCCGCCAATGACATAGCGCTCTATAAGGTGAAGCACGGTCTCGTGCAACTAGAAAAGTTGGAAGAAGGAAGAACCGAACCCCTTAAATAGGGCTATAATATACTACAATGACTAAAGATGGTAAGACGAAGAGTTAATCAGAACGCTAGCATCCTAAACCAAATGTGCCAGCACAGGAAGCCAAAGAAACCAATCGGGAAGCTGGCAACCTACACCAATAATGTCAGGATCTCACACCAACATCACCTGAGAGCACCGTGAGAAAAAAAGGAAATCTCCCTCTGGCATACTACACCAAAAATGCTAGCATTCTACACAAAGAGGACCTGAGAGCGCAGTACAAACTTATAGCACAACTGCTCTCAAAGCTCTTAAAAGTTGCAACGATGGGCTCATTTAGCCTGGGTTAAAATAAAAAATCTCAAATAATGGCACGGAAAAAGCGTTCTCTCTGAGGCGTTCTTTGAGGTAAGGTGAAGCATTGTCAACTTCCCAACTTCGGGATGTTATTGACAATTTCTTCACAGAAAAAACGAATTATTATCTCTGGTCTAAACCGGGACTCGAACACAGAATATTCTCAAAAATATATATTTTCAATTTTATACTAAACAAAGTTAATCGTGGAAACATAACCGATCAGTAATTGCAAAAATGATGCAAAACATTTACTTTTTGTTTAATAATAACTATAACTGCCTACTTCTTATCACATTATAATAACAAAATAAATATAACTGTATGTTATAATTTTGCATGTTTTCCACTTTTCACGCCTTTTGCGTATGAAGATTCACCCAGGGCGGAAAGGTTTTTTTTTAATTATTTATTATTAGTCTTCGAATAAAATGACTGAACTTCCGAGTAAAATTAAATGGACGAAAGATGATGATGATGTCAAAATTTTAAAGATTTCGTTTGAGCCATTTATTTATGAGATTGTTACGTAATCCTAATACATGGGAGCTACCTCGCGTCGACCACCCACATCGCATTCCATTCTTGTGAACTTTTATTGTTAAAGACTTTGTTTCGCAACAGTAATGCATGGAAACCTCCTCGCGAGTCGCGTCGACCACCAATATCGCATTCTTTTCATATTACAACATAATTCTCATAAAGTGACAGTGTTGTAACATCCGAGTGTACCTTATTCTTACAGACCTTTTTCCGTTCATTGCATTTGTCACACTTCGACGGTGTAATCACCTTAGGATAATTAGTTTGTATTAAATTATTTTATAAGTAAAGTTTTATTTCATTTGCATCCTCTGACTGTGACTTCTATAATTAGATCTTATAATTTAGTAAATAATAACAATGATGTTATAACCTCATTGAATAATAAAAATAAGTAGTTCTTCTTTGTCAAGTTTTTTAAAATTTTTTCGCACCGTTATATTTCAGAAGTAAAAAGTCTTTCGTAATCTTAGTCCAGTAGCTTATATAGGGGGCGGCATGATCAGAATTCCTATTCAGCAATGAAAATTACTTAGCAATAACCCGATAGAATGTGTTGGTAGTGATTTTTGTGACAAATAATTTATTTTCTCTATTTCATGTTGGTACACAATATTTATTGTGAAATTTTGCCGCCACTTTAAAAATGCCGCCTGGGGCCGCGGCCCCCACCGCCCCCCCGACGCTACGCCACTGATAATCGAGTATCCGATCGATCTTATTCTTGCACAGAACTAAAGGACGTAAGTCTAATATCTAATTTAATTTATTATGACAATAATAATTGGTCAATGTCAATGATATTCAAACACGACATAATGAACTATATTTTCCTTCTGTGAGTATTTTTTTTGCATATGTAAATGAAGTAATTTACAAGTAAAATCCATAAATCTCTAAAAAAGGCATATTTAAAAAAAAATAAAACCCTCGAGAAAATTTCATTTAATTGTGTTTCTGTTTATAACGTTCGTTAGAAAAAGGTTTGAAAAATCATATGTTTAAATTATCACATTGATTTGATATCTGGTATACATAGAATATCCCGGCAAATCAGCGTTAAATTTAGGGAGCCTCCTCTTAAGTAGAAACTTTAACAGCACTGGTAAGAATTTACTATACGTTTAAAACGGGATCATCTATATATTAACGCTAGAGGCAAAACGTTTAAACGTTAGTTATATTATAGTAATTAATCGGGTTATTGCGATATATTTACTATAATTAACTGCCTCGGTGGTGTAGTAGCTAGCAAGTACGGCTGCACATCGAGAGGTCCTGGGTTCGAGTCCCGAGTCGGGCAAAGATTAGTTATTGAGTCTTTCTGTTTAGTAAGCCTCAGTAACAGCCCCGAGTTGGGATTTTGGGGGTGTTTCACCCCCGTGCCGAGGCAGAGCACGTGTCGCGTCGGTCCTGCGCTGACACTCTCACCGGTCATATTGAAGTATCATCCCATCAGACTTTGAGAGTGACAGGAATAGAGAGGGCAATTAATAAATAAATAAAGATATTGTGATATTAACACACAGCACCATTTAGTTCCATGGTAAGCTACGAGGCTTGTGTTATGGATACCGGATAGTTGATACACTACACATATATAACTTTAAATACATACATATTATAAATATAAACACTGGACTGGAGTACAAACATTCGTGCTCATTACACAAATGAATGCCCAGCGGAATTCGAACCCGCGACCGCTGGCACAGCAAGTAGAGTCACTACAAACTGAACCAAACGTGTCGTCAAATTCTTAATAAACATTATTTATTTTGTACCTCCAGGAAACCCACCAACCAATCCTCCTGGAAACGTAAAAAGAAAAATGAGGCAAGAATATTTGTTGAAAAAACTCAATCTACCCACAAATTCGAGCACTACAAAGAAGAGATTCTATAAGAGATGGCCGGTGGAAGAGACTTGGTCTTTGGAAAAAATGAATTATTAATTTTGAAGTAATAAAATAATAAATCAGGAAAATCAATTAAATATATAAAAAAATAGTTTTAAAATTGTCAATAGATGGCGTAGATGAATTAATAATAATAAATGCATCCTAAAGTAGTTTTATTATCGGATCTCATTACGAACAAAGTAAAAATTACTTCGAAAATATAACAGTTGCTAGATCTAGAGGTGCTAGACGTCGCCTTTTTTTCAATTCTCATTTGCGCCATCTATTATCCATTTTAGGACAAAAAAATAGCCCGCTGCGTAAGCTCAGACAGCGATGTCCAAATATTTGTATGGGATGCACTATCTGTACTAGTATAGTATTATATGATCTGTGGTTTTATCAAATAAAATACTTAATATAATATATTTTTTTAATCTTTTCAAGTTCTTCTATAAAAAACAAATGATTCTTTGTATATTTGTTTGTCATCTATATATTCCTAAACCATTCATCTGATTGTGACGAAATTTTGGTGAGTTGTTCCTGGCTAAAATATAAATATCCTTTGTATACAGTATATCGCATCGTTTTCTACTTCTGAAACCGCTGTCTGCGTTTTACATGTGACTAGTGACTCACCCTCGCTTCGCTTCGGGTTCGTCTCTAAAGAAAAAGAAATCTATCCCACGGGAACTCTACAGTTTTCTGGGATGATATATAGCCTATAGCCTTCCTCAGTTAACGGGATATCCAAAGCAAAATGATTTTTTCAAATCAGAATAGTAGTTCCTGAGATTAGCGTGTTCAATCAAACAAACAAACAAACTCTTCAGCTTTATAATATTAGTACAGATTTATTTCACACAGAAACAGATACTGTTCACAAAATTTATACCATTTTTGCATTTTCATATATTATATATTCAGCATATTTACGTACACATTTTATTAAGACTCCGGTTCGTCCCTAGATTGCTTCCTCATACAAACTTTCATCCCCATTTTCACCTCCTTCAGGGATGATTTCTGGGATAAAAACTATCCTATGTCCTTCACACGGTCTCAAACTATCTTCTTATAAAATTTCATCTAAATCGGTTCAGTAGTTTAGGCGCTTGTTCGGTATAAACAAACAAAAAAATCTTTCTTTATAATATTAGTATAATAATAATAATAATGCCCTCCTGACCGATTCCGGCCACGGCGGCCAATCTCATTGAGACTAGCCAACTGCGCAGGAGATATTATAGTGCACAAGTGTACGCGCAGACACAAGTGCACTCTCTATTCCTGTCACTCTCATACTCCGGTGGGACGACTATTCGACACGGCCGGTGAGAGTTAAGGCGCAGGACCGACGGCTTTACGTGCTCTCCGAGGCACGGGGGTGAAACACCGCCAACTTCCCAACTCCGGGCTGTTACTGAGGCTTACTATACAGAAAGACTCAATAACTAAACTTGGCCCGACCCGGGACTCGAACCCAAGACCTCAGGATGTGCAGCCGTACATGCTAGCCACTACACCACCGAGTAATATTAGTATAGAAAATAGCTCGCTAGTTTTATATCCTTAATAGTTAATGTTAAATCGGTTTATCTAATATATTTAAACGAGCAATTCTTGTATATTTATATATTTATTTATACCAGCGATCTCGGAAACGGCTCTAACGATTTCGATAAAATTTGGCATGCGAGTATTTTCGCGGGCGCAAAATCGATCTAGATTAGTCTTATGTCTGGGAAAACGCGTATTTTCGAGTTTTCATGCGGTTTTCTTTCGCATTATCCCACGCAGAATATGTTAATAATTTCGCATACTCGGGCATAAGCATCGTGGTCAAGCGGCCAAAGCGGAAGATTGACTATCACAAATGTCTGGGTTCGAATCCCGGTTGGAAACAAAGTTTTTACTTTTGTTTTTTTTGTATTTATTAAAGTTTTTTTTTTGTTTTTAAACCAAATTAAAAAGAAAAATGTACTTTTGACCAAAAACTCCGAGCGAAGCTTGGTCGCCCAGGTACTTATTATAATTGCCAATATGTGTGTGCGTCTGTTACTCCGTCTAACTGCAACGGCTGGACCGATTTGTATGAAATTTATTACACAGATAGAGTAACAGCTGGAGTAACACCTAGGTTACTGTTAGGGCCTTAAGGACTCATCGGAGCTAAGCCAGGGTAAGTCGCCATTAGAAAAAAATGAAAGAGCGCGTGTATGAATGTGTACACGCGCAAGAAGTAAAACTTCTGTAGGTTATCGGTACTCTTTATGAAATTCAATTTATGTTTTAAATAATTAGGATAGGTGAGATACTAAAAATAACGCATATTAGGCATATTACAATCATATATTAATAGAATATCATTTAAGGAGAGAATATAATATTATATATCGTGTGTCAGACAACAACAACGGTTACCATGGCAACAAACGTACGTACATGTTTTCGTAACACATTCACCTTACCCCCCTTTATTCCATTCTTCACCACCATTGATAGTCAATTTCCCACCCATAATCTTTTGGCCACCATTTATTGGGGGGTTTCTTGGGTTTTTGGGGTACTCTGGGACTTTGTCCCTTTAAGAATAATTCTCTCTGCTTCTTCATCTCTTTTTGTTTCTTCTTCCTCTCTCTTTCTCTTTCTCTTTGAAGTCTTTCGAAGTTCTTCGTTCTTCATGAATTTTTTAACTCCTCTCGATTGAATGAAGGGTCTTGGACATGAAACTCTTCCATGTAACTATATTTTCTTGGTATTTCATTGACCATGTTCACTAAATGATAGATTTCGAGAAACAACTTTTGGACCAGTTCAGTAGTTTTTATAACATCGAATACTACGTCTGAAGGAAACTCATAGAGATGTTGGATGAGACCTACCATCTTTCTGTAGCTGAAAAATTGATTGAGATATTATTATAGAAATCGTCTGCTCTGGTTTTATTATTCTACTAGCGACTCACCCTCGCTTCGCTTCGGGTTCGTCCCTAGACAAAAACATATCTATCCCACGGGAACCGTACATTTTTCCGAGATGATATATAGCGTATAGCCTTCCTCAGTTAACAGGCTATCTAATGCAAAAAGAATTTTTCAAATCGCATTAGTAGTTCCTGAGATTAACGCGTTCAAACAAACAAACAAACTCTTCAGCTTTATAATATTAGTATAGATCCAATTGACAAACGTAGGAACTCCATACTCACCGCTCTAATATCTCTGATACAACGTAACCGACTTCAAAATGTGGTGATATCTCATATTTAGCTCTTATTTTCAAAATTGAGTTAACTTTTTGTGTTCCACGGTTATTGTAAGTATTCATAAGTTGGAGTAACCTCTCTGGAAGAAGACCGGCATTGGGCCCGTCGTTGTAGTCTTTTAAAAGTACGAGGGGTAAAATGCCTAAAACAATACAATTTTCTTAGGTTTACGTGAATATTTGATTTCTATAGACATAATAAAATTCTAACTGAGACGAATCTATAGGTAATACGAACGGCATTTTTCAGCTTGAGAGTAGAAACTAAAGAGAAGAAGAAAAAGAAAGAAAAGAAAAGAGCAAATTAGAAGAAGAAATCCAAAACTCACCGCCCCTTCATAGCGCCAAAAACGGCTAAATAGTACTTATTATATACAACTTACATGTTATTATCAGAAGTTTTTGTACGATCATATCCCTTTGCCAAATAATTAAGTATTTTTCAATTTTATTTGTAAACTAGCGACTCACGCTCGCTTCGCTCGCGTTCGTCCCTAGGTACGTTCTTACGGTTAGCTATGTTTATACATAAATAGTAGCTTGCTACTTCTAACATATTCATTTAAATTATATAGCGATTTACTCTCGCTTCGCTCGGCTGCGTACGCCGTACGCGGATTTTGTTCACAATTATATGGATTTTAATTTTTTTTCGCGGAAACCTGATTCTTTTTCTAAAATAAAAGTAGCCTAATTTACTCCTTATAACATCAGCTATCTGCCAGTGAAAGTCCCGTCAAAATCGGTCCAGCCGTTTCGGAGATTAGCCGCAACAAACAGACAGACAGACAGACAGACAAAAATTGTAAATAATGTTGTTTCGGTACATGTACCGTGTATACATCCATATGCATTTAGTAAAAAGCGGTTATTTTAATATTACAAACAGACACTCCAATTTTATTTATCTGTATAGATTATATAAGCAACTTTATGGTCCTTTATCATAATTGGTAAATAATAGTTAACACGTTTGACGTTACTCTGATATTTTAACGACTAATCTTTATAGTTCCACAACTCTCTACATAACAGTTTTGAAGTACAACTTCTTTAGAATCGTTGATTTAAAACTCGATGAAACGAAAATGCGACACGAGAGAGACAAACACATAAATATATAGGACTCGCACTCGACAAACAAAATCAAATCTATCCCACGGGAACCGTACATTTTTCCGGGATAAAAAGTAGCCTATTTGTTATTCTGATTTATGAATTATATTATTGTAAAATTTCATTAAAATCCAATCAGTAGTTTTTGTGTACTAAACTGTATAAATTACTATAGTTTTTTAAATATCCCATGGGAACTCTTTAATTTTCCAGGATAAAAAGGTATCTAAGATGTTGACTGGGGATATGAGATACCACCAAGCAAAATTTCATTTAAATCGGTCCAACAGTTTCGCAGATTAGCCCGTACAAACAGACAAACAGATAAACAGGACAGTCAGAGAAACAAAAAATTGAAAAAAATCTGGATTTGTTCTATTACTCTTCTGACATCCCCCTGACTCGGTTTTTAGCATATTTTTCTATGTACAGACATTCGACCTCTACAGTTTTATTATATTTATAGATTAAGCCAGCGAGAGAATGAGATAGAATAATGGTAACCGTCGTTATTGTCTGACTGATATATAATATTATATTCTTTCCGTCTATGATATTCTATAAATATATGATTGTAATATGCCCAATATGCGTTATTTAATTATTGATTTGTTTTAATATAATTGCGATATTTGCCAAAGAAGATTCACTTCAATCTCGCGTAAAGGTTACAGGCACCCATTTTGTTACCAAGAATGAATAGACTATCTTACTAATATGTGAAAATTTAGATGGATGTTTGTGACTCAATCACGCCAGAACGGCTAAATGCATCTGGATAAAATTTGGCACAGACATAGATGTAGTCTGGAATAGCACATAGGCTTTTTATCCTGAAAAAATGTACGGTTCCCGTAGGATAGATTTGTTTTTGTTTTTTGGTTTCTAACGTTTCGAATGCTTTACAGCAATCATGGTTATAACTGAGACTAAGGTTTTAGGCTTTTTAATCCTCACCATCATTGAAAGATAACTTTTAATTTTGAATACACCTGAATTGAGTTAACACACCCCCCACCCCCCCTTTACATTATTGGGTAAAACACATTTTTAATATATTATATAATATTTAATATAATAGTTTTATATGGTTATGTCTTATCGTTAGGCTAAATATTATATATAGATGGGGCTCGCTAAAAAAATGTCAAAAGTCAAAAATAGTAGTGTGATTTGCCATTTATGCTACTATTCTCAATCTTATCATACACATCGTTTTTGTTTAAATAATAGGAGAAATTTTATATAGATTTACATCTTAAATATATAAACATGTATTTCGTGCTTTTTCAAAAACATCCCTTTCTTTTATCCCCTGATGCAACCCATCCTTTTTTGATAGTATGATAGTCTAAAAATCAAACTTGGCGCAAGCGAAGTCGCGTTTTTTAATTAGTGAAATAGCTCTTAGTTAAAGATGGGAGTATTTTAAATAAAACTATCTATTCAGGTTTTTTTGTGGATTTATAATTTAAGCGTATAAATAAATATAATAATAGCAACACTAAGTAAAACTACTATTTAATAAAGTTTTTTAAAATTTTAATAATCATAATAATAAGAACCGAAATTAAAAAAATAATATTTAATAATTAACTTATTGCAAAAATAAAAAAATTGTTTATAATTAAAATCAACAAATATTGTAAGGTATTTTGGTGCCATTTATGTAATTTTTGAAATCAATTTGTAAAATTGTGGGTATGTTGTCTGTCTGTAACAACTATATAATGACCTTTGAGATGTCTGAAACCTTAGTCTCTCCCATGACCATGTGCACTGTAAAGGATTCGAAACGTCGGGGATCAAAAAACAAAAGATAATTTAATTTAAAACTAGACTCATCCTCGCTTCACTTCGGATTCTTCCCTAGTAGACAAAAACAATTCTTTTCCACGGGAATCGTACATTTTCCCAAGATAATATATAGCCTATAGCCTTCCTAAATAAACAGGCTATCTAATTCAAAAAGAATTTTTCAAATCAGATTTATAGTTCCTAAGATTGGCGCGTTCAAACAAACAAACAAACTCTGTCTCTCTATAATATATAACGTCTCTTTATAATATATATAACTTTATAATACATATAATAATCATTATTAAAATCAAATAAACTATTTTCGTAAATCTAAAGTAGAGATGGCGTAAATAAAACAAATCGAGGGTAAGTACATATTTTATTTCACTAGTAAATTAAACTGTGAGTCACTGAGAATTCCGTTTGAAACATTCTAATACTACGATATTTAATATATTTAGAGAAAAAACATCGGCATATCAATTTGATATAATCGATTACATTTGCAAGCCGCGAAAAAATATGGCGACGATTTCTAGTTTTTTTTTTTTAATTCGCAAAGCCGAAAACGGTTTTTGGGGCGATTTTTTAAAAAACCAAAACTATCCTCAAATAAGTAAGTACTAGAGACTGTAACTTTTCGAAAAAAAAACACAACCAGACAAAAACTAAGTTATATATTTTGTGATTCGCCAAAAAAGTCGCCCCAAAAGAGGTTTTTATCGCGAAACCCTTAATTCCATATAAAATTCAAAAGTGGCATTTAAAAAATATCTGTACACCATTTACACATACGTTAAACACGGTACCAAGTGTTACGATAGCCGAAAATACCCGTGTGTCCGTGCGACAAAAGTGTCGCGCAAAAGTCGCAGGAGAATCGCAAGTGTGCACTTCCCCTATCTATTCTGGCGTTTCTCGCACTCGTCTATGCACCGACAGTCCTCTGTTATAGAGTCCAAGGACATTAGGCTCTCTTGAGACGTTCTAAGACATGCTTTGCATCTTGAGTCTACAGACGTACCACTTTGAGAGTTAGCGTCTTCAGACACAGATTCGAGCGAACGCAGACTTTCGACTGACGTCAGTTTGTACGATCGTCTAAACTCTGCTATCTCATCTTCACTCATATTCAGCGCTAAAAGGGAATCTCTCGCCATTTTCCCTAGAGAAGACACTTTCTTCTTTCTTTTACTCAATATTGTGTCCATTTTTGTTAAAGGACACGGTTTGTTTAGACTTTCTGGTAGGGATTTCGGACTAGAACCACTTCTAGACCGTAATTTCGTTCGTCTTTCCGGAATATCCCGCGGGGTTGTGCTCTCTGGTACTTTGAAAGCTATAGTTTTTAATTTGGGACTGTCCTTCTCTTCTAAAACTGGACGTTTGCTCAAATCTTCTAGAGAATTCGATTTCTTAATTTTCGCCCGTTCCGGAATTATCGGCGAACTTTTCCGACCTTTGATCTCAACTGTGAATATTTCCGGAATTTCGACAGCCTCATCGATTATAAGTTCCGGAGATAGATCGAGCATTTCTTTAATTTCCGCATCCCTTAACTCTTGCGCGAGAGATTCTTGTTTTTCCGTACTAGTTAACTCGAAATCTTGATTTTCAAACATTAAATATGATAACGCGTCTTTCCCTAAATCTACGCTTTCCAATTCTTTCTGTGGATCCATTTCATCTTTTTCGTTAACTTTGTCGTCGATATAGGCTAGCTGTATCAAATCTGCTGCCATATCGCAAGTTTCGTCGATATTCGCGATCGGAGCTTTGTCGGATGGGGTTTTTTCGTCGGATTTCTCCGTGATCGCTTTATTTTTAATTTGTCTATCCGTAACGTCCATTGCTAATGCTGTTGTTGCTATGCTGGACGTTAGAGTGTTTTCCGGACTAATATTTTCTTTTATTCCCCTTATAACTTTTGTGGGAAGCTTATCAACTGGCTGGGCGGTATCAGGACTTGTTTGTTTTTCCATAGAGTTTTCAGAATTTGATTTGAGAACCGACGCGAACGACCTCGGTCTCACATCTGTGGGCTTCTCTTCTAACTTAACTAACGTAGCCTCGCTACAATCTTCGGATTTCTTTTCGGACTTATCGCCGGATTCATCATCGTATACTCTTAATTCGTTGGGCATTATGAGATCAATATTATCACATTCCGGCGTGTCCATTTTATCGCTTAAAGCTAAACATTTTTGTACTAAAACATCGGTGGTTTTTTCGGTAACTTTTGTATTTTCAGAGTTCGTCGGAAATTGGAACTCGCTTAACGTGTCCGTATCGGTTGAGGGTGTTTTACTATCGAGTTTTCTCGAAAACGATTCATCAACAAATGAAACCTGAACTCTCTCGGAGAGAGTCGAATCTGTCGCTTCGGACAAACTGTCTGTGTCTTCTTTGTCAGTTTTCTCCGTAACACTACCCCAGGACCAAAAAGAACTGGTTAGAGATGAATCTTTTCTTGGGGGTGTGTTTGATGCCGACTTCTTTTCATCATCACTGCTCGATCTTGAGAAAAGACTGCTGGGATGTTGGAACAAACTGAGCAGTTTCTCCAAATTAGTCGGGAGTTTATATTCAATTTTTTCCTCTGGCTTTGGCAAGTGGAAGCTCGCAGAAGGTGCCACCCAGGATATTTTTCTCATACGCTCTAACCCTTTAGATTTTAAAGCCGGTACGTCCAAAAGACTTGACGTCCGTTTTGGAGATGTCAACGTTTCTTGGTCCTTTTTCACCGATTCCCTCAAACTGGAACTGCATGTCAAAGTGCCCTCGTTAGACGAAACATCCTCTTTGATCTCCGAGGGATTTTGCAAAGAATACTCAATCCCGGAGTCAACTGACGTCACCATAACCTTCTCCTGCTTAGCAGAATCCACTGAACTAACACTCGCTTCCAAACTCGATAACGAACCGTGAATCTTCTTCAAATTTCCAAAACTAAGCGGCGAAACACTTTCATTCGAACTTATCGATATATTCAAATTCACTGGTGTCACATCACTAGCCGATTCGACGCTGCTGTCTTTAGATATCGATCGATTCTCATTACTAGCGGGCATTTTCGATCTACCCTCGTTCAGACTTTCGACCGAACTACCAGAAACTTCGAGGGATGAGCTACTGTCACAGAAGGCACTGATTGGTTTCCGCATTAGTCTTGATACTTCTAGATCAGGACTATCCAGGCTAGATTCACTTTTATTTTTTTTTAATATTACACTATCACGAACAGGTACAATGTTATCTAAATCTAGATTTCTCGACGACAGATTATTAAAACTTTTGATATCTTGCGTATCTATATTTTTAACGTCTACAACATCTGGCTTATCATCTAAAATATTTACATTTTGGTCGCAATGTACTTTGGTTGCACTGTTATCTTTTTCTTTTTTATCTGTGTCACTAATATCTAATGTTTTAACTATATTAGTCTCTATATTTTCATAGTCTATGGTCTCATTATGAGACAAATAGATTGTATCACCGTATTCCCTATGAATAATTTCATGCTTGTCCTTTACATCACTAGTCTTAACTAATTCACTATCAACAATGATTTCGTTGTTTAACGAATCGTTCGCACTTTTCACATCACTATTCACACTTTCACTTGAAACTTCATCGACTTCAATTTGAATTTCACTAAATTCAGAAACTCCAGGGCCCGAAGAAGATTGTTCGGGACCAATTATCACAGATTGCGTTTCTTTCAATATGTCGTCAGTTTTGTGAGGTTCAGTTTCATGTTTCACTTCACGGACTTCATCGGGAACTTCAATTTGAATAATGAAGTCGGTCATTAATTCTTCAGTTTGTGTCACAACATTCCGTATATGTGTTCTTGGTATAACAACTGTTGTACTGACGACGTAATCAGGTTCTTTTTTTTCAACAGTCTTAACATTTTTATGTACATCTGTATGTATGTCTGTCACTGTATCTATATCTTCAATACTTTTATCTTTATCATTATCTTGTTTCACTTCAAATTTGTCACAAACATTTGTTTTTACATTCTCTGTCAATTTGTCATCTTTTATTTCACTTTTCTCTTCAAACACGTCATCTACCAATACGTCATCACTTTTGACATGTTTGCTGTCAAAATCATTGACAGCCGCTTCTATTTTGACACTTTCCTCTACATTCGCTTTGGACGTTTTGACATCTTTGTATTCGAACACTGTTTTCTCTTTCTCATCGGTGAGAGTTGTATCATTTTTGGTCTCGCTTATATCTGGGGATGGAGAAGGAGAGGGGGATGGCGAAGTAGGGGGTAGAGTGGGGTTATATATCGAGTCGTAGTTTCTCGTGACAGAAAATCTCGAGGAAGTTTTCCTTGGTGCTTGTTGCACTTTTATTTGTGGGGGTTCAGCTACCTGGAAGAGAGAAGGTATTCCATGAATTTTCAACTAACAAATTAAACACTTCTTAAGATATAAAACTTCGTCTTATCGCCTCTATTGGATATTTCGATGGTCTAGTGGTTAACATATACGGCTACAGATCTGAAGGTAATGGGTTCGAGTCCCGGGTCGGGCCAAGTTTAATTACTGAGTTATTCTGTTAAAATATTCTCAGTAACAGCCCGGAGTTGGGAAGTTGGCGGTGTTTAACAAGAGAGTTTGTTTTTCACCCAATTTGCCCTTCAGCGGAAGAATGCGGCTAGCATTCTTGACACAATTCAACCCGGTCATGACTTGTACAGTAAAAATTAAGTACATTTTCTACAGAAAAATAAATGCATACGCAATTTCCTTATATTTTCTTTTTTTTTATAAATAAGTATAACAACAAGTTACAGAGCTATTAAAACAAGTAAAAGACAAATAAGTCATCTGTCCATCTTTTATATCTTGGTCGATTATATGTCATTCAATTTAGAGGACTGATTTTAATGAAACATTTTGTTATTTAAAACTTCAAAATGAAACTTTAAACTAAAATATATGTATTTATCTAGCTCTTGTATATTATTCTAGTATGTGTATTCGGCCCTTTTTAACCACCCACTTCCACTTCCCACTGCTGGGGGTGGGCCTAGCTACAATAAGGAGGATTAGGCCATAGTCCACCACGCTGGCCAAGTGCAGGTGGACTGAGCATGTCTGCAGACAACTTGCTAGGTTCTTTCACACATGCAGGTTTCCTCACCATAGTGTCCTTTACCGTAAGATAATTTGTAATCATGTTGGAAGCGATTCGCACATGAAAATATCAGAGATGCGAGACCCGGGATTTGAACCCGCTTCACTCGGTTTCCCAAGCGAGCATAACCACTGGGCTACCACTGCTTATTCTATTATTATTATTTTATAAATATGTTGGGACATTAACACACAGCACCATCTAGTTCCATGGTAAACTACGAGGCCTGTGTTATGGATACCGGATAGTTGATACACTACACATATATAACTTTAAATACATACATATTATAAATATAAACACCCACGACTGGAGTACAAACATTCGTGCTCATCACACAAATGAATGCCCCCAGCGGGACTCGAACCCGCGACCGCTGGCACAGCGAGTAGGGTCCACTACAAACTGAGCCAAACGTGTCGTCAAATTATAATTATATTATAGTACAATAATGTAATAGACATACAATACCTGTACAACTTTGAATCTCGACGGTGTCGGACAGTATGTTCTCGAAGCGCTCGGACTCTCGGACACTCGGTCCGGTGTCACCGGTATCACCTGGAAAAACCAAAAAAAAAAAACCAATAGTAAAAATAAAAACGTGTTATGTTTTTAAAACTAGCGATTCACCCTCGATTCACTCGGGTTCGTCCCTAGGTACGTTTCAACGGTTAGTATGAAATAAAAATCTTTGAACTTCTCGGCTTTTCTGTACTATAATATGCATGTATTATACATATAAACCTTCCTCTTGAATCACTCTATCCATTAAAAAACCGCATCAAAATCCGTTGCGTAGTTTTAAAGATCTAAACATACATAGGGACAGACAGACAGCGGGAAGCGACTTTGTTTTATACTATGTAGTGATATTGTACTCGACTGTCATACATATTTTTCTATACTAATATTATAAAACTGAAGAGTTTGTTTGTTTGGTTGGTTGAACGCGATAATCTTAGGAACTACTAATCCGATTTGAAAAAATGTTTTTGCACTAGATAGCCCGTTAACTAAGGAAGGCTATAGGCTATATATCATCCCGGAAAAATGTACGGTTCCCGTGGGATAGACTTGTTTTTGTCTAGGGACCAACCCGAAGCGAAGCGAGGGTGAGTCGCTAGTATATTATAATCGGGAGCGACCTTTCGGGAACAGTCATTTAGTTTGTACTGTGCTAGTACTAATCGAGAACCTAGAGGGAGCAGCTAGGTCTGCCGACGGAGGAGAAGTCACATATTTTATATATATGGCAGCCGGGAGCCATCAATCCCAATTAATATTATAAATGACAAAATTTTGATGTGTAGATGTTTAATACTTTCTTAGATTTACGCGAATATTTGACATTTTAAATAAAACTATCTTTTCGGATTATTTCGAGGATTTCTTTAGATTTTTGGTTCCCGACGTTTAGAATGCTTTACAGCGCACATGATCGCGGGAGAGACTAAGGTTTTAGATGTCTCAAAGGCGTTATATACTTGTTACAGACAGTGCCTACCCACAATTTTACAAAAAAACTACTCTGGTGCCAATTTTGAATTTTTAAAATAATTTTTTGCTTTTTTTTCATAGCTGTGTAACCGAGAACCCATAGGGCACAGCTAGGTCTGTCGACGGGGGAGAAGTCACACATTTTATATGGCAGCCGGGAGCCATTAATTCTAATATTAAAAATGCCAAAATTTGATATATGAATGTTTGTTACTCAATCACGCCGAAACAGCTGAACGGATTTGGATTAAATTTGGCACAGAGATAGATTATAGCACATAGATAACTTTTTATCCCCGAAAAATGTACAGTTCCCGTGGGATAGATTACTATATATATAGTATACTGTGATAGTACTAACCGAGAACCTAGAGGGCGCGGGTACAGGGCTGCCGGCGGGGGAGGGCGCGGGCGAGGGCGCCGGCGAGCGCAGGCGGCCGCGACGTTCCTCCTCTGTTGGGATATTCTGTAAAAAAAAAAGAAAAGATTCATATAGTTTTAAGACCCGTCTCAAGGTGAAGACTTCTTGGTGATATTTTTGAAATGTCAAATGCGTTTAGTTATGGGTGTTTTAAAGTAAACGTCTTCTGCGGTCGAAGGCATATATAATAATGATAATATATTGAGTACACTTATAATGCAAATTCCAAAAACGTGAGTTAACTCTCACCGCTCCTATCAAAGTATCGTCCCACCGGAGTATGAGAGTGACAGGGACAGAGAGTGAATGTTGACTGTCTCTCTCCCTCACACTGCACTATAATTAAATCAGTCAAAAGGACATTAACACATTATGTATGTATATATTGATGACACGTTTGGCTCAGTTTGTAGTGACTTGCTGTACCAGCGGTCGCGGGTTCGAGTCCCACTGCAGGCAATCATTTGTGCGATGAGCACGAATGTACCAGTCATGGGCGTTTATATTTATAATACGTATGTATTTAAAGTTATATATGTGTAGTGTATCAACTATCCGGTATCCATAACACAGGCCTCGTAGCTTACCCTGGAACTAGATGGCGCTGTGTGTTAATGTCCCGACATATCTATGTATATATATAATATATTCACCCGTGCGTGCGTGGCGGTGTGGCAGGTGAGGCTGATCTTGCGCATGAGCGCGGCGGGGGCGGAGGCCGGGGGCTCGTTGCGGCGCGCGGCGCTGCGGATGTCGCGCACGAGGCGCGCCGCCGTCGCCGCCTCCGTGCACGCCTGCGCCGTCACCGGAGTGCTGGAGGTGGGGTTTGATTCCTGGCGGTGGTAAGTATTATTGGTAAAACAATACTATCTATACATATGTATAATAAAATCACTACATAGTATAAAACAAAGTCGCTTCCCGCTGTTTGTCCCTATATACGCTTAGATCTTTAAAACTACGCAACAGATTTGATGCGGTCTTTTTTAATAGATAGAGTGATTCAAGAGGAAGGTTTATATGTATAATACATGCATATCATAGTACGGAAAAGCCGAGAAATTCAAAGATTTGTATTCCATACTAACCGTTAAAACGTACCTAGGGACGAACCCGAGCGAAGCGAGGTGAGTCGCTAGTATTGGATAAACGCTGAAAAGCTAGAAACCTAACCAATAAGTTTAAATGGAAAAATATAAAAATCTAAATTTGACTTTGAAAATGAAATATGTGGTCATTTTATCTCAGCGCATGAAAATACAATTATGTAACAATTTTTTTTTTAAATAAAACGGATGATATCTCTGTCTGTGCACGCTTACGCTGATGGTGGGGTTTGATTCCTGGGTGAGGAAAGTGGTAGGTTTTATTGGTTGATTTGAATCTCTTGGATAACCTTGGATGATCTTGAAAATGAAATATGCGGCCATTTCGTCTATCATATTTATTATCAGTGCGTACCAAATTATTTAAAGAATGAGACGGATTATTGTTGCTATCTCGGTACACGCTTGCGCTGTCATTGTGGTGGTGGTGGGGTTTCACTCATGGGGAGGGAAAGTGGAGGTTTTATTGGTTAAATGTTATCTATTCATACAATAAAATCTTATATAAACTTCCGAAAAACTCTTACAAAAAGGTAATTCTGATTTTTGGTACACATATATTTAACTAGCGACTCACCCTCGTTCTGCTCGAGATCGTCCCTACTTATGTTTTAACGTTTAGTATAGATTTTTCAGAGATGAGATATTTTCCAGCAATATAAAGTATCCTATATGTTAACCAGATAATTATCAGCTATCATCATACCAAATTTCGTCAAAATCCCTCCAGTGGTTTTTCCGTGATGCGGTAACAGACATACAGACAGACAAAAATTCTAAAAACTATAGATTCGGCCTCTGCATCGATAATAATGACTATTGCAATAAAATTTTCCAAAAAATATTTAATGTATGGATTCGGCTTAGGTACAATTTTATTATATGTATAAATGTCGAATGTTTTAAAGCCAAAATTTCACAGCGAGAATGAATATGTCACACGCATATTTCTATTCTGTATCGAAATCCTTTTTCATCTGCTTATGATATCACACACATACTCCCCACTATATTATCACAAAAACCTCATCAAAACGGGCGCATCACTTACAGGGGGATCGTCTAAATCAATCTGAGTCAGCGTCGTGTTGTCTTTCATAGCGCTCAATATCGCCTGCAGACCCGCCACGCCAATTTTGTTGTCGCGTAGATCGAGCCTCTGGAAATAGAAAAAAAAACATCTAATAGTAACAGTAATAATAACAAATAAAAAAAACGTGTGTGTGTGTACGTTATGTACGCACGTAAGAAGTTATACTTCTTTGGCGTAACAGAACAAAAATAACTGTCCGAACATGCACATTTTGAGGAGTGTTTCTACATATTTATAACACAACTAGCGACTCACCCTCGCTTCGCTTTGGATTCGTCCCTAGACAAAAACAAATCTATCCCACGGGAACCGTACATTTTTCCGGGATGATATATAGCCTATAGCCTTCCTCAGTTAACGGGCTATCTAATGCAAAAAGAATTTTTCAAATCGGATTAGTAGTTGCCGAGATTAGCGTGTTCAACCAAACCAACAAACTCTTCAGCTTTATAATATTAAGTACAGATGACTAAGCGTTATTTGTTATATGTTTGGTAACAACCTTTGGACCAAACACAACTACTACATGGTCCTCCGAGCCGGACGCACCCCCCCCCCCCTCCCCCCCCCCCCGTGTACTATCTATGTTGTCATTTGTCAGTTGAATCACGCTATCGTTTGGTACTTTCTGATTATATAAGTAAAAATGTAGCATACAAGGGAGGTACTAACTAACTACATTAGAGAAATAGACAGTATTACGGTCTAGAACAGCGGTCGGCAACCCACGGCCCGCGAGCTGCCTCCATGCGGCCCGTGACTGTTTTAAAAATAAAACTTCTAAAAGTACTCTTTATGCGAACTTTACTTATTTGTGCGAACTTTTTCAATCCTTAATTAGTAATTAACGAAAAAAAAAATGCTTCTCGCGTCACATATGATCATTTCAGAGCCATTTTACGAATTGTAACCACTAACATGACAGCTATGATACTTACAACAAATAGCCGCTCAAATACAGTCTCAATAGTCGCACTGAAGTTTGTAGTCATATATTTTGTAGTATATGTTTATATATTTTTTATTACTTTTTGCTCCTTTCTTTAAATAAAACACAAACAAAATGTTTTTTAGTTTTTAATATCACGCCTTTACTACATATTGCCACCTTGTGGCCCCTGCCAGATGAAAGGTTGCCGACCGCTGGTCTAGATCACTGGTCGTTTTCCTGCGACACCACCACCCACCTGCAGCCTGCCCTCGGCGCGTATGAGCTGCGCCACGGCGCGGGCGTCGGGCCCCACGCGCGCCGCCTGCAGCCCCAGCGACAGCAGCGGGCAGCGCTCGGCCGCCAGCGCGCGCACCACGTCCGCGCCCAGCGCGTTGCGCCCCACGTTCAGCACGCACAGGGACTGGCTCGTGCGCTGCGGGGGGGAGAGGGGGGAGAATCAGTCATTGTGATGCGAGGTAATAGACTTACCGCATTGCGGGCCACGAGGGAGGGGATGGGGGGAGAGTTGGAGTTAGTCATATTATAATACTAGTACATTTTTTATGTTTCACTACTGGGCAGGGTCTCCTTTCAGTATGCGGGGGGATCACGTAATAGTCCAAAACAGTAAAAACAGGGCCGGCCAAATGTAGGTTGGCGAAATTTTAAAGTAAGCAAATAAAATATAAAAAAAAAGAAAAAGAATAAAGGAGAAAATATGTTTTCAAACAGAGAAGAAACGTATGAGTAATCTCCCCACAGAATAAAAAAGAAACTTTTTTTACATGACTTACGAATACCAAAGACTTTTGTCCGTGCCTTTTTCATATTTTGGTGTGGTTTAAAAAAATATATTAATTAAATCAATTATAATCTCGCGTTCAAGGTTATAATCTCTAGAGAAGAAAAAATTTAAATAATTCAGGTTCAGATGCATCAGTAGGTTAATCTATTTATTCATTTCATATTTAAAACATGAAAAAAAAAACATAGAACAGTAAAAATCTTCATCTATAATTACAGTAGATACGTTTTAACAAATGTTGTTGTGGAATAGATAGTCGATTCCTTGCTCTGTGAAAAACAGAATTATCCCACGGGAACCGTACATTTTTCCGGGATAAACAGTAGCCTATGTGCTATTCCAGACTATAATCTATGTCTGTGCCAAATTTCATCCAGATCCGTTCTGCCGCTCTGGCGTGATTGAGTAACAAATATCCATACTCATAAACTTTCGCATTTATAGTATTTATCTATACAGATAAATAAAATTGGAGTGTCTGTTTGTAATATTAAAATAACCGCTTTTTACTAAATGCATATGGGTGTATACACGGTACATATACCAAAACAACATTTTTTAGGATTTTTGTCTGTCTGTTTGTTCCGGCTAATCTCTGAAACGGCTGGACCGATTTTGACGGGACTTTCACTGGCAGATAGCTGATGTAATAAGGAGTAAGTTAGGCTACTTTTATTTTAGAAACAAAATAGGGTCCCACGAAAAAAAAAATCAAATCAATTCAACTCATCACACAAATGAACGCCCCCAGCAGGACTCGAACCCGCGACCGCTGGCACAGCAAGTAGGGTCACTACAAACTGAGCCAAAAGTGTTATCAAATTAATGTATCCAATATGTTTAGAAAACTCACCATTATCTTTGTTAAATGATTCACACAGTTCCTTGTCAATTGGTTATTCCAGAGTATCAAAAAAGCCAGGCCCCTCGACTCGCAGCCGCCAGCTGGAAAAGGACATACATACATACATACATATATTAATACTTTCTTAGATTTACGCGAATATTTGACATCTATACTGTCTATACTAATATAATAAAGCTGAAGAATTTGTGTGTTTGTTTGTTTGAACGCGCTAATCTCAGGAACTACTAATCAGATTTGAAAAATTATTTATTGAATAAGATTAAGTTTAACGTTCAGAATGAAATTTTTCCACACATTTATTTATAACAGCAATAAAATTAGACTTGTGTGACATGTGATATGTCTGACAACGTTTTATTTAACCTTCGGAAGGACTTGGAACCCCAATGACCCTTCCACGGAACCCTAGGGTTCCGCGGACCAGCATTTGGGAACCGTTGGTATAGACATCTCTTACTCTTACTTGTGGTGGGAGTTGTGGAGGGAGACGGTGGAGAGTGAGCCGCTTGCTCCACTAAAGCGTCTGCTATATGACCGAGTCCTGAGTCCTGGAAATTACACATATACAATTAAAAATGTTTGTATGTACATATGGCAAAAAGGTATAACCCATATTCATTTAATAAATAAATAAAAAAAAGTAATTTTCATTTGACAGATTGTCGTCTCAGTGCTTATTAATTGTCCAAACGATCAATTCACAAAAAGAGTTTTTAATACAGAATTATTGAAGTTTTTAAATCAGAGTTGACATTTTAAATAAAGCTATATTTTCGTACTATCTATTCGGACAGTGAAAATAGAAATCTTTAAGAGGGCTATTACAAAATAAAAGAACTCAGTTTTAGGTAAATTAGACGGCGCGCGGCAGCGGATGCGCACGTGTGCGTCTAGCGAAGTACGCTACGCACACATGCAAACAGCTATGCCTCGGATACCAGATACAAACCAACATGAGCCTTTGCCACTTTGCTTTCGATTTATATTTTAGTACTGTTTATTATAGTTCATGAAGTATTATTTGTACCAATTAATGTTATCACCTAAAACGACTTATACCTATGTATGTATGTCTATTATATCGTAGTTACAATAGGGTCATAAAATTTACTTGAATTTTATTTTAGCAAATTTTATGCCATTGAAGCTTAGAAAGAAGCTTAGCTTATAGAATTGTAAGCAGTTAGCGCAGCCTATAGACACTTGTAATGTTAGAAGCATCACTTGCGCGTTGCCAGCCTTTCACAAAGCGATCCCGCCGCAACTTATAGAAATACTTTTCTAAATATGTACCTACTTTTTTTACAAAGTTCCTGTATGTTTAATTTATGTAATTTATTCAGCAGGTAGGTAGACATTTTAGTACTTATTTATATAAATGAATGCAATGTGATGTTGTTTCTACAGTTTGAATAATTATTTTTCTACAGTTTTGGCTTAAGCCGAAGGTTTCGCTTTTTTTGGCCGAAGGTAACCGAAGCCGAAGCTTCGGTAGGATACTATTTAAAATGCATACGATGTGTTACATAAAGGATAAAAATACAAACTACTATATTTACGTATATGTTTATTTCCTATATTTGCATTAGAATATCAAAGGAAAATACATTCAATACAATTTATATTTACATTACAATCAGATCATAACTAAATAAAAAAAAAATTACTTGTATCAAGCAAGGGTTAGTTGCACTATATTCGCGGTGAATTGGTAAGATTACGTGACCACAAAGTAGTGACAGCGAGCGATACGTCCTCCCTCAGTAAACGCTTGGCGCGGACTAAAGCCAAAGACCGCTCGTTCCGAGATTTATATTGATTTTTATCATTGCACAAAATAATTGATATATTTTTTAATATTTCACTTTTTGGACTAATTATTTTTTTCAAGCAAGGTAAGATAGTAACCTTAGTTATTAAATTCTTTTTGTGTGAATTTGGATTATATATTCATAGATAAAAAAATATAATATCGAACGAAAAATTGTCAGTATTTCTCTATTTTACGGAATTATTTTTGGTGTATTACTGTATGAAACATAATAAATTGAATTGAGCATTCCAAAGTACAACATTCAGTTGTACCATGGACATTTTTATATATTATTATATCATTATATTTTCATTGTAACAAAGCATCAAAAGATGCCCAAATGTAGAATTTTATGAAACATCCTTTGCAGAGACAAGGTTTTTACTCATGTATGTAAACAAATTGAAATATTTATTTAGAACACTCCCAAGAGAGATAATCAAACTTTCTCAGGCATATTTTTTTTTTAATTTTCTGGCCATATCTAGACCATAATCGCACATCAAAACTCGAGTAAAACACTCAAATACAAGAAAAAATGTGATAGCCCTCTTAAAAATCTAACTTTTAAGCGAAATTAAATAAAATTTAGTTTTTTTAGAGAAAGTTTTAAGTTAATTTAAAATAAAAAAAAAATAATTTTGGGTAGATTTCATACCTCGAATCGTTAAATTATGACAACAACACGTAAAGAAAAAACACCCAAAAAAAAATGTAAAAACAAAAAAAAAATATCTTAAAAATAGTGCAGCAAGTCAGGTTTCTCTAAAAAAAAAAACCAAATCGATAAGACCTGTACTTTAATGGTATTCGGTAAGTTTTGTCCAAATAATCAAGAGACATGGGGACTGGGGCACATTGTATATCATTTATCAGACAACAACAACGGTTACCATGGCAACCTAATGCAAGCGTCACGGGCATGACGGTTTTTCGTGACGATTTCTCGTAACGCGGCCTTGAAACTTTACTCTCATGTTCCAAAAGGAGTTTCATGTCAAAACAAACACAAACCTGTATCATATTATTGGACAGATCGAGCAGCTGTATCCTGGTGTTGTAGCGGAGCAGGTTGCCTATCTGTGAGGCGTCGGAGGGCGTCAGGTTGTTGTCATCCAACCGTAACTCCCGAACTGACGTGTTCGTCTTCAGTGCTATCACTGGAAAGGGTGACAAATAGGGAAATTAAAAAAAATAATAATTATTAAAGAGTGCGTGTATGAATGTGTACACGCGTAAGTAGCAAAACTTCTGTAGGTTATCGGTACTCTTTATGAAATTCAATTTATGTTTTAAATAATTAGGATAGGTGAGATACTAAAAATAACGCATATTAGGCATATTACAATCATATATTTACAGAATACCATTTAAGGAAAGAATATAATATTATATATCGTGTGTGGGACAACAACAACGGTCACCATGGCAACAGACGTACGTACACGTCCCCGTAACGCATTCACCAGCTTACCGTCCGAGTCGAGCGTGCGTAAACAAGTTTTACTTCAAAAATGAATGAACGATCGATTGAATAAACGAATGAACTCACCAAGACAGAGCAGCGCCTCGCCGGCGAGGCGCGCGCGGCGCAGCGCCAGCGCGCGCAGGCGGCAGGCGGCGGGGCGCAGCGCCCGCGCCAGCGCCGGCGCGTGCGTCGCCTCCAGGGCTCCCGAGCACACCTCCAGCTCGCTCAGCTCCGAGCTCTGTGGAAGAGGGAGAACGGGGTTATTTTAAATAAAACTAATAACGTATCTTTTGAGATTATTTCGTGGATTTATTTTGATTTATAGATATAATCAAATTCAACGCGGGTGAAACGGCTATTTTAATTAAAACTAACTTTTCGGCTTTTTTTGCGGATTTACTTTCATTTTTGGTTCCCGACGTTTCGAATGCTTTACAGCAGCGATTGGCAACCCACGGCCCGCGAGCTGCCTCCATGCGGCCCGTGACTATTTTAAAAATAAAACTTCTATAAGAATGAGTACTCTTTATGCGAACTTTTTCGATCCTTAATCACCGAAAAAATAAATATGCTTCTGGTCTCACAGATGAGCATTTAAGAGCCATTTTACCAATTGTAACTACTAACATGAAAGCTAAGATACTTGCAACAAATAGCCGCTCAAATACAGCCTCAATCGTCGCACTGAAGTTTGTAGTTATATATTTTGTGGTATATGTTTATATTTTTTATTATTTTTTGCTCATTTCTTTAAATTAAACACAAATAAAATGTTTTTTTTTTTGTTTTTAATATCACAAGTGCGGCCCGCCTTCACTAGATATTGCCACCTTGTGGCCCCTGCCCGCTGAAAGGTTGCCGACCGCTGCTTTACAGCGGTCATAATCTCTCACGTGACCCGTAAATAAATCGACGAAAGAAACCGAAAATATAGTTTTATTTAAAACTAGCGACTCACCCTCGCTTCGTTCGGGTTCGTCCCTAGGTTGCTTCTCAAGACAAAATTAGTTAATTCATTTGGTTTTAATTTTTTTCGTGGGACCCTATTTTTTTTTCTAAAATAAAAGTAACCTAAAGTACTCCTTATTACATCAGCTATCTGCCAGTGAAAGTCCAGTCAAAATCGGTCCAGCCATTTCAGAGATTAGCCGGAACAAACAGACAGACATACAAAAATTGTAAAAAATGTTGTTTTGGTATATGTACCCTGTATACATCCATACGCATTTAGTAAAAAGCGGTTATTTTAATATTACAAACAGACACTCCAATTTTATTTATTTGTATAGACAAGAAAACAAAAATACCTTTTTTATCATCCTTGAAGCCGCCTGCCACCCGCGTATACCAAACTGTCTCGGCCCAATGATAGATAACGCATTTGTACTTTCATAGTATTCCACCATATCGAATAACGCCTCCTGAAAATTAAAAAAAAATATAATTTCACTAGGTTACTTCTCCATACAAATCCTTTCATCCCCATTCTCACCCCCTTAAGGGGTGATTTCCGGGATAAAAACTATCCTATGTCCTTCCCAGGGTCACAAACTATCTTCTTACCAAATTTCATCTAAATCGGTCCAGTAGTTTCGGAGCTTATTCGGTACAAACAAACAAACAAATCTTTCTCGCACCTCTAATATTCTCATGTGCGAATCATTTCCAACATGATTACCACTTGCCTTACGGTGAAGGAAAACATCGTGAGGAAACTTGCATGTGTGAGAGTACCTAACAAATTTTCGGCAGACATGCTCAGTCCGCCAACCCGCACTTGGCCAGCGTGGTGGACTATGGCCTGATAACCCTCGTATTGAAGGGAGGCCCGTGCCCAGTAGTGGGACGTTAAAAAGAGCTGAATACATACACAACTTTAAGACCAAGCATTTCACGTGCCTATATCATTAGAATACAAAAGTTTGTAATACGAGATTTTTTCAATAATTACCATATGAGTGTGGAAGGAAAAGAAGAGAGAAGAAGAAAAAGAAAGAGAAAAAAAGAAGAGCAAGTTAGAAGAAGAAATCCAACACTCACCGCCCCTTCATCATCAATATCCGCGTGGTCTATCTCCAATCGTCTGAACTGAACCTTCCTGAGCAACGATTCGAGAGCGTCTGTAGGCGGAGTGCCAAGTAGCGAGCAATCGGTGAGAGCGAGGCGTGGCGCCCGTGTGCTCCCACCGATTGTGTTATCTGGGAGTTCCTGGAAGAAAATATTGAAGCGTATTATATTAATCACAGTCTACTATTCCATAGACAGCCAGCGGTTGCGAATTCGAGTCCCGCTGGGGGTTATTTATTTGTGTGATGAGCACGAATGTTTGTGCTCACGCCATGGGTGTTTATATTTATAATATACTAGCGACTCACCCTTGCCTTGCTTCGGGTTCGTCCCTAGACAAAAACAAATCTATCCCACGGAAACCGTACATTTTTCCGGGGTGAAATATAGCCTATAGCCTTCCTCAGTTAACGGGCTATATAATGCAAAAAGAATTTTTCAAATCGGATTAGTAGTTCCTGAGATTATCGCGTTCAACCAAACAAACAAACTCATCAGCTTTATAATATTAATAATAATAATATAGATTAAGTATAGATATGTATTTAAGGTTATATATGTGTAGTGTATCAACTATCCGGTATCCATAACTCAAGCCTCGTAGCTTACCATGGAACTAGATGGTGCTGTGTGTTAATGTCCCAACATATTTATATATTTATTTATATAGTCGTCTAACGAAGGCATCTAAACAGTATAACAATACGAAGTCGCAACCGAATGTCATACGTTTTTTTAAAAGACATTCGGGAAACGGATTGCTACGGACTCGTGCTATATTGTTACTTGCCAAGAGATGGCAATACAGTCCTTTAACTTCAAAAATAGTAAATTTTGACTACCCTCAAACCTGCATGTCTGATAGAACCTAGCAAGTTGTCTGCAGACATGCTCAGTCCACACGCACTTGACCAGCGTGGTGGACTATTACCTGATCCCTATTGAAGAGAGGCCCACCCCCAGCTGTGGGACGTTGGGAGAGGATTCAATACATACCCGTATCTGTTGCAGCACGGAATCAATAGGCGGAGTGCGGTGACATCTGCAGGACTCCAGATACTCCACTGCCAGCTGCGCACGCGTTGTGTTTGGTACTGAAATGGAGGATTCCATTTTTAACATCGCATTTAAAAACACAACTAAATAATCAAGTCTAAAAAGTAGAAATGTCTCTTATTGTCAGTAAAATAAGGTTCACAATGGTCGAAAGTATTTCGTAATCTATACATATAATAAAATTCTAACTGAGTCGAATCTGTACATTATATATTTTTTGAAAAATCTTATTGAAATAGTCATTATTATCGATACAGAGGCTGAATTTATAGTTTTTAGAATTTTTGTCTGTCTGTCTGTTTGTGACCGCATCGCGGGAAAACCACTGGAGGGATATTGATGAAATTTGGTATGATAATAGCTGGTTATCGGGGTCAACATATAGGATACTTTTTACTGCGGGAAAATATCTTATCTCTGAGAAGTCTATACTAAACGTTAAAACGTAAGTAGGGACGAACCCAAGCGGAGCGAAGGCGAGTCGCTAGTTTAATATATTATCATTGCCAAACATTGTCTATAAATCGACGATGGAAAGGCAAAATGTATTATCCGCCATTTAGTAAAATGTCCAGGAGAGACGATTAAAGTTTTAAAAACTTCATAACTTTTAAAGTATTGAAGATATCTCTATGAAATTTAAGTGAATTAGTAATAAAATTTATTACAAATGGATACGTGTAATAAAAAATTACGTATGTCTAATATTTGTATTAATTTATGGAGTTAATACAAAATACCTCAAAATCTCTGATAGGTAAAATTCGTTTATATCCAAATATTATATCGAAAAAATTTCAAGCAAAGTGTTTTATATCCAAAATATAATTTAAATATTTTCAAGTAAATTGTTTTATATTCAAATAAATGTGATATTGCTATCGAGTAAAATGACTTAAAAATAAATCAAATCATGACCAGAGAGAGGTAAACACTTTTATGTAACTTTTTCATATCTATGCGAACCTGGAAAAACAGTTGTACAGACATCATTGTATTCGAACAAAGAGGGCCAAGTGGCCCATATATGTACTTAATACATGACCATACACTTAAATGTAACTTAAGCCACAAACTAAAACTTTTGAAAACTTAACAAAATCCTGAAAATTCTAAAAAAATGAAAAATGAAGGTAAATGTTTTACTAAAATTATATTTATCAAAAAGTTACATTTAAAAAAAACTGAATTAAACTTTTATACTTACGTTTACGAACAATAACTATACTATTAATATTAAGTTAGTCTTTTTAAAACCTTCTCTACAAAATAAGCAAAAACTTTAAATAACATGACATTGTAAACTTTTATCAAACATAAAGTATAACATAAGTAACATTTTTCATCAACTTTTTAGGTAGTACTCAGTTATCATCTAACTCAACATTAGGAATGTCTTCAAAATCTGAGTCTGGCAGAACATCTGCCTTATTGGCGGAAGTACGAAGATTCAAATACTCACTATGATATCTTTGAGGAATGGCAAAGGTTCTACATAGTTTAACTAAGTCGCTATGCTTTTCATTAGCAATATCACTGAAGAGGGTGTCCTGCTACGTATCTGTCCGATAATTGTTTCAGAACATACGGGTAGGCGACCCCGGGTCCTCGAGCCACCACTATCATACCTTCATCCAGTCCGTGAAAGTGGTGTCCAGTCCTCCCCTTTTTCTTCTCCTCCTTCTTGATCACTTCCCTCTCCCTTTCCCTCTTTTCGACCCATTCCTTATCCTGGCTCTGCCCACAAAATGTGGGGTTTTGGAGGTCAGATAGCAATCGCTCCATTTAAAACCAATTTCGCCATTTATATGTGGAGTTGGCGTTTCTAAGGGAGGACGAGTCATCGACAAGGAGACATGGTGGTGGAATAACCAGGTACAGGGGGCGATTTGAGAAAATCAGACTGCGTTTAAAGAGTGGCAGCAAACTAACTCTCCTGAAAATAGGGAAGAGTACAATGCCACGATATCACAGAATGTCCTTGCGTCAGGAATTCTCAGGACACGCTGCTTTGTAAACATGCATCTGTGAAGGAGAGATGGAAAGACTACTTCCAGGAGCTGCTGAACTACCAGCACGCATATAGTCTTCCATCCGAACCGCCCCCTAACCTCGGACTTGTTGCCCCAATAACTCCTGACGAAACTCGGGATTGTCTTCGCCGCATGAAGAACCGAAAAGCGGTGGGACCTGACGACATACCGAGGCGTGGAAATCTTAAGGCTCTCTTGGTGTGCTCATGCTTACTGATCTCTTTAACTGCATCTTGAACACTAGAAAGATGCCCAATCAGTGGCGTTTTAGCTTTATAACCCCTATATACAAAGGCAGGGGAAGTGTTCAGGACTGAGGTAGTTATAGAGGGATCAAAATCATGTGTCATACCATGAAGCTCTTCGAACGCGTGATCGACCTCAGGCTCCGCCAAGAGTGTACGTACTGTCTCTGAGTGTCAATATGGGTTCCAGTCGGGATCAAGCACCATGGACGTCATTTTTGCCCTTAGAACTTTGATCGGGGCTTACAGGGAGAAAAGGAGAGCTCTGCATTTGGCATTTTTGGACCTGCAGAAGGCCTTTGACTGTGTGCCTCGTCAATGTATCTGGTTGGCGTTGCGATTCAAAGGTGTGCCTAAGGCCTATATTGACATTATTAGGGATATGTACCGCTTCCGTGATTAGTATTCGACGTTATCTCGGCATACATCTAGGACCAGCCTCCATGGCTAATGATGTATGCCGATGACATAGCGCTCGTTGATGAGAGCCGGCTGGAGCTGGAGCGTAGGGTGAACCTGTGGAAGGGTACGCTTGAAAACGGCGGTCTCAAACTAAATGTGGTGAAGACTGTACATGTGGTAAAGAATGTACATGGCTTGCGGGAGTCCGGACTCTAGCACCACCCAAATAGGACTTGAACCAGCCGTTAAGTCGGACAAATTCAGGTACCTTGGATCCGTCCTGCACGAGTCCGGAAGCATCGATCACGACGTTCAAACCCGTATAAACGCTGCTTGGGCCAAATGGCGGCTGGTCACAGGTGTGGTCTGTGATCGCAGAATACCGCCCAAGCTCAAGGGACAGATATACAAGAGCATCATCCGACCGGTCCTTTTATACGGAAGCGAGTGCTGGCCAGCGCTATCTCGGCACACTCAGGAGCTTCACGTCACGGAGATGAAGATGCTGAGGTGGATGTGCGGTGTAACGCGGGCTGACTGCGTACGCAAGACGTTCATCTGTGGCAATCTCGGGGTCCGTGACGTAGCGGATAAGTTTCAAGAGCGTCGTCTGAGATGGTATGGCCATGTCGTGCGTCGGTCTGAGGACTATATCGAAAGTAAGTGCTTTGATATATCTGTCTCTGGAACAAGACCTCCCGGGTGTTCAAGAAAGCGATGGCTGGATGTCGTGAAGCAGGACATGAGAGCCAAAAGACTAACACAGGATGATGCTAAAGACCGTGCAAAGTGGAGAAGGCTAAGCAGGAAGGCAGACCATGGCAATAGCCGGGATTAATAATGCCAGGCAGAAGAAGAAGATCACTGAAGCACCTACGCATCAGCCCGTACTTAAATATTATTGTCTGATTTACTCGCGGTTTGCTTTATTTTGTATGGTTTAACCACCAATTTTTGTATGCGATAAAAAATTATAAAGTAGTTTAATGCCAAAAATAAAACTAGTACAGTCAGTATAAATGCAGATTTTATTTGTAAAAAAAAACTAGTAAATTTGTTTTATTGTATTAAAATTGGTTCTAGAAAGAGCAGCAAAACGACTCAACGCATAATGTTACCTTATTTTGGATAAGTAAAATATATTATCTTGGAAACAATAGCATTTTAGAGTAAAGTAAAATGTATTAACCTACAATGACTAACATTTGAAATCGGAGTAAAATGTTTTAATTCTATTGATGATGAAGAAAAATCAAGTTGGGTATAATGTATCAATTACAAAAATAATAATATTATAATTTGGTAAATTGTTTTATCATGTAAATTTAGTTAAAGTCAAGCAAGGCAAAGTAGCATAAGGTAAAATTTTTAGTTGAGAGGTGTTTTAATGACAAAATCCACTATTTACTATGGAGTTAAAACACAAAAAAATATGAAAAACTTCAAAATCACTGGTGTATTAACGACCATAAAAGTCATCAGATCGAGCTGAAACCAGAACCATTCGAAAGAGCTCATTCTCCCGATTCCAACGGTATATATAACTCGATATCGCCTAAAATGGCGGTTAATACAATTTGCCTTTCCACCGTCGAAATATGAAGTAATGCATAAAATCTTTCTCACAATACAAACCAAAGAGATAATAAAAGCGAAAATAAACCAAATAACAATCGCGAAATATCCATTAAAACGAAAATTAGGTTTACGACGTTTTGCCTCTTGAGTTTATACTTTACTAGCGACTTACCCTGGCTTCGCTCGGGTTCGTCTCTGGGTATATTATATATAGTTAATAGTTTAAATAGATGAAATATAGAAAAAAATATAACGTATGTACACAACTTCCCTATTTGAATCGGAAATTATTCAATTTTTAATTGGTTTTAATGTTTTTTCGTGGGACCCTATTTTTTTATATAAAAGTAGCCTAAGATACTTCTCATTACATCAGCTACCTGCCAGTGAAAGTCCCGTCAAAATCGGTCCAGCCATTTCAGAGATTAGCCGGAACAAACAGACAGACAGACAGACAAAAATTCTAAAAAATGTTGTTTTGGTATATGTACCGTGTATACATCCATATGCATTTAGTAAAAAGCGGTTATTTTAATATTACAAACAGACACTCCAATTTTATTTATCTGTATAGACTAGCGGCTTACCCTGGCTTCTCTCCGGTTCATACCTAAGTGTCTTTTGTATTAATCTATGTATATATTATCTAATTATATATATATCTAATTATGTGTAATGTCAAAATAACAGTTTTATACTAAATGCATATGGAATTATATTACAACGCTTCATTCTGCAGATATAATAACAGAGTAGTACCCCTAACCTACAAGGCAGCGTTCGCTATTTTTAGAGATATTAATATTGAAGGTATTTGTAAAATAAAACTGTGCGGTGACTTATTTTAACATTTGACAATTTCATTTCCCACCTTTACGTCTTCCTGTCCGTGAATATTCACATTTTAGTTCATTCCTTTTTCTTGCGAGGCAGCGTTAAGAAGCCTAATAAGTGTTCTATAGTCGTCATAATGCCGAAACGTACGGCGGAAGAAAAGATCGAGAAATACCAGAGAAAAATTAGGAAGTTAAATAAACGTGTTAGAAGAATAGTGACGTCGTCAGAATCGTCGGACGAAAATAAAGGTAAGAAATAATCTTAAAATCAACAAAGTGATTGTCACTATGAGCCTGGGGGTAGGTTTATCCTACACGAAGGCTATACGAATGCTCTTTGAGCATATTGAGTCATACCTGGGGGTTGGCATTGTCTAACACGAAGGTAGAAATGACTAGTTTGATTATAAAAATAAATAAATAAAATAACCTTGATAAAACGTTGAAGCAATATTGCTATTATTTTTCTTTAACATTTTATATTTTTTATACCTTACGGTATTATCACATAATATTAAAAGTACGTATTAACACGTATTATGCCTGGGGATTGGCTAAGTCCAATACAAAGGCTCACGACATCTGTGCTAAAAATAAGATTTGACATATTTGTTTATTCTTAACAGATGAAGACCCTCCGGTAGTTGAGTCAGTGGTATCGGTTCCGGAAGATTTACCGGAAATAGATAATGAGGAAGTGATGGAGCTACCTTCCAACGATTCAGATATACAAGTATCAAATCTTCCCGAATTAGAACCAGAATTGCTTCAAGCACTAGGAGAAGACAATATAGAAGAACCCGAGTTTGGCGAAAGCATTCATGATGATTTGGCTAAGCGTTGGTTGCCTATAATTAAAAAAGGTTTGTCAAAAGATATAAAAGAAAAAATGAACAAGGAATACCTTGTTCCAGAAAATTTTAAGATTCTCAGACCACCAACTTTAAATACTGAGATAACTACAGCTTTAGCAGAGACTGTTAAATCCCGAGATAAGAAATTAAAAAACAATCAACAGCAGCTAGCTATGGGCATAACGGCTGCAAATAAAGCTTTACACTTGTTGCTGTCAAACGGTGACAAACCGGAGGCAGTAAAACACCTTAGTAACTGCTGTAGAATTTTATTAGACCTTCATGCACTTGAAACAAAATGGCGTAGAATACTGGTTACGATGTCACTAGACAAATCATTTCAACAAATTGTTCAAGACTCGGAAAGAGATGATACATTGTTTGGAAATGATCTATCTGAAAAAATCAGAAATTTAAAATGTTCTGAAAAACTAGGTTCACAATTTAAGAAAACTCAACCTCCTAAATCTTTTCCTACTCAAACACACAACCGGTCAGGGAAACGGCTTCAGACCTCGTCCCTCGACGAGCCGGGGAGGGGGACGAGGTGGCCAGAAGAGAACAGCTCCAGCTCCACAGCGGTAACCACCATCGTCAACGGCGAGGTCTTCGTACCAGAGCACGAGCAGGGGTCGTGCCCCAACGCGGCGATAATCCAGGTACATGCAGGCAGAGTCCAAACTTTTTACAATTGTTGGTGTAATATTACAACAAATCGATTAATCTTGAATTGGATTAGATATGGTTACAAAATACCCTTCGATAAAAAAGTAACACAATTAAATGTTCCTAAACTTCCAGTACTAAATGATAAAGAAAATTTTTTTATGAATAAATCTATATCTAAATTAATTGATTTAGGAGCGATTTCACAATGCTCATTTAAAACTGGTCAATTTATATCTAAAACTTTTTTAGCTCCAAAACCTAATGGAGATAAAAGATTTATCCTTAACCTTAAACCTCTTAATAAGTTTATTTCAAAAAGTCATTTTAAAATGGAAGACCATAGAACGGCGTTAAAATTAATTTTAAATAATAATTATTTGGCGACGATTGACCTTAAAGAAGCATACCTGTTAATACCTATACATAGCTCACAAAAGAAATATTTACGTTTTCAATTTCGACATGATAATAGAAATATAGTAACATACGAATTCAACGCCATGCCGTATGGACTGTGCTCAGCCCCTCTTGTTTTCACTAAAATAATGAAAACAGTCATTACTCGATTAAGATCCCAAGGTTTTAAATCTGTATTATATTTGGATGATATATTGTGTGTAGGCGAAAGCTATTTAAGTTGTCAGAATAATGTCAATGAAACAATAAAATTGTTATCTTGCCTAGGTGTTATCATTAATTATGATAAAAGTTCACTAAAACCTAAGCAAGTTTGTAAATTCTTGGGTTTCATATATAATACTATTAATATGTCATTATCATTACCTACAGACAAACGCGATAATATTTATAAGTTAGTTAAAAAAATTTATAAACTACCTACTTGTACTATACGTGATTTTGCCAAACTAATAGGAGTTTTAATAGCTGCTTGTCCAGCCGTAAAGTACGGATGGATGTACACAAAACTTTTAGAAAGACAAAAATATCTTTTTCTTTACAAATATAAAAATTATTATGTAAACGTTAAATTACCTAAAATAATTCAAAAAGATTTAAGATGGTGGATTGACAATATTTATATTACACATAACAATATTCAGAGTAATCAAAATTATATTTTAGAAATTTTTACCGATGCGTCAAGGTCCGGTTGGGGCGCATATTGTAATAACATGCGTGCAAATGGCGGATGGACGGATAAAGAAAAAGAAAAACATATTAATTACCTGGAATTATTAGCAGCTTTTTTAGCATTAAAATGTTTTGCAAAATCACATAATAACTGTAGTATTCTTTTACGTATTGACAATACCACGGCTCTTAGCTGTATCAATTGTATGGGGAGTATACAACATCCGCATTTGAATGATTTAGCAAGAAATATTTGGCAATGGTGCGAGGCGCGTAATATATGGTTACATGCATCTTACATTAATACTCGCGATAATAAAGAAGCTGATTTTGAATCTAGAAAAACAAATCCCGATACAGAATGGGAATTATCAGATAAAGCCTTTCAGAAAATTATTAAAAAATTTGGGATGCCGGAAATTGATTTATTCGCCTCTCGCACCAACGCCAAATGTAACATTTTCATGTCATGGAAACAGGATCCAGACGCAATAGCTGTTGATGCATTCACAGTAAATTGGAAAAAATATTTTTTTTTACACTTTCCCACCATTCTCAATGATAAAGAAATGTTTACAAAAAATTTTAAATAATAAGGCAACTGGTATATTTGTTTTTCCTTACTGGCCATCGCAACCGTGGTTCCCTCTATTACAAAGCATGATAGTGTCTGAAGTTCTATATTTTAAAAAGGATGATAAACTTTTGATGTCTTGTTATAGCGGGATTCACCCACTACACCAGCAGCTTACCCTGGCTGCAGCGAGGCTCTCAGGTTAACGTTCCTTCGGCAAGGTATTCCTCCAGAATCCTTTGATTCAATGTTATCCTCATTAACTGACAATACAAAAAAGCAATATAATGTTTGTTATAAACTGGTGGGAATTTTGTTATAGTATTAGTATATATCCTTTAGACGGTTCCGTTAGTAACGTCTTATCCTTTTTAACGTGTCAATTTAATAAAGGTGCCTCGTATGGTACGATTAACAGTCACCGATCCGCGCTATCATTATTATTAGGTAGCAGTATCGGAACAAATGAATACATAAAACGATTTTTAAAAGGAGTGTTTAGAGAAAAACCTATTAAACCTAAATTCTGATACACGGGACCCGCAAATAGTCTTGCAATGGTTATCGAAGTTAGGCGCGAACACAGAATTATCAATGGAATTACTTAACAAAAAACTTGTTACTCTACTTGCTCTTTGCACGGCACAAAGAGTACAAACATTGTCATTAATAAAATTGAATAACATTAACTTTTATGCAGATGGTATTAAAATAAATATCACCGATCATATTAAAACTTCTGCAGTAAATAGACAACAACCACTTCTTTGGTTACCGTATTTTAAAAGCAATCTATCTATTTGCCCAGCTACTGCTATTATAGATTATATTTCTCGTACAAAAAGCTTAAGAAAAAATATTAATGCTGATAATTTAATTTTAACTAGTAAAAAACCATATAAACCTGCTTCATCCCAAAGCATTAGTCGTTGGATAAAACAGGTGCTTTCTGAAAGCGGCATTGATATTTCTGTGTTCGGGGCCCATAGTACGCGACATGCGTCTACCTCATCAGCTAGAGCTGCAGGTGTGGGCATAGAGGTGATTAGGAAAACAGCTGGCTGGACCTCTAATTCTATTGTTTTTGCAAAGTTTTATCAATTACCTATCATTAATAGTAATTCAAATTTTGCACAATCTGTTTGCTTAAAAGATTAGAAATTATGATTTTTTTGTTTCTCTTTATAAATTGTGAATATATACAACATAGAAGTAGCCTTAAATGATTGTAACCCTAAGAGGACGAAATGTTACAATGTAAATTTGGAACTTGATTTTGAAATAAATGATTTATTCTTGCAAAACTTTTTTTTCTCTAAAGAACTACTCTGTTATTATATCTGAAGAATGAAGCGTTGTAATATAATATATGATCAAACGAACTTACCTTAAGTGAAGTTCGATCATTATTATATGAAACGCTTCATTCGAAGATATAATCACCCTCCCTCCCACTTACCTCCTTTATCTATTAAATAAAAGTTTTGCATAATCTCTAAAATAAATGAACTAAAATGTGAATATTCACGGACAGGAAGACGTAAAGGTGGGAAATGAAATTGTCAAATGTTAAAATAAGTCACCGCACAGTTTTATTTTACAAATACCTTCAATATTAATATCTCTAAAAATAGCGATCGCTGCCTTGTAGGTTAGGGGTACTACTCTGTTATTATATCTTCGAATGAAGCGTTTCATATAATAATGATCGAACTTCACTTAAGGTAAGTTCGTTTGATCATATATTATATACGTTACTTATAAGAAAAATACAATTTTTAAAATTTATGTCTGTCTATCTGTATATTTGTTCCGACTAATCTCCGAAACGGCTAGAACGATTTTGTCGGGACTTTCACTGGCAGATAGTCAATGTTACAAGGATTACCTAAGGCTAATTTTATTTTAGAAAAAGAACCAGGGTTCCTCGCAAAAGTATTAAAACCCTTGAAATAGTGAACAAATCCACGTATCTATGAACGCACCCTCTCGAAGCGAGGGTAAGTCGCTAGTAATCTATACTAATATTATAAAGAGGAAGGATTTGTTTGTTTGTTTGCACCGAATAGGCTCCGAAACTACAGAACCGACTAAGATAAAATTTGGCAAGAATATAGTTTGAAATCTTGGGAAGGATATAGGAGTTTTTATCCCGGAAATCATCCCTTAAGGGAGTAAAATGGGGATGAAAGTTTGTATGGGGAATCAACCTAGGGACGAACCCGAGCGAAGCAAGGGTGAGTCGCTAGTATAATATACTTTTATCGCCACTTTTTGGCCGACTTTAGTCCTCACAGTAGTCTATCTATTTAACCCCAGATCATAGTCTATCTATATACTAAATTTCATCCTTTGTCCAGCAGTTTAAACATGAACGTCAAACGCTTGGCATTTGCCACAAACTTCAAATCTTTAGAAAGGCACAAAATTACCACTTCGACACTATCGGAACGCCCACAAGTTTTCAAATCTACACAAAACAAAATAAATTCCCTCTCCACATATAAGAATTTGTGATAGCTTGTCGAGATGTCATAAGTGTTTTTCTTGAAAATCGAACCCGAGTAATCCCTCATAGTATCTACTACCTACTCCGGCATAGCCACATATCCAACGGAGTTTGACATTGACAATATAATCCCATTGATCTCGCATCGCTGCCAAGACGGTAATAAACCCAAATATCATAATAACCAGTAATCATAGTGATTACCATGTGATTTATGACAATCTTTTTTGGTGAAAATAGCTAACTAAAAATAATTGACGACACGTTTGGCTCAGTTTGTAGTGAACCTACTTGCTGTGCCAACTGTCGCGGATTCAAGTCCCGCTGGGGGGCACTCATTTGTGTGATGAGCACGAATGTTTGTACTCCAGTCATGGGTGTTTATATTTATAATATGAATGTATTTAAAGTTATATATGTGTAGTGTATCAACTATCTGGTATCCATAACACAGGCCTCGTAGCTTACCATGGAACTAGATGGTGCTGTGTGTTTCTACCCCAACATATCCCAACAATGTGTACATTGAATTACTAGATACCTATAACTAAAAATAACTGCTGTACCTGAGAAGCATAACAATGTAACTCCGTTTTTTACGAGTTTGTGTTTTTTACAGCATACTATTATGCTATTAATCTAATAGATATTTAATTTTGCTACAAACAGTGTTATGCCATTATAGAAAAGGACACATACAATAGTATACAGTATAATAGATATCTATACTATAATATTATAAAGCTGAAGAGTTTGTTTGTTTGTTTGGTTGAACGCGCTAATCTCAGGAACTACTAATCCGATTTGAAAAATTCTTTTTTCACAATATTATTATATTGTATACAACGCTGGCTTCCTATTTAATAAATACATAAATAAATCCATAAAAAAAACTGATACACAAAAAATGCCCGAGTCCAAATTCGAACCACCTATTTCCTATGCATTGACGTAAACACACCCATATAAGGCAACAAGTGCGTCATACTAATCGATATTATATACCTTTTTTTGTATAAAAAAATCATAATCATCATAAGTATGCTTGCATAGTTAGAAACGTGTATGAAAATGGCATAGCAGCATGTAAGCACTACATGTAGCAATTATATGAGGTCATATACATTTCTAGTATAGGTACGCTTTGGTTAGAGACCTTGATGGGATATAGAAGGTATTTATAGCTGGTAAGTACTAAAAGGTTCGAGATTCGATTCCGAGTCGAGACATTAATACCAAGTTTCAAGTGATTGTATTATAACGTAATTTCCCGTGGGAATGAGATGATCTCCCGCGGTAAAAAGTAGCCTATGTCACTCTCCAGCCCTCCGGCTATCTCTACACAAAAAATCATCACGCCAATCCGTCACTCTGTTTCGACCGAAGGAAAACCAAACAAACTATCACATTTATAATATTAGTATGGATCCGCTTTAGGATTGGCGAAGTTATCGCGTAACAAACAAACAAAAAAAATAAGAAAACTAGCACTTTTTTGACATTGGTCAAAAATAGACCTAAGAATATCTGAGAAAACACACAGCACCATCTAGTTCCATGGTAAGTTACGAGGCCTGTGTTATGGATACCAGATAGTTGATACACTACACATATATAACTTTAAATACATACATATTATAAATATAAACACTTATGACTGGAACACAAACATTCGTGCTCATCACACAAATGAATGCCCCCAGCGGGACTCGAACTCGCGACCGCTGGCACAGTAAGTAGGGTCACTACAAACTGAGCCAAACGTGTCGTCAAGGAACCAATATACCTAGTTTTAATAAATCAACAAGGTTATCATGTTTGGGTGACTAACAAAACCTAAATTGTACAACGTTTATTGTCAACCCAAAAACTGATTAGAAAAATATCCCAACAGCATATTTATTACTAAAGGTCAGCGATAATACTTTCTTAGATTTATGCGAATATTTGACATCCGTATTAATATTATAAATGTGAAAGTTTGTGAGTATGTACATAGATGTTTGTTACTCTTTCACGCCAGAACGGCTGAACGGATCTGGATGGAATTTGGCACAGAGATAGATTATAGTCTGGAATAGCACATAGGCTTTTTATCCCGGAAAAATGTACGGTACCCATGGGATAGGTTTGTTTTAGTTTTCTTAAAGCGAAAATGGGATGAACATATGCACATATATGGTCAATACAATCGTTCACATCACTAGCTCTAATATTATAAGCCACAGAACAAAGAACTAGAACTAGCTCTAATATTACACATTGCCAACAAAAACACGTCACATAGTGATGTCACTGTGACCCAATGACATCTATCCGGTAGCGTAAAGGAAACTACTTAGTAAAAAACTAAATTACTATTTGAGTAAATAAGTAAATAAGTTTCTAGCACACCCTCACAGGTGACGTAATTACTTGTGCAATCTTAAATAAAGAAATTGGCAGTTCTGGTTCAAGCTATTTTTTCCCCCTAACAATACCCTGTGGATACACTCAAAACTTTTATCCTCCATCCAAATCCTCGATCCCGGAAATTTCTCCTTATCCTAGAATCATATCATCTTTCTAATTAGTGAAATTAAAGAAAAAAATTGTCTTTACCAGACATATATCGCTATAACAGACAGACAGACATATTATTTGGGCTATTAAAGTTTGCAAATAACCATATAAGCTGAATAAATTATCTTGAAATCCCAACACTTTCAATTTATAATCAACTAGCGACTCACCCTCGCTTCGCTCGGGTTCGTCCCTAGGTTACGTTTCACTGCTGAACTGAGCTAAACGTTGATAAGTCAGCCTGTGAGTCGCGAGTAGTGAATAAAAATAGTAATTGCGAGTGTACCTTAGGTGATAGACATATAATATTGCGAACTTCCCTGTATAACTTTTTAAGACCTACAATTTTCTAGTACATTGTTTTGATTTATCTCTTAAGGTTCAGCCAGCGTTAGCCATATAAACTTCTAAGGACGACTCGATAGAACCAGTCATTGCGTTTTCCCGCGGGAACGAAAAATGTGCCTGTAGTAAAAGGTATCCTAAATGTTGACTCGAGTGATAAGCTATCACTATACAAAATTTAATTGAAATCGGTTCAGTACTTTTTGCGTGAAACGCGCACATCGATTTAACTATGTTAGTTTTGCTATAGGTATAGATAAGAATAGGTATTGCGAGTGTACCTTGAGAGATAGACATATACTGTTGTAGATATTTCTGTTGGCCTTTTCAAGATCTACAATTTTTTAGTACATTGTTTTGATGTATGTCTTTAGGTTTAGCCAGCGGAGGGTTCCTAAGGAGGACTCGATAAAACCAGTTATTGCGATTTCCCGCGGGAAACAAAGATTTTCCAAAAGTAAAAGTTATCCTAAATGTTGACCCGAGTAATAAGTTATCAGTTCACAAAATTTCGTTGAAATCGGTTCATTACTTTTTGCGTGAAACGCGTACAGACAAACAGACAAACAGACAAACAGACAAACAGACAAAAAGACAAACAGACAAACAGACAAACAGACAAAAAAATTAATAACTATTGTTTTGGGGTCTATATCGTATACATAATACGTTACAGTCATTGTTTTTAAAAAATATTTCATGTACAGATTTCGCTAAGTTACTGCTTTATTATAGTATAGATAACGTACTCGTATAAGAAAACAGTAATATCATTTAATAAAAATAGTTATAGCGAGTGTACTTTAGGAGATAGACATATACCGTTGAGAACTTTTCTGTAGAACTTTTTAAGACCTACAATTTTCTAGTACATTGTTTTGATTTATCTCTTAAGGTTCAGCCAGCGTTAGCCATATAAACTTCTAAGGACGACTCGATAGAACCAGTCATTGCGTTTTCCCGCGGGAACGAAAAATGTGCCTGTAGTAAAAGGTATCCTAAATGTTGACTCGAGTGATAAGCTATCACTATACAAAATTTAATTGAAATCGGTTCAGTACTTTTTGCGTGAAACGCGCACATCGATTTAACTATGTTAGTTTTGCTATAGGTATAGATAAGAATAGGTATTGCGAGTGTACCTTGAGAGATAGACATATACTGTTGTAGATATTTCTGTTGGCCTTTTCAAGATCTACAATTTTTTAGTACATTGTTTTGATGTATGTCTTTAGGTTTAGCCAGCGGAGGGTTCCTAAGGAGGACTCGATAAAACCAGTTATTGCGATTTCCCGCGGGAAACAAAGATTTTCCAAAAGTAAAAGTTATCCTAAATGTTGACCCGAGTAATAAGTTATCAGTTCACAAAATTTCGTTGAAATCGGTTCATTACTTTTTGCGTGAAACGCGTACAGACAAACAGACAAACAGACAAACAGACAAAAAGACAAACAGACAAACAGACAAACAGACAAAAAAATTAATAACTATTGTTTTGGGGTCTATATCGTATACATAATACGTTACAGTCATTGTTTTTAAAAAATATTTCATGTACAGATTTCGCTAAGTTACTGCTTTATTATAGTACTAGCGACTCACCCTCGCTTCGCTCGGGTTCGTCCCTAGGTTACGTTTCACTGCTGAACTGAGCTAAACGTTGATAAGTCAGCCTGTGAGTCGCGAGTAGTGAATAAAAATAGTAATTGCGAGTGTACCTTAGGTGATAGACATATAATATTGCGAACTTCCCTGTATAACTTTTTAAGACCTACAATTTTCTAGTACATTGTTTTGATTTATCTCTTAAGGTTCAGCCAGCGTTAGCCATATAAACTTCTAAGGACGACTCGATAGAACCAGTCATTGCGTTTTCCCGCGGGAACGAAAAATGTGCCTGTAGTAAAAGGTATCCTAAATGTTGACTCGAGTGATAAGCTATCACTATACAAAATTTAATTGAAATCGGTTCAGTACTTTTTGCGTGAAACGCGCACATCGATTTAACTATGTTAGTTTTGCTATAGGTATAGATAAGAATAGGTATTGCGAGTGTACCTTGAGAGATAGACATATACTGTTGTAGATATTTCTGTTGGCCTTTTCAAGATCTACAATTTTTTAGTACATTGTTTTGATGTATGTCTTTAGGTTTAGCCAGCGGAGGGTTCCTAAGGAGGACTCGATAAAACCAGTTATTGCGATTTCCCGCGGGAAACAAAGATTTTCCAAAAGTAAAAGTTATCCTAAATGTTGACCCGAGTAATAAGTTATCAGTTCACAAAATTTCGTTGAAATCGGTTCATTACTTTTTGCGTGAAACGCGTACAGACAAACAGACAAACAGACAAACAGACAAACAGACAAAAAGACAAACAGACAAACAGACAAAAAAATTAATAACTATTGTTTTGGGGTCTATATCGTATACATAATACGTTACAGTCATTGTTTTTAAAAAATATTTCATGTACAGATTTCGCTAAGTTACTGCTTTATTATAGTATAGATAGATAACGTACTCGTATAAGAAAACAGTAATATCATTTAATAAAAATAGTTATAGCGAGTGTACTTTAGTAGATAGACATATACCGTTGAGAACTTTTCTGTAGAACTTTTTAAGACCTACAATTTTCTAGTACATTGTTTTGATTTATCTCTTAAGGTTCAGCCAGCGTTAGCCATATAAACTTCTAAGGACGACTCGATAGAACCAGTCATTGCGTTTTCCCGCGGGAACGAAAAATGTGCCTGTAGTAAAAGGTATCCTAAATGTTGACTCGAGTGATAAGCTATCACTATACAAAATTTAATTGAAATCGGTTCAGTACTTTTTGCGTGAAACGCGCACATCGATTTAACTATGTTAGTTTTGCTATAGGTATAGATAAGAATAGGTATTGCGAGTGTACCTTGAGAGATAGACATATACTGTTGTAGATATTTCTGTTGGCCTTTTCAAGATCTACAATTTTTTAGTACATTGTTTTGATGTATGTCTTTAGGTTTAGCCAGCGGAGGGTTCCTAAGGAGGACTCGATAAAACCAGTTATTGCGATTTCCCGCGGGAAACAAAGATTTTCCAAAAGTAAAAGTTATCCTAAATGTTGACCCGAGTAATAAGTTATCAGTTCACAAAATTTCGTTGAAATCGGTTCATTACTTTTTGCGTGAAACGCGTACAGACAAACAGACAAACAGACAAACAGACAAACAGACAAAAAGACAAACAGACAAACAGACAAACAGACAAAAAAATTAATAACTATTGTTTTGGGGTCTATATCGTATACATAATACGTTACAGTCATTGTTTTTAAAAAATATTTCATGTACAGATTTCGCTAAGTTACTGCTTTATTATAGTATAGATAACGTACTCGTATAAGAAAACAGTAATATCATTTAATAAAAATAGTTATAGCGAGTGTACTTTAGGAGATAGACATATACCGTTGAGAACTTTTCTGTAGAACTTTTTAAGACCTACAATTTTCTAGTACATTGTTTTGATTTATCTCTTAAGGTTCAGCCAGCGTTAGCCATATAAACTTCTAAGGACGACTCGATAGAACCAGTCATTGCGTTTTCCCGCGGGAACGAAAAATGTGCCTGTAGTAAAAGGTATCCTAAATGTTGACTCGAGTGATAAGCTATCACTATACAAAATTTAATTGAAATCGGTTCAGTACTTTTTGCGTGAAACGCGCACATCGATTTAACTATGTTAGTTTTGCTATAGGTATAGATAAGAATAGGTATTGCGAGTGTACCTTGAGAGATAGACATATACTGTTGTAGATATTTCTGTTGGCCTTTTCAAGATCTACAATTTTTTAGTACATTGTTTTGATGTATGTCTTTAGGTTTAGCCAGCGGAGGGTTCCTAAGGAGGACTCGATAAAACCAGTTATTGCGATTTCCCGCGGGAAACAAAGATTTTCCAAAAGTAAAAGTTATCCTAAATGTTGACCCGAGTAATAAGTTATCAGTTCACAAAATTTCGTTGAAATCGGTTCATTACTTTTTGCGTGAAACGCGTACAGACAAACAGACAAACAGACAAAAAGACAAACAGACAAACAGACAAACAGACAAAAAAATTAATAACTATTGTTTTGGGGTCTATATCGTATACATAATACGTTACAGTCATTGTTTTTAAAAAATATTTCATGTACAGATTTCGCTAAGTTACTGCTTTATTATAGTACTAGCGACTCACCCTCGCTTCGCTCGGGTTCGTCCCTAGGTTACGTTTCACTGCTGAACTGAGCTAAACGTTGATAAGTCAGCCTGTGAGTCGCGAGTAGTGAATAAAAATAGTAATTGCGAGTGTACCTTAGGTGATAGACATATAATATTGCGAACTTCCCTGTATAACTTTTTAAGACCTACAATTTTCTAGTACATTGTTTTGATTTATCTCTTAAGGTTCAGCCAGCGTTAGCCATATAAACTTCTAAGGACGACTCGATAGAACCAGTCATTGCGTTTTCCCGCGGGAACGAAAAATGTGCCTGTAGTAAAAGGTATCCTAAATGTTGACTCGAGTGATAAGCTATCACTATACAAAATTTAATTGAAATCGGTTCAGTACTTTTTGCGTGAAACGCGCACATCGATTTAACTATGTTAGTTTTGCTATAGGTATAGATAAGAATAGGTATTGCGAGTGTACCTTGAGAGATAGACATATACTGTTGTAGATATTTCTGTTGGCCTTTTCAAGATCTACAATTTTTTAGTACATTGTTTTGATGTATGTCTTTAGGTTTAGCCAGCGGAGGGTTCCTAAGGAGGACTCGATAAAACCAGTTATTGCTATTTCCCGCGGGAAACAAAGATTTTCCAAAAGTAAAAGTTATCCTAAATGTTGACCCGAGTAATAAGTTATCAGTTCACAAAATTTCGTTGAAATCGGTTCATTACTTTTTGCGTGAAACGCGTACAGACAAACAGACAAACAGACAAACAGACAAACAGACAAAAAGACAAACAGACAAACAGACAAAAAAATTAATAACTATTGTTTTGGGGTCTATATCGTATACATAATACGTTACAGTCATTGTTTTTAAAAAATATTTCATGTACAGATTTCGCTAAGTTACTGCTTTATTATAGTATAGATAGATAACGTACTCGTATAAGAAAACAGTAATATCATTTAATAAAAATAGTTATAGCGAGTGTACTTTAGTAGATAGACATATACCGTTGAGAACTTTTCTGTAGAACTTTTTAAGACCTACAATTTTCTAGTACATTGTTTTGATTTATCTCTTAAGGTTCAGCCAGCGTTAGCCATATAAACTTCTAAGGACGACTCGATAGAACCAGTCATTGCGTTTTCCCGCGGGAACGAAAAATGTGCCTGTAGTAAAAGGTATCCTAAATGTTGACTCGAGTGATAAGCTATCACTATACAAAATTTAATTGAAATCGGTTCAGTACTTTTTGCGTGAAACGCGCACATCGATTTAACTATGTTAGTTTTGCTATAGGTATAGATAAGAATAGGTATTGCGAGTGTACCTTGAGAGATAGACATATACTGTTGTAGATATTTCTGTTGGCCTTTTCAAGATCTACAATTTTTTAGTACATTGTTTTGATGTATGTCTTTAGGTTTAGCCAGCGGAGGGTTCCTAAGGAGGACTCGATAAAACCAGTTATTGCGATTTCCCGCGGGAAACAAAGATTTTCCAAAAGTAAAAGTTATCCTAAATGTTGACCCGAGTAATAAGTTATCAGTTCACAAAATTTCGTTGAAATCGGTTCATTACTTTTTGCGTGAAACGCGTACAGACAAACAGACACACAGACAAACAGACAAACAGACAAAAAGACAAACAGACAAACAGACAAACAGACAAACAGACAAAAAAATTAATAACTATTGTTTTGGGGTCTATATCGTATACATAATACGTTACAGTCATTGTTTTTAAAAAATATTTCATGTACAGATTTCGCTAAGTTACTGCTTTATTATAGTATAGATAACGTACTCGTATAAGAAAACAGTAATATCATTTAATAAAAATAGTTATAGCGAGTGTACTTTAGGAGATAGACATATACCGTTGAGAACTTTTCTGTAGAACTTTTTAAGACCTACAATTTTCTAGTACATTGTTTTGATTTATCTCTTAAGGTTCAGCCAGCGTTAGCCATATAAACTTCTAAGGACGACTCGATAGAACCAGTCATTGCGTTTTCCCGCGGGAACGAAAAATGTGCCTGTAGTAAAAGGTATCCTAAATGTTGACTCGAGTGATAAGCTATCACTATACAAAATTTAATTGAAATCGGTTCAGTACTTTTTGCGTGAAACGCGCACATCGATTTAACTATGTTAGTTTTGCTATAGTTATAGATAAGAATAGGTATTGCGAGTGTACCTTGAGAGATAGACATATACTGTTGTAGATATTTCTGTTGGCCTTTTCAAGATCTACAATTTTTTAGTACATTGTTTTGATGTATGTCTTTAGGTTTAGCCAGCGGAGGGTTCCTAAGGAGGACTCGATAAAACCAGTTATTGCGATTTCCCGCGGGAAACAAAGATTTTCCAAAAGTAAAAGTTATCCTAAATGTTGACCCGAGTAATAAGTTATCAGTTCACAAAATTTCGTTGAAATCGGTTCATTACTTTTTGCGTGAAACGCGTACAGACAAACAGACAAACAGACAAACAGACAAACAGACAAAAAGACAAACAGACAAACAGACAAACAGACAAAAAAATTAATAACTATTGTTTTGGGGTCTATATCGTATACATAATACGTTACAGTCATTGTTTTTAAAAAATATTTCATGTACAGATTTCGCTAAGTTACCTACTGCTTTATTATAGTATAGATACAACCAATATCAGTTTGTAGTGACCCTACTTGCCGTGCAAGCGGTCGCGGGTTCAAATCCCGCTGGAGGCATTCCTTTGTGTAATGAACACGAATGTTTGTACTCCAGTCATAGGTGTTTATATTTATAATATAGATGTATTTAAAGTTATATATGTGTAGTGTATCAACTATCTGGTATCCATAACACAGGCCTCGTAGCTTACCATGGAACTAGATGGCGCTGTGTGTTAACGTCCCAACATATTATTTATATTTATTTATGTTTATATTATGTTGGTCCTTCGAGCCCGATTACGAAACAAAGCTGTGATTCAAAAACAGGAAAAGACGATACCATTCATTGAAACAAACATATGGGTCATTACACAACGTGTGAGGTAATTATTTTGAAAAAACAATAATATATTTATTATAATGGACGTCGTAACACATTGCCGAGTCTAATCGACGTTGCTTGTAATGCAAATAGCGTGGGTTCATTAAATACAGTTCCGTTTCCAGGTGTATATTTTCTCTATATCTATCTCATTTACTCACATAGCGAATTGAGAATCTATATATAAATAGACAAGGACAAAACAATTCAGCATCTTTTTCTTCTCTGTTTGTCAATCATTTTTTTTCTTTCTTTTTTTTAGTAGCTATTGACGAGCTTTAAGTGTTATCAATTGGATTTTTTTTTTTTATATAATATATATGGTCGAGTTTTGATCACTGGGGGGACACTAGATACAATCTAATCTATACTAATATTATAAAGCTGAAGAGTTTGTTTGTTTAGTTGAACGCGCTAATCTCAGGAACTACTAATCCGATTTGAAAAATTATTTTTGCATTAGATAGCCCGTTAACTGAGGAAGGCTATAGGCTGTATATCATCCTGAAAAAATGTACGGTTCCCGTGGGACAGATTTGTTTTTGTCTAGGGACGAACCCGAAGCGAAGCTAGGGTGAGTCGCTAGTATATAATAAATAAATATCTCGTGTCACGTTGTTTGTGGTGGCACTCCTTCGAAACGGCTCGACCGATTTTAATGTTTTTTTTTTCATATATTTGGTGGGTATGAGAATAGGTCGTAAAGTATTTTTCACCCTCCTACCCCCACCCCCCATTTTTTTATCGCGCTTTTAGTATTTTCGTATGAACAATATCCCAATAATTTAATATTATATAAATATATATAGGCGCGAACCCGAGCGAAGTGAGGGTGAGTCGCTATATAACATAAAGCAAGAGTTTTTTTTTTGTAGATTAAACGCGAGCGAAGCCGCGGGTTCCGCTAATTAATATATAAAAGTTAACTGAGGGTGACTTTGCACTACTAGTTTTCATCTAGGTCTAGAATACTAGGTCATTTGTTTTCCTAAAAATTAAAAAAATAAAAAAACAACAAAGAAAGTATACATTTATTGATTTAATGAAAAATTTAATAATCCCTAAGATATATGGTGTTATATGCAAAACTAAACTTAAAAAAAAATATATCTCATATCCCAAAAAAAACTCAGCACCCATGGGATAGTTGAACCTCCTTTTGTTTAATTACTAGGTATAAGTATCTATAAGAGAAACCGTCGACGAAATCTGTTAACTTTAATAACTTCAAATGATTACAAAAAACGCACAGACACACTAAAAGTACGTTTTCTCAATATATAATCGAACCGCTCTTCTCAAAAGTCGGTCAACCATATGAAGCTATACAACAATGTGCCACTAAAGCGATTACTAGGTCATGATGTCATACAGAATTATTTACTTGGAAAACGTTAACCGACTGTGATAATAAAGATGAATTGTGTTTTAAATAAATATGTTCGTTTACACGTTACAGTCCGCGGTTTTGTCTGTGTGTTTTCGAAAAGGAATAGGTACTCAATATAGCTATTTTTTAGGGTTCCGTGGCAAAAGGATTAAAATTCGGAACCCTTGTGCTTTCGTCATGCCCGACTGTACATCAGACCCTATGACCGTGTCACTGTATTTTAGTTGAAGACTATCTCCGTCAATTTTGAACCTTATATTTCTCATCTCTATATTCATTTAAAGAAAGAATTTCACTCCTAATTGTACAATAATAACTTAGATAGAAATTATAAATTCGAATAATAATCTATACAGATAAATAAAATTGAAGTGTCTGTTTGTAATGTCAAAATAACAGCTTTATACTAAATGCATATGGAATTATATATATAGTGCTTATAAGAAAAACACAATTTTCAAAATTTTTGTCTGTCTGTCGGTTTTTTGCGGCTAATCTCCGAAACGGCTGGACCAATTTTAACAGGACTTTCACTGGCAGATATCTGATATTATAAGGAGTAACTTAGGCTACTTTTATTATAGAAAAAGAATTAGGGGTTCGCTCAAAAAAATTAAAACGTACCTAGGGACGAACCCGAGCGAAGCGAGGGTGAGTCGCTAGTTTTTAAATAATACAATAATAACAAAAAGCGTCATTGAATTCCGTGCATTTCCTCAGTAACTAAGATTTTAATAAAAAAACTCAATAATATTAAAAATAACAGTCACATAAACTCAACCCTTCCTTCAACATCCCTCTGCTGGGCACGAGCCTCCCCTAAATATAAGAAGGAAAAGCCATAATCCACCACGCTGGCCAAATGTGGAATGGCGGACTTCACCCATCTACAGCTTAGCAGCCCATTGGTGCTTCATCACTCGATTGAGAAAGAAAGTGGGTATAGAAAAAGTTAATATTATAAAGAGAAAAGATTTGTATTTTTGTATGTTTGTAACGAATAAACTCAAAAACTATTGGACCGTATTAGATGAAATTTGGTAAGAAGATAGTTTGAGATCTTGGGAAGGACATAGGATATTTTTTATTCCGGAAATCATCCCTTAAGGGGATGAAAATAGGGATGAAATTTTGTATGGGGAATCATCCTAGGGACGAGTGAGTCGCTAGTCTCTAATATTTCTCATGTGCCAATAATGTTCAACATTAACTTGCCTTACGGTAAAGCAAAACATCGAGACCTGCATATCTGAGAGAACGTAAATTATAATTTTCAAAATACATGGCGAAGTCCGCCAACATGCACTTGGGCAGCGTGGTGGACTATAGCTTGATGAGTGATGATAAGAATGATGAAGAGTGATGAGATGAGACCCTCGCATTGAGATTAGATTCGTGCTTAACTTTGGGACGTGAAAAAGGAGTAAATTTAATTTTGAAATGACTGGTGTACATTTTTTGTTTGTTTGGTTCAGTTTGTAGTGACCCTACTTGCTGTGCTAGTGGACGCGGGTTCGAGTCCCGCTCGGGGCATTTATATGTGTGATGAGCACGAATGTTTATACTCCAGTCATGGGTGTTTATATTTATAATATGTATGTATTTAAAGTTATATACGTGTAGTATATCAACTATCCGGTATCCATAACACAAGCCTCGTAGCTTACCATGGAACTAGATGGTGCTATGTGGTAATGTCCCAACATATTTATCTATACGTCAGAATAAACTATGATTCTTTTCCGTTCAATCAGCTCCCAGAAAAGTTTCTATAAGATATAGTGCCTCGTGGTATATGTCATGGCGGCATTACATAAGAGAATTTCTCCAAAACAAACATTGGATAAACAAACAGATCGATGTCCACGTGAAGGAAAATAGTTATTGAGTAAACAACAAAAAGTTCCGCTTACATGCCGCGTGTTGTCAACTAGTATGAAACTAAAATAAAAATAACTTCTGAACTAAATAGAACAACGACTTCAGCAATTGGGTGGTTGAATGTTTTATTAAAAACTAGCCACAAAAAAAAAATCAAATCTATCCCACGGGAACCGTACATTTTTCCGGGATAAAAAGTAGCCTATTTGTTATTCTGATGTATGAACTTATATTATTGTAAAGTTTCATTAAAATCAATCAGTAGTTTTTGTGTACTATGCTGTATAAGTTACTATAGTTTTTTAACTATCCCACGGGAACTCCATTTTTCCGGGATGAAATATATCTTAAATGTTGACCGGGGATATAAGGTATCACCATGCAAAATTTCGTTTAAACCGGTCCAACAGTTTCGGAGATTAGCCCGTACAAACAGACAAACAAACAGAGAAACAAAATTTAGTAAGATGATAGTTTGAGACCCTGGGAAGGACATAGGTTACTTTTTATCCCGGAAATCATCCCTTAAAGGGGTGGAAATTTGTATGGGGAATCAACCTAGGGACGATCCCGAGCGAAGCGAGGGTGAGTCGCTAGTCTACACAGATACATAAAATTAAAGTGTCTGTTTGTAATGTCAAAATAACAGCTTTATACTAAATGCATATGGAATTATATACGTTACTAATAAGAAAAACACAATTTTTAAAATTTTTGTCTGTCTGTTTGTTCCGGCTATTCTTCGAATCGGCTAGACCAATTTTAACGGGACTTTCACTGGCAGATAGCTGATATTATATGGAGTAACTTAGACTACTTATATTTTAGAAAAATAATTAGGGTTTCGCTCAAAAAAATAAAAACGTACCTAGGGACGCACCCGAGCCAAGCGAGGGTAAGTCGCTAGTTTAAAATAAAATCTACATCATGTAAGCCCACTTTTATTGCTATCAGGAGTGCGGAAACTGGTGTGACCTTACATTACTAACCTTTATATAAACAACGGTGGTTTAGAAACCGTACAAGTACATAATATGACAATATTTTTAAGTGGTTTTCATTCAACAATCTTAACGGATGGACCGATTTTGATGATTTTTGTGTGTGTTTGAGTGGAGGGTTCTTGGATGGTTTGGATTCTGGAAAACGGGACCTTGTAGATGGATTTTTGTGAAGAATATATCAACGTCTGTCAGATCCTCTAGTCTATACATATCTATACTATAATAAAGCAGTAACTTAGCGAAATCTGTACATGAAATATTTTTTAAAAACAATGACTGTAACGTATTATGTATACGATATAGACCCCAAAACAATAGTTATTAATTTTTTTGTCTGTTTGTCTGTTTGTCTTTTTGTCTGTTTGTCTGTTTGTCTGTACGCGTTTCACGCAAAAAGTAATGAACCGATTTCAACGAAATTTTGTGAACTGATAACTTATTACTCGGGTCAACATTTAGGATAACTTTTACTTTTGGAAAATCTTTGTTTCCCGCGGGAAATCGCAATAACTGGTTTTATCGAGTCCTCCTTAGGAACCCTCCGCTGGCTAAACCTAAAGACATACATCAAAACAATGTACTAAAAAATTGTAGATCTTGAAAAGGCCAACAGAAATATCTACAACAGTATATGTCTATCTCTCAAGGTACACTCGCAATACCTATTCTTATCTATACCTATAGCAAAACTAACATAGTTAAATCGATGTGCGCGTTTCACGCAAAAAGTACTGAACCGATTTCAATTAAATTTTGTATAGTGATAGCTTATCACTCGAGTCAACATTTAGGATACCTTTTACTACAGGCACATTTTTCGTTTCCGCGGGAAAACGCAATGACTGGTTCTATCGAGTCGTCCTTAGAAGTTTATATGGCTAACGCTGGCTGAACCTTAAGAGATAAATCAAAACAATGTACTAGAAAATTGTAGGTCTTAAAAAGTTATACAGGGAAGTTCGCAATATTATATGTCTATCACCTAAGGTACACTCGCAATTACTATTTTTATTCACTACTCGCGACTCACAGGCTGACTTATCAACGTTTAGCTCAGTTCAGCAGTGAAACGTAACCTAGGGACGAACCCGAGCGAAGCGAGGGTGAGTCGCTAGTATATACTATAATACTATAACAAAGCAGTAGTAACTTAGCGAAATCTGTACATGAAATATTTTTTAAAAACAATGACTGTAACGTATTATGTATACGATATAGACCCCAAAACAATAGTTATTAAAAATGTTGTCTGTTTGTCTGTATGTCTGTTTGTGTGTGCGCGTTTCACGCAAAAAGTAAGCAACCGATTACAACAAAATTTTGTGAAGTGATAACTTATTACCCGGGTCAACATGTAGGATACCTTTTATGTCAGAAAAATCTTTCTTTCCCACGGGAAATCGCAATAACTGGTTTTATCGAGTCGTCCTTAGAAATTTATATGGCTAACGCTGGCCTGAACCTTAAGAGATACATCAAAATAATGTCCTAGAAAATTGTAGGTCTTAAAAAGTTCTACAGAAAATTTCTCAACAGTATATGTCTATCTCCTGAAGTACACTCGATATAACTATTTTTATTAAATAATATTACTGCCTTGTTATACGTTATCTATACTATAATAAAGCAGTAACTTAGCGAAATCTGTACATGAAATATTTTTTAAAAACAATGACTGTAACGTATTATGTATACGATATAGACCCCAAAACAATAGTTATTAATTTTTTTGTCTGTTTGTCTGTTTGTCTGTTTGTCTTTTTGTCTGTTTGTCTGTTTGTCTGTTTGTCTGTACGCGTTTCACGCAAAAAGTAATGAACCGATTTCAACGAAATTTTGTGAACTGATAACTTATTACTCGGGTCAACATTTAGGATAACTTTTACTTTTGGAAAATCTTTGTTTCCCGCGGGAAATCGCAATAACTGGTTTTATCGAGTCCTCCTTAGGAACCCTCTGCTGGCTAAACCTAAAGACATACATCAAAACAATGTACTAAAAAATTGTAGATCTTGAAAAGGCCAACAGAAATATCTACAACAGTATATGTCTATCTCTCACACTCGCAATACCTATTCTTATCTATACCTATAGCAAAACTAACATAGTTAAATCGATGTGCGCGTTTCACGCAAAAAGTACTGAACCGATTTCAATTAAATTTTGTATAGTGATAGCTTATCACTCGAGTCAACATTTAGGATACCTTTTACTACAGGCACATTTTTCGTTCCCGCGGGAAAACGCAATGACTGGTTCTATCGAGTCGTCCTTAGAATTTTAAATAAAACTATCTTTTCGGATTATTTCGCGGATTTATTTTGATTTTTGGTTCCCGACGTTTCGAATGCTTTACAGCAATCATGGTCACGGGAGAGACTAAGGTCTTAGACATCTCAAAAGCGTTATATACTTGTTACAGACAGTGCCTACCCACAAATTTACAAAAATGATTTTGAAAATTCAAAAATGGCACCAGAGTACCTTACAATATTTGTTGATTTAATTCTAAACATATTAAAAATATTAAAAAGTTTAATAAGTATTATAATTAAATATTATTTGTTTAATTTTAGTTGTTATTATTATAAATATTACAATATTTTAAAAAACTTTAAGAATTAATAATGTAATATTATTTAGTGTTGCTATTACTATAATATGTCTAACCACAAAGAAATTCAAAATATTAATTATTTATTAAAGTATTATTATTGTTTTATATGTAATTTAAAAATTAAATTTTTTAATTTAGATTTCTAATGTAATTTTAAGATATAATATTAAGCAACACTATCTTCACAGATAAAATATATATTAATCCGAATCATTGTTATAGCGATCCACACAGTATGAACTAACTACATCTACAGGTCTGTTATCTTTGTTTTTGCTGTTAGATTTTATTATGTTTATTACAGGATCCCACGATGATGGTAGTACCCAGCCATCTTCCCTATTGAAGTTTGGATGTTTTTTAATTTCAATAGCTTCGCGAATCATCCTGGGGCGATAACGGCTTTCTTTCGCAAGTATTTGTGGATTATCAAAGCGAATGTAGTGGCTTGGGCGATCCTGGCTATGTTTACAGACTGCAGATGTTGTATTGCGACGGTGCTTCACATCAGCTATGTGTTCTTTGACCCGAGTTCTAATGGATCTCTTTGTTTGTCCGATGTAGGAGAGCCCACAATCACAATCAAGTTTGTATACCCCTGCATCTTGGAGAGGGATGTGGCACTTGACTGGTGGTAAAACTGACTAATTTTCTTTGGCGGCTTGAAGTAAGTTTTGATTGAAGCACGCTTTAAGATGTAGCCAATCTTGTCAGTGACTCCTCTCATGTATGGCAGGACTGCAGGGACTCGCTCGACTGTGGCTGGTTTCACTCGGTCACTGTGACGCAGGCGCGGCACTTGCAGCTTGTTGTCTCGCAGAACTTGCTTGACATGTTGCAGTTCTCCGGCCAGGTGTTGCTCGTCACAGATCCCTTGTGCTCTCTGAAACAAAGATTTTCCCACGGTAGCTAACTGTGAAGGATGGTGGTGAGATTCACCGTTCAGGTACCTATCAGTATGGGTCTTCTTTCTATACACAGTGTGACTCAAGGTGTTATCTGGGTTGCGTTTAACTAAGACATCTAAGAAAGCTAAGGTATTGTCAGATTCTAATTCCATAGTAAATTGTATTTTAGGATTTATAGAATTAGCACAAGGGATCTGTGACGAGCAACACCTGGCCGGAGAACTGCAACATGTCAAGCAAGTTCTGCGAGACAACAAGCTGCAAGTGCCGCGCCTGCGTCACAGTGACCGAGTGAAACCAGCCACAGTCGAGCGAGTCCCTGCAGTCCTGCCATACATGAGAGGAGTCACTGACAAGATTGGCTACATCTTAAAGCGTGCTTCAATCAAAACTTACTTCAAGCCGCCAAAGAAAATTAGTCAGTTTTACCACCAGTCAAGTGCCACATCCCTCTCCAAGATGCAGGGGTATACAAACTTGATTGTGATTGTGGGCTCTCCTACATCGGACAAACAAAGAGATCCATTAGAACTCGGGTCAAAGAACACATAGCTGATGTGAAGCACCGTCGCAATACAACATCTGCAGTCTGTAAACATAGCCAGGATCGCCCAAGCCACTACATTCGCTTTGATAATCCACAAATACTTGCGAAAGAAAGCCGTTATCGCCCCAGGATGATTCGCGAAGCTATTGAAATTAAAAAACATCCAAACTTCAATAGGGAAGATGGCTGGGTACTACCATCATCGTGGGATCCTGTAATAAACATAATAAAATCTAACAGCAAAAACAAAGATAACAGACCTGTAGATGTAGTTAGTTCATACTGTGTGGATTGCTATAACAATGATTCGGATTAATATATATTTTATCTGTGAAGATAGTGTTGCTTAATATTATATCTTAAAATTACATTAGAAATCTAAATTAAAAAATTTAATTTTTAAATTACATATAAAACAATAATAATACTTTAATAAATAATTAATATTTTGAATTTCTTTGTGGTTAGACATATTATAGTAATAGCAACACTAAATAATATTACATTATTAATTCTTAAAGTTTTTTAAAATATTGTAATATTTATAATAATAACAACTAAAATTAAACAAATAATATTTAATTATAATACTTATTAAACTTTTTAATATTTTTAATATGTTTAGAATTAAATCAACAAATATTGTAAGGTACTCTGGTGCCATTTTTGAATTTTCAAAATCATTTTTGTAAATTTGTGGGTAGGCACTGTCTGTAACAAGTATATAACGCTTTTGAGATGTCTAAGACCTTAGTCTCTCCCGTGACCATGATTGCTGTAAAGCATTCGAAACGTCGGGAACCAAAAATCAAAATAAATCCGCGAAATAATCCGAAAAGATAGTTTTATTTAAAATGTCAAATATTCGCGTAAATCTAAGAAAGTATTATGTGAACCAGTACGGACTGGAAATCGCAAACAAGATACGCCGGTTAGAAGATCTGAAGACTAAGCGTGCAAGATTATTAACATCTTTAACTTTCTTGAAGAGATGTCGTGATCATCGTCTCATTCCAACGTGTGTAAAAATATCTTCCAAAAAGAACATACGAGGAAGCGCTAAGATCGTAAACCAGGCAAGTTTTAAGTTGTTACGGACAGTGATTCGACAAAACCGCCGCGATCTACGCAGAAACGACCGGGACATTGAACAGACGTCCGATATTGTTAAGACAGCATTGACACCCTGTGATTTCAACGATTGCATTGACACTTTAAATAAGCGCGAGACAACCAAATATAATCAATGCAAAATTAAACATATTTTAAAATATGAAAAACTCGTTGAAAAATTAAACATCAAAAAGAAAAAGAAAAACATAGATAATAACGGAACGCGCCCGTTTACCACAGATTCACACTCGTGCGGACCTCAAGCTGTTGTCAATCTGTCAAAACAACCGTTGGACGACCCTACTATTCAGGTACTAAATAAAGGTTTGAATTTTGCTGTAACGCCTACGCGCATTCCTTATGAAGACATTATTTGCGCAGTTGAAGATGCCTTGGCCCAAAACGTTATGAAAACTGAGGATATGGAGGCCATACGTCAGGATGTTTCGTCCTTGTTACGTCGTTGTACTAAGCCCAAACCTAATCTCAGTAAACAGGAGTATTTAGCGTTGAAAAACCTACGCAATAGGTCAGACATCATCGTTCTACGCGCGGACAAAGGAAATGCAACCGTTGTGATGGATACATCAGATTATAATGATAAAATAAAACATCTTTTGTCGGACGAGAGCACGTACACAAAGGTTAAAACGGATCCAACTACCACCGTTTTAAATACTACTAAAAAGCTAATTAAGGAACACTCCGACACATTAAATCTAGATGTGAAAACTCTTATTCCATCATGTGCAAAACCGCCTAAGTTGTATGGACTCCCGAAAATACACAAGCCTAACGCTCCGCTACGTCCAATTGTGAGTCAGATCGACTCACCGACTTACAAACTGGCCAAACTAGTAGCAAAAGTACTCTCACCACTCAGAGGATTAACAAGAGCGTTCACAAGGGACTCTTACCATTTTGTCAATGAAGTTAAACACCTAAAACTCATGGACAATGAAACAATGGTTAGTTTTGATGTACAGTCTTTATTTACCAGCCTACCAGTGGAAGACTGTATTAAAATAATATCTAGGAAGCTACAGGATCACAATATGTCAATAGAATACACTGAACTTTTAAAACACTGCCTAACATCCGGCTATCTACTGTGGAATGATGAATTCTATAGGCAAGTGGATGGAGTGGCCATGGGTTCGCCAGTCTCTCCCGTTGTAGCCGACATCTTCATGGAGGACTTCGAGGAGACTGCTCTGAACACATCACCCGTGACCCCTCGTTTCTACAAGCGGTACGTAGATGACACTTTCACAATATTACCATCTGATAAAATAACTGTATTCTTAGAACATCTTAATTCTATAAATCCTAAAATACAATTTACTATGGAATTAGAATCTGACAATACCTTAGCTTTCTTAGATGTCTTAGTTAAACGCAACCCAGATAACACCTTGAGTCACACTGTGTATAGAAAGAAGACCCATACTGATAGGTACCTGAACGGTGAATCTCACCACCATCCTTCACAGTTAGCTACCGTGGGAAAATCTTTGTTTCAGAGAGCACAAGGGATCTGTGACGAGCAACACCTGGCCGGAGAACTGCAACATGTCAAGCAAGTTCTGCGAGACAACAAGCTGCAAGTGCCGCGCCTGCGTCACAGTGACCGAGTGAAACCAGCCACAGTCGAGCGAGTCCCTGCAGTCCTGCCATACATGAGAGGAGTCACTGACAAGATTGGCTACATCTTAAAGCGTGCTTCAATCAAAACTTACTTCAAGCCGCCAAAGAAAATTAGTCAGTTTTTACCACCAGTCAAGTGCCACATCCCTCTCCAAGATGCAGGGGTATACAAACTTGATTGTGATTGTGGGCTCTCCTACATCGGACAAACAAAGAGATCCATTAGAACTCGGGTCAAAGAACACATAGCTGATGTGAAGCACCGTCGCAATACAACATCTGCAGTCTGTAAACATAGCCAGGATCGCCCAAGCCACTACATTCGCTTTGATAATCCACAAATACTTGCGAAAGAAAGCCGTTATCGCCCCAGGATGATTCGCGAAGCTATTGAAATTAAAAAACATCCAAACTTCAATAGGGAAAATGGCTGGGTACTACCATCATCGTGGGATCCTGTAATAAACATAATAAAATCTAACAGCAAAAACAAAGATAACAGACCTGTAGATGTAGTTAGTTCATACTGTGTGGATCGCTATAACAATGATTCGGATTAATATACTCTCGTGAGCAAAAAAATCGACTCAGGACGCATGCTTGCGGTTAAAAAGCTCTAGCAAAAAATCGGAAGCTTTTATTATATTTCTGATTTTAACATCTGAAAGTTCTTTGTTTTAGCTTTAAAATGAGTGGTCTATGTTGTTATTAAAAAATGTTTTCTGGTAAAGAAAAAATATTGAATGAGATGGAGTCTTAAGCAATAAAAAAAGTGATGGTTGACGGTAAAGAAAATACCACGTAAAATTCGTCAAAACAATAATTTAATTAAAATTATTTTTTTAATATTTAGTGTTGCCCCCCCCTGGCCCTAATAACAGCTTCCAATCGCTTTTTCATGGATCGAATAAGTTTCCTTACTCGATCTTGTTCGATGCTATTCCATTCGTCGATTAGCGCTGCTTTGAGGTCCGCCATCGTGTCTGGTGCAGGATTTCTAGCCCGAACTTTTCTTTTAAGATCATCCCACAAATGCTCGATAGGATTTAAGTCCGGGCTACGCGCTGGCCAGTCCATAGCGGCAATTGCGACCTCCTGTAAATACTGCCGGACGGAACTTGCAGTATGTGGACGAGCATTGTCGTGCATTAGGACGAAGTTTTCGCCAATGAAACCGGCGTAGGGAACGACGTGATCCTCTAAAATCTCTTCGATGTATCGGATCGCCGTCAATCCTCCCATTCGACCGCCAGTTTCAATAAAAACCAACTCGGTTTTTGCCTCACTTGAAATGCCGGCCCACACCATCCAGGAACCTCCTCCAAAAGCAACATTTTCTTTGATACAGCACTGCGCGAATCTTTCCCCAGGTCTTCTGTAGACTCGTCCTCTTCTATCACTACCATGCAAGCACACTCTACTTTCGTCTGAGAAGAGAACGGTGCTCCATTGTTCGTCAGTCCAATCAACATGTTCTCTAGCAAAACGTAGGCGGGCTGCTCGGTGGTCTGGGGTTAATTTGGGGCCAGTAGCTGGCCTTTTTGGCTCAAGCCTAGCTGCCTTAAGTCGTCTTCTGACTGTCCAGCCACTCACAGCTACTCCTCGCGTTTCTCTGAGCTCTTGTTGGACTTGAACGCCAGTGAGGGCCCGATTTCTTAACGATGTGCTGACAATAAATCGGTCATCTCTCTCTGACGTGCACCTTTTTCTACCGGAACCGCGTCTTCGATTAAAGCCACCAGTCTCCTGGTAACGACGGTAAACTCTGGAAACAGCAGACTGGCTCATGTTCAGTGCACGTGCCACTTCACGCTGACTCTGGCCTTGTCGCAATAGGGTGATCGCTTGAGCTGCTAAATCGCTTGTTGTGTCCATTTTCAGATAGAATTCTTGATTGTTGATAACGGAGATGTGTATCGGTTGACGTTTGACGGCTAACTGATAAGGGTGGGTCAGGCAGATAACCTTTTATATGGGTCAGTAACCCTTAATTAGCACTATTGTAAACAAGCGTAAAAAGGGTGGTTACTGATCACAACATATTGTTGGGTTGTGTGAGCAATAAACCTTACAATATTTTATATCATTTTGAAGCTAATACTAGCAGCTTTAAGATTTTACTATGAAAAAAATATATTTGCTTTCAGTTTTTTTTCCAGTGACTTGCGACTACAGATGTGTCGTCTGAGTCGATTTTTTTGCTCACGAGTGTATATTTTATCTGTGAAGATAGTGTTGCTTAATATTATATCTTAAAATTACATTAGAAATCTAAATTAAAAAAATTAATTTTTAAATTACATATAAAACAATAATACTTTAATAAATAATTAATATTTTGAATTTCTTTGTGGTTAGACATATTATAGTAATAGCAACACTAAATAATATTACATTATTAATTCTTAAAGTTTTTTAAAATATTGTAATATTTATAATAATAACAACTAAAATTAAACAAATAATATTTAATTATGATACTTATTAAACTTTTTAATATTTTTAATATGTTTAGAATTAAATCAACAAATATTGTAAGGTACTCTGGTGCCATTTTTGAATTTTCAAAATCATTTTTGTAAATTTGTGGGTAGGCACTGTCTGTAACAAGTATATAACGCTTTTGAGATGTCTAAGACCTTAGTCTCTCCCGTGACCATGATTGCTGTAAAGCATTCGAAACGTCGGGAACCAAAAATCAAAATAAATCCGCGAAATAATCCGAAAAGATAGTTTTATTTAAAATGTCAAATATTCGCGTAAATCTAAGAAAGTATTATCGTCCTTAGAAGTTTATATGGCTAACGCTGGCTGAACCTTAAGAGATAAATCAAAACAATGTACTAGAAAATTGTAGGTCTTAAAAAGTTATACAGGGAAGTTCGCAATATTATATGTCTATCACCTAAGGTACACTCGCAATTACTATTTTTATTCACTACTCGCGACTCACAGGCTGACTTATCAACGTTTAGCTCAGTTCAGCAGTGAAATGTAACCTAGGGACGAACCCGAGCGAAGCGAGGGTGAGTCGCTAGTATATAATAAAATTCTATCTGAGCCGAATCAGAACATTAAATATTTTTTTGGAAAATCTTATTTAAAGTCATTACTATCGATACAGAGGTCTAATTTATAATTTTAGAAGATATCTCATCTATGAGGTAAACGTGAAGACGTAACTAGGGACGAACCCGAGCGGAGCGCGGGTGAGTCGCTAGTAAGCTATAAAAGGCAATTCGAATCGAACTGATACTTTCAGAGCATTTTAAACACAAAAATAGAACAATTCAACCTTTTTATCTTTATTATATTAGTATCTACAGACAAAGGCAGTGGTAGGCAAGTGGTAACGCGCTCGCTTGAGAAACCGAGTGAGGCGGGTTCAAATCACGGGTCTCGCACCTCTGATATTTTCATGTGCGAATCACTTCCAACATAATTACCACTTGCCTTAACGGTGAAGGAAAACATCGTGAGGGAACCTGCATGTCTGAGAGAACCTAGCAAGTTTTCGAAAGATATGTGAAGTCCGCCGATCCGCACTTGGCCAGCGTGGTGGACTATGGCCTGATTTCCCTCGTAGGTGGACTATGGCCTGATTCCCCTCGTATTGAAGGAAGGCCCGTGCCCAGCAGTGGGACGTTAAAAAGGGCTGAATACAATCTACAGATATAAAAGAGAAATTACCAAATATTCGCTATCGAAAACTACTAAACCGATGACAGTTCGTGTAGCGTAAGATTCCGGAGTGAATTTTTGGAAATTCCACATCTAAGAGGGGGAAAATAGGGGATGAAAAGTCTCTTATTTTCAAAGAATTATTTAGACTAATTTGACATCTCACAATATCTCACTAATCTATATACTACAACTATATACATATAATAAAATTGTAACTGATCCCTGTTTGTACATGGAAGATATTTGAGTAAAACTATTATTGACTTTATTAAGGCAATAGAACCCAAAACAATGATTATTTTTAGTTTTTTTGTCTGTTTGTCGGTTTGTCTGTTTGTCTGTGCGTTTGAGCGCTCTAATCTTAGAAACGGCTTAACCGATTTGGGTGCAGTTTTCACTAATATATTGAGGTAAGCTTCACTTAACATTTAGTATTTGTTTTATTTCAGTCGGTTCCTAAATAAAAAAGTTATGTCAATTTAAAGAATATGTTATAGTAGTAGCTAGTATTATTATAAATATAAAAGTTTAGATGATTGTTACTCTTTCACGCCAGAACGGCTGAACGGATCTGGATGAAATTTGGCGCAGAGATAGATTATAGTCTGGAATAGCACATAGGTTACTTTTTATCCCGGAAAAATGAAGGGTTACCGTGGGATAGATTAATTTTTGTTTTCTAGATGCGAACCCGAGCGAAGCGAGGTTGAGCCGCTAGTTTTAAATGAAACTGTATTTTCGGATTTTTTCCCATATTTATTTGACTTTTGGTTCCCGACGCGACGTTTCGAATGCTTTACAGCAATCGTGTTCATGGGTTATACAAGTTATAACCTACTACGCGAAAAGATAGTTTTATTAAACTATTTGAATTAGAGTTTTCATTAAAAATAAGCACGTACTTCAGCATATCTGGATATTTACCTCATGGCCCAACGAGATGGAAAAATAGATGGAAAAATAGAATTCCACAAACCAAAAATGTGATAAACATAATTTCTATTACATCTTCTATTCGGACCGTCACAGCATCGTCTGGCTTAAAATACCGGTGAGATATGACAAAGCCATCATATTTAACATGAGAAAACTGTTGAGATGCTTTCAAAGTTCGGAATACCAAAGTAGTGTTGCCGATCGATAGTCGACTATCGATAGCATATCGATAGTTAATCGATAGTGACCGATAGTTAGAATATCGATAGTTCTATCGATATTACCGATACTATCGATAGTTTCAACTATCGATAGTAGCTCATTTTTCGATAGCATAGTTAAAAAATAAAGAGGAAGTGGAAAAACGAAGGTGGCAGTAAACGAATCGATTTTTTTAAACTGACTTTCGTCTAATTACATTGCATATATTATAGCATAAATACCATCGATATTATTTTATTTTGAAACTTCAATAGTATCGATGCTATCAATAGTTTATGATTTGTGAGCACCAATACTATTGATATTATCGATAGTATTGTGGTCTGTCAATAGTATTGTCACATTTCCATCTATCGATAGTATCGATACTATCGATAATGTCGATATAGCTATCGATTGTAGGGCTTTTTTAGATGAAAACTGCCAAGTATCGATAGTTTCACTATCGATACTTCGGCAACACTATTTCAAAGTATACCTGTCACGAATTGACAGAGTCCACTCATTGGACTGAAGCCAAGGCAGCATTTAGTGTGGCATAGAGTGAAAACTGTGGGGTATTGACACTGGAAAAATACTGTAGAAAACTATTTCATATCTGATCTAACTTTAAAATAATTATAATTTATCTATACAGATAAATAAAATTTAAGTGTCTGTGTGCCATGTCAAAATAACAGCTTTATACTGAATGCATATTAAAGTATATACGGTACCTACTTATAAGAAAAAAATATATTTTTTAAATTTTTGTCTGTCTGTTTGTTCCAGCTAATCTCCAAAACGGCTGGACCGATTTTGACGAGACTTTCACTGGCAGATAGCAGATGTTATGCGGAGTAACTTAGGCTACTTTTATTTTAGAAAAAGAATTAGGGTTCCGCGCGAAAAAATATAAACCCATGAAATTGTGAACAAAATCCGCTTACTTAAGGACGCACCCGAGCAAAGCGAGGGTAAGTCACTAGAAAAAACTAACAAAAAAAACACAATCTTGACTAATTTTGATAAACGGGTGATTCTTAGAAAAGAAATAACTAAGCCCAAACTGCCACTAAGAGTTTCATTATCCACCTTCTAGCTCCATTCATTATCAGGCCGATGGCATGAAATTATCTATACGGGATAAATAAAATTGAAGTGTCTGTTTGTAATGGCAAAATAACAGCTTTATACTAAATGCATATGGAATTATATACGGTACTTATAAGAAAAACACAATTTTTAAATTTTTAGTCTGTCTGTCTGTTTGTTCCGGCATATCTCTGAAGCGGCCGATCCAATTTTAACGGGACTTTCACTGGCAGATAGCTGATATTATAAACGATCAAACGAACTTACCAAGTGAAGTTCGATCATTATTATATTAGTTTTTTCATTCGAAGATATAATTAACCAGGTAGTCCTTTTATCCAACAAGGCAACTTCGCATATTTTAGAGTATCTATTTATTTCCAGATTAATAAAAATAAAAAAGAATTTTAGGGTAGTCGTACCCGCCATATTTACGTCTACCTCCGTAATGCGCTCTGTTCATGTCTCATTCTTTATAGTATGTAACGTAGCAAAACTTTAGGGTTAGGGGGGGTGGGTATTTATATCTTCGAATGAAAAAACTAATATAATAATGATCGAACTTCACTTGGTAAGTTCGTTTGATCGTTTATTATATGACGTTTTTTCATTCTTCAGATATAATTAACCAGGTAGATGTTTATAGATAATACTAATAAGTTTTGCTATTATAAAAATAAAACATAATGAAATCAGGAATGTTTTATTCAAGTGATTATAATGAATATCATACATGAAATAAGGCTAAGAAAAAAAGACAGATCTCGCAAAGCTGTCCCGTTCATCTACAGGTCGTTGATAAAATCTAGCAAACGTTTGAGATGTAGCAGTCCAACCGGCTGTCTTACGTATCACGTCCATAGAGACGCCAGAGGAGTGTGCGGCGGAGGTGGCGGCGTGTCGCGTGCTGTGCGCGCTGAACATCGTCACATCCACCCCGCATTCCCCCATTGTCTGTTTTAGCCAGCGACCGATAGTTTGGGCAGTGGCAGCTTTATGAGGTCGTTTGAAAGTAATCAATAAATTTTCTACATTACTAGGCCTTAAATGTATTGTTTTAGCAATATACTCCTGTAATGTTTTAGCTGGGCATACCCTTGGATTTTCTAAAAAGAAAGGCAAGCTTAAAATTGGCTGATCTTTACCAGGTCTCGATGTTTTAATAATATCAATTATATAGATTTTAATTACACTCGCAAAACATTTAATATTATTAATTTTTATCAAAGAAAATGTTTGCAACCTATGTGCAGTACACAAAGCTAGAAGCATTACAAGTTTTTTCGTAAGTTTTTCTAAACTAAGTTCAGAATTAGGATACCACGTCTCTAATTTACTTAACACGACTTGTGGATCCCAAGTATTTTTATATTTAGGTACACTGGGCCTTAACTTGTACACACCTTTTAATATTCTTGTAATACGATCATCTGTACCTATGTTATGCCCTAGCAGTAAGGACAACGCCGATCGATGAGTATTAATAGATCCATAGGAATCTCCCCGGTTATATCGATGTGTTATAAATGACATTACAACATGAACTGAAGGTTCCAGAGGATTAAATTTATTTAGAATACAAAACTCCCACCAAACTTTAAATGTTACGCTATACTGACGAATCGTATTTGCAGATAGTGATGCGCAGATTAAATCTAGTGCTTGGTCGGGCACACCACGCCTGGAGAATGCGAGCCGCAAAGTATCGCTGCTCCCAGGGTAGGAGAGAGGCGTTGTCCTTGCTCTTGCGACCTAATATAAAGGCCATTATTAATAATGAAAATATCTGATTTCTTTAATCTTAATAATAAAGGGAACCAAGGCTGTGAAGGCCAATAAGGGAATACTAGAATTCCCCTTGCATTATCAGAAATGATTTTTTCTAAACATTTTAAAACTATCGGAAAAGGTGGGAAAGCATAAAAGAAAAATGGTTTCCAATTCATTGTAAAAGCATCGACATTCATAGCTTCTGGATCTGGTTTCCAAGATATATAGCTTTTACACTTGGTATTGGTATGAGAAGCAAATAGGTCAATTTGTGGGTGTCCGAATCTTTTTACTATCTTCTTGAAAAAATTACGGTTAAGTTCGAATTCTATATCTTGATTTTGTCTTCTAGACTCTTCGTCTGCTTCTATATTATCCTTAGTATTTATATAAGAAGCAAATAACCACAAATTTCGCTTCTCGCACCATTGCCAAATCAGCCTAGTCAATTTATTTAAATGCGGATATTGTATTCCGCCAAAACGATTAATATAACTGACAGCGGTTGTGTTGTCAATACGTAATAATATAGCACAATTAGTCTTAGTTTTAGCAAAACATTTTAAACCAAAGAAGGCTGCAAGCAATTCTAAGTAATTAATATGATATATTTTTTCACTATCCTTCCAAAGCCCGTTTGTTCTTTGACTGTTACAAAAAATGCCCCAGCCAGTTCGAGAAGCATCTGAAAAAATTTCTAAATCAAAATTTTGATTTCTCATGTCATTTGGTTTCTCATGATCCGTTCGATATATATTACATTTCCACCATAGTAAGTCTGGTAAAATGACTATAGAAAGTTTAATTTTAGCTTCATAGTATATATAGTCGTGACTATTCCTTAGAGCTAGAAATTTTTGTCTCTCGAATAATTTTGTATACAACCAGCCATATTTAACTGCTGGACAAGCTGCAGTAAGGGTTCCAATAAATTGCGCGAACTCACGAATAGTACAATTTGGTAATTGTAAATATTTATCGACTAACTGTGCTATACTATTTCGTTTATCCATAGGCAAAGAGATACACATATCTATAGTATTACATATGAAACCTAAAAATTTACATTTTTGTTTCGGTTCGATACAACTCTTTTCATAGTTTACAACAAAGCCTAAACATTCTAAAACTCGTAATGTTGTCTGTACATTTTTTAAACAATTGTCGTAATTACTGCCGATACACAGTATATCATCTAAATAAATAACAGATATGAATCCTAGATTCCTTAAGTACTTCACTACCTCCTTCATTATTTTTGTAAATATTCTTGGCGCTACTGACAAACCGTAAGGCATACCATTGAATTCATAGGTGAACTGCTTTAAATTAGAACTTTCAAAATTAAATCTTAAAAATTTACGATAATTGTGTGCTATCGGTACTAAAAGATACGATTCTTTTAAGTCTATTGTTGCTAAAAAAGCTCCTTCCATTATTAACTTAGCTGCTGTTCTATGATCTTCCATCTTAAAATGAGATTTAATAACATATTTATTAAAAGACTTTAAATTCAAAATAAACCTCTTTTGTCCATTAGGTTTTGGTGCCAAGAATATTTTTGAAATATACTGAGCCGTAACTGGAGAACATACAGATATAGCTCCTAAACTTATTAATTTGTCAATCTCTAATTGCATACTTTCTTGTTCTGATTTACTTAACGTATAATTTGGAGGGGAACTTTGGAATACCCGACAGGTAAGTGGTATAGAAATCCCTTCGCGAATCCATTTCAAAATGACTGGGTTATTTGTAATGGATAACCAACAATTATAAAATAACTGTAAACGGCCTGCATGTACCTGTGTTAACGTCGATGCGTCGGATAGGCACGTTGCCTGTTTGTTTGGCTGAAGCGCGGTTGCGACGGCGGTAGCGGTGTGTTCCCCGCCAACGTGCGTCGCGCCGTTGACGTCATCGTCCCAGCCCGAGGTGCTGTACGCCCCCCCCTGTTCGACGGGAACCGGGGAGGGCCTGTCCAGTTTCCCGGCCGCGGTCGTAAAGAAGATGTAGAAGGTTTCGTACTAGGCACGTTTTTCTTGATAGAAAGCCCTTGTTTTTCTATAATTTTTGCTGCTTTAATTTTTTCTGATAGGTTGGCACCGAAAAGCGTCTCATCATGATTATTTTCGATTACGTTTAACAAAGATTTGTCCAAACTAGGCGTTAATAGTTTAATTCTAGTTTCTGTATTTTGATAGTGTAAATCACATAAAATACGAGATGCATCTGACAATATCTTTATTGATTGTATTTGATCACCACCGGTTAGTAATAACGTCAATGCCCTGTTAATGGCAGTAATACCTATACCTAATTGTTGTTGATAATTTTCTAATTTTTTATCTCGTGTTTTAAGTGATTCAGTAATAGCAGCCGATATTTCAGCGTTTAATGAAGGCGCTTTTAATAATTTACAATTACTTGGTATTATATACGGCTTAAATATTAGATCTCGTGTATCCTTTGGCAAGCCCTTACGCAGTAATGGCAGCCACCTTTGCGCTAAGTTACTATGAATTTCCTCTCCATATAGCGGCGCCTCATCGACGTCGTCCCCGAGCGCTTGCAAGTATTCGGGCGTTAGTTCAGGATGCGATGCAACCTCTGGAGCCTCCATTTCAATCTGGGGCGTATCTACAGCTTCCAACCCAATATCACGTTCCATTACATCGTTGTCTATTAATGCAGAGCGTGGTAAACTGCCCTCGTTTTGGTTATATTGCGATTGCGTTTCGACATCTGCAATACAAATAAAACATGTTTTAACATGTTTGTTACGTCTTGACATTTGACTCTCGGCCAATATTCAAGAACGTATTCCTTTGTTTAACTCTCGGCTAAACTCAGGAAAAAAGAAATATACATACATATGTATGTGTAGATATACATATATTAACTCGCAGTCACACTTATATTGCATAACAGTAACTATACTGTCACTTACCTGAATTTTCATCTGATGACTCAGATTGTATAATTCTACGACGTATACTTCTTCGATTATTTATTTCGTTTAGCTTTCTAACTTTTTCTTTGTAATATTTAAGTTTTTCCACTTTAGTTCTCTTCGGCATTATAAATATGTATTCCTTTACTAGTTTTCTTAAACACTTATTACTGTTAATATTTGAGCGCGTGCGAACGTTGCCTCGCAAGAAAAAAGAATGAGACATGAACAGAGCGCATTACGGAGGTAGACGTAAATATGGCGGGTACGACTACCCTAAAATTCTTTTTTATTTTTATTAATCTGGAAATAAATAGATACTCTAAAATATGCGAAGTTGCCTTGTTGGATAAAAGGACTACCTGGTTAATTATATCTGAAGAATGAAAAAACGTCATATAATAAGGAGTATAGTTCGTGCCACGAAAGATGAGACTTGACAAACCACGTGATTTCACTTGCGCAGAAGACGATTTATAGGTCACTTTAGCGGTACGAGGGCTGAGGCGGGAAGGGATCGGGCGACATCGGGGCATCGAAACCTGCGCGGGAGGCGCGGTACGGCGCTGCGCATGCGTGTTAGTTGCCTACCGTTCTCCTCACCCCGTGCAACCCCCGCTTGACTCCGCGATACAGACGAGTGCAACTTGTGTTTATTTTCTATTTTGTTTAAAGTTGTGTTGTATACGAGTGCAATTTTGTAAAATTTTGGTTATTCCTCGAGATAAAACATTAAGAAGACAAAGTAGGAAGATAGTTTACGATGTGTACACTTATATGTTAAAAGAAGCAAAGGAAGTGTACAAAATTTGAAGCAGGTACAAATACGTACCGTTGCGTACCATGCGTATCATTTCGTAATAAATATTGTTAATCATTTTAATATAACATTGCTATACACCTTATTCCGAATGACGTCGAAAAATCCCTAAAATAGATATAGAAATAAATTATAGATAACTATTTCGTACACGACTGTACCTGCGCAAGCTCCCCACTACTGACGCTCGTCAAGTCTCATCTTTCGTGGCACGTATTATAACTTAGGCTACTTTTATTTTAGAAAAAGAATTAGGGTTTCGTTTAAAAAAATTACGTAGGGAGGCACCCGAGCGAAGCGAGGGTAAGTCGCTAGTTATATATATAAATCGATACGATAAGAAATTGGTTAAATAATAATCCCAAGATTTGTTTACATAGATACTTACACGTGAAGCTAATAAAAGTATATTAAAAACAAAACAACTTTTAGAATTTCCGCGAATATTTGACATTGAAATAAGATTATTTTAATGGAATTTTTACCGCGTTTGCTTTCATTTTTATTTCCGACTGTGAACTGTTTTTCTTATTCTATACTAGTCGAGTTATGATATATATTAACTAGCGACTCACCCTAGCTTCGCTCGGGTTCGTCCCTAGGTTGCTTGCCTAAACAAAATTAATTAATTAACTTGGTTTTAATTTTTTTCGTGGGACACATTTTTTTTTTCTAAAATAAAAGTAGCCCAGGTTACACCTTATTAAATCAGCTATCTGCCAGTGGAAGTCCCAACAATATCGGTCCAGCCATTTCAGAGATTAGCCGGAACAAACAGACAGACAGACAGATAGACAGACACAAAAATTGTAAAAAATGTTGTTTTATATGCATTTAGTAAAAAGCGGTTATTTTAATATTACAAACAGACACTCCAATTTTATTTATCTGTATAGAGTATAGATAATAGCAATCCAACTGGCTAACTGTACTTCACTCCAAAATTATTATTTTTGGCGAAAAATTATAATGAACTAGCGGCTCACCCTCGCTTCGCTCGGGTTCATCTCTAGAAAAACAAAAACTAATCTATCCCACGGGAGCCGTACATTTAGTTGTCCGGGATAAAAAGTAGCCTATGTGTTATTCTGATGTATGAGCTATATTATTGTAAAGTTTGATTAAAATCCATTCAATAGTTTTTGCGTGAAAGAGTAACATACATACACTACCGTCAAAAAGTTTGGAAGCACTTATGAAATCTAGGAAAAAAATAAAGTATCGTAAAGTAAGCTATTTATTTGTGTAGTATTTTAATCTAAGATTATATTTAAATGATTTTAATGCATTTTGACTAACCAGGGTAGTACGTTTTTAAAAATTTAATAAAATATCATATTAACGCATTTTTTAACCATATGCCTATTTCGATTGTTGAGTACTCTCAATAGGAAATTATTTGATTATTGCATCATTGTTTATAGCAAGTATTTTATACAAGTTGTGGACTATCTGTCAGTAATAATAAAAAAAATCTGGTGTTCTGGTTAATTGAGATTACACTAATTTTATTTTACCATCATTTAAATTACAATAATTTCTATCTTTTGTGTTGAATATGGGGAAGAAAATGCAGTTAGCGCCTGAAATGCGTTCCGCTATAATTATTTTAAGAGATGAAGGTTATTCAGAAAGAGATATTGGAAAAAAACTCGGTATATCGCCAAAAGGAGTTCATCATACACTAGTTAGAAAACGGGAGATTGGAAGTTTATTGGACAGAAAGCGTAGCGGAAGACCAAAAGTTCCTTCAAATGTAGAGGATAGGTTCATAACAACAACGTCTAAGCATAATCGTAGGCTTACAGCACCAGATATCGCACGGGAGCTGAATAAATTGCGTACCAGTAAAGTGTCTGTATCAACAGTGAAGAATCGTCTTTTAGATGCTGGTCTGCGAGGTTGTGTTGCTGTAAAAAACCTCTATTACGAGCAATTCATAATAAAAAACGGTTTATAGCGGCACGACAACACGAGCATTGGACATTGGAACATTTAAAAACTGTGCTCTGGACGGACGAATCAAAGTTTGGAATTTTCGATTCCAATAGACGAGTATTAGTCCGCTGCAAATCTCACGAGAGAATATCTGAATGTTGCCTGGTTGTCTCCGTGAAACAGGGTGGGGGTAATGTGCTAGTCTGGGTCTGCTTTGCTGGCACAACGGTCGGCGATCTTGTTGAAATCGATGGAATCATGAGGAAGGAACAGTATTTGCAACTACTACAAAATCACGCTTTGCCTTCAGGAAGGCGTATTGTGGGTGAACCGTTCGTGTTTCAACAAGACAACGACCCGAAATATTCAGCAGGAGTATCCAAATCCGGTTTAGAAGAACAAGAGGGAAATAGTGTTTTGAAATTGATGGTGTGGCCCCCACAATCACCAGACCTGTCACCGATCGAGAAATTGTGTGATGAATTGGATCGGAAGGTCAAAGAACGAATACCACAGAATGGTACACAGCTCTGGCAATATCTGCAATAGGTTTGGACTGAAATTGATACCAATTATTTAAAAAAATACTAGAAAGAATGCCAAGAATATGTCAAGTTGTTATTAAGGCGAGAGGTGATCATATCGATGGAAACAAATTGTAAATAAATATAATGTCCAATTAGTAAAAAATTGTTTTTATTTCGTAGTTCACATGATGATTTTTAAAATATCTAAATATTTCTAAACATATAACTGATATTTTCTATATTTTTTCGGAATAATTCTAAGTATTATAAGTGCTTCCAAACTTTTTGACGGTACTGTACATCTATACATCCAGACATACAGACACCCTCACAAACTTTCGCATTTATAATATTAGTAGGATTATAGTTTAAAAATTTAAAAATTACACTTTAATGATGAACCGACATCCATCAAAAAAGTACTAGATACACAATCAGCGAGAAAAAATGTCCTCACCGAATGAGCGCTCATTTAATTTTTTTTTCCTGAAAACAACTTTAAGCATTGCATTTAAGGTTCAATTTACATTGTCGTATATTTATTTCAACTAGAACAAATATCTAAACATAATCGGTGACAGTTTTAAGAGAACTTTTGCATGGGATTGTGTATAGATACTAATTTTTTAATCGATGTGAACTGAACTAAAAATACTTTGAGAAATCCTACCAATGGAATATTCATTACAACAGCCGATATCGAGTACCCCACGATTTTTCCACAACATTAATATTCTCGTTAAACCTTTCACGGATGTGGGACACACTTGTCCACACATAAATTTTACGACTTTTAACAAAACTGGCTATACTAACTCGTTTTTAGATTTACATTTAATTTTTTAATGGCATTTTTTAAAGTTTGCGCGCTGGCAACACTAAAAAAAAACACATTACCTGTCAAAAAGTTACTGGCGCGAAAAGTAGTATTATTATATACTAAAAATATTATATTATACTTATACTAAAAATTATTTTTTACTTTTTAGTTCGGTTCATCATGAAAGCGTGTTTTTTAAACTGTAATTTATTTTCCGTTTTTTAGTTTGATCTTGCTATAAAAGCGTTTTTTTTTTTAATTTTTTTCATTATTTTTTTTTTAATATATCATTGTATTGCCATTGGTCCTTGTTAAATGTGCAAAGTTTCAGTTATAAAGTTTCGAAGTGAGTGAAAACCGCGTCCAAAGATTCCGTTACATAAATATGGGTAAAGCTAATAAAAGCACATACTCTTTTAAACATAATGCATTAGAGTACAATAATTTTGTGCTTATAATATTTGAGTATCAAGTAGTATTTTGCTAAATATTTCATAATATGCTCTTTTATTCCGCCTCAATATCGAACCCGTGATCTCAGTACAACACCAGACAGACGATAAAAGGCTTCTATATCATATTACAGATCAAAAATAGCCTAAATCTAGATTCTAACCCTTAGAAATTCAGTCAGCCTTCCCCAACACTCTAGATGCGCATGCGCATATGCACTATATATCACAGGTACAGTCAGATCACAATGTTTCTATATCATATTACACATCAAAAATAGCCCAAATCTAGATTCTAACCCTTAGAAATTTGGTATGCCTTTCCCAGTACTTTAGATGCGCATGCGCATATGCGCTATATGATATCACAGGTACAGTCAGATCACAATGTTATCACATGGCCTTCATCCCATTGTTTTACAAACCGAAATACGCATGACTCAGATGTTCTCGGTACTCGCGAGTGCCCACCAAAATAAATATACACTGTCAGTGTCAAAGTCAATGACATAACGTGTGCCGTATGACTACACCGGCTTGACTCTTCAATTAAAAAGTTATCTTGTTAAATATATTTATACATATAATAAAATTCTGAGTCCGCCCGGTAAAGCTCCGTTAAAATTAGTCCAACGTTTCGGAGATTAGCCGGAACAAACAGACAGACACAAAAAATTTAAAAATTGAGTTTTTCTTATAAGCACCGTATATAATTCCATATGCATTTAGTATAAAGCTGTTATTTCGATATTACAAACAGACACTACAATATTATTTATCTGTATAGATTTAAGCAGTATGTAAAATACACCATGTGAATGTTTATATACCAGGTCATTATCCACATTGTTCTATAAACTTGCAATATTATTAAAAATAAACCACTGAAAAATTTGGGAAGTTTCTTCTTGACCGACTGCGGCGAAGCCCAAAAATAGGGTTATGTGTTTGACTTGTATGTATGTATGTACCCAATGTTTCCTCGTTATTACTAGATAACTTAACCGATTTTGATGATTTTGGGATGTTTTACAAACCTATCGAGATTGAGATAAAATTAAGTTTGTAAGAGGCGATCTGCAAACAAAAAATGAAATTGTCAAGTGGATTCGCAAATGAATCGTATATGAAAATATCCCGACCCGGGATTTGAACCCGCTTCATCCGTTACACCAAGATTACACGTTATTGGACTACCACTACCTTATTACCACATTTGGTCCAAAAAGGCAGAATATGTGACTTCAGAAGGATATTACGTCATCTTGCCCACTCAATACTAGATAATTAGTGGGTTGGTCTAAACTATAACGTACGTACTACCGCTCTACCAAATGGCAGATAGAATAATTAATTTTAATTGAAGTCTAAATGTACTTACATCAATTATTAATTGTATTTTTATATAACGTATCGTATCATGCGGGCAAACTGTCTCGTTGATCTTGATTATGTAATAGCGGGTTCGAGTCCTACATACAGTCAAGAGTTACCATGTTTGTCTGTCAAGAAATTCTCCATAGAAAGTCTAAATTGGAAAGATGAGCCTTTTAGATTTCCATTGACTAATTTGCCCCAAAAATAAACATACAACTTAATTAACGCGATTTTTCCCAATTATTCTTTGATATTCCTTTGGAAAACCCATAAAAGTCAAGAGGACATTATAAATTTATGATTATTACATCAGCTATCTGTCAGTGAAAGTCCCGTCAAAATCGGTCCAGCCATTTCAGAGATTAGGCGGAACAAACGAACAGACAGACAGACAGACAAAAATTATAAAAAATGTTGTTTTGATATGTGTACCGTGTGTACATCCATATGCATTTAGTAAAAAGCGGTTACTTTAATATTACAAACAGACACTCCAATTTTATTTATCTGTATAAATGTATAGATATAAACCTTTTAAAGTATTAGTCGAGAAATTTTCTGTCTGTCTATCACAACCTATGAGGCAGGGGACTGTGGGGACACTTATTCTTAGACCCCATAGAAAAGTAAAAGAAATTCAGCCACCAAGCCCAATGTAATCTATACTAATATTATAAAGCTGAAGAGTTTGTTTGTTTAGTTGAACGCGCTAGCTAATCTCAAGAACTACTAATTCGATTTGAAAAATTCTTTTTGCATTAGATAGCCCTTCAACTGAGGAAGGCTATAGGTTATATATCATCCCGGAAAAATGTACGGTTCCCGTGGGATAGATTTGTTTTTGTCTAGGGACGAACTAGTCAATCATAAGCACATTAAATTCACTCGTAATTTATTCCGATATATTCGAAAACTGTTTGCAACAACACAACAATCTCACTGAGAATAATCATGTATGTATGTATGTATTAGTGATGTAACGAATGTCCGATTTTCACATTCGCGAATGCGAATACGAATATTCATCTCCAATATTCGCAAATACGAATGCGAATGCGAATGGTGACTTTCAAACAAAGCGCGCGCATAATGTTAAACAGACAGTTTTGACATTTCGCGTCGGCCATATTTAAACCGAACATACCCGAGCTGATACAGTTTGAACGAACGAAGTTAGCCACATAAGGTTCGTTCGAAAAGGTTTGTTGTGATTTGAGGTTAGTTTAATATTATTGCATTTGTCAAATTTAACTAATATCTAGTCAAATTGACAAAGTGATATAAAAACATGAGTAAAGCACAGTTTTATTATCATTCCATATCCGTTCATTCCTTATATTATTTTTTTGTTGTCAAATACATTCGCCAAGCATTCGCATCGATTCCTTTCTTGCGAATACGAATGCGAATGTCAAAAAATATGCGAATATTTGCGAATGCGAATATTCGTTACATCACTAGTATGTATGTATTCAGCCCTTTTTTAACGTCCCACGGCCCTCCCTTCAATACGGCTATAGTCCATCACGCTGACCAAGTACGGGTTCACTTAATGTGCGCAGGAGATATTATAGTGCACAATTTTCTATCCCTTTCCCTCTCAATGTCCATAGAGACGACATTTCGACACGACCGATGAGAGATCAACACTCACTACCAATACTTCGCCTCTCCCGGGACTCGAACCTACTGCCTATTGTACATAGACTACGACTTGAATTACCACAGGCTATTTTTAATTATAATATGTACTAAAAAGTGGCCCTGATCGTTAGCCAAAAGATAGATACATGTAAATATTATATTAAGGCGATTAGTGTCCCCAATGGCCTTGTGTGTCTGGGCGGGGCTTAGCGCGCTACACCCGCGAACCCCGCACGAATACATCGAACGATCCACGCACTATGCACCCAGAACACCGATCAAAGAATACGCCACGTAAACGCGCGGTATAGTTTACTGCCTACGAGCGATACTTTCCGAACAGAGTCAAAGAGATGCAGTGCTAGAATTATCGTACTATATAATATAGATAATAAACGATCAAACGAACTTACCAAGTGAAGTTCGATCATTATTATATTAGTTTTTTCATTCGAAGATATAATTAACCAGGTAGTCCTTTTATCCAACAAGGCAACTTCGCATATTTTAGAGTATCTATTTATTTCCAGATTAATAAAAATAAAAAAGAATTTTAGGGTAGTCGTACCCGCCATATTTACGTCTACCTCCGTAATGCGCTCTGTTCATGTCTCATTCTTTATAGTATGTAACGTAGCAAAACTTTAGGGTTAGGGGGGGGTGGGTATTTATATCTTCGAATGAAAAAACTAATATAATAATGATCGAACTTCACTTGGTAAGTTCGTTTGATCGTTTATTATATGACGTTTTTTCATTCTTCAGATATAATTAACCAGGTAGATGTTTATAGATAATACTAATAAGTTTTGCTATTATAAAAATAAAACATAATGAAATCAGGAATGTTTTATTCAAGTGATTATAATGAATATCATACATGAAATAAGGCTAAGAAAAAAAGACAGATCTCGCAAAGCTGTCCCGTTCATCTACAGGTCGTTGATAAAATCTAGCAAACGTTTGAGATGTAGCAGTCCAACCGGCTGTCTTACGTATCACGTCCATAGAGACGCCAGAGGAGTGTGCGGCGGAGGTGGCGGCGTGTCGCGTGCTGTGCGCGCTGAACATCGTCACATCCACCCCGCATTCCCCCATTGTCTGTTTTAGCCAGCGACCGATAGTTTGGGCAGTGGCAGCTTTATGAGGTCGTTTGAAAGTAATAAATAAATTTTCTACATTACTAGGCCTTAAATGTATTGTTTTAGCAATATACTCCTGTAATGTTTTAGCTGGGCATACCCTTGGATTTTCTAAAAAGAAAGGCAAGCTTAAAATTGGCTGATCTTTACCAGGTCTCGATGTTTTAATAATATCAATTATATAGATTTTAATTACACTCGCAAAACATTTAATATTATTAATTTTTATCAAAGAAAATGTTTGCAACCTATGTGCAGTACACAAAGCTAGAAGCATTACAAGTTTTTTCGTAAGTTTTTCTAAACTAAGTTCAGAATTAGGATACCACGTCTCTAATTTACTTAACACGACTTGTGGATCCCAAGTATTTTTATATTTAGGTACACTGGGCCTTAACTTGTACACACCTTTTAATATTCTTGTAATACGATCATCTGTACCTATGTTATGCCCTAGCAGTAAGGACAACGCCGATCGATGAGTATTAATAGATCCATAGGAATCTCCCCGGTTATATCGATGTGTTATAAATGACATTACAACATGAACTGAAGGTTCCAGAGGATTAAATTTATTTAGAATACAAAACTCCCACCAAACTTTAAATGTTACGCTATACTGACGAATCGTATTTGCAGATAGTGATGCGCAGATTAAATCTAGTGCTTGGTCGGGCACACCACGCCTGGAGAATGCGAGCCGCAAAGTATCGCTGCTCCCAGGGTAGAAGAGAGGCGTTGTCCTTGCTCTTGCGACCTAATATAAAGGCCATTATTAATAATGAAAATATCTGATTTCTTTAATCTTAATAATAAAGGGAACCAAGGCTGTGAAGGCCAATAAGGGAATACTAGAATTCCCCTTGCATTATCAGAAATGATTTTTTCTAAACATTTTAAAACTATCGGAAAAGGTGGGAAAGCATAAAAGAAAAATGGTTTCCAATTCATTGTAAAAGCATCGACATTCATAGCTTCTGGATCTGGTTTCCAAGATATATAGCTTTTACACTTGGTATTGGTATGAGAAGCAAATAGGTCAATTTGTGGGTGTCCGAATCTTTTTACTATCTTCTTGAAAAAATTACGGTTAAGTTCGAATTCTATATCTTGATTTTGTCTTCTAGACTCTTCGTCTGCTTCTATATTATCCTTAGTATTTATATAAGAAGCAAATAACCACAAATTTCGCTTCTCGCACCATTGCCAAATCAGCCTAGTCAATTTATTTAAATGCGGATATTGTATTCCGCCAAAACGATTAATATAACTGACAGCGGTTGTGTTGTCAATACGTAATAATATAGCACAATTAGTCTTAGTTTTAGCAAAACATTTTAAACCAAAGAAGGCTGCAAGCAATTCTAAGTAATTAATATGATATATTTTTTCACTATCCTTCCAAAGCCCGTTTGTTCTTTGACTGTTACAAAAAATGCCCCAGCCAGTTCGAGAAGCATCTGAAAAAATTTCTAAATCAAAATTTTGATTTCTCATGTCATTTGGTTTCTCATGATCCGTTCGATATATATTACATTTCCACCATAGTAAGTCTGGTAAAATGACTATAGAAAGTTTAATTTTAGCTTCATAGTATATATAGTCGTGACTATTCCTTAGAGCTAGAAATTTTTGTCTCTCGAATAATTTTGTATACAACCAGCCATATTTAACTGCTGGACAAGCTGCAGTAAGGGTTCCAATAAATTGCGCGAACTCACGAATAGTACAATTTGGTAATTGTAAATATTTATCGACTAACTGTGCTATACTATTTCGTTTATCCATAGGCAAAGAGATACACATATCTATAGTATTACATATGAAACCTAAAAATTTACATTTTTGTTTCGGTTCGATACAACTCTTTTCATAGTTTACAACAAAGCCTAAACATTCTAAAACTCGTAATGTTGTCTGTACATTTTTTAAACAATTGTCGTAATTACTGCCGATACACAGTATATCATCTAAATAAATAACAGATATGAATCCTAGATTCCTTAAGTACTTCACTACCTCCTTCATTATTTTTGTAAATATTCTTGGCGCTACTGACAAACCGTAAGGCATACCATTGAATTCATAGGTGAACTGCTTTAAATTAGAACTTTCAAAATTAAATCTTAAAAATTTACGATAATTGTGTGCTATCGGTACTAAAAGATACGATTCTTTTAAGTCTATTGTTGCTAAAAAAGCTCCTTCCATTATTAACTTAGCTGCTGTTCTATGATCTTCCATCTTAAAATGAGATTTAATAACATATTTATTAAAAGACTTTAAATTCAAAATAAACCTCTTTTGTCCATTAGGTTTTGGTGCCAAGAATATTTTTGAAATATACTGAGCCGTAACTGGAGAACATACAGATATAGCTCCTAAACTTATTAATTTGTCAATCTCTAATTGCATACTTTCTTGTTCTGATTTACTTAACGTATAATTTGGAGGGGAACTTTGGAATACCCGACAGGTAAGTGGTATAGAAATCCCTTCGCGAATCCATTTCAAAATGACTGGGTTATTTGTAATGGATAACCAACAATTATAAAATAACTGTAAACGGCCTGCATGTACCTGTGTTAACGTCGATGCGTCGGATAGGCACGTTGCCTGTTTGTTTGGCTGAAGCGCGGTTGCGACGGCGGTAGCGGTGTGTTCCCCGCCAACGTGCGTCGCGCCGTTGACGTCATCGTCCCAGCCCGAGGTGCTGTACGCCCCCCCCTGTTCGACGGGAACCGGGGAGGGCCTGTCCAGTTTCCCGGCCGCGGTCGTAAAGAAGATGTAGAAGGTTTCGTACTAGGCACGTTTTTCTTGATAGAAAGCCCTTGTTTTTCTATAATTTTTGCTGCTTTAATTTTTTCTGATAGGTTGGCACCGAAAAGCGTCTCATCATGATTATTTTCGATTACGTTTAACAAAGATTTGTCCAAACTAGGCGTTAATAGTTTAATTCTAGTTTCTGTATTTTGATAGTGTAAATCACATAAAATACGAGATGCATCTGACAATATCTTTATTGATTGTATTTGATCACGACCGGTTAGTAATAACGTCAATGCCCTGTTAATGGCAGTAATACCTATACCTAATTGTTGTTGATAATTTTCTAATTTTTTATCTCGTGTTTTAAGTGATTCAGTAATAGCAGCCGATATTTCAGCGTTTAATGAAGGCGCTTTTAATAATTTACAATTACTTGGTATTATATACGGCTTAAATATTAGATCTCGTGTATCCTTTGGCAAGCCCTTACGCAGTAATGGCAGCCACCTTTGCGCTAAGTTACTATGAATTTCCTCTCCATATAGCGGCGCCTCATCGACGTCGTCCCCGAGCGCTTGCAAGTATTCGGGCGTTAGTTCAGGATGCGATGCAACCTCTGGAGCCTCCATTTCAATCTGGGGCGTATCTACAGCTTCCAACCCAATATCACGTTCCATTACATCGTTGTCTATTAATGCAGAGCGTGGTAAACTGCCCTCGTTTTGGTTATATTGCGATTGCGTTTCGACATCTGCAATACAAATAAAACATGTTTTAACATGTTTGTTACGTCTTGACATTTGACTCTCGGCCAATATTCAAGAACGTATTCCTTTGTTTAACTCTCGGCTAAACTCAGGAAAAAAGAAATATACATACATATGTATGTGTAGATATACATATATTAACTCGCAGTCACACTTATATTGCATAACAGTAACTATACTGTCACTTACCTGAATTTTCATCTGATGACTCAGATTGTATAATTCTACGACGTATACTTCTTCGATTATTTATTTCGTTTAGCTTTCTAACTTTTTCTTTGTAATATTTAAGTTTTTCCACTTTAGTTCTCTTCGGCATTATAAATATGTATTCCTTTACTAGTTTTCTTAAACACTTATTACTGTTAATATTTGAGCGCGTGCGAACGTTGCCTCGCAAGAAAAAAGAATGAGACATGAACAGAGCGCATTACGGAGGTAGACGTAAATATGGCGGGTACGACTACCCTAAAATTCTTTTTTATTTTTATTAATCTGGAAATAAATAGATACTCTAAAATATGCGAAGTTGCCTTGTTGGATAAAAGGACTACCTGGTTAATTATATCTGAAGAATGAAAAAACGTCATATAATTAACGATAATCCTACTAATAGTTTAAAATATGTGAATGATTGTATGTTTGTTTGTTAATCAAGCGTAAAATAAACGGCTAAACCGATTTTCACTAAATTTGGCAAATATGATCTATACATATAATAAAATTCCAACTAAGCCGAATCTGTACATTAAATATTTTTTGGAAAATCTTATTGAAATAGACATTATTACCGATGCAGAGGCCAAATCTAGTTTTTAGAATTACTCTATGATAGGTTCAAAAAACAAAACGAAATTACAAACTACTTTACATATATTTACAAACTTAATTTCTGTTGTTGTTTTACGAAATATTTATGTTTGTACTATTTACAATATGATTTCATTCAAAAATCATTCAAAACGAGGAGTTTTAGGTTTTATTTGGAAAAAATAACAGGCGTATAGTCCACCCGTTACAAGAGTCATCAAGACACTGTTGTATCGCCTCCCGAGTACGCGTCACAGGCCGTAGCGGGGGTGCTCCAGCGGGGTACTGGTGAAGTTTCGGGTTTTTATCCATTATTTAAAAATATTGGAATAAATAAGAAAAAGAAAACAATACAAATTGTGAAATACTTCATTACATATTTTTTGGTACAAAATTCACGCCAAACTATTCAGCCGTTACAGAGAAAATTTACAATTTATGTTGAAAAAGGCCCTATTTAAAAAAATTTTTTTCAAAATTTGGGAAAGTTTATTAAAATTTAAAACAATACAATGTATTTGTGATATCCTTAAGTAAACCATATATTTTTTATATGGAAATCGCACGAGAGGATTCATCTACAATCTTCTTTAAACTTACAGTGTTTTTGAGATTTGAGCGAGGTAATCCCCTTAAGGACGCACTCGAGCGAAGCGAGGTTAACTCGCTAGTCAATCTAAACATATAATAAAATTCTGAGTTGAATCATTTATTATCGATATACAGCCCGAATATATAGTTTTTTTGAATTTTTGTCTGTCTGTCTGTCTCTCTGTCTGGGGACGCATTATGAGAAAACCATTGAACAGATTTTGATGAAATTTGGTATGATGACAGCTGGTTATCCGGGTCAACATTTACGATACTTTTTACTGCGGGAATATATCTTATCTCTAAGAAACCTACATATAGTGACCGTTAAAACGTAGGAACGAATCTGAGCGCAGAAAGGGTGAGTCGCTAGTATTAAATAAAAAACTTGACAGTAATCTATCATCATCTTTTGCTGAGATTACTTAACATAATCGTTTCGCGTCAAATTATATTACGTCACTGTTAAACATGACCCCTGCGGATGACAAAACAATAATTTGATACCATCTCACTGATCTGATGCTGGAGCCAGGAGCTGATGGTGGAACTCTTCAATGGCACCTAGTTACACCATAGAGTGCGGGCTCGTTTGATTCGTTTTGACGATTCATATGCATTATAGTGAGTCAAACACGTGGTTTTTTTTAGTTTTTATTACTATTATTATTAACGACTCACTCTCGCTTCGCTCGGGTTCGTCTCTAGGTTGATTTCCCAAACAATCTTTCATCCCTATTTTCACCCCCTTAAAGGATGATTTTCGGTATAAAAATTATCCTCTGTCCTTCCCAGGGTCTCAAACTATCTTCTTACCAAATTTCATCTAAATCGGTCTAGCAGTTTTTGAGTTTATTCGTTACAAACATACAAACATAATAATAGAATAGATGTAGATTGCAGGTCTAAATAATAACATATCTATATCAATTTGAACAATCAAATAGAAATAGATGCGAATGGCGTCATAAGAATTCGCTAGTTTCTAATCTATACAGATAAATAAAATTAAAGTGTCTGTTTGTAATGTCAATAATAGAATAATAGCTTTATACTAAATGCATATGGAATTATATACGGCACTTATAAGAATAACACAATTTTTAAAATTTTTGTCTGTCTGTCTGTCTGTCTGTTTGTTCGGGCTAATCTCCGAAACAGTTGGTCCAATTTTAACGGGACTTTCACTGGCAGATAGCTGATATTATAAGGAGTGATTTAGACTACCTTTATTTTAGTAAAAAAAATAAGGTTTTCGATCAAAAAAATTAAAACGTCCGTAGTGATGAACCCGAGCGAAGCGAGGGTTAATCGCTAGTAATTTAATATAGTTATATTTATCTTATCAGGACACATAACGTGCGATATCAGGCCCAAAACAGTTTTTTTTTAAGTATGGAAAAATATGGGTGTGTAGATTAAGACGGTGAATTAAGGTTCAATTACATTCCGGAGTAATACTTCATCATATCTATACTAATATTATAAAGGCTAAAGAGTTTGTTTGTTTGTTTGTTTGAACGCGCTAATCTCAGGAACTACTAATCCGATTTGAAAAATTCTTTTTGCATTAGATAGCCCGTTAACTGAGGAAGGCTATTTATATATCATCCCGATAAAATGTACGGTTCCCGTGGGATAGATTTGTTTTCGTCTAGGGACGAACCCGAAGCGAAGCGAGGGTGAGTCGCTAGTTAACAATATAATAAAAAATATATCTATATACAGGATGGAACAAATGATCGGGACATGGAAAAAAGGTAAATTGAAGACTAGCGACTCTCCCTCGCTTGGGTTCGTCCATAGGTTGATTGATTCCCCATACAAAATTTCATCCCTATTTTCACCCTCTTAAGGGATGATTTCCGGGATAAAAACTATCTTATGTCCTCATCAGGATCTCACACTATATTCATAACAAATTTCATCTAAATCGGTTAAGTAGTTCCAGAGATTTAATTTCCTACAAACAAACTCACAAACTTACAAACTTTACCTCTTTATAATATATATTATAAGTATGATGATATCAAGATTCATTCAAATGAAACATATTATTTTTATAAATAAAAATAATATCATTTAAATTTTAAAAACTTTTACATAGCTTAGGTAATATATTAAATATCGGGCTATCTATACATATAATAAAATTCTGAGTCGAATCTGTACATTAAATATTTTTTGAAAAATCTTATTGAAATAGTCATTATTATCGATACAGAGGCCGAATGTATAGTTTAGAATTTTTGTCAGTCTGTCTGTGACCGCATCACGAGAAAACTGGACACATTTTGATGAAATTGACTATGATGATGGCCGGTTATCCGGGTCAACATATAAGATACTTTTTACTGCGGGAAAATATCTCATCTCTGAGAAATCTATACTAATATTATAAAGCTGCAGAGTTTATTTGTTTGTTTGTTTGGTTGAACGCGCTAATCTCAGGAACTAATAATCTGATTTGAAAAATTCTTTGTGCATTAGATAGCCCATTAACTGAGGAAGGTTATAGGCCATATACGAGTATCATTCAGGAAAAATGTACGGTTCCCGTGGGATAGATTTGTTTTTGTTTATGGACGAACCCAAAGCGAATCGAGGGTGAGTTGCTAGTGTATATTAAACGTCAGAACGTAACTAGGGACGAACCCAAGCGGAGCAAGGGTGAGTCGCTAGTCTACTAAAAAACAAGCATAAACAGCAAAAAATGAAGAAAGACAACATTATTTGAATACAGCTATTAATACTTTAAAAAAAGATGTCCCTTTGAGTGAAACTTGCTTAAACTTTGAACTTATTGAGATGTATATTGTAGATTATCCATATTATAAGATAAAGTCCCTCGCCGCGTCTGTCTGTCTGAACGCGATAAACTCAAAAACTACCCAACGGATTTTCATACGGTTTTCACCAATAGATGGAGTGATTCATGAGGAAAATTTAGATGTATAATTCATTAAGGGTTTGTGTAAATTGGCTGAAATATGACGATGATTGTTGAATATGTCGCAAAAAAAATCATGCCGACTGGAAGCTTTATTGGCGTGCGCCGCATAAATAATCTATACTAATATTATAAAGCTGAAGAGTTTGTTTGATTGTTTGTTTGTTTGTTTGGTTGAACGCGCTAATCTCAGGAACTACTGGATGGAATTGAAAAATTCTTTTTGTGTTGGATAGTCCATTTATCGAGGAAGGCTTTAGGCTATACCTATATCATCCCGGAAAAATTTACGGTTCCCGTGGGATAGAGTTATTTTTGTCTAGAGACGAACCCGAAGCGAATAAAGTTATATAAAAACAATGTATTACAGAATTATGCCTCTTAAAGAGATCTTCCTATTGAACTGTAGCAACGCTATGTGCATTGTGCGTGTGTAAACCAACTAGTCTATACAGATAAATAAAATTGGAGTGTCTGTTTGTAATATTAAAATAACCGCTTTTTACTAAATGCATATGGATGTATACACGGTACATATACCAAAATTACATTTTTTACAATTTTTGTCTGTCTGTCCGTTGGTCTGTCTGTCTGTCTGTTCGTTCCGGCTAATCTCTGAAATAATAAGGAGTAACTTAGGCTACTTTTATTTTAGAAAAAAAAAGTAGCCCACGAAAAAAATTTAAAACCAAATTAATTAATTAATTTTGTTTTAGGAAGTAATCTAGGGACGAACCCGAGCAAAGCTAGGGTGAGTCGCTAGTGTCCCATAAGAAGAAAAAAATTAAAAACATTTCGATACTCGCAATCGAGTGCGTAAATTATGTACTTCTACACGTAAGTGGGCGTAGATGATGAAATCCGCGACTGTGGCGAGTAGTAAAAATAATCAAAAAGGAAAATTTACAGTATGAAAATTACAAAAATCTCTACAAAACAAAATGGTGGATATTCTAAGTCATACCATACTTTGTTTTTAATGTTGAGAAATGCATTAACGCATACCACCTGCATACATACAGGTGGTTAAATGGGACTCATCAGCTAGAAAAGCTAGTATTAGACCCTAAAACCCAACAGAACCTCTCATCTTAATGAAGCGTCGTAGGATCGCTTACGCACGAAGATCGGAGGTCAAGAATATTAGTCCAATCCTACATATATTATACACGCGAAAATTTGTGCAGATGGATGGATGTTTGTTACTCTTTTAGGCAAAAACTACTGAACGGAGGTGTGAGACCCGGAATTTGAACCCAGTTCACTCGGTATCCCGAGCGACAGCGTTACCACTGGGCTACCTCTGCTGTATAAAACGTTAGTACCCAATAACTATGACAGTTTTAGACTGAATTAAAAACATGCTTCAAACCAAGTGTAATGTAATGTATAAGATTCAACAAAACGAATTAAGCCCAGATTTTACTGGGGGTCATTGAAAAACCCACTATCCACCTTCTGGCTCCATCATCAGATCAGCTATATGGTACCAAATTATTGTATTGTCATCCGGATCTCACATACAAAGTTTCGACAGAAATTAGCTTAAATCGACGACGAAAATTCGTGGATTTATTTTGATTTTTGTTTCCCAACGTCTTGAATGCTTTACAGCTATCATGGTAACGGGAAAGACTAAGGTTTTAGACGTTTTAAAAGTAATTATATAGTTACTAAGGTCTCACCCTCGGGTTCGTCCCTAGGTACATTTTAAGGGTTAGTATAGAATAGATAGACTATATATTATGATATAAATAGACTATAGCCTTCCTCAATAAACGGGCTATCTAATGCAAAAAGAATTTTTTAAAACGGATTAGTAGTTCCTGAGATTAACGCGTTCAAACAAACTGCTGCCTCTTTATAATATTAGTATAGGTATATAGACAGTAAGCTGTGAGTGAAAATACATCCGCGCAAAAATAAAATATATATATATATATATATATATATAAAATTAGCGACTCACCCTCGCTTTGCTCGGGTTCGTCCCTAGGTACGTTTTAACGGTTAGTATGAATATAATATGCATGTATTATACATATTATAAACCTTCCTCTTGAATCACTCTATCTATTGCTGAAAACTGCATTAAAATCCGTTGCGTAGTTTAAAAGATCTCAGCGAACAAACAGCGCGAGCGACTTTGTTTTATACTATATATAGATGTCAAATATTCGCGTAAATATAAGAGCGAAGTGAACAAAAGAAGAATGTTATGATATATAAATACTAGCGACTCAACCTCGCTCCGCTCGGGTTCGTCTCTAGATACGTTTAAATAACGTTTAGTATAGATTTCTCAGGGATGAGATATTTTCCCGCAGTAAAAAGTATCCTATATGTTGACCCGGATAACCAGCTATCATCATACCAAATGTCATCAAAATCTGTCCAGTGGTTTTCTCGTGATGCGGTAACAGACAGACAGACAAAAATTCTAAATAGTATAGATTCTTTTATTATTTATTATTTCAATAATATTTTCCAAAAAATATTTAATCTATGTAATATGTTGATAAATTCACCTAAATTTAGACCCTCCTCTATAAAGTCCGTTAAAAACCCATGTAGTAAAGTTTATTAATAGCATAGAATAGAATATAATTCACATTGATTTTCAACAGTATCTAGTTGAAACATTGCCAATGGTCCAAACAGACTTCTTGGTACCATTTTACTTACAGGTGAAGAATATTATTAAAATATACTCTGCCTACGGTTTCGTCTGCAAATGCTATATTGACGACACGTTTGGCTCAGTTTGTAGTGATCCTACTTGCTGTGTCAGCGCTCGCGGGTTCGAGTCCCGCTGGGGGCATTCATTTGTGTGATGAGTACGAATGTTTGTACTCCAGTCGTGGGTGTTTATATTTATAGTTATCTATACTAATATTATTAAGCTGAAGAGTTTGTTTGTTTGGTTGAACGCGCTAATCTCAGGAACTACTAATCCGATTTAAAAAAATATTTTTGAATTAGATAGCTCGTTAACCGAGGAAGGCTATATATCATCCCGGAGAAATGTACGGTTCCCGTGGGATAGATTTGTTTTTGTCTAGGGACAAACCCGAAGCGAAGCGAGGCTGAGTCGCTAGTATTGATAATACGTGTGTATTTAAGGTTATATATGTGTAGTGTATCAACTATCTGGTATCCATAACGCAGGCCTCGTAGCTTAACATGGAACTAGATGGTGCTGTGTGTTAATGTACCAATATATTTATTTTTTGTCTCTAAGGGCCTTTTTTTAACGTAGGAAAATGCATTTAGGCATACCACTTGCACATACAGGTGGTTATATGGGACTCACAGGCTATAAAAGCCAGCAGTACCCATTAAAACCCAACAAAACTTCCCCCGCCTTAATGGGGTGTCGCAGGATCGCCTATGCACTCAACCACGGTGTCTCTAAGGGCCTAGCAGTAGTCTAAACGTTATTCCAGGTCATAGCCTATCCCTGTACTATAAATTTCATCCAAATCCATCCAGCCATTTCCATGGGAACAAATAACAAACGTACAGACACATACTTTCGCATTTATAATAGTGGTCCTATTAGTATGGGGTTCTTTTTATCTATACTAATATTATAAAGAAGAAGGATTTGATTGTTTGTTTTTTGTTTGTTTGCACCGTATAGGCTCCGAAACTACCGAACCGATTAAGATGAAATTTGGCAAAAAGATAGTTTGAGATCTTGGGAAGGATATAGGATAGTTTTTATCCCGGAAATCATCCCTTAAGGGATTGAAAATGGGGATGAAAATTTGTATGGGGAATCAACCTAGGGACGAACCCGAGCGAAGCGATTTTAATTTACACATAATAACTGAGACCATTTAATTTCCCACTGCTGGGCACAGACTTCTGTTTCATTCCCCACACATTCATAGTCATATTCCACTACGCTGGCCAAGTGCGTGTTGGGTGACTTCACTTGTCTTTAGACAACTTGCTAGTTTTTCTCAGACATGCAGGTTTCCTCACGATTTTTTTCCACCGTAACCGTGGGAAGCCTGTGCCCAACAATGGGCTGACACTGAAAAGGCTAAATGATATCATGATTGTACCAAAGTGTCATAAGAGCTCAAAATTGAATTCGTGCGGGTGTTTGTTTGTATGTCACTCGATACCTTCGCGAATTGCGCCAAATCGTTTTTTTTTAATTATTTTATTTTTAATCAATTATATGTATTTATAGTGTTGTCTCAAATAAATTAAAAAAAAATATTAGCATAATATATCATGACACTAGCGATGATTCCCCATAGAAACTTTCATCTCCATTTTCACCCCCTTAAAGAATGGTTTCGGGATAAAAACTATCCTATGTACTTCGCAGGGTCTCAAAATACCTTCTTATTAAATTTCATCTAAATCAATTCAGCAGATCCATAGATTACCACCTACAACCTTACAAACTCACAAACTTTACCTCTTTATAATATTAGCATAGAAGTATAGATAAGCTACGTTTTATTTCAAACGATCGAGTAATTCAAAACGATTCAAAACCCAGTTCTAGACGCTCTCATACAAAGCGAAACTCAATAGTACTTGGTGACTAAAAAGAAATACATGAAGTTATAAACAATACCTAGTATTCTATAATGCACAAATAATTAACAACTGTTGTACGTATGAGTCACTAGAAAAATTATAGGAAACATTATAACAAATGAAAAAAAAAAACCCGGCCAAGTGCGAGTCGGACTCGCGCACGAAGGGTTCCGTACCATTATCTATAAAAACGGTAAAAAAATCATGTCTGCTGTATGGGAGCCCCCCTTAAATATTTGTTTTATTTTAATTTAATTATTTATTTTCAAAGTGAATATATAACTAAATATTCTGTGAATATTTCAAGCGCCTACCTGTTGCCGTTATCAATATCGAGCAAAAACGACCAAAAAAATCACGTTTGTTGTATGGGAGCCCCCTTAAATATTTATTTTATTCTGTTTTTTAGTATTTGTTGTTATAACGGCGACAGAAATACATTATCTGTGAAAATTTCAACTGTCTAAATATCACGGTTCATGAGATACAGCCTGGTGACAGACGGACGGACAGCGAAGTCTTAGTGATAGGGTACCGTTTTACCCTTTGGATACGGAACCCTAAAAAAGGATATACTAGATATATGCCCTAGCTTTAATCAATTTACCCATGTGCGTTCACTTTTGCGTGGTGGGGGGCTCATTATTATCGTCCGGCAATTTAGCCGGGAGCGAAGCCAAGAAAGAGGACTGGGAGGCGGCCCACTTCGATGGGAGGTGTGTTATGCGAGTTGCTCCTGGTACTTCTCTGGTAGAACAGTGAACCGTTTGGAGCAACCCCTTGGTTATTGTGGTCTCCTTCAGCAGGCAGCCGTCGAGGTGTCGTAGTTGATGTCCGTAAGCGATCCTGCGACGCCCCATTAAGACGGGGGAGGTTTCATTGGGTTTTCGTGGGAAGTACTGACTTTTCTAACCCACATAACCACCTTTATATATAGGTGATATACAAAAATGCTTTTCCTAACAAAAAAAAAAGGCTGTAATTGATCAAAATGTAACATGTAAGCAGAGCCGCACGCCAATACTAGTTATTATAATCGTCAAAAACAAAAACAAACATGTTCTTAGACTAACTTGTATGATAAAATTCATAGAACATATGTACATACATACATACAGTGATATCTCATCATATTAGTTCACTTTAAAATAATCTATCTAATATTGACTTACATTGTGAAAAAGGAGATGCTTAATTTAGATGTAGATATACTTTTTTGTATGCATGTTACGTGATATCTTCACAACTTGTAAACCAAGATACATTATTTTTTAACAATTGGGTTATATTTTATTATGTTTGTATTAGTTGGCGACATGTTTGGCTCAGTTTGTAGTGACCCTACTTGCTGTGCCAGCAGTCGCAGGTTCCAGTCCCGCTGGTGGCATTCATTTGTGTGATCAGCACGAATGTTTGAACTCCAGTTATGGGTGTTTATATGTATAATATGTATGAATTTAAAGTTTTATATATGTAATAATGTATCAATTATCTGGTATCCATAACACAGGCCTCGTAGCTTAACATGGAACTGGATGGTGCTGTGTGTTAATGTACCAACATATTTGAATGGTTTATAATTGTATGAGAGAACACCAAGTTACAAAACAATTTCACTAAAAACATTAGTTTCTATGAGTATTTTGATAATATTTTTAATTATTTTAGAGGTTGTATTTCAAAAAATTCTTTCTTAGCTATCCATATATCTTTTTGAATATCATACACTTGTTATGATACACATAGCAACAAAAAAACAGTCATCTACGACCAGAAGCTTTAATTTTTTTGAATGAAACCCTAATTCTTTTTCTAAAATAAAAATAGCCTAAGTTATTCCTTATAACATCAGCTATCTGCCAGTGAAAGTACTGTCAAAATCAATCCAGCCGTTTAGGAAATTAGGTGGAACAGACAGACAGACAAAAATTTAAGAAATTTTTATAAGTACTGTATATAATTTCATATGCATTTAATAAAGAGCTGTTATTTTGATATTACAAACAGACACTTCAATTTTATTTATTTCTATATATTAGAAAAATCACAAAAATCTTGGTTTCTTTTTATTGAAATACACTGAAAATTCGAACCATCTAGGTTATACCAGTTTTGTCTCATTAATATATAATCAGTTAATGGATATCTTTTGTTTAGTATACAGGTATAAATTAGCAATAAATTGTATAATTATGACATTTTTATTATAAATAAATTAAATAATTCAATATTAACTTATTCTTATTCAATATCTAATTAGAAACTCTATAAAATATCAAAACTATAAACAAAATTAATTATTCATAAATGATAATATAAATACATAAACATTAAATGAGAAAATTTCAAAATTGATACTTAAAATATTTAGTTGTTTGCTTTCTAAGTAATTATAAAAACAAATCCTGAAGTTCTTTTGTATGTCCCATACAAAGTAAATTACATATGAATTGAAATAGTTAGCATTGAGAAAGAAACCTTATGAATAAATAATTGATATGTTGCCAAAGGCAGATGAAAACTTACTGTCTTGCCATGGGTTGGCAGGCTCGAAGTACTGCGTGACAAGCTGATCATCATGAGGAAAACACACTTTTCTGTTTAATTTTTTCTCTTTTTTCTCACAAGTATCATCGCAACTCACGTTTGCATCGGTCACAGTTTTTTCACTTCCCGAGCTAGATTTATCATAGGTAGACATATCTATAGGATCTATGATTACATATCAATAGTCCAGTATCAGACATTAGCGAAATATACCACATAAAAATTACACGAAAACACAATTTTTGACACAAAACACGCGTGGATAGCGGACTAAACGTATATTTAACAAGATATTAAAGAAATTGCACCGGCCATTCCTATTTTTTTCGCGTTTCGACGGTTTTTTCAGATTTTTTATTGCTCGTTTCAATTCAAAACATTCTACACCTTTCATACACCGTTTACCGCCATATTGGATTGAAGAAGACAAAAGGATAGTTTCCGATTAGTCTTGTGTAGTTCGCGAACGAACTAGTTCGAAAGAGCGCTCCCACAGGTGAACTATGCGAACTAGTTCTCAGATCCCTCGCTTTTTAGTTCCTTAGTTCGTTTTCGATCCTACGGATCTATGGATGTTATATATTAGTAATCTGTGTTACGGATCCTTTTTCAGAACACACTAGACTAGCGGTTGGCAGGCCACGCCCCGCGGGTCGTATGCGGCCCGTGAATGTTTTATAAGTAAAATTTGTAGAAGTAGTTTTAATATATATTTTAATTCTTAATGCGAATAAAGTGTTTCAATTTGTAATTATCGAAAAAATGAATATGTTTTTCGTTTTATAGGTGAGCATTTAAGACTTAAAATAACTAAAATACAGTCGTAATTTTTTTTTCTCGCCATTTTGAATCACAATGAAAGTGCGAGTAATATATGATTATGTTCGCAGACTATGAGTATAATAGTTCACGACTGAGGGCGTTTAGTGTAGTTAGCAGGTCTGTAATGAACTACTGGAAAGTACTGGAAACTAAAGTAGTAAAGTCGAGAAACGAACTAACGAACTAAAAGACCGACCTAGTTCGCTAAGGACCAGTGAACTAAATTGACCACTCCCAGTCGCGAACTATTATACCCAACTCTATTTCCGATATGCACCGCTAGAGGTCGCTTTTTAAGGGACAGTGTTACCATAATTTGAGCTTTAAATAAAAATAATAAATATTTTTTATTTATATAATTATAATATAAATAAATAATAATCAAAATCAATAATATTTTGATTTATAAACATATTTTAATTATATATAAATCATTTAGACAAATATATTTATAAAAAATATTTTAATATAATAATGCTATCGAACACAAGATGGCATTGCACATAGAGATGGGTTAATACCGATATTTCTCAGGATTAGGTAATACTAATATATTCGTCGGGCAATATTATAATATTGTAACTAATATTTTAATATTAGTGATATTTATCTCAGGTATGTCACTCAGTATCGTATTCCTGTTCAATAATACTTATATTAGGTTTGTTACTAAGTATTTAAAATTGGAACTAATATAGGAATATCATGTAATATTTGTAATAAATTTTACTTGTCATCTATGGTAATAAATGAATGTAGGTACACTATGATCGTATTAGCAAGTAATAAGGTTATTTTTTGCTTGACATTCCCTTGACGAATCCGAGAATTCTAACTGACAATGAATCCGAACGATATTATCCAACTTATTTTGAATGGTTATCACAAAGATTATGTGAATATGAAATATTAGCATATCAGAATTTGTCAGATTACTAATACACAGATCCTTCAATATTACTAATCTCTTAGCGAATACTAATATATTAGTCACACCACTAATTGCACATGGCGTAGTTCATTCAGCACATTCTAGCTGGCGCTATGAAAAATAAAAAAAAATAATAAAAAGAGCATATTATATAAATTCTTAAAATAAAGTTTAACTGAACTATTATATTAAAATTAAAGAACTGTTCTTAAGTAAGTATGTATTCGTATAAATAATAAGAGGACGTTTTAGTAATTTAAATCGCATTGAAATTTTATTATATAAGCTATCAATGTACTTAAACATTAACTTTATTACTTTTTCTTTATATCATATTTTTAAATATAAGATAAGACAAAATCGATATAATTCCAGATAAGAACATATTGATGCCAAAAAATGTAATTTTATTTAAAAATATTTACGGCAACTCTCACGGTATTAACTTTGTATAAAAAGAAAAAAATAATAATAGTAATATTAGAATATTTGTTGAAATTAGCAATCCAATTATTAAAAATGCCAAATCTTAACTTGTTTTCCATATATTATTTCATCAAAATAAGTTACTCATTTAGCAGTAACATCAAACATAGAGATAGACAGACCACTATATAGTTACACTATAGTTTTAAATAAAACTATCTTTTCGGATTATTTCGCGGATTCGGATGCGGATAATCCGCGAAATAATCCGAAAAGATAGTTTTATTTAAAATGTCAAATATTCGCGTAAATCTAAGAAAGTATTACACTATAGTTTATAACGTGGACTTTATGACTTACCTCGCTTTGCTCGTCCCTATGTGCTTTTGCGACTTTTCTTTATACAGAGTAAATTTTTCAAGTGGGTGTGCATGGCCAAATCAGAAACTATGAGGAATAGCGAAAAGTACTCAAAGGAGTCTCGAGCCCGATTTTCATGAAAACTAAAACTGGATCATTGGATTTTTGAAAAATCAATTTTCCTAGCCAGGAATCGAACCAGTTGATTTTGAAAAAAAAAACACACACTACTGTATCATTAAACCATTCGATAGTGTCGCTTATAAGGAAAGCATTCTGGGAAGTAATGACATACGGCAAACTTAAGGAAAGAACTCATTTTTAGCAAAATATTTTTTTATTTTTCTTTTTTCGTTAAATCAAGACGTCTTATGTTATCTCCTGGATGTAGATTTTGCAAAATGCATCTGAGTGCGTTATTACTGAGCCATAGCCTTAATAGAGTTGATGATTAGCATTGTATAACGCAAAAACCCTTTTTTAAGCCAAAGTCTCATCAGGAACAGAGAAAAAGAAGAATTCAAATAAATATCAATAGATGACATCATATTTATCAATATGTTATTGAAGCTTATGTAAAATTAAAAAGAAAAATAAGATCTCAATAACCCTCTTTCTACCGCAGTCGGTTAAAAAGGTATATTATTGTTTTAATAAACAGTCTTAGTTAGAAAAAAGTGAGATAATGCACTCTAATCTGTTTAATTTTACTGATTAAAAAACAGAACTAATTTTAATACAACTGTTTGTAATCATAATAATAAATTTAAATGCCAACAGCGCCATCTATAAACACAAGACACAAACTTTTTACCTAAGGGCGGTCCCTCACCGGGAGCATTCGCCTGTAATGTAACAGTTCAGATTCGAGCATTGCGTAAGCGATGGAGAAGAACTGAGCATTACAATGCGCAACCTGTACCTAATGATACAATTTGTAACATTGTGATACAATGTGTAACGCATCCATATTTGTTTGATTGTTTTTACGTAGATGACATGAGCGAATCAATATTACCGCGCTCAATATGATCGCTTCGTCCGACATTGTAAAAACAACTGACTTGACTGCAGGCGAATACTCAAAATCGAATCTTAAATTGTCACATTACAGGCGAATGCTCGTCAGCCAGTGAGACAGTACTGTAGCGTAATGCGCAACATCGAATCTTAAATTGTTACATTACAGGCGAATGCTCCCGGCAAGGGATCGGCTTAAAAGATATTTTAAAGTTATAAAATAATGAAAATTAGATATAAGAACACATTATTTAATGTTTTCTTTATAGTATATTAAAAACAATAATAATCTTCCTACATAAAAACCAACAACAACAAAGCCATACAGATAACGCCATCTATTAGCATTTATATAAACTATTTTAACTTCTTGATATAAATAAAATTGAAGTGTCTGTGTGTAATGTCAAAAAAACAGCTTTTTACTGAATGCATATGGAAGTATATACGGTACTAATGAGAAAAAAGACAATTTTTTAAATTTTTGTCTGTCTGTATGTTTGTTCCGACTAATCTCCGAAACGGCTAAACCAATTTCGACGCGACTTTCACTGGCAGATAGCTGATATTATATGGAGTAACTTTAGTTTTTTTTTTAGAAAAAGAATCAGGGTTGCGTGCTAAACTAATTAAACCCCATGAAATTTTAAACAAAATCGTACAGGGACACACCCGAACGAAAACAGGATAAGTCGCTTGTCCTTAAAAAAAAAGCTATCCGGGTAACTAATTTATTCAAAAAAATCAACATCACATCATAAACTCTTATACACTACTTGTAAATTCTTGTATAAATCCTATTCAACTAACGAATAACTATAAAATACAGATAATATTAACTTATATGTTATTTTGGTGCTTTTTTTAACAATACAATGTAAAAGATCTGTTAGGATACAGCTTTATATATATAATATGTATATTCATATAAAATTTACTCGATAATTTAAAACATTACATGTATACGTTTAAAATATAACAATTTCATATGGATATACAAAAATTATGATACCCGATCACAAAAGTATCCTCAAAAACAAGTGCACAATTCGTAATTGTGCGCTCTTTTCAAATCTCTTTTGTTCATTGCTTTTCGGATGACAAAATTAAAACGCGCGTTGTTTCGTTGAAAAAGTACTCTATGTGGTGTGCGTAAGTTCGAGTTTGTGTTTAGACAATTAGAACTTTTGATTTTTGAATGTTATTCTTTGGTTTGACTTAACGTCACATGTCGACGACACTTTTTGAAGAGATATTTATTAGGAAATGTGTATCTATGTTTTTATATATCAAATATCAATACAATTTTATGATTTTTTTGAAAAATAACATTAAGTAAGTAAAAAATACTTCAGTTTTAAACAACAAAAACCGATAGTGCATTACATCTCTATTCACCTCGCAAGTTTTGTAAAACTCGAAACCTGAATCCGTTCTAGTTCCAATAAAATGTATCAAAAATTATAGCGAATTCAGTTTTCGAGTTCTATAAGTTTTTACAGAATAACACTGTTAAATCAATAATATATAATATTTATATAAAAAAAGCAGTCATGAGGACCGCCGACAGAAGTGAAAACTTAAAACTATAAACAATTAGTTGTTATTTTCGGATATTCAAATTAATTGTTCGATCTTATATTAAAATGTGTAAATTAAAACTGTTTCCATCTATCTGGTTGTGTGTGACATCTGTCGGCGCTCCGAGTGTTAGCGTCAACACGTCACGTGACCATGTCGATGACGACTCGCATGGATTCACTCCCCATACAAACACACCTGCCTATACAAGTTTTCACTTCAGAAATAACTCAAAAAAAATTTCAACAGATCTTAAAACAGTAATTATTATTCCAAATAAAACTTAAAATATTCGTACTCTCTTCATAGAAGTCAATTATAAAACAATTCAAATATATACACTTGCGACAGATAAAATATATTTTCCATACATCTGAAAGAGATAGCGACATCTCTTTTCTTACTTTCCTCTATAACCAAATAAAGAAGTTTAAATAAACGGTATTGTTTCTCGAAACAATCAAAATACATTATCGTAATTGGACATAGACAAGATGTCATTAAACAATCGTTAAAAAATAAAAATCTCACATTTTTTTTTTAAATTTCAAGACCGACATCTTGTCTATGCTCCAACCCCCATTCCCCCTCTTTTCAAAGTCCAAAATAAAATTATTCATACAAAAACTTGTTGAAAAATATTCCAAATTTCAATTTTCAATCTCGGAATGAAAAGTAATAAGCTTTTATAGTTATAAGACCCTCTATTGTATCTATATATGTATGTATGTATGTAATCAGCCCTTTTTAACGTCCCACTGCTGGGGGTGGACCTCCCTTCAATACGAGGGGGACCAGACCATAGTCCACCACGCTAGCCGAGTGTTTGTTGGCGGACTTCACACGTCTTTCGAAAACTTGCTAGGTTCTCTCAGACGTGCAGGTTTCCTCACGATGTTCTCCTTCACCGTTAGGCAAGTGGTAATCATGTTAGAAATGATTCGCACATGACAATATCAGATGTGCGAGACCCGGGATTTGAACCCGCTTCACTCGGTTTCCCAAGCGAGCGCGTTACCACTGGGTTACCACTGCCTTACTCTGCCCTCTATTGTACATACTGCTAATACTTTTTTTCATTTCTTCCCTTTGAACTCTTTACACTCTTATCTCAAAAACGGTTAATCGTATGACATATTGTTTAAGAACTAAACAGAATTTAATGCTCAATAACATTGATATATAAAAACATAGATACACATTTCCTAATAAATATCTCTTCAAAAAGTGTCGTCGACATGTGACGTTAAGTTAAACCATAGAATAACGTTCAAAAATCAAAAGTTCTAATTGTCTAAACACAAACTCGAACTTACGCACACCACATAGAGTACTTTTTTAAACGAAACAACGCGCGTTTTAATTTTGTCATCCGAAAACCAATGAATAAAAGAGATTTGAAAAGAGCGCACAATTTCGAATTGTGCACTTCTTATTGAGGACACTTTTGAGACGCTAATTGTGTATTTTGAGTTTTGTATATCAATACTTTACAACTTCCATAATCACATTAAATCTCATTAAGAGCATAAAATAACAATTTACTTAACTTTTATCTCTTGAACTTTCAACACGAGATTATACGAGACTATTGAGCCAACATATAAAATGCCAAACGAAAAGTATACATAAATATATATCTTACTAGCGACTCGCCCCAGCTTCGCTCGGGTTCGTCCCTAGCTTGCTTCCCAATACAAACTTTCATCCCCATTTTCACCCCCTTAAGTGATGATTTCCGGGATAAAAACTATCCTATGTCCTTCCCAGGGTGTCAAACTATCTTCTTACCAAATTTCATCTAAATCGGTTCAGTAGATCCGGAGATTACCACCTAACTTTACCTTTTTATAACATTAGTATAGATTACCATCTATTCTAAAATTACCATCTTTTTGAAGTTATACTTCTTTTGGCACGTTTGGAAAAAAAATATTAGAGTAAAATTTTTTTGAAGCGCGCGCAGCCCGACAGCCAAAAAGCGACATGATGAAGTTAGCTGCGTTCCTTTTACAAACAGAGAGTTGTAACATACGGGATGAAATCTTTAGCTATTTCTGTTCTGTTACGCCAAAGAAGTATAACTTCTTATGTGCGTACGTCTGTAATGCGCGCTAGGCAACGGACGCGCATTGCACACAAGACTGACCCGAATTTATATTCGCGTACTGCGCGGCCTAGCCGCTGCCGCATACCGCCGCTATGAGTTCCGAAAGACTCATAGCTAACGAGCTGTTGGCGTTTATACAGCACGCCATCGACACAATGGACGAGGTCAGCATCATGCAGATCTGCAAGTCGAGCTTCAAAGAAGAGGAGATTTGCAGGAGCAAGGTGCTGCTTTTTGAGACTCTTGGCCAGGCCGACCGAATGCCCACACGTAGAAGAGATGAAAAGGGGGAGAGAAGTCTTCAGGACATCATTAATCTCCTGAAGTCGACCGATCCTGACGACGTGCCCGCCTTCGTGGCGAAGCAGCTGCACAAGCTGCCTCCCGTCACATTCGACCACGTCGACGTCACCAGGCTGCTTAAGGATATCACCACCCTGAAAGCTGGCTTGGCCGAGGTACAGTTTAAGCTAGAGATCTCCGAATCTACCATCAGTGGACTGCGTGCAGAATTATTATCATTAAAAAATAATAGTTTTGTAAGTAGGTCGCCGGAGTTCTCTAATGTAAACACACGTCGCGGCGCACAAATTGACTCCATCAGCAATTTGTCGTCACCGCCGGTTACTGCTGAGGTGCGCTGCTCGCGCGACACAGCGACGCCCGCCACCCGCTCCCCGGCCCCGCAGATGACGTCGAGTGCGAGCGCGGTCATGACCCCGCCGCGTGCATACGCCGCAGCCGCAGCCGCGCCCGCCCCCGCCCCTGCACCCACCCCGCTAAGCAAGCGGCCCTCGAATGGAGGGAAAAAGAAGAGCCGGAGCAAACCAGCTGCCAAACAGGTGCCACCGTCGGGGTCAAGGAAGAACCAACCTGACGAGGAGGGCTTCGTTAAAGTGGAGAGGAAGAAGAGGAAGCCCTCATGTCGTAACATCTGTGGCACAGCTCCGAACGAGCCAGATCATGTGCTGCGTCCTGCCATACCAACGACGCCGCTGTATGTGTCCCGACTGCACTGGTCTACGAAGGTAGAAGATGTCGTAGACTACGTCCAGAAGAAGTCCAGTTTCAAATTGAGGGTTGAACGGCTGGTACCTCGCCACAAAACGAATTTCAATTCGTTTTTGGTGAGAGTGCCTACTCATCATCTGCCAACCTTCATGAAGGAGGACTTCTGGCCGCAGGGCGTCGTATTTCGGAAGTTCCGGGGTCGTCTGCCCGCTGACACGTCTACGTCGACACTCCGTGCTAAATAGTTTAATATTATATATATGTTAGTTTTTAAGGTATATATTTTATATATTAATATATATATGTTAGTTATTAAGGTATATATATTATATGGGCCTCTGTTTACATATTTAAGATCTTTTTGTAAATATTGCCTGAAATAAATGATTAAAATAAAAAAAAAATAAATAAAAAATATGTACACACACGATTTTTTTCCTTTATAAGACTGTATTAAATTAATCCAGACATTGTCAAAAACAATCATGAACTCAAATAACACAGATTAAAAATATTAATCAAATATATATATATATATATATATATATATATATATATATATATATATATATATATATATATATATAGAATCTAGAAATATTTTTATTATAAATATAAATATTTAAAATCTTAGAATTAAACGATAAATATAATGTAACTTTATAAATTCGACAGTTTCGACAAATTGTAAAAATGGTCCATGCACCTATATATCTATATATTTATAATCCAGATTTTACAGACAAACTGACTTTCTACAATATATATTAGATAATAGAAAACAAAAAAAAAGTATTGAAACGACATTATTATAAAAATCGGCCAAGCCATTTCCGAGAAGAGTTAAGAACACTGGAATTTATATATAATGATTATTTATAGTGTTTCTTTACCAGCTAAAAATGGCGGAAAGGCGTGACAGAGACAAAACGAATGTGCGGCCAGAAGTCCTTTCTATTAATTGAAATACGATTGAACATAGATATTTATAAACATTTTACATTCTATTATAATATTATATTTTTTTTACATTCCAATTTAAAATTTAAATTGGAATAAAAAGGCAGGTATTGGCCGCGCATTCACTTTATCTCTTTCTAGAGATTGGTCAATTTCATGAGAGTATTGCTTCAGCACATTCCCTACGTGTATGAGCATAACATTGTATATATATATATATCAATTTTTAGTTATCTATTAGAAATAGTTATTGTAGAAAATCATTTTGTCAAAACCCGGATCGAATCCGCATCGTTTCGTTGGAACTTTGATAGAATATACAATTTTAAAACTAGCATAGATAAAAAATAATTTTATAATTTAAAAAAGAACTGATGAGTTTTAAACCCACAGACTTTTTACACAGATTTTTCTTAAAATACGAAACCTTCCTTAGGGTTGGCATTTTTTTGAAATTCATGAAAAAAAAAACACTAGTGACTTACCCTCGCTTCGCTCGGGTGCATCTCTAGGTACATACATACAGCGTGGCTACAGTTTAATACATCTTTATAAGAGGAATAATTCTGTAATACATTGTTTTTATATAACTTTATCAATTTACACGGCACACGCCTATAAAGCTCCCAATTGGCACAAATAAGTATTAGATACACAATCAGCGACAAAAAATGTCCTCACCGAATGAGCGCTCATTTGAACATTTGAGTGCGCTTTTAATTTAAAATGTTTTTATGAAAACAACTTTAAGCATTGCGTTTACGATTCAATTTACATTGTATATTTATTCCAACTGGAATAATAACCTAAACACAATCGGTGACAGTTTTTAGAGAACTTCAATGAGATTGTGTATCTAGTAGTTTTTTGATGTCGGCATGATTTTTTGTGACATCTTCAACAATCATCGTCATATTTCAGTCAATTTAGACAAAACCTTAACTAGTTATATACATAAACCTTCCTCATGACTCACTCTGTCCGTGAAAACCGCATAAAAATCCGTTTAGCAGTTTTCGAGTTTATCGCGTTCAGACAGACAGACGCGGTGTGCGATTTATTTTATAATACGTAGTGACAAGAAAAGCAGTTCACAATTGACGAAGTCTCCTTCTCCTTTTTGAAATCAGCTAAAAAGGCTTACTTCACCTTTATACCCCACTGTACAAAGAACAATTACATGTTTAAACCTAAATAGTTTATTAAATTTATTATCGCCTTATGTTCATGGAAAATTCTATAGAAAAAAAAAAACATTTTCCAGACAACATTATTTTAGTTCTTAGTCTTTTAATGCTCCAGCATATTCGAAATATTGTCAAAATTATAAAAAAAATGTGTGTGTAGCAGTGGCGAAGGGTGAAATTTTAGCAGAGGTAAGCCGTTCCAAAAAAAAAAGACAAAAAACATTGATACACAATTTTTATATATCAATCAATGCAAAAAAAAAAAAGAAATGTAATTGTGAAGATATTTTTTTTATAAGGCTATTGTGTTTTTTATTGTTGTTTTTATGTTTATTTGTTTACATGTAAAATATTCTAGCAAAATATATTTAACATTTAATATAATAATAAAACCTCATAAAATATTAATAACGCCATCTATGTAAAATCTTTACACATGACTTAGTACGGAAATTTGATTTTATTTTATTTTTCTTTATTAAAAGTACATATATTACAACCTATATTTTTTGGGATTTAAATATTATTTTATCTTTTTTTTTTGTTAATTTTACATAAATATATTTAATCAATATATTTAATATAAATAACGCCATCTACTTAAATCTCATTGAACTACTTCGTCGTGCTTAGTAATGAAATTGATTTATTATTTTATTGTATTTTATTTATCAATCCAAATTGGACGAAAATTATGAAATAATTCACAAAAAAGGAACGATAAGAAGCACAGGCTTTAATTATAATATCATATAAGCAATACATCCGTTTTTAAAATGTCTGACTATCCTATTTAGTATATAGCTTAATTAGTCAAATTATATTGTTAAATAATGTAACATATTTAAAATAACTTTAACATATTAAAATTCACTCTAAACTTAAATAGAATCAGAATAAAATAAACATGGAAAACTAAATATTTCCTAATTTAGCACATTCACACATAATTTAATTAAAACGTTTTATGAAAATATTTAGGTAACTCATTTCATGTAATAATTAAATCATATTTCAAACAAATGAGTATCTTGATGACATGCTTTTTAATTATTAAACAACTAAATTTAGAAAACTAAAGTCAATAGTATGCAAATTAATGCCATAATGGCTAATAGAACTCACCGAAATTAACAAATATGTGAGACACTCACAGTCCACAAAAAAACACAGCACAAAATGTTTATATTACATTAAAACCAAATTAAAACTCTATAAAACAAAAAATCTCTTAAGCAATGCACTCGTAAACAATAACAATCCGCCATATTAATTTACATTAAATAATAAATCATTCAAATAATAACATTGCTCGTCTGACGCTTCGCTTGTCAAATTAGGGACGTTTTGTAATTTTTGACCAATCACAGGCAGGATAAGACGTAAAGAAGCAGCTTTTCGAGCAACAAAAATTTGATAAGTGCGCATGCGTAAAATACTAAAAATGAATGAAGTCACGTGACAATGTTCAATCCAAAACATTGAATGAAACACAATTTTGTATGAACGCGGTAAGCTAAAATACAACGTCTTATCGTCGCATTTCTTTGAAGAAACGCGTAAGCAGTTTGGAGCGCAAAAATGTATTTTGCGTTGCTTATGTGTTGCTTGTGATTTTTTGCGTTATATTATTTTCAGAAATTGACTTAATAATAATAAATAGATTTTTTATTTACTAATTATGTTGATTCAAAAAATAAATATTTATAATGAACGACGGATTATTGGATTTTTAAAAGGCAAGACGGTGGGAATCGTCTTGTATGGACCCTTCGCCACTGGTGTGTAGTACCTTTACACGCGCTTGAAGTAAAACTACTTTGGCGCTGCGACAGATACGTTAAAACAAATGTTAATAGTGTTTTTTTCAAAAAAAAAAAAAACGAAAACATTTTTTTTTAATACCCAGTTAAAATACTGTTCATTGCAACTGTCAAAATGTTATCTCGTCATTTTGACAATAACTGAAAAGAATTTTTTAATATAAATATATTACGCGATTGATTTTGTTTTCTTATTTAAATATAAAGTTGAAACACTTGTATCGAAATTTATAAAATAGTTTTTAATTTTATCTCATTTTTTCTATCAAAAATGTCTTAGCAAATTTTAACGTTTTATAAAAAAAAATATATAATATTTTTATATGTATAAATATTACTTTCTTTAGTATATTCAATAAAATATTTCAATATATTTTTTAAAACAATAATACATTGACTATACATAGATTATAAACAAAACCACAGATAGTTGAAAAATATTTTTGACACATTAAAAATATTTTTTATCTATGCAAGTTAATTAAACATAATATTTTTGGTACTAATCGTAATTACTAAAATAATATTAAAATTATGTCTTTTGATACAGCGTCACTGATTTTCTTTTTTTATTTTCAAATCGAGGACGCCATCTGAAAAATTGTAGTATTCATTTTAATAATCTGTGCATATAATATAATACAAGAAAGATTACATGTACGTTTTTTCATAACTCATTCACGCATGTCGTAATCCACACTATATAATACCATAAATGTGAAAGTGTTTGTTTGTTTGTCCTACTTATACGTCAAAACAGTGACGGAGATAATTCAAGAGTTGGAGAGTAACATACGTTACTTCTATGTGTAGTGTATCAACTATCCGGTATCCATAACAGAAGCCTCGTAGCTTACCATGGAACTAGATGGTGTTGTGTGTTAATGTCCCAACATATTATATTGTATGGTTGATTAGTTATCATCTGACTAACTAACTCACCATCACTATTAGTATAACACACGATCCTTCTTGGCGCCAATTGCTTTCTCCCATGTCCTTTCCTCTTCTCCTTCACACAGAGATTCAAAACTCCCTCCACTTCACTCTTATTACATTTGATAGAGTCCAAAAACACAGTTTTAGCACACACTCTCGTCTCTTTCTCTTTATAAATATGGTTCACACTCTGTTGAACGAGTTTTTCTATGCGACATTCGAAAATAGTTTTATCTCGATAATCTGTTTTTAATTTTGCGTCTGGTAAGGGAGGGTCTGTGTTTGGTACTTCGGGGCCTAGGTCTGGTACTTCTGTTGGGTCTGATCTATCTTTTAGGGTCTGGAAAAAATATTGATATAGGCTCAACTATACATTTACACAGATAAATAAAATTGAAGTGCCTGTTTCTAATGTAGAAATAAAAGCTTTTTACCAAATAATAAAAACAAAATTGTTTAAAAACATATCAAATTATATATGGTAGGTATTTATTTATACAGATAAATAAAATTGAAGTGTCTGTTAGTAATGTCAAAATAACAATTTTATACTAAATGCATATGGAATTATATACTGTACGTGTAAGAAAAACATTTTTTTTTTTTTGTCAGACTGTCTGTCTATTTGTTCCGGCTAATCTCCGAAACGGCTGGTGAAATTTTAACAGGACTTTCACTGGCAGATAGCTGATATTATAAAGAGTAACTCAGGCTACTTTTATTTAAAAAAAAATAGTTTCGCTCAAAATAAATAAAACGTACCTAGGGACAAACCCAAGCGAAGCGAAGCGTGTGAGTCGCTAGTAAGAAAATAATATATTTTTAAATTTTTGTTTGTCTGTCTGTTTGTTCCGGCAAATTTCCAAAACGGCAGATGTTATAAGGAGTAACTTAGGCTATTTTAATTTTAGAAAAAGAATTAGGGTTCCGCTCAAAAAAAATATCTCCAAACACCTAAACCGACCTATGAAATAGCCTTCCTTAGCAAACCTAAACAAATCCTCAATCCCGTCAAACCTTCGAATCCCGCGGGATTTCCCAACATACCTGTAAAATATGATTCCTTAGCAAATAGAAGCTTTCACGTAATTCTGTTCTAGATTCAATTAAAGCTCGTCTTTCACTTAAAGCGTCATCTCTACAAGCTCTGACTGCTCGCAACTCTCGTGTGAGTCGACGTAGATGCTCCATACTGCGTCGTCTGCTATTTTGTGAGGCTAGCTGTTGGTTAAAATGGTATTATAAGTACCCAGTGGTAACGCGTTTGGGAAACCCAGTGAAGCGGGTTCAAAATCCCGGGTCCCGATGATATTTTCATGTGCGAATCATTTCTAACACGATTACCTCTTGCCTTGCGGTGAAGGAAAACATCATGAGGAAACCTTCATGTCTGAAAGAACCTAGTAAGTTTTCGAGAGACATGTGAAGTACGCCAACCCGCACTTAGCCAGCGTGGTGGACTATGGCCTAATCCCTCTCGTATTGAAAGTAGGCCCGTGCCCAGCAGTGGGACGTTAAAAAGGGCTGAATATTGGTTATCACGATCGACGACATGACGTTTATAATGGTTCTGTTTCAGTTTTTTGGCTAATGAACCCTAAAAATTTTCAAATCGGTTCAGCCATCAAGTGGTGAGATCCAAACGAAAAACATTTAATTATTACTTATATACATAGATCACCGTAGCTTAAATGCAAATATATATACTTAATTCAAGTTTCGCTACTGTACAAGTTATCAAATTTCGCGGTCGGCCACAAATTGATCTTAGATGTCTCAAGAAGAAAATTATATAAAACAAGAGCTTTAGTTTTCAGCATCGCTCATGTGTTGTTCAGAACAAAACTTGATTATTCTTCGTTCAAAACTTTCTTAAATGTATGCGATTTTTTGACATCTATACAAATAAATAAAATTGAAGTGCCTGAAATGTCAAAATAACAGCTTTATACTGAATGCATATTGAATTATATACGGTACTTATAAGAAAAACACAATTTTTACCCGTCTGTCTGTTTGTTCCGGCTAATCTCCCAAACGGCTGGACTAATTTAACGGTACTTTTACTGGCAGATAGCTGATATTATAAGGAGTAACTTAGGCTACTTTTATTTTAGAAAAAGAATTAGGTTTTTGCTCAAAAAAATTAAAACGTACCTAGGGACGAACCCGAGCGAAGCGAGAATAAGCGGCGAGTTTTATATAAAACTATCTCCCGTGGCCATGATTACTGTAAAGCGTTCGAAACGTCGGAAACCAAAAATAAAAATAAAACCGCGAAAAGATCCGAAAAGGTAGTTTTGTTTAAAATATTCTTTGCTTTAAAGCGGCGCATGACAAAAATGGTTTGTTTGAATAGAAATTACACAAACAAAAAAATATATATCAGCAATAGTGACCTAAGGTGTCACGTTCCCAAGATATAATAGAGTGAAAATCTCTCGCCTAATAAAACCGATAATACACATCTACCATCTATCTACTTTATCAGATATATAGATAACTGCCTTGGTGGTGTATTGGCTAGCATGTACGGCTGCACACTCGGAGATCCTGGGTTCGAGTACCGGGTCGAGTCATGTTCAGTTATTGAGTACTAGCGGCTGACCCTCGCTTTGCTCGGGTTCGTCTCTAGGAAAACAAAAACAAACCTATTCCACGGGAACCTTACATTTTTCCGGGATAAAAAGTAGCCTATCTCTGTGCCAAATTTCATCCAGATCCGTTTAGTCGTTCTGGCGTGAAAGAGTAACAAACATATATCCATACTCACAAACTTTCACATTTATAATATTAGTATAGATTTCTGTCAAAAATTTTTAGTGTAAGATCGTTGGGATTTCTTAATGAAACAACTTGCTCCGACTGGAATGACTGAATGTATTTATCCAACCGGGTCATCTCACATTCCCCTGTAGGGGGAGTGGGGAAACGGCTTCAGGGACATCCCTCTGGCCGTGGGTTCTCACGCCGCCCACAACTATGGGCGCGTCGCTGGGTGGGCCCTTCTAGGACCCATGTTGGCTGCGGAGGGGGAGAGAGCTGCCCGGGCGATCAGCCCGGCCGGGTGAGACCCTGTTCAGGGAGGCCCAGCCAGGCGATCAGCGACCGATCGGCAGCTACTCCGGCGTCGATGGGGCGAGAAGGTCGCGCGGGAGCGCGAAGCGGTCCGGTGGTCGGGCGTGCCAGGGGGCGATGTCCCTGATGTGGCCGTGCGTGGAGGCGTCCGCCTTCTCCAGCATCCCCCTACTGGAGCGTCGGATGAAGTCGTCGATGCTCTCGACACGGAGGTCACGCTGTATGGTAGCGTTCCTCACGTATCGAGGCGCACCGACGACTTTTCTCAGGCATGTCGATTGAACTACACGAAGGCGCTTCTTTTGGTGTTCCGATGCTAGGGCAAACCAGGCCGGGGCTGCGTACGTAAGCCGGGACCTTACATATGTCTTGTAGATCCCGACTTTCGCACGCAGGGGCAGCGTTGAGTGTAAGAGCGGGCGGAGCTGAGCCATCGCCACCTTGGCGCTCTTGATGGCCGCTGATATGTGGGTCTTCATGCTCATGCGGCGGTCTATGTGGACGCCCAAGTACTTGGCACTGGGCGTCCATGGGATCTCGCAGCCTTCCATCCTCAGAGGCGGTGGCGGGCGCAGGTCGTAGCCGATGGAGACTGCCTGTGTCTTCGCGACGTTGACCGACAGTCTCCATTTATCTAGCCAGGGTGGTAGGGCGTCCAGGGCCCTCTGCATCTTCGCGGCGGCGTGGGTGGTATTGAGGGACGTTGTGATGAGCGCCACGTCGTCAGCGAAGAGTGCAAGAAGGGCGCCTGCGGCAACAGGGATGTCGTCCGTGTAGAGGGCGTAGAGGGACGGTGACAGCACGCTGCCCTGGGGTACGCCGGCGGTGATTGCTCTCACGGTGGATGTGGCGTCGTCCACCCGGACGCGGAAGGTGCGCCCCTGGAGGTACGACGCCACCAGCAGCACGGTGCGCCTGGGGATGGTAGAGTCCATCAGCTTGGCTAGAAGGCCCTCGTGCCATACTCGGTCGAAGGCCTTCTCGACGTCTAGGAACGTGGCTGCAATCTTCTCCTTCCTATTGAGGGCTGCGGCGATGTGGTGAAAGACCCTGGCCACCTGAAGGGTCGTTGAGTGGCCGTGGCGGAATCCAAACTGCTCGGGGCGCGGTTGGCAGTGCGCCTGAAGCTGTGGCAGCAGGAGTCGCTCGAACAGCTTGGATACCGCCGAGAGTAGGGTTATAGGCCTGTAGTTATTGGGCTGGAGTGGACTCTTCCCTGGCTTGGGCAGCATCACGACGGTGCCCCTTTTCCAAGGAGCGGGAAAGTAGCCGGTGCGGAGGACGGTGTTGAAGAGCCTGACGAGAGTGGCGATGGTTTGGCGCGGCAGATGGAGCAGCGCTCCGTTCGTCACTCCGTCAGGCCCCGGGGCTTTTCTGGGCTTCAGCTGCTTGATTGTCTTTCTTAGTTGTGAGGGAGAGATGAAAGACGGAGACTCCTCAGTGGGGATTGGTGAGCTTAGGAAGTCCCTCACCCTGGCTTCAATCTCACTGTATTGCGCAGTGCTCTTCCCCTGGTTCGGAGAGAACTGTCTTGCCAGATGGTCAGCGAAGATCTCAGCTCTCTCCGAGGCTGCGTATCTCCGGGTGCCGTCGTCGTGTTGAAGTGGTCCGGTTGGTGGCTTCTTGTTGTTTAACTGGCGGCATAGTCTGTGTAGGGACGTTAGGTCGTCCGCGGCGTCGTCCAGCCTGCGGTCCCATTCATCCGAGGCGGTGTTGTCCAGTACCCGTTTGATGTCTTCGATTAGACTGTTCAAACGGGTCCTTATTCTGGGATCCCTTGTGGTTTGCCACTGCCTGCGCGTTTGCCTCTTCTCGTCCAGTAGGCGGCGCAGGAGTGGAGACGGTGGTGGTAGGCGTCTAGTTGGGTGTGGCGGGATGGTGGCTTCGTTAGTGGCCGCTGTAATGACGTCCGCTATTCGAGTAGCCATCCTGTCTATGTCCTCAGGCCCCTCAAGGGGCTCAGACCTTGAGGGGGAGTTCCGAGTCATGTACTCAGAGAAGGCTTCCCAGTCGATCTTGCCCCGGGCAGGTGGTAGATTCGCTCTGAGTGGGGTTGAGGCGATTGTGGCCAGCACTGGTAGATGGTCGGATTGGTGGTCGTCTGGGATCACTTCCAAGGAGAGTTGAGGTATCCCGCGGTGCACCACAATGTCTAGTACATCTGGCAAGTATTGAGACGACCACGGGTAGTGTGTGGGGACGTCTGGGCCTGTGATCTCGTAATGGTGTCTTTCGGCGTCCTTGAAGAGGCGTCTGCCTGATGCACATGTGACTGCGGAATTCCATGCTGGATTCTTGGCGTTCCAGTCACCCGCCAACAGCGTAGGGACCGAGGTGTGGAGCAGTGTTCTGACCTCGTTGAGCTTGACAATAGGTCGAGTGGGCCTGTAGATGGCATATATGTGCGTAAGCATCCCTTCGACGCACAGCTCTACTCCCAGGGCTTGCAAGGATGGTGAGCTGTGGACCGGCAGCTTGGAGTGAATGAGGCCTCTTCTCACGAGGACTAGTAGACCTCTAGCGCGCACTATGCTGTCGGTGTAGTCCAAACGATGTTGGTGAAAGCCAGGGAAATTGATGGTATCGGCTGGGCTTAGATGAGTCTCATTGATCAGCGCGATGTCAATGTTTTGCTCTCTCAGCGTCCATTTGAGTAGTGTGGACTTCGTCTTCAGTCCACAGGCGTTCCAAAACAGTATCCTGGTTTCTCTAGGCATTCTTGAGCAGTAACATCATACCGTTTAGGACAACGGTGGTAGGGTCCTTCCCGGTCTGCAACGCGACGAGTACGTCTTTAAGTACTTCTATCGCTGTCGTCAGTGTAGGGTTAGGCGAGGAGGCTTGGGGCGGCTGGGCTGGCTGGGTGCTTGGTTCGAGCGTAGTGGTTGGTATCGAGGCAGTTTGTGCCGTGGTTGACTGCTGGGCCGTCTGGTTTGGCTGAGGTTGGGAGGTCTTCTTCCCTCTCTTCCTCCGTTTTGGCTTGGCGGATGATGTTTTTGTAGTCGGCGCCCCTCTGGGAGTGGGGTCGTTAGCCGGGGCCATCAGTGAGGCGCCTTGGTGTTCTAGGACTGGTACTGGGGGTGCGGCGGCTGGAGTCGTGGTGGTGGTGGTGAATGTATTTATTTTGCCAAAACACCCTATTATATACATTAGCTAAGACACACAATAGAACCTAACCGACACAGATTGTATTCGCTCGGACCAATAGCGATGCGCCGTAGGGCGAGCCGCGTGCGGGGCGCGGGGCGCTGCTTCCAACGGCACTATTCGACGCGAAGGCATAAATAGGTGTGCGAGCGCAGCGCGCTCTTATTCTCCGTGCGCCGCCGTCGAGTGAAGACCATCGATCCGTCGTATGTCGTCACCGTCGCGCGTTCCTCCGCCTGCTTTGCCTGCTTGCCTATGCTTAAAGACGACTGCTTCGCTGTTTCTTTGCGGAACGTCAAAAACTTGGTAGGGTAACTGTGTGACAGGTACTGTGTCACTACATCACTCCCCCCTAAGCGAAGCGTACGTTGGTTTTCACTGCGCGGCCGGATCGAGTGACGTAGGTGTTATGCGTTGCACTGGGGGTCGACGACTGTGGCTCGACGCTCGGTATTGTCCTTTCAGTGCGCGGTACCTGTTGTGTCGCGCATGTTGTAGTAGTAAACCCTTCGTTGAGTAAGTGCGCTGGCTTGAGTCTGTCTATTGAGACAACTGTAGTTCGAAGTGGCATCTGTATAGTGAAATGCTTGTTGTCACGTTGAATTACCTTGAACGGGCTATCATAAGGTGGGGTCAAAGGACTTCGCACGGTATCATTGCGTACGAACACATGGGTACACGTCGCTAGGTCTTTGTGTACAAACGTGCTTCTGTTATTGGAGTGAGACTTGCTGCTCGGGGACAACATCGACATGGTTTCTGTCAGTTTCCGTACAAATTCTGCGTCTTCATTTTTCGGCTGTGAGGGCACGAAGAAATCTGACGGTATTCTGAGTGTCGATCCGTAGGTCATGAAGGCCGGGATCAATTGGGTGTCTCCCCGTAGGGCAGTACGCAGGCCAAGTAACACAGTCGGTAGTTCCTCGCTCCAGTGCGCATCGGCTCTTCGCGCCATAAGCGCGGACTTCAATGTTCGATGCCAGCGTTCAATTTGACCATTTGCTTGAGGGTGGTAGGCAGTTGTACGAATTCTTTTTATGCCGAATTTTTTCATAAGTAAGTTGAATAGCGACGATTCGAACTGTCGTCCTTGATCCGTTGAAATTCGTACAGGGCAGCCGAATCGCGATATCCATCCCTCGTAGATTGCTTGTGCGACAGTGTCGGCAGTGATGTCACGCACGGGAATTGCTTCCGGCCATCTAGTGCAGCGGTCGATTATTGTTACTAGGTATCTGTAGTCGTTAGAGGGCGGCAGTGGTCCAACGATGTCAACATGTATGTGTTCGAAACGCGATGATTTTTGAAACTCGCCGAGTGGGCTGATAACGTGTCGTTGAACTTTCCCACGCTGGCAACCGATGCATGATTTCGCCCACAAACCAACTTCTTTATTCATATTCGGCCAGAAAAACTTTGTAGACATTACTTTTCTTGTTGTTCGCACACCAGGGTGACTTAGTTCGTGTTGCGCTTTGAATGCTATCATACGATAAGTCGCTGGTAGGTATGGACGCACGTTGCCGGTTGATGTTTCACATATGATCGGTCGTTGACCTCCGGGCAATGTGATAGGCGCGAACTTGAGACTTGAATTTGACATGCAGATCTTCAGTTCTTCATCGTTTTCTTGGTCTTTAGCGAGTTGGTTGTAGTCGATCGTGGAGTGCGACAAGTCGATTTCTTCAATGCGCGATAAGGCGTCAGCTGCTTCGTTCTTATCACCGTGAATGTATTTGATTCTCATACAGAACTGGCTAATGAAGTGTAGCTGGCGTTCTCGTCGTGGTGTATCGCTGCTACTTGGCGTTCTTGTTAGGGCGAAAGTTAGTGGTTTGTGATCTGTGAATATTGTTAGGTCACTGCCCTCTATCAGTCGTCGGAGGTGTTGCACTGCGGTGTACATTGCTAATAATTCGCGATCGTACACGCTGTAGCGTCGCTGCGCCTCACTCATAGTTTTTGAGTAGAATGCCAGTGGTCTCCACGCGTTGTCGATTTTTTGTTGTAGCACAGCGCCGATGCTAGTATCCGATGCATCGGTAAATAAATATAGCGGCGCGTTAGGTATCGGGTGCGTCAGTGTTGTTGCCTCGAGTATGCTTTGTCGACATTTTTCAAAGGCTTGTTCTGCTGCTTGAGACCATTGTATCGGAGTTTTGTCGTTCTTCTTGCTGTTATGAAGGTATTTGTTCAATTCATGCTGGTACTCGGCTTGATGTGGTAAACAACTACGATAAAAGTTTATCATTCCTAAAAATCTTCTTAGTTCTTGCACTGTTTGTGGTTTGGGGTAGTCGACTATGGTTTGAATTCGTTCTTGAGTGGGTTTGATTCCTTCTAGTGACACTTCGTATCCGAGGAACTCGATGGTCTCCTTGTCAAATTCGCACTTATCGATGTTAAGACTGACGCCGTAGGTATTTAGGCGCTCCAGTACTAGTTCTAAGTGGTGGCGGTGTTCTTCCTTGTTTCTCGAGTGTACGAGTAAATCGTCGACGAAACAGAATACGTTGTCATCTAGTCCTCGTAGAACCTCATGCATGAAGCGTTGAAAAGTTTGACCGGAGTTTCTTAAGCCAAACGGCATGCAATTGAATTCGAAGAGGCCGAAAGGTGTTATTATTGCTGTTTTTTGAGCATCTTCTTTTGCAATTGGTATCCAGAAATATGCCATTTTCAAATCGAGTTTCGAGAATATTTTCTTGCCGTGAAGTTGGTATGTGAAATCTTGAATTCGTGGAATGGGGTATCGGTCGGGAACGGTGACGGCGTTGAGTCTTCTGTAATCGCCACATACTCGAAGTGATCCGTCTTTCTTTTTCACAACGTGAAGAGGACTCGCCCACGGACTGTTTGACGGTTTGCATATTCCCATCTCGATCATGCGCTCGAACTCGAGTTTTGCTGCTTTATATTTGTCGGGCGGTAGAGGGCGCGGTCGTGAGTAGATCGGCGGCCCAGTTGTCTCGATATGATGTGTGACGTCATGCTTGGCTGGAGTTTTGAGTGTCATTGGTCGAAGTACATCTGGATATTTCTTCAGCAGGTCGTGATGAGTGTGGTCGTGGTTGATAATGTAGATTGATTCTTCTTTACTTTTTATTTTGACGGCGTTCACACTAAGCTCAGTTACACGGTCGATAAGTTTTCTTTGGTGCAAGTCGACTAATAGTTTATGATGAACTAGGAAGTCGGCACCCAGTATTGAAGTCTTCACATTGGCGACGACGAAAGTCCACTTAAAACTTCTTCGTAATCCTAGGTTGAGCTCGAGTGTGCGCTCTCCGTAGGTACGAATCTCTGTTCCATTGGCCGCGTAAAGTTTGTAGCCTGCATTGTCCATTGGTTTTGAGTATTTCTGGTTCCGAGCGGCTAATACCGATATGTCGGCTCCCGTGTCGACAAGAAATTTTTCTCGGTTGTTGATGTCGATCACACATAGGCGGTGGCTTGTTTGGTTTGCATCGACTCCCGCCACATTCGATGCACGTTCTAGTTTTCCTGCTTTTCTTTGGAACACGGCGATTCACATTTTCGTGCCTCGTTGCCGAATCGGTAGTGAAAACGGCACAGCCAGTCGGGATCGCCGGGCCTGCGGGCATTATTAGTACGCTGTCTTGAATGTGAGCGTGAGCGGCTACGATGTGCTGAGTTTTGGCGGGAACGGTGATACAATGAATATCGATGTTTGCGGAGTTCGGCGACTTCGAGTGACAACTTCTCTATTTGTTTCGTAAACATATTGATTTGTAGGTTTGTTATCGTGTTCCACTGCACCTCATTGACTGCTGCACTTATTGACGGTGGATTTGCTGTGGAGACTGCGGCGACTGTAGTGGGTTCAAAATATTCCATCATTTTGTCGGCCATCACGGCTAACATTTCGAGTGACGACTCGGTGTTGACAGAGAGCACGGCGCGCACTTGTGGGGGTAGCTGGTTGAGCCACATAACCTTCAGTGCTTCATCCGATAGTAGCTTACCACTGAGGTCTCGCATCTTACGCAGCAGCTGGCTTGGCTTGTTGTCGCCGAGCTCGAGACCGCTGAGTAGCTTCTGTAACTGCCGATGATCTGACTCTTGGTATGTTGAGATGAGTCTATCCTTGAGCGTGCTGTACTTGCCGGTGGCCGGTGGATGTAAGATGATGTCTCCGATTTGTTCTAGGTCGCTGTTGCCGAGTAATGGGACGACGAGGTTGAATTTCTGCTCATCACCTATCTTGCTGGTAGCAACGGCGGCTTCAAATTGCGCGAACCATAGGCGAGGATTTTGACGCCAAAATGGTGGTAGATGTGCAGGTAGTGAAATAGTTGCCACGTCGCTCCTCACTGTTGTGACGCCCTCAGCATCGCAAAAATCATCAGAAGTCTTCGGCATGGTGGTAATGGTGGACCGATTTAGTGGTGCTCCTTCTAAGATTTATGAGGTCTTGTCGGGTTTGTTGTTCAAGGACCTCGTCTTCGTCTTCCGAGGCTTCGTCTTCCGAATCGTGTTCTTCCGGGGTCACCAATTTAGTGTTCTTTCGGGGTCACCAATTTAGTGTAAGATCGTTGGGATTTCTTAATGAAACAACTTGCTCCGACTGGAATGACTGAATGTATTTATTGCCGGGGGTCATCTCACAAACTCCACAAGGAGTGTGGGGAAACGGCATCAGGGCATTGCCCTCTGGCCGTGGGTTCTCACGCCGCCCACAACTATGGGCGCGTCGCTGGGCGGGCCCTTCTAGGGCCCATGTTGGCTTCGTGGGGGGGGGAGAGAGCTGCCCGGGCGATCAGCCCGGCCGGGTGAGACCCTGTTCAGGGAGGCCCAGCCAGGCGATCAGCGACCGATCGGCAGCTACTCCGGCGTCGATGGGGCGAGAAGGTCGCGCGGTAGCGCGAAGCGGTCCGGTGGTCGGGCGTGCCAGGGGGCGATGTCCCTGATGTGGTCGTGCGTGGAGGCGTCCGCCTTCTCCAGCATCCCCCTACTGGAGCGTCGGATGAAGTCGTCGATGCTCTCGACACGGAGGTCACGCTGTATGGTAGCGTTCCTCACGTATCGAGGCGCACCGACGATTTTTCTCAGGCATGTCGATTGAACTACACGGAGGCGCTTCTTTTGGTGTTCCGATGCTAGGGCAAACCAAGCCGGGGCTGCGTACGTAAGCCGGGACCTTACATAAGTCTTGTAGATCCCGACTTTCGCACGCAGGGGCAGCGTTGAGTGTAAGAGCGGGCGGAGCTGAGCCATCGCCACCTTGGCGCTCTTGATGGCCGCTGATATGTGGGTCTTCATGCTCATGCGGCGGTCTATGTGGACGCCCAAGTACTTGGCACTGGGCGTCCATGGGATCTCGCAGCCTTCCATCCTCAGAGGCGGTGGCGGGCGCAGGTCGTAGCCAATGGAGACTGCCTGTGTCTTCGCGACGTTGACCGACAGTCTCCATTTATCTAGCCAGGGTGGTAGGGCGTCCAGGGCCCTCTGCATCTTCGCGGCGGCGTGGGTGGTATTGAGGGACATAGTGATGAGCGCCACGTCGTCAGCGAAGAGTGCAAGAAGGGCGCCTGCGGCAACAGGAATGTCGTCCGTGTAGAGGGCGTAAAGGGACGGTGACAGCACGCTGCCCTGGGGTACGCCGGCGGTGATAGCTCTCACGGTGGATGTGGCGTCGTCCACCCGGACGCGGAAGGTGCGCCCCTGGAGGTACGACGCCACCAGCGGCACGGTGCGCCTGGGGATGGTGGAGTCCATCAGCTTGGCTAGAAGGCCTTCGTGCCATACACGGTCGAAGGCCTTCTCGACGTCTAGGAACGTGGCTGCAATCTTCTCCTTCTTATTGAGGGCTGCGGCGATGTGGTGAAAGACCCTGGCCACCTGAAGGGTCGTTGAGTGGCCGTGGCGGAATCCAAACTGCTCGGGGCGCGGTTGGCAGTGCGCCTGAAGCTGTGGCAGCAGAAGTCGCTCGAACAGCTTGGATACCGCCGAGAGTAGGGTTATAGGCCTATAGTTATTGGGCTGGAGTGGACTCTTCCCTGGCTTGGGCAGCATCACGACGGTGCCCCTTTTCCAAGGGGCGGGAAAGTAGCCGGTGCGGAGGACGGTGTTGAAGAGCCTGACGAGTGTGGCGATGGTTTGGCGCGGCAGATGGAGCAGCGCTCCGTTCGTCACACCGTCAGGCCCCGGGGCTTTTCTGGGCTTCAGCTGCTTGATTGCCTTTCTTAGTTGTGAGGGAGAGATGAAAGACGGAGACTCCTCAGTGGGGATTGGTGAGCTTAGGAAGTCCCTCACCCTGGCTTCAATCTCACTGTATTGCGCAATGCTCTTCCCCTGGTTCGGAGAGAACTGTCTTGCCAGATGGTCAGCGAAGATCTCAGCTCTCTCCGAGGCTGCATATCTCCGGGTGCCGTCGTCGTGTTGAAGTGGTCCGGTTGGTGGCTTCTTGTTGTTTAACTGGCGGCATAGTCTGTGTAGAGACGTTAGGTCGTCCGCGGCGTCGTCCAGCCTGCGGTCCCATTCGTCCGAGGCGGTGTTGTCCAGTACCCGTTTGATGTCTTCGATTAGACTGTTCAAACGGGTCCTTATTCTGGGATCCCTTGTGGTTTGCCACTGCCTGCGCGTTTGCCTCTTCTCGTCCAGTAGGCGGCGCAGGAGTGGTGACGGTGGTGGTAGGCGTCTAGTTGGGTGTGGCGGGATGGTGGCTTCGTTAGTGGCCGCTGTAATGACCTCCGCTATTCGAGTAGCCATCCTGTCTATGTCCTCAGGCCCCTCAAGGGGCTCAGACCTTGAGGGGGAGTTCCGAGTCATGTACTCAGAGAAGGCTTCCCAGTCGATCTTGCCCCGGGCAGGTGGTAGATTCGCTCTGAGTGGGGTTGAGGCGATTGTGGCCAGCACTGGTAGATGGTCGGATTGGTGGTCGTCTGGGATCACTTCCAGGGAGAGTTGAGGTATCCCGCGGTGCACCACAATGTCTAGTACATCTGGCAAGTATTGAGACGACCACGGGTAGTGTGTGGGGACGTCTGGGCCTGTGATCTCGTAATGGTGTCTTTCGGCGTCCTTGAAGAGGCGTCTGCCTGATGCACATGTGACTGCGGAATTCCATGCTGGATTCTTGGCGTTCCAGTCACCCGCCAACAGCGTAGGGACCGAGGTGTGGAGCAATGTTCTGACCTCGTTGAGCTTGACAATAGGTCGAGTGGGCCTGTAGATGGCATATATGTGCGTAAGCATCCCTTCGACGCACAGCTCTACTCCCAGGGCTTGCAAGGATGGTGAGCTGTGGACCGGCAGCTTGGAGTGAATGAGGCCCCTCCTCACAAGGACTAGCAGACCTCTAGCGCGCACTATGCTGTCGGTGTAGTCCAAACGATGTTGGTGAAAGCCAGGGAAATTGATGGTATCGGCTGGGCTTAGGTGAGTTTCATTGATCAGCGCGATGTCAATGTTTTGCTCTCTCAGCGTCCATTTGAGTAGTGTGGACTTCGTCTTCAGTCCACAGGCGTTTCAAAACAGTATCCTGGTTTCTCTAGGCATTCTTGAGCAGTAACATCATACCGTTTAGGACAACGGTGGTAGGGTCCTTCCCGGTCTGCAACGCGACGAGTACGTCTTTAAGTACTTCTATCGCTGTCGTCAGTGTAGGGTTAGGCGAGGAGGCTTGGGGCGGCTGGGCTGGCTGGGTGCTTGGTTCGAGCGTAGTGGTTGGTATCGGGGCAGTTTGTGCCGTGGTTGACTGCTGGGCCGTCTGATTTGGCTGTGGTTGGGAGGAGGTCTTCTTGCCTCTCTTCCTCCGTTTGGGTTTGGGCTTCTTGGGTGCTGCTGTGAGCCCTCTGGGAGTAGGGTCATTTGCCGGGGCCATCAGTGAACCGCTTTGGTGCTCTAGAATTGGCACTGCGGGAACGGTGACTGGAGTCGTGGTGGTGGTGGTGGTGGTGTGCTTGCTGGTCTGGGTGGTTGCTACTGTGCCAGCTCTTCGATTTCTCAGCTCCTTTTTATATTGGGGGCAGGAGATCGAGTTGGCCGGGTGCGGCCCCCCGCAGTTCACGCAGGTGGCAGGCTCTTCACGGGGTCTCGGGCAGTCTTTAGCCGCGTGGTCCTCACCGCATCTCACGCACGCCCGCTGTCGATGGCATTGGTGGCTGGAGTGGCGGAAGGCCTGGCATCTGTGGCACTGTGATGGACCCTTTTTCCCTCTCCAGGCCTCAATCACAACGCCTGGCATGTACAGGAGTTCAGTGATTTCATATATCCTAGGCGTCAGATCCGGGGTGTTTGTCAGGATAGCCAGGAATATGCATCCTGGTCTGCCCTTTCTTGCTCGGATTGCCCTGACGTATTCCGGTTTGAACCCCATCTCCGTCAGAGCATCCTGGATCTCCTGAGGCTCGGTCGTCACAGGCAGTCCCCTGATGGCTACCTTGAGGCTTCGTTCTGTCGGTAGAGAGTACGAGAACCAGGAGATGTTCTCAGTGCGTTCTAGTTCTCCCAGGTAACGCTGGATGATGCGGTACTCCTGGTCCGAGTTTGGAGAGAAGCGCACTCCTTTTCCGTACGGGCGTGCGTTGGGAGCATGGCCCAGCTTACTCTTCAGCTCCCTGAAGTGAAGCGCCCAGTTAGGTAGGGTCTCCACTATCAGGGGTGGGTAGCGGGGTGCCGGGGGTGCGGCTGGCGGTGCGGCTGTCGGGGCCGGGGTTGGGGTGGTCGTCGGCGCAGTCGTTGCGGCTTGGGTGCGGAGTGCGGCTGCGAAGGTGGATGGTGCGGGTTTGGTGCCAGTGGCGCTCGTGGAAGGCGCAGGGGTGGCATTTGGAAAGGCGGCGGTTTCGCTCTGGACTGGGTCCACACGTCTGCGGAGGCGGGGGTCTCTTGTTGAGGATCCCTGGGATTCGGCTGAGTCTGTGCAGCGTCGTTTGCTGAGCACGTCAGGTTCCTCTTCTGGGGTACGCTGTCGTCTCGCTGGAGTAGGTAGTGCGTCGGTGCTCATTGGCGCTTCAGCGCGTTCGAACGCCCGTAGCTTGTCATTAAGGAACATTGAGATATGCTCCATTAATGATGCCGATAAGCATCCCTTACGCTGGAGCGCGGCCACTACAAGGAGGTCCTGGTTGAGCGCTGACTGAGGTGAATGTTGGGCTTCGGTATGTGCAGGGGCGGAGGGGGAGCGTTGCTGCGGAGTCGTCCTGTCCCTAGGGCGCGAGGCCCTCGTCAAGGTAACTTCTGCCTGGGCTCCTGTGTTCGGGTGGGGCGCCTGCGCGGCCGGCCCCTGTTCCGCCGCGGCCTGCGCGAGAATATCGCGAGGTATGACGGAGCGAGGGGTGCGGACATCGTGCGGCCCGGTCTGGGAAGGCTGCTGTGCCTGGGTGGCGGCGGGGGTCGTCGGCGCGATCCTAGCGCGTTGCGGAGGCTGAGTCCCGCGGTGGCTAGATCTGCTTCGAGATCTCTCCCTTGGGGGGGTTGGTTGTTGGCTGCTCATAGTGGTGAGGGCGGCGTGTGCTGGGCGACTGCCTTCGCGACCCTCGACCTACTACGGTCGGGCTTCTCTGTTGGGGAGACGGGGGTCCCCTCGGCGCATCAGTGCGCGGTCGTATTCCGCCGAATTTAGTAATAAATTCGGTGGAATCCTGTTGTTGAGCTTGGGTCCGTGCGATTTCTTGTTTCTTCTTGAGAGTTCAAGTTAGCAGTCGATTGCTGATCCTGTATTTATTTTGCCAAAACACCCTATTATATACATTAGCTAAGACACACAATAGAACCTAACCGACACAGATTGTATTCGCTCGGACCAATAGCGATGCGCCGTAGGGCGAGCCGCGTGCGGGGCGCGGGGCGCTGCTTCCAACGGCACTATTCGACGCGAAGGCATAAATAGGTGTGCGAGCGCAGCGCGCTCTTATTCTCCGTGCGCCGCCGTCGAGTGAAGACCATCGATCCGTCGTATGTCGTCACCGTCGCGCGTTCCTCCGCCTGCTTTGCCTGCTTGCCTATGCTTAAAGACGACTGCTTCACTGTTTCTTTGCGGAACGTCAAAAACTTGGTAGGGTAACTGTGTGACAGGTACTGTGTCACTACAAATTTCTCAGTAACAGCCTGGAGTTGGGAAGTTGGCGGTGTTTCACCCCCGTGCCGAGACGGAGCACGTGTCGCGTCGGTCCTGCGCCTTAAGAGGAGGCTCCCCAAATTTAACGCTGATTTGCCGGGATATTCTATGTATACCAGATATCAAATCAATGTGATAATTTAAACATATGATTTTTCAAACCTTTTTCTATCGGACGTTACAAACAGAAACACAATTGAATGAAATTTTTCTTGAGGGTTTTATTTTTTTTTTTTAAATATGCCTTTTTAGAGATTTATGGATTTTACTTGTAAATTACTTCATTTACATATGCAAAAAAAATACTCACAGAAGGAAAATATAGTTTATTATGTCGGGTTTGAATAACATTGACTTTCACCAATTATTATTCTCATAATAAATTAAATTAGATTTTAGACTTATGTCCTTTAGTTCTGTGCAAGAATAAGATCGATCGGATATTCGATATTCAACCTTATTCGCTAGCAGCTTAGGTGCAACGGCGATAATGATTCAGGCCCTTGTCGAGGTAGGACCTATGTCGCTTTTGCTCACGCACAATCCCCCCGCTAATTTATCGAAATATTCATTCTTGGACATAGTGTAAAAAAATCAACGTTTTTTGTTTTTTATACATAGCTTTGTCAAAACAACTTTAAAACGTTAATACATTTAAGGTTGAATTTACATTATTGTATACTTTTTTAAACTAGAATTACCTAAACACAATTAGGTTTTAAGAAAACTTTTGCATGGGATTGTGTATCTAGTTCTTTAGTGATCGATGAAATCATAAGTAAACAAATTCCGATTTGCCGTATACTACGGGTTTCGCGCGGCTATGCTTATGATTAATATTTAATATGAATAATATAATTAATAAATATAAGTAATTTACTATACGCGTTGTATGTATGTGTGTGTATATACATACATACGTACATAATATGTACGCTTATCTCTTTCGTACTAGGTACTTTTCTAGAGTTTACAAGTGTGTTATCAGTATGAACTTTCGTTTCGTTTCGTGGTGGTATAAGTCGGTATGAAAAGGTTTTTATATAAGATGTTGATAATATTGTAATCTCTGGAATTAGATAATCCGATTATAAAAATGTTTTCTATAATAGGAAGATATACTTCACGCACCCAAAACCACTGCATTTTTTATTTTTTTTTCTAAAAGTCTATGTTGCGGGAAGCAGACGTACACCCAAACACACTCTTACCGACTCTGCCACGATTTCATCAAGCGATTGTACGCGCAGGATTTGGCCGCGGGTTTCACATAAATCTACATGTAAAATACCTACCAAATTTCATAAACATCACGTGAACTTAGCTAACCAAAACTAGTACGGGTAAGTAGGTATATCAGAATAAAACATAGGGTATGTTTGTCCCTCAAGGATAATGCAGATTTCTATATTGTTATATTTTCTGTAGTTCAGCAGATTATCTTCATACTTATAACTTTACCATTTATTATGTACATATGCCATTTTAAATTTACTGAAGACGTTTTGGGAATATATTATTTACATCATAACAACGTCGAAGTTTTTTTATGTAAAATAAAGCAGTATGTAAAGTTAGTGTAATACTAAATATGTTATTTGAAGTGGCGTCCCTGGTGGAATAGGCACAGTGGTTAGTGAGCGCAATCAGCTGAGCCCGGGCTTGAGTTAGAAAACCAAGCGTTTAGAATAAAAAGTAAATAAAAAATAAAAAATATTTCGCACCTTATGAAACACGTATTTCACTGCGCAAGCCAAGCATAAGTTGGTGTAGTGGTATGATCTCGGACTTTAATAACGATCATCATAGGTTCGATTCTCCGTATGTGTAGACATTTTTTTTCCTTTTTCTCAATTTATATATTGAATTTTGAATTTTCATGTACAAAGTTTTTTCGCATGCGCTTTAATTACTATTCCTTGTTGAAAAGTCCAAAATCCCATTTTTTTTATAATTTCTATGCCTTTTGCATATTTACTTACATATAAAAAAACAATAAATGATGATAAATAAATAATATATTAATTTCTTTGCACAATTGAAAAATGAATATTATATAAAAATTGAGAAAAAGAAAAAACGTCTCAGTACAGAGAATCGAACCTACGACCATAGAATGTTTAGACCGAGCTTTCACCGCTACGCCAACTCACGCTTATTTTATAGATTGAAATAAGTGGTTCATAATCATAGTCCTTCAATTGCTTTTCATTATTATTAATTCAATATTACAAAAGTTACATAATAATTTGTAAATTTCTAAACGTCATACCAATAAAAACATAAGTAACTTCCTGATGAGATTCCTAAAGTATCTATATGAATATATAAATAATAGAAATAAAATATAATTTACATGTTCAATATTTACTCAAATTCATTTATTGCATAGGAATAAATGTCTTAGCTTTTCGCGATTACTAAGTATATACTTATTATAATAAAACAAAATGTTACCGGATCAATGCCCGTATTTTAAATTTTAATAATATTAAAAACAAATTAATGTAATAAGTTGGCCTACTGCCTACAGACGCGCTTGCGTACTCTGTGACGCTTGGCCTGTAACTTTGTGAGTTCACGCCGGCGACGTGAGCACACAGCTCGCTTTGCGGGAGGGGAGGTAGCGTTAAATGCCTACTTCGCCCGGACAGCCTGGTCTTAACTCTCACCGGTCGTGTCTCGTGTCGTCCCACCGGAGTATGAGATTGACAGGGACAGAGAGCGCACTTGTGTCAGTGAGATTGTCCACCATGGCCGAAATCGGTCAGGAGGACATTATTATTATTCCTATATCAAATATGTTGTTATAATCTATACTAATATTATAAAGCTGAAGAGTTTGTTTGTTTGTTTGGTTGAACGCGCTAATATCAGAAACTACTAATCCGATTTGAAAAATTCTTTTTGCATTAGATAGCCCGTTAACTGAGGAAGACTATAGGCTATATCATCCCAGAGAACTGTACGGTTCCCGTGGGATAGATTTCTTTTTGTCTAGAGACGAACCCGAAGCGAAGCGAGGGCGAGTTGCTAGTAATATATAAAAATATAAACTAGATTTAAGTATATTGTAAATGTTAAAATAAAAATATGTATACTGTTGGAGATCCATATTCCATATAAATAAATTAATAAATAAGTTGATACGTAGGTGTCATTTATGACAGTAACTCAAAAACTACGACCAAGCTATGTAGGCAGAGTCACGGGCAATAGCTAGTACATAATAATTTACGTAAAGCCGCAAGAGTGTTATATTACTACAGCATATCGATTACAAGAGGTGCACGGGTTGTGACACGACACCGTTAATGTATTCAAACACCGTGGGAATTACACTCATGATAATTTATAACATCTATTCTTTATGAGACCGAAGACATATGTATCTACATCTGCACATATAATAAAATTCTGAATCGAATCTGTACATTAAATATTTTTTAGAAAATCTTATTGAAATAGTCATTATTATCAATATAGAGGCCGAATATAGGTTTTAGATTTTTTGTCTGTCTATATATCTGTGACCGCATCACGGAAAAATTACTGGAGGGATTTTGATGATATTTGGTATGATGATAGCTGGTTATCCGGGTCAACATATAGGATACTTTTTACTGCGGGAATATATCTTAAAAACGCTTAATGTATATGTACATGCGTATAAATAGGCAAAGACATTTTTTACAGACAGATATTTTTTTATTTTATTTAGTAGATATTGACGAGCTGATTTCAATACGAGGGGGATCAGGCCATAGTCCACCACGCTGGCCAAGTGCGAAGCAGACTTCACATGTCTTCCGAAAACTTGCTAGGTTCCCTAAGATATGCAGATTTCCTCACGATGTTTTCTTTTACCGTAAGACAGTGGTAATCATATTGAAATGATACTGACATGAAAATATCAGAGGTGCGAGACCCGGGATTTGAACCCGCTTCACTCTGTTTCCAAAGCGAGCGCGTTACCACTGGGCTACCTTTAGTAGCTATTGATGAGCTTTAGTGTTATCAATAAAAAAAAATGATTATGAGCTTTTGACCACTGGACGGACACTAATAATAATACACAGGTACCATATATAATGTTTAACTTTTTAGTTCTCCTAGAGCTAGAGAAGTACAGGTTCGATTTTAATTGATTTTAGGGTTCTGTAGCCCAAAGGCAAAAGGGAACCCTTATAATTTCGTCCTGACCGTCTGTCCGTATGTAACAGTCATTTTACTCATAGACTATTGCATATTGCTGAAAGGATCTCATCAGGTTTCCATATGAAATCTATCTGCATTGCAGTCTTTGTTGAAATTAGTGCTTTTATTATTGCTAGATGTTCAAAATAATTTATGGCCAATTATCGCTCAATTTATGATCTATTACTCGTCCGACTTAACTGTGCACCTCGCTGGAATGCGACTCCTCTCCCGCTTCCCTGCGCGGCGCCCCGCGTTCGCCTCGCGCGTTCAGTAGCGATAGCATCTTGTTATTGTTGCGCGTATATCCGTTTTAAATTGTTAATTGTTGTTAAGTTTTTTGTTGTTATTTAGTTGTTATTGTTTGTTTTAGTTAAGTTTTAATTTATTTGTTGTATTTAAAGTTGTTTATATATATTACTGCGATAAAAACTACCTATGAATGCTGAATAAAAATGGTACAAAATAAATATTGAATAACATCACATATGTACATTGCTCTGATTCCAAATTAAGCAACTAAAGCACTTGTGTTATGGGAATCAGAAACAACGACGGTACCACAACACCCAGACCCCGAGTCAATATAAAAAAGTTAGTTTTCTTAATTGGACCGACTGGACGGACACCATGAAAAGCGGTTTCGTCAAAAATATTTTAAAGAAATTATCTTTTTTGCAAATTGTACGATCCGAGTGACGTCACAGTGCCAGGTGCACAGTTAAGTCGGACGGGTTGTAACTTCATTAATTGTTGAAAAATGCAGCCCCAACTTCAAAATTACTTTTTTACAAAATCTATGTGGAATTTTCAATGAATAGAGTGACAAAGACGCCAGTATAGATTTCATATGGATCTCATTATTCTACTTATCATAGTATTGTTTCTTCTAGTAATGAACATAGCCTTTGGAAAAGTTCAATAGATTTTTGTAGGGCTTGTGACTCTAAATAAGGGTTTTAGGCTAAAGAGGTTAGAGTCCTAAGAATTAATCATTAAAAATATTTACCTTTTGACTAAGAAGTATAGCTTAAAATTGATTATACCACTCTTAACTATGGATTTTTTTCTTTATCTCGAGATCTCTCTTGATACACAATATATACCTACATAAAAAAAAATATAACACGTTCTTCCATTTTTTTAATTCAGTCAAAACACAAGGAAGAATGTATACAAGTAAATATAAATATATCACTTACCCTATTTTTAATTCGCCTTCTCAACCCTCTAAGGAAAGCCAAGTCATCTTCACTCAAGTTCAAAGCTTGAACTTTTTCTGAATATTTGCATGTTGGTAGTCCAGCTACCTCCTCCACCGTCATACTGATGCCTCGCGCTGGAAACACATTTTAATAAATATATATTTATAGTCTGTCTGTCTGTTACCGCATCACGGAAAAAACCACTGGAGGGATTTTGATTAAATTTGGTATGATGACAGCTGGTTATTCGAATCAACATATAGGATACTTTTTACTGCAGGAAAATATCTCATCTTTGAGTAATCTATACTAAACGCTAAAACGTAAGCAGGGACAAACCAAGCAGAGCGAGGGTGAGTCGCCAGTATTTAATATTATTGTCCATAATTTACATTAATAAAACAATTTTAGTCTTGTTTAAAAAGAAAATAATAGATATTTTCTACTTTACATGGAGGTTTATTTATTTTGTCTAATAGAACTAATTTAAAGAAAATAAAATAATAAAAGTTACCTAGAGTCTCGTCGCGGCACTCGTACGAGAAAGTCGTGTCGTTTATACTAATTACTTGTTTACAATTTGCAAGCGCGCGGTCTTTTGTTTACCGGCGGTCGAGGTTCGCTCCTCGACCGCCTGCTTACCTGCGTGGCGCGTTAACTACCTACATCTATTATAACAACAATTATTATCTTTATCACTACGCAATAATAATGTCAAGCGTGGAATCGATATGACGGGAATGGAACAACTGCAGGGAAATGATCGGATGAGTAAAAGATTGAGAGAGGATAGTGAAGGAGAATGGTCAACTGTTGGGCAAAGAGATAAAAGGTTAAAGGACGGCGAAAAAGTAGAAATTTATATAACATGTAATGAGAAATTACCAAAACAGTTTTCCTTAGCTAAAATATTTAAAGAACAGAATATTACGAATATAATAAGAGTTAAATACCTAAACCCCTATAAAGTTAGAGTAGATTTGACTAGTGAAGTAAGTGCGGAGAAGTTAGAAAAATGTCAGAAGTTTATAGATATGAATTGGCGAATTCAAAAAGCTTTAGAAAAAAGTTATTCATATGGGATTATAAAGGATATTGACTTAGAAATAACTAATGATGAAATTTTGAATAAAATTACTTGCCCTCACACTGCTCAATTAGTTGCTGTGTCCCGTCTTAACCGTCGAAATTTGAACGAATACGGTTGGATACCATGTGAAACTGTGCGACTGTGTTTTAAAGGATCTTTTGTCCCAGCATATGTGAATGTCGACGATATGAGGATAAAAGTAGAGAAATATGTATTCCCCGTTTCGCAGTGTTCCCGTTGTTGGAAGTATGGTCACACAATCAAAAAATGCCCTTCTTCAAAAATAGTGTGCCCTAAATGTGGCAAAAATCACGCGAATTGTGAGACGGAAGAATTCAACTGTATTAATTGTTCAGGAAAACATATGGCTTTATCTAAAAAAGTGTGCCCTGTATTCTTAAAAGAAAAAAAGCTAAGGGATTTAATGGCTGAATTTAATTGTACGTATCGTAAAGCTCTTGAAATGTATGTACAGCCGGATGAACCAATCCAAGAAAAAAACAGAGAACAGGAGGAAAGAATTGTTGACGAGGAATTTCCCGCCTTGAATGAGACGTCTATGAATACATGTAACGTACCATATGAAGCTCGAAACACTGTTTCTTTTTCTGATGTCACTAAAAAGAAAAGCACAGGCAAAAATAAACAGGCCAAGAATATTAATTATACAATGAGATCACGTAGATGCGCGGATTATAGAGATACACAATTTACCGAAGACAGCAATCATACAAATCTTGAAGAGAAACAAGCTTTACCAAATGAAGACAAGAGAGACTTTGACGTGGTTCAATTGTTAAGGAGAGTGAAAGAAATAATATTTATGAGGGTCACGATAAAAGCGAAGATTATTGGTGTTATTAAATGTTGTATCGAGTGGTTTTTATTGTCAGTAGTGGATAATTTAGAAGATTGGCCAATCCTTAGAGCTTTTATTGAGTATTTGAATGTCAATGATTATGGATAAGTATAAAAAAAATATTGTCAAACTTAATATAATTCAGTGGAATTGTCAGAGTTTAAGGTCTAAATTAATTGCGTTAGAAAATATCTTGCTTCAGGAAAAAATCCACGTTGCAGTACTATCTGAAACATGGTTAGAACCTAATAGTGATTTAAGAATAACAGATTTTAATATTTACAGAAAAGACAGGTCAGATTCACATGGAGGGGTTGCTGTGTTAACGCACAAATCAATAAAATCTCAAATATTTGAATTTCAGCATCGTAATTCAGGTATAGAAATTTTGGTAGTTAAGATATACAATTGCAGTGACATTGAAAATATAATCTCTCTCTATTGTCCTCCGTCTGCTGACACATGTCAAGCTGATTGGGAATATGTTTTCTCTAGTTTTAATAAAAAAACGCTATTATTGGGTGATTTTAACGGGCACCACACAAATTGGTCAAATAGAAACGATACTAGGGGAAATCAAATTATAGATGCTTTAATAGATAAAAATTTTATAATACTAAATAATGGGGATTCTACGCGAATTCAATTGGTAAATAATATTTTACGGCAGTCCTCTCCAGATATGTCATTGGTATCGTTAGATATAGCTCTTAAATTTGACTGGAAAGTCTTAAATGAAACTCTAGGCAGCGATCACTGCATAATTAAAATTTCTACTTATTTTATTTCGAATTTAGAAAATACAGCTCATAGAAATTTCAAAAAAGCAGATTGGAAATCTTACACAGAACTACTAGAACGGTTATTTTTAGATTTTAATGTGTCTAATGATTTGCAACACCTATACGATAGTTTTGTAGAAACCATGTATTTGGCGGCCGATATCTATATTCCCTACATCATGACGTGTAATAATCCATTTACATTTCAGTTTACACCGAGGCCTTACTGGAATCAAAACCTTTCCAAGTCTGAGGATGTACATCATATATTAGCTGAATGTGTCCGAAATGAAGCAGAAAGAAAAATGTTTTTGTTAAGATTTAATATAAATTTATTAGACCTAGGAGCTTTTAACAGCATTCTAGCCTATCCTGTCTCAGATCAGTCAAGAATGTTGTATAAAGTAGTAGAAGTCGGATTAAGAAATAGAAATATTTAATTTTTGTTATTTTAAGGTTGATTGTAAGTTGCATTAATTACTTTTAGTTATACCTATAGGGGTGGCATGATCACTTTGTGACCAAACCCTTTTAAAATAAAGATAAAAAAAAAAAAAAAAAAAAAAAAAAGTTACCTAATACAACACAAAACTTAGTATAGATACTTTTACAGACGTAAAAGGATACAATATTTTACTTCATTTGGTAATATTTGTACTCGTAATTATTTAAACTTATTTAAAATAACATTTTTGCTTTATTAGTTTAAAATATTTAGTATCAACACTTAAATCGTAATCAAGTTAAGCTATTCAAATAGAATCAAAACAAGAAAAATTTGCGTCATTTACACAACTTACCTGTTGCTTCTAAGAATTAGGTAGTTTCATATTTCAGTCAAAAATACATATTTAAAGTACTTACCGTCTAATATTTCTTGATCTAATTGGTAAGAAGGAACTTGTTTCACGATATCATCCATTCTTCATATTTATATACCGATTTAATTCACTTTTGCGACAAAAACTGGCTGAGACTAGGTACTAAAATACCAACAATAGGTTTTTCAGGTTATATATTTGGCTGTCACTGTCAGAAATGACAGTTGTCAAATATTGTATATCAGCACAGATAAAAATTTCTTACTTACTCCGTGTTTTATAAATCGATTTAAAAATATGGATGTATCGAGAAGCTTTTTTTATTAATGTCAGTAAGTATTTACTAATATCTAATTAAATTTATGTATTTTTAGTTACTAAGAAAATATAATCTTTTTCTATGATATAATAAGATAAACTTTTGCAAGGTATAAATCTTAAGAATCAACTAGTCACAGTCAAATTAATTAATTCATAAATAAATGCTGCAGCCATAGATAGCCTTTTTTACGATGCTTACAGCTTACTATCAGTTAACTTCACTCGAACAAAAAGAATCTCAAATGAGCGTTGAGTTTGTTTTTGTTTTCTATGGTTATCCTCAGCAGGGCCGAACGAGCTCAAGTAATATTTTGTGCCGAATACCGGATTTACATATCTTCTATCTCATATGTATATCATCGTCATAAGGGCTATAATTGAATGTGTACATCTACTTTCTCACTCCACTACTACAATCACAAGTCACGCCCATATCTAAAGTTTTTACTACTATACTAGTATAGTTATGTACAATAGCGGCTGAACGTAGCGGGCCAACTAAACAATTTCACCCTAAATTTGGGGAAAACCATGCGACGAGAGAAAGCTAAATTCATTAAACATAATATACATTTTTAGAAGCTTATTAGTTTTTCGATGCTGGATTTTGAAAAGTTTCAACAATTTCAAAGTCAAAGTTAATAAGTTATATTATATTAGTTTTAGAGATTTGAGTTAGATTTTAAAAATGTTTTCGGAGGGTAAAAAAAGAACAATTGTTGGCAACACATTGTATTCATTCATAATTGTGGGATTCTCTTTTGGCGGGAAGAGATACGCGCCTTTTTTTAAATCGTCCCAGAAATAAAATTGAATTTTATAGTATTTTTAATTAAAGTTAATAGTTAAATAATAAAAATGCAAATAGAAAGCGATGGAGATGAGGAGGAAAGATCTGTGAAGTCAACATCCAGCAAAAAACGAAAAATTAGGACACCAGTAACCATCGATAAGTATAAGCCATATATTAAAAACGCATACACTAGACAATATCCCGATAATAGCTCTAATGGGGAATTTATAGTTTATGTAGAACATAAAGATATGGAAATAAAACTTGGTAATATGAATCCCTTGAACCTCTCCAAATATTTTAAAAATATCAAGGGGGTTCATGAACGAGCAAGAATTAATGCAAATAAAATTAAAATATCTTTCAAACAAGCAGCTTTAGCCAATGATTTCCTGAAATCCCGATGTTTATTAGATCATAACTTAAGAGCATATATTCCTGCATCCTCTGTGGAAAGGGTAGGCGTTATTAGGTACATTCCTAAAGAAATAGGAAACATAGAACTGTTTGAAAAAATTTGTTGTGACAGAGATGTCATTGGTGTTCGAAGATTTATGAAACGAGAAAAAGACTATTTAAACCCATTAACAACCGTATCCATAACATTTTCGGGTACTTCTCTACCTGAATTTATTTTATTAGACAGATGGAGATATAAAGTACACACTTATATTCCTCCGGTGTTACAATGTTTTAAATGCTTAAAATTCAATCACTCAGCTAAAGTATGCCGTAGTGAACAGGTTTGTTCTAAATGCTCGGAAAATCATTCATACAAAGATTGTAGTTCTGAAACATTAAAATGTACAAATTGCTCTGGAAATCATCTAGCTATTTCAAAAGATTGTCCAATAAAAGCAGCTAGAATATTAAAAAATGGACAATCTTATGCAATGGCTACTTTAAATAGAGATTTTGTTAACTTTCCAGCTCTTCCTAAAACTAACATTCAGAAATACACAGGAAAATTTGACAATAATAAAAATAAAGAATTAGAGTATGTTCCATCAAAATCAAATAACTTTAATATTTCAGATATTATAAATAATACAAAACTCATGAATTCGATAATAAAAACTTTAGTAGCATTAGGAAATTCTGAATCTATTAAGACCACATCTCATATTAAGGAAATTTTAATTAAAAATTTATCTGAATAATGGATATTTTAAAATTAGTACAACATAATATACAAAGTATTAATAATAAAAAACCTTTGTTACAAACACTTTTATTTGAAAATGAAATAGATATATGTTTATTAAATGAAACATGGTTAAAAAGTTCCCAATCACACTTTTACATGTCTGGCTATGATTTTATTTTTAAAAATGCTGAAAATGAACATGGTGGTGTAGCCTTTTTAATTAAAAGTTCGATAAAATATGTCCAACTTTCTACTCCAAATTTCCAAGATGTTCAAACAATTGCCATTTCTGTTGATACAAAAGTAGGTCCTCTAACTATTCTGTGTGTATATTGTCCACCTAAAAATAAAATTAATATGTCAAAATTAAAAAATATTATAACCAGTCTCCCTAAACCATATATAATATCAGGTGATTTTAATGCACATCATGTAGCATTTGGATGCACTTTAACTAAAACAAGGGGTAAAAATCTATATGATTTGATAGATGACTTAAATTTATGTATTCTTAATACTGGTAATGCCACTACTGTACGTAGGCCAAATGACAATATATCGGCCATTGATGTCACTTTAGTTAGCCCAGAGTTAGTACCCTTATGCGATTGGTATGTTGGTGAGGATCCATTAGGTAGCTATCATTACCCAACATTTACTAATATAATTGCATCTCCAAATACCTATGAGATAAATAAAAATTTAAATAAATATATGTATAATAAAGCTAACTGGGAAAAATACTATTTTCTCTCAGAAAGTCATTTCAATAATTTTAAGATATCCAATGAAGATCCTGTAGGATCTTACAACAAATTTTGTAGTATTCTAAATAATCTAAAAGATGAATGTGTTCCCAAATTGAGATATGGTACAAAAAAGAAAGATAATAAAGCCCCTGCTCCATGGTGGAATGACATTTGTGCAAAGGCGGTAAAGGATTGTAAAGTAGCTTTAGGTATTTACCGCCGGAATTTGAATATGGAAAATTATCTTATCTATAAAAAAATGGAAGCTAAGAAAAAGAGGATTATCAAAGAGGAAAAAAGGAAAAGTTGGAAAAATTTATGCACTACGTTTAATAGATACACTCCCATTAGCAGAGTAATGAATTTTATAAAAAGATTTAATCGCTTAAAAATAGGTTCTAACAGTAAAAATGATAGTTTTATACCAGACTTTTTTGATAAATTTACAAAGACCGAAGTTGAAAATGTTACTTGTTTAGAAAATTTATTTGCTAAAACAAAAGAAGATAAAAGTAATGAATTTCTTCTAAAACAATTTAGTTGGGATGAATTTAATAGTGCTTTACTGTCAAGAAAAGATTCGACACCTGGTTTAGATGACTTTCCATATTTAATGATTAAAAAGTTACATAAAGTAGCACAATTAGTTCTTCTAAATTTATACAATCTTTTATGGTCAGTTCAAGTTGTTCCTGAATCGTGGAAAACACAATGTATTCTTCCAATTTTAAAAAATAACAAACCAATTCAAGATCATAACTCTTATCGACCTATCTCTCTCACTTCTTGTGTAGGGAAAATATTTGAACACATGATTAAAGTAAGGTTGGATTATTTTGTAGAAATAAATTCTTTATTACCTGATTATCAACTAGGTTTTAGAAGAGGTAAAAGTGCAGTAGAAGGCTTCGTTTCAGTCATTGCCGACATTAAAAATTCTATCCTGGCACACTCTAATGCAATCTGTGTATTTCTGGATGTTGAGGGTGCATATGATAATGTGAACCTGTTTCAATTGATCAGAGTTTTAAGTGAATTAAAAATACCTGGTAAGTTATTAAGATGGATATTTAATTATTTGTATAATCGTACTGTATATGTAAAATTTAATAATATTATACATGGGCCTAAGTATGCACATAAAGGATTAATGCAAGGTGCTATCTTATCACCAATTTTATACAATCTTTACACTTCTCAGATCCAAAATTATATAAAAGAAAATAATATAAATATCATACAATATGCAGATGATTTGGTTATGTATTCTATTAATCAAAATATAAATATAGCTAAATGTAGTATAAACCAAGGTCTTAGTCAATTGCAAAATTTTTATCATAATAAACTTAAATTAAATATTAATTCTTCCAAAAGTTCTGTTATGTTATTCGGAAAATCAAATTGTAATGTTCAAGTTAAATATAACTGCGAAAACATCCCTATTGTAAAGGAAAAAAAATTCCTTGGTGTAATTATAGATAAGAAACTTAATTTTAATAGCCATATTGATTGTATATGTAAAAGAGCTTATAAAAGAATCAATATATTAAGATATTTAGCAGGAGTTTTTTGGGGTGCTGATGCAAAGATTCTTAGTATTTTATATAAAAGCATTGTAAGAAGCCACTTTGATTATAGTTGTATTGCCTATATAAATGCTAGACCATCTCTGCTAAAGAAACTAGACATTATACAGAATAGGGCATTAAGAATAATTACTGGAGCTATGAAATCTACACCAATTAACTCAATGGAAATTGAAACAGGTATTCCTCCTTTAATATTAAGACGATTGATGTTAGCCCAGAAGTTTTTTCTAAAAATGCTGGCAATAAACTCTTCTTTACCTGTTAGGAAGTTAATGTTAGTAGAAGAATTATCGAGTGCTATAGTGTCTTCTAATATTATTAACGCTCAATCTATAAATTCTGCAATGCTTCCGCAAATGTCAGCTATTTTACATTTAACGATAAATATATCAAAGGCTATTTATTCTAGCTCTCTATGGCCTGTTTATGAATATAAATTTGAAAGTACTTTGGAAAGAAATTTTACAATTATTTTAGATATTAATAGTAAATCGGAATTGTTTAGATTATTAGATCTCAAAAATGATTTTTGTAAAATTTATACTGACGGATCGAAAAACACCCAAGAAGTTAAAGCAGCATTTTTCGATAGTAGGCTTGTGTAGTTCGCGAACGAACTAGTTCGAAAGAACGTTCCCACAGATGAACTTAGAACTATGCGAACTAGTTCTCAGATCCCTCGCTTTTTAGTTCGTTAGTTCATTTTCGATTCTAAGGATCTATGGATGTTATATATTAGTAATGTGTGTTACGGATTTTTTTTTAGAATCCAGTAGGTATTTTTTATATGTACTTTATTGTTAATGTGGATAAAGTTGTTCAATTTGTAATAACCGGAAAAATAAATATGTGTTTCGTTGTAAGGAATAGTAAGTACTAACATAGTACTAACATAAAAGATAAGGTATTTATAATAAGTAGCTGTTGTTGATGAAATGTAGTGGGATTGTTTTTTTTTTTTTTTTGCTCGTCAGCTTGACTCAGGGCATTCAGTGTAGGTAGCAGGTCTGTAATGAAGTACTACAAGGACTAAAGTAGTAAAGTCGAGAAATGAACTAACGAACTAAAAGACCGACCTAGTTCGCTAAGGAGCTGCGAACTAAATTGACCGCTCCCAGTCGCGAACTATTATGCCCAACTCTATTCGATAGTAATTTAGACTGTACAAAATGTGTTTTGTTAAACAATAATTGTTCAATTTTTACTGCGGAATGTTACGCAATTTATATGGCATTATTATATGTAAATTCCAGTAGCAATATTAGAAATGTTATTATTATTAGCGATAGTAAAAGCGCTTTATTATCTATAAACAGTTGTAAATTAACCTTTAAAACAAATTATTTAGTATTTAAGATAAGAAATTTACTGTACAATTTAAATGCGAGAAATGTTTACGTTGAGCTAGTCTGGGTACCCTCCCACAGAGGAATTGCAGGTAACGAAATAGCTGATCAAGCTGCAAGAGATGGATATGATGAGGACCACAGAGATGTTGTTAAAACTCCTTTCTCTGATTACTTCCCAATCATCAAAGATGGGATTAATAGACTTTGGAAAGATTATTGGACTCTAACAAATCAGAATAAAGGACAATGGTACGCTAAAATTCAAAAAGACTTCAATACTAAGCCCTGGTATAATAACATCAGCTATGATTCAAGAAAATTTATCTCCATAATTACTAGAATGAGATTTGGACATTGCCTTACTCCATCTCATCTTTTCAAATTAAAAATAATTCAAGACCCTAAGTGCACTAAATGCAATGAGCCATACGCTGACTTAAACCATATTATTTTTAAATGCAAGTCATTGAAGATACATAGATTAATCCTGGCTTCGGACATAAATAACATCTGCGCAGAAAATAAAATAAATATTCCCCGCCGCCCAGAAGATATACTAGCTAATACAAGATTTTTTAAACCATTATTCAAGTTTATATGTTCGTCAATAGAGAAGATATAACAAAGGAAAAAATAGGAAATGTAGAAGATGTTGTGTATAATTATATAATATTAATGTTTTAGTTTAAGACTGTAAGTTGTAAAGATTTGTACAGTTTAGAGCGAAGGACTTGTATCCAGCTCTCAATAAATTAAAAAAAAAAAAAAAATCATAATTGTTTCACATTTCAAATTTTGAGATTTGAAATTCAAAATTCTAGAAAAAGCGCCGTTGCTCGACAATAATAATTTTATCCTGGATACTTTTTAAATTTCTTTCTAATTAGTTAATTACCTTTTATATAGAGATATAGTGTGATTTGCATTTGGTTTGGAGTTTTTTAGTGTTGTATTTCTTTATTTTATGTCGGTTGTATTTTATTACTGTTTTCTATTGAGTGCAAATTTTTATATCCGCCATGAGGAAATGTTGTGTTCCTGGATGTGGAAATGTACATAATTTACATGCAGTACCCTACACAAAGTCAGCTCGTTGGAAGGCTTGGATAAGTATTTGTCCATTTTTCAGTCTATATTCCCAAAAACAGTTGTATTATGTTAAGATTTGTAATGTTCATTTTTTACCCCATCACTTCACCGAAACACGTAAATTAACTTCGGATGCGATTCCTTCGTTGTATTTACCAAACGAACCTAGTAATAAGCCAAAAACTGTTTTAAATTCGACCAACGAAAAATATCTTGAAATAAGTCCTCCTTTCATTCATGGTCAACCTCACAAATTTAAAGTAGTTAAGTTTTCTACAACAGACAAAATGGCTTCTGGTTGTACATATACAAATGAAGTGCCCTCGTTGACGAGCAAGTCAACTCTTTCAGTTAGTGATGAACCAGTTTCTAAGTTATTAGACTCTTTTCATAAAGAGGAAATCTATAGTTCTAATCCATCCAATAATATACCTTCAAATATATCTTGTGAACAGTTGTCAGTTTCTACTTCTACACATGTAGTGGCCCACAAACCAATTCATAATAAACCAGTCATAGAGCCAACTCTAAATATTATTCAATATTCCCAACAACTGAGTCCTAATCCAATAAAACCATCTTTAGAGAATCAGATGTCTTTAGACTTCAATCATAATGAGAAATTCCATACCCAACCAGTTGTTGAGCTACCAGCAGAGGCATCCCAAAGTTCCAACCCATCGAGTACCATGCTTTCCAATGTTGAGTCTTATTTTGTACAGGGACAGACCACACCAGTTAAGATTAGAAGTTCAAGGCGTACTCACTCTCACAAAGATATAATACCAAGAGTTCGCCTAAATAAAAATGAGAATACCCCTCGTAAACAAAAGTTACGTCAGTGTAATAAAATATTAAAAGCAAAGTTAAGATGTATGACTCAAAAATATAATAGATTAAAATCAAAATTGCAATCTAGTAAAATTCAAATTTTTATTAAAAAATATCCTCTGTTAAGTAAATTTGGTAAATTATTAATTGATTCACAGTTGCGATTATCTGGTGTGAAAGTTAAAGCTCTCAGATACACCAATGATGAAAAAATTTTTGCACTCTCATTATACAAATTAAGTCCTAAATGTTACAGATTCTTTCAAATATGCATTAGACTACCAAGCAAATCAACTATAAACTCTATATTAAAAGATATCCCTGTAACACCTGGTATTAATGATTTTATGTTACAACACTTGGCAGATGTTGCTAAATATAAAGATACTATGTGGTTGCAATGTGTTTTAATGTTTGATGAAATGTCTATTAAAAAGAATCTATATTTCAATTTCCAAACTGGGGTCATTGAAGGTTTTGAGGATTTAGGAGGTGGTGTTCGCACCAATAATGTTGCTGATAAAGTTTTAGTTTTCATGTTGAGAGGGATTTTTTCACCCTGGAAGATACCTATAGCTTTTTATTTTGTTAGGGATGGTATCAAAACGTTTTTCTTAAAAAAGATTCTCAAAGAAATTATTGAAGCAATACATAATGCAGGGTTTCTTTTGAAATTAACTGTATCTGATCAAGGCTCTGCCAATGTTGCTGCAATAAACTCCTTAATATCAGACGCACGTGAAGATCTCCTTCGCGGTGGCAATGATGGGTCCAATATTAATTATTATGTCATTAATGACAAAAAGATATATCATATGTATGATGTACCACATCTACTTAAATGTTTTCGAAATAACTTTCAGAAAAAGGACATAATCATCGGGAATCAGCGTGCTCAATGGGAATTCATCGAGAAACTCTATGCTGTAGATGGGATACATGGAACTGCGAGAAATACAAAATTAACAGATAAACATATTAAACCCAATTCATATGATAAGATGAAGGCAAGTAAAGATTATCATTATGTTTATAGCCTGAAGATCTTTTTCTAAGGTTCTTTCTTTTAGTCTTTTCTAAAGTACTAGTTGTAGCCGTTAGTTGAAGTAGCTATTGAATAGTAAAAATCCTTACTAATATAAATGTAATAATTAATATATTAATATATTTAATATAATTAAAACAAAAAATTAAAACTTAAATCATTTTAATCTCATGATAATAATTATCATGAGATTAAAATGATTAATTTAGGTAAAATTGTATTAAATTGACATTTTAACTTTCCAGGTGAAGTATGCTGCGCAAGTCTTCAGCAGAGATGTGGCCAATAACGTGTCACTTCAGATGAAAACTTATAAGGATATTTTTACGATACATGATTATTGTAATATACCTGTAAACATCGATAATGACTTTTTCACTGCCAATATCATTTCTTTTATAAATGATTTATTTGATAGTTTGAATAGTTCTGGTCATGTTAGAAGTGATTTAAGTAATGCATTGTCTTTAAATTCTAACCATTTAGCGTTTTGGAATGAAGCTTTGAAAAAGTTAGAATCGATGAAATTCGATGCTACAGACTCCAGAGAAAGTAAGCCTCTTTGTTTGCGTAACTTTATACACAATATTAAAACAATTAAAAATCTTTGGTTAGAATTAAAATCCATTCCAGGCGTAAAATTCTTGAGTCTCGAGCGTCTAAACCAGGATCCACTGGAAAATTTCTTTAGCCAAATTAGAGGACAAGGTGGATGTAGCACGCATCCAGACTGTCATCAATTTGTTGGATTGTTCAAAACATTATTGATTAATGATATTTCAACTGGTAAATCTCTATATGCTAATTGCACCAACGATAATGACAAAATGCTGGGTACACTTAGTAAACTAGTTCACAAGCGAAAATCCAATATTCAACCTAGTGAGTTTAGTAATGACATTTCAAATTTAAATTTTATTGAAGAATGTATTCCATCTGAAAATACATTCCAGACTCAATCTGTATCATACATTGCTGGTGCAATCTGCAAATATTTATTACCAAAACTGCATAGTGCACAATGCCAAAGCTGTAGAAGTACACTATTGTCTAACGAAATTCAACCATTTCATTCTTTGATTGAAATGAGGGAATACAATGCAAAGAATAAAAAATTGTATTATCCATCAAGTAAATTGCAGGCCCTAATTTGGCATTATATATATATATATATATATAATTGACAAAACTTTGCCAACAATATGTAAGGTTTACATATATACAGATTTAATTATTAAATTAAAAGGTATTGACACCTCATGGTTCAATTGCGTTGAACACAAATCGGATTTTTTGAACGCTCTTTGGCTATTCGTGATTAGGATGCAGGTTAAACAATGGTGTACTAACTTCAATAGAAGAATTCATATTCAATAGAAGAATTCATAATGTTGATTCACGTAAAAAAGGAATGGAAATGGAAAATTTGATTGCCACTAAGGTTACCAAAGGTGCTAGCTATAGATCTGCGCGGCGACGTCGAAGTAACTAATATAATATATTACATAACTTCTAATAAATTTTCGTATGTAACAACAATCTTAGGTATTTGAAATTTTCATTTTCATTACTTTCAAATTTTATTTAAGTTAACAAATGTACTTTGTTTTCTCTAACAACTTAATCCACATCAGTTATTAAATTTCACATTTTTACTTGATAATTTATATTGATATTAATTGATTGATAGTAGGATGTTAAGAATTTTAATACCTTAATGCTTTTTATTCAATATTTTGTAGGTACAAGATTTCAATATATACGTGTTTATGTAATTACATATAATCAGCTAGAAATTAACATTAAGAAGAGTAATTTTGAAGTAGTATGTATTTTTATTACAATTACAATCGCGATGTTTATTACAGTAATTTTTATGTAATGGTAAAGAATTGTATGATATTACCTAAAACCCTATAAATCATTAATACTTGATTGGAATTCTTCTATTTTTATTAATGATGTTTTTCTTTAAATTACATTGTAAGGATTATTTTGTTTGTACCTCCTTAGTTATGTACCATTTTTGAAGGAAGCTACGACAAGTAAGAATCAATGAAATTCGACGATACAGGCTCAAAAAAGGCTTTTTTTCATATTTCCATTCACGATATTACCAATTAAACGGAAATCAATTCAAGACGTAAAATTTTTCGAGACTCTTGACCGTGTGTCGAATTAATTGATTAAGGGCAATAAAACAAACAAAAAGTTTAACATCAAGTAAATTAATATATTATAGCAAAATTAATAATTTATAGTTTATAATAATTTAATTTTATAAATAAATACTTTACATTTCAATTTTAAAATACTTGTACCAGGAGGATGTGTTTAGATTGCATTGAACACATTGTATAGACTGAAAACTTTTTGTTAGTTGTTTTAAAATGGAATTATTATATGTAGTAATTAGTATATTATACTTTATTTATAGAATTAAAAATGCCCATGTAAGAAAAAGGAGACGGGACATAAAAATTATTACATAATAAATTATTTTACACTTTATTTATTGGTTTAATTTTAAAACCTAAGGCCGAATTACAAAGAACTAAAGAATCGGTAATATTTAGGAATCGGTAAAAAAACCGGTAAAATACAACACTAATTCCTTGCGATTAGTTTACTGTTTTGTACAATCGGTAACGAAGCGCATCCCTAAAATTACTACGCTGAGATCACGTGGTCTGCGGCTCCGTCACTGCCCATTCATTACGATTACATCTATAGAATTTTGAGAGAAAGGGAAAGTAGATGTACGAATGAATTTATGACTGGAAAAGTGAGATGGAAGATCAGCTATGAATGACATTTAAGGTATACGTAGATATCGATTTTTCTTTATATATAATAGGTTTATATAGTCAAATTACTAGGCACAAACATATGTATGAAGTGAGCTGTCTATCTTGGTTCCTTGTCTCTGGTTTATAACTCCTTGTGACGTCACTGACGCCATGTTGCACAAAAAAGTGTTTCAACAGCCTATTTGAATTGAACTTTTTTAATTGCAATTTTTTAATAAAATACTTATAAGTATTAAAAATAAACACTTTTTGTAGGCTCAGTAAATACCAGTAAATAATTTAAAAAGGTTTCTAGAAACCAGTCAAATAGCCTATTGTTTTGAGCGAAACCCTAATTCTTTTTCTAAAATAAAAGTGGCCTAAGTTACTCCTTATAACATCAGCTATCTGCCAGTGAAAGTCCCGTTAAAATCGGTCCAGCCGTTTCGGAGAATAGCCGGAACAAACAGACAGACAGACAGAAATTTTAAAATTTGTGTTTTATAAGTACCTACCTTAGAGTAATAACAAGCATGGAGGAGCTGTATTTAATTGAACATTTACAATATATTTGATTGTGTCCTTCTTATACACTTCTTTACGAGAGAGACAGAGACAGAAATACACAATTTGCCCTTTCTTAAAATCGCAATGAAGCCAAGTATGCTATAGAATTACTATATTTATATATTGACTATTATAGTGATGTGCTAAAGTTTGACGGTTTATAAATCAAAAATACCGTTTCTTTGTAATATTTATAGTAATTATGAAAAACTATTACACGAAACAATACTTCACCTTAGGTGAAAATTAATTATGTTTAATCTTAACTAATTAGATTTTAAGGTTATAACAATTTTTTAACATTATTTAAATTAATTATTTTGGCTAACATGTGTTGACTTATTATGAATCATTTTTATTGTATTTAAATTGTATTTATTAATTATATAGAAGGGATTTAATATAATTTAATGTATACTTTTGATTATGTAATTATAGCGAATGTTATGTACACTTGTAAAGACATACATAATATCTGATTAATTATTATTATTGTCTTCTAAATGTGTATAAATGTTTTAATATGTGTGTTGTTAGTGTATTTTTTGGTAAATAAATAAATAACAGAAATAAATGAAATTCATTCATAGTCTAATCTTGATTATTTATTATTCAAAAATATAACACAAAAACAAAATAAGTCAGCATAGCGCTGGGATTATGGTTAAACCTCTGATTTATAACATACTCATATATTTTAAGAAATTTTGTCTACATATATTCTAAAAATGAATCGGCAAAGTAATAATGAAGGTACGTCATGCCACATCACTATGATTAAAAAACAAAATTACTTTCTCAAATTGACAAGAATTTAGAGATCGATTACATACTATTCTGATATTGTAAGAATCTTAGAACAATCAATTTAAACATATTTCAATATTTCATAAAAATGTTAAGTATTTTAACAGAAAAATCCAAAAAACAGTTAACTGTGAAATGTTACATTTTGATTATCTTCACTTTTCTTTGAACTATGGCAATTACAGCCGTAAACCACACAAGCCATCGAAACAAAATGTTTTTAAGTTTCCTTAAAACTAAGTTTGTTACATCCAATTACTCTTTTATCATTAAAATAATCCACAAATATCAAAAACACTGTAAGTCACCAGCTGGTCACTTTAGCAAGTAAAAAGTGGCTTCACACCATTGAAGACGATAGTTTCTTCATTATTACGTCTCTCTCTAACTTATGTCATCTCTTAGTAAGATAAAGCAGTGCAAATTATAAGTTTATTGGTTCAGTTTAATACGAGTCCTCTATGCTTGTCATTACTCTAAGATTAAAATAATCACAAATATCAAAAACACTGTAAGTCACCAGCTGGTCACTTTGACAAGTAAAAAGTGGCTTCATACCATTGAAGACGATAGTTTCTTTATTATTACGTCTCTCTCTAACTTACGTCATCTTTTAGTAAGATAAAGCAGTGCAAATTATAAGTTTATTGGTTCAGTTTAATACGAGTCCTCTATGCTTGTTATTACTCTAAGGTACCTACCGTATATAATTCCATATGCATTTAGCATAAAGCTGTTATTTTGACATTACACACAGACACTACAATTTTATTTATCTGTATAGATAACATACGTAGGGATTATTAAAACTTCAATTTTATAGTTAATTTTCTTTATTTTTGTTTTTTTTTTAGACAAATACATAAACAGCGTTATTACTTTCTATACTTCCGTCTCTTTCTATCCCGTTCTCACAATACATCCTTCTCAATCACACATGACATCTCATACTTATTCTTTTCGCCGCTATTACTTCAAATTGTTGTCGAAAGTAAGGACCATGTTGAAAAACTCCAATAGGATCCCAACAAAAGCGACAAAAGCCACATAGAAACTAATAAATATTTATTTTTTTATTTACAGCTTTTTAGTTTTGATCAGTTAGACATTTTTAGTTTTATGTCACAATTTCTTATCCTTAATTATATTTAAACATATAAATTGCATATATTTTTGTAATCGCCTTTTAAAAACCTGTATTTTGATACCCCATCTCTCGACACAAATTGGCGCCTAGTAATTAGGATCTGCCATTTTTATTTTTATTGATATTTTTATCTCCTACAAAACTTGTATTATCAAAACGAATAGAATAACATATGAATCATCAAAATCGGTTAAGCCGTTTTGTAATTACGAGGGAACATAGAATCGGACATACATATATATATATATATACATACACACATACATACAGGTTAAACACATAACCCTCTTTTGGGCTTCGCTGCAGTCGGGTAAAAAACACTATGTATAATTTAAGCTAAGCATATACTGTCATACTTATTAACTAAGTTGTTATACATTTCAAAATTTATTATAATAAACAATGGACTTAACCTAGAAAAAAATATGTAAAAAAAAACTTTTTTTATAGATATACATACACTCATACACTCATTAATCTTTTTTTCATTTTTTTTCTTTCAACATTTAAGATAGACTCTTCCGAAACCCTCACTTTAACTTACAATAATGTGTTGACTGTCCCTGTTGAAAGACTCCAATAGGATCCCATCAAAAGCGACAAGAGCCACATAGAAACCAGTAAATATTTATAGGTTTCTATGTGGCTTTTGTCGCTTTTGATGGGATCCTATTGAAGTTTTTCAACAGGGGTCTAAGGCCTATTCATTCTCGCATTGAGAAAAAGCCCTTACCCACCAGTGATACAATATACTACAATACAATACACTACAATACAATATATTACAATACAAAACAATACGTTATCTAATACAGTTTGGTATACACGTCAGTATGGCTAATAAATTCGTCTTAAACAATCTCGATGTCATCATCATCCCCAAGCGTTACGAAATTTCTTATTTAGTCCTTACGGTAATTACTAATACACTATCTATCTAGTTTTCCTTAATTGAGATAGATATTTGACATAAGGTCCATACAGATTATCTCAAATTTCTAACAAAAGTAAGAAATCCACAGAAGGATAGGTTATAAGGATTGGCAGATAATCTATTCTATATAGATAAATAAAATTGGAGTGTCTGTTTGTAATATTGAAATAACCGCTTTTTACTAAATGCATGTATACACGGTACATATACCAAAACAACATTTGTTACATTTTTTGTCTGTCTGCCTGTCTGTTTGTTTGTTCCGGCTAATCTCTGAAATGGCTGAATCGATTTTGACGGGACTTTCACTGGCAGATAGCTGATGTAATAAGGAGTAACTTAGGTTACTTTTTGATAATAACGATTGGAAATGCGAACGATTTTTGATAATAACGATTTGATAAATGATTGGAAAAAAATAAGGTCCTACGAAAAAAAATTAAAACCAAATTAATTAATTAATTTTGTTTTGGGAAGCAACCTAGGGACGAACCCGAGCGAAGCGAGGATGAGTCGCTAATATTATATATGCGTAAGTCGAACCCGAGCGAAACGAGGGTGAGTTGCTAGTCAAACAATAAGAAATATCACTAAAAATTAACAATGCCACCTTCTAAAATAATTATTTCGTTTAAGATACCAAACACGATGATCAGAAGAAACGTACAGAAGAAACTACTTGTGTTAAAAATAATGAGAAAATCAACCAAAAAGTGCCATTAATCAAAACAGTAATTAATAAGAACGATACAAAAGCCTACAATACATAAAACAAGCATACATAACATTTTCAGAACCAAAAGATCAAAAAATATTGAGGATAAATATACCAAGTGTGAACCAGAAGAAGAAATCCTATGAAACAGATAAGGTACTGAAGAAGTGTAGTAAAAGTAACATAAAGGTTAGAAGGAACCGAGCTGAGCTAGTTTATGAAAATTTTACAGATGAAAAATTTACGGGTAAAATTAAAGTGAATCATAGATATATGTTTGTTTTATTATGATACTAGCGAATTACCCTCGCTTTGCTCGGGTTCAACCCTAGGTTGCTTCCCAAAACAAACATTTTTTTTTGGTTTTAATTTTTTTTCGTGGGACCCTATTTTTTTTTGTAAAATAAAACTAGCCTAAGTTACTCTTTATTACATCAGCTATCTACCAGTGAAAGTCTCGTCAAAATCGGTCCCGCCATTTCAGAGATTAGCCGGAACAAACGGACAGACAGACAGACAAAAATTGTAAAAAATGTTGTTTTGGTATATGTACCGTGTATACATCCATATACATTTAATAAAAATCGGCTATTTTAATATTACAAACACTCTAATTTTATTTATTTGTATAGACTCTAAAAAGGTCGGTTTCATACAATCTTTCATCCCCTATTTTACCCCCTTATGGGATGAATTTTGAAAAATGCTTAAACGCGTATTTATTTAATTTTATTGAAGAGTAATAATACCAAGTTTCAATTATAAAAACCCGTTTTTCCGTAGGAATGAGATAATCTCCCGTGATAAAAGGTAGCCTACGTTACTCTCGAGCCCTCTATCTCCACACAAAAAACCATGACACTCCGTCACTCCGTTTCAACGTGAAAGAAGGGCAGGCAAACGAAGAAGCAAACAGGCACACTTTCACATTTTAATTATTAGTATGGATATACAGATGCCGCGTTTTGGAAAATTTCATCGCTAAAAGTAGTATATATATATATATATATATATATATATATATATATATATATATATATCGGTCTAGCAGTTTTAACGTAAAGTACACACACACGTACCTAAAAACTTTTTCAAATATGATGGTAAAATAATGATTGTGCCAAAAATTTCTATCCCACGGGAACAATTTGTTACCCACATATACTTATACATTGTATAAGCTTATTATACTAAATTCGTAATATAATGATTGTCCCAAAAACTTTTATCGTCTATCCCACGGAAAAATTGTGTCTGGGATTTAAGCTACCTCTATTCCGAGTTTAAGTCAAATCTGTTGAGCCTTTGCAGCGCAGCGCGCAAAAGTGACAAACAAACTCACAGTTTCGCATTTATAATATTAGTATGATAGAGACAAAATATTAAGATATTCAATGATTTTGTAATAATTGTATACAAATTTATAAGAAGAGTCCAAAAATTACTCCATACAAGAAAATCTGCATAGAAAAGAGTTCAACGCTCATTTGAGTACAGTAACGTACCATGAGAGTGGTGCTGAAATTCAAGTAGAAAAAACGATCGTTTTATACGTATGGTAATTACCGATAGATATTCATGGTGTTTGTAATCGGTGCCAGCCAATACAAATCAAAGCGCACCGACTTCGAAAATATCTGATTAGGGACCATCCATAAATTACGTCACACGTTAAGGGGGAGGGAGGGAGTCGACGAAGTGTGACATTGTGTGACAGGGGGATGGGAGGGGTCCTAGATTTCGTGATGTCACATTTCCAAATCGTAAAGTAATCGTTTTTTGTTTTGTTAATTTCTTGAAATGTTTAAATTGATGTTCATGTTATAAATAATAAATAAAAAATAATTTAAATGGATATAAAATTGCAAAATATGTGACGTCACACTAGGGAGGGGGGGAAGTCTCACAAATGTGACCAGCTGTGACAAGGACGGGGGAGGGGTAAAAAAATCACGAAATTCGTGTGACGTAATTTATGGATGGCCCCTTAGGTATCTATTCTAAATGAAAACCCCTGTCTAGTTATTTTTTACAATTTATATGGGACCACCAGGGAAGAATACCCTTTGAAACAAAAAAAGAATTTTCCAAATCGGTTCAGGCGTCTTCGAGTAATCGGTGAACATACATAAAAAAAAACAAAAAGGTTCCGACGAATTGAGAACCTCCTCCCTTTTTGAAGTCGGTTAAAGAAAAAATAATGAACATTTTAAGGCTCGTCACAATCATCAACCGAGCTATTCAATGGGTTTGTATGTTAAAATGACTCTGCCACTATAATTGATTATATTATAAACTGGATTTCGATGCTACCAAAAGAAATTATAAGACTGCATGTGAAATATTCAACGATTTTGCTGAAAGTATGAAAGAACTTCCAAGAACTTTTTGAAGAGACGTTTGACTCAGTTTGTTATGACCCTACTTGCTGTGCCAGCGGTCGCGAGATTGAATCCCACTGGGGACATTCATTTGTGATGAGCACGAAAGTTTGTACTCCAGACATGGGTATTTATATTTATAATATGTATATATTTAAAGTTATATATGTATATTGTATAGTGTATAAATTATCTGGTATCCATGACACAAGCCTCGTAGCTTATAGCGTAGCTTATTCCATGGAACTAGATGGTGCTGTGTGTTAATGTCCAAACATATTTATTTCTTAAGACCTTCGAATCAAGTTCTTAACAATTAAGGCAAAGTGCAAATACATATGTCTAAACAACCCCAGTTAGCTATTTTTGAAATAATTTACGCTATCGCTTAAGTGACACTGCCACCACGAATTCGAAAAGGGAAAGGGGAAAACAACAGAAGTACATTTAAACACATAAAATGGTTGTTCTGAAAAAAAGTAAACTGAAAAAAATGTGATATGCCAAGATTCCCGAATATTCGTCAACAGAATTTCTGTTCTTATGTAAGAGAAAAAATGCCTTGAAGTCTCAATAATCTCAAGCAATATTTCAGATATTCAATGAGTTTACTTCTTTTGAAAGTAATCTTTCAAAATTATTCCTCTGAAATAATAATTAAATACGAAGATATTCATATGTATTAAGTCTTGCAAATGACTATTATATTACCAAAAAGTCTGTGAAATATATATATTCGTTGGAAAAGGTTTTGGTAAAGTGAGATTTGTCTACAGAACTTTTTACTGGTTTTCAGGAAACAGAGAAATTTCCTGAGGCGATTGAGCGACCAGTTATCCTAATGTTTTCAATGTGTTTATTGCTATCAACTTGAATGTAATCTTTCCATAGAAAGATACAATATCCAGATTCAAATAGTTCACTGAATATGAAGATGTACAGGATGCAACAAACGAATGGAACATGGAAAAAAAGTACCGTAAATATTGAATAAAATAGTGACGTACTTTTTTGCATTTTTAATTTGTTCGAGTACCGGCTCTAGTAAGCTTTTTAACATTTTTGCAACGGATTTTTCATAGAAAAAGATTTTGGTGAAGTAAAATTTGTCAACAGAACTTCTGTTTTCAAGAAAGAGAAAAAATTACAAAAAATGTTGTTGTCCATATGCATTTAGTAAAAAGCGGTTATTTTAATATTAAAAACAGACACTCCAATTTTATTTATCTGTATAGATATTCAATGTGATTACTTACTTACAGTGGAAAGTAATCTTTCGAAATTTCCATTTGAGTCCAATCCAGGTGCAAATAAATCATCAAATGATACACATTATTATTGCCACATCAAAAGTCTACATTTGGATGCAATGGACTTTTCAAAGAAAAAGTTTTTTGTAAAGTGAAGTGCTCTCACTTCACGATGAATATCGAAATTATATTTTCCATACACACAAATCTTCTTACTACTTGCATTGATATAGAATACCGAACACGAGATTCAGTAGTAGACCAATTATCCTCAGAGTTGAAAATAGAGTGCTCATTAAAGGCCTATACCTACCACATCACTAACGAAGGAAATTATAATACCTTTTTATACAGCCTTTTCCTCAAAAATATTTAGAATTGACCACTTCCAGAAAATTTTTAAATTTTTTTTTTGAAAATGGCGCGTAAAATGCTTGCATTTATGTCCCAATTACAAGATATTCAAGAGTTTATTGAAAGCATTATTTTAGAATGTTGAAAATACCACTGCGGCTTACTAAATTCTGACGGGAGGCATCAAACATCGTTCAAAAACTAGAGAGGTCCTCTCACTTCTCAGTTATGCCATTTCACGTTGTTTTTCTTGAAATTTTGAGTTTCGCACATGAATATCTAAAAGACATTTATATCAGGTACAACAACACGTTACACGAGATGATGGGAGAATATTAAATATTCAAGGAAATGGTATATTAGTATCTGAATTACCTGATAACCATCATTCATAAGTCTAATATACGCTATGGCAAAATACAGACCCGATGAAATATTCATTGTTATTGATTTCTTGAATAGAAACTGTATAACAAGGAGTAATGGAAAATTTTTGCTTATTTTTCAAAATAATCTTGAAAAATAAGTTGTAACGTTTTACTTTTTCCTTATAATGTTTTATTTGATTAAGGTTAAGTGACCTCTGTCATGAATTTAAATAGTGAATGTCAAAAGTCAATGATTATAGTAAATAGTTTTACTGAAAATCTGGGTAAAACCACGAAGCAAAACTCAGGAGTTTTTTGATATTCTCTGTATCCACTTTCTGAAATGTTCTACATCATGAATGATGTGGTCAATGAACTTATGAACCGGCGAATGTTAATAATATAACTTCACAGGAGATATTCAATGGTTTTCAGGAAGCAAAAAAGCTTTTGTTTTAAAAAAAGGTTTTTTATCACTAATAAAAGTGATCTCTGCCGCCTTGAATTGAAATAGCGAATATTACAAGATGTGCACGTAAACAAGCGAAGACAACTGAGGATATTTCTTCAAAACCTCATTATTCTTCTTCCAGCTTTACAGAAATTAATTTAGGCAACGTTTCTCTTATATTGATGTACACCCAAGGAAAATATTTAGAAACACGTTAAGAGTTATTAATTCTAGCCCTACTTTTTTTCAAAGTGCAAAAACTTCGTGTCGTTACTAGATGTAAGGGCTTGACCACCAAAATTTCATATTACACACAACTCTATAGATATTCGATGGTTTTATTAATTTGCTTTTAGAAGGAGCAAATGTGAAAACAACTTTTTCAATTGCTAGAAAATGACTCCTAAAATATGAAAGACGAATACAAATTTGAAGTGGCATCGCGGTCTCCCAACTACGAAGCTCCAGAAAAGCAAATGTCAGAAACTCTATATTGTAAAATTCATTATGATGAAACAGAATACGTGAAAACTCTAATGTAATATACGTCCGCAGAAATTGGGTTTGGTACCGAAACTGTAGCTACTCCAGACGCTCTTGAGAAATGTACGGGTTCTTTAATTGTCAATTTTTAAAGATATTCTGTGGATTTGGAAGGATTTAGGAATCCTAAGGCTTAAATCCAATTCAGGAAAAAATTTTGCAGCATCTTTTATTATATATACATATATCACAAAGGTTATATGTTACTAGAAAAGATGTAAAATTATTTTTTCCAAAAATACAAACATTATTGTCCAGTTTTAGAGTTTATGAAAAATCCTACTGACACAATTGACTACCAAAAGGAGATGCAATTTAGGAAGCTTATCAAAAGAAGATCAAGTTAAACGACTTCTTAAAAAATCACAACGGCTTTAATTCACAGTGTACTGCGACATCTTACATATGTAAGAAAACCACGAAGTGAGAGATAACGCCTTTATACACAGTGAGTTGCCAGGGATAAGGAACTCATTGCAAATATTCCAAAACAGATGAAGGTGAGATTGCGACTAAAAGAAAAAAAAATATAAATTCACAGTGTTCTCTAAGGACGCTCCTGAGAGATGTATTCAACCATGAATTATCTGCACTACTTTTAAAGATATTCAGTAGATTCGGAAAGACCTGATTCAAAAGCTAAAAGCTCAAAGCTAAATATTTTCACTGTTTTAGGACAGAACAGTGTACTGCGACATCTTACATACTCGTACGTATGAAAACCACGAAGTTAGAGATAAGGCCATTCTACGCGGCCATTTGTAAGGAATAAGGAACTCATTGCAAATATTCCAAAAAAGATGAAATTATCTGCACTAGTTTTAAAGATATTCAGTAGATTTGGAAAAACCTGATTCAAAAGCAAAAAGCTCAAAGCTAAATATTTTCACTGTTTTAGAAATATCAGTGGTCAGCCCAATTTTGTACAATCGTCTCGTTTCTATTGGGCAAGTTCACCGAATTCATTTCAAGCAACCACAAGTCAACCAACCTTACCAGTCGAGTCGCGTAATCCGCATAGCAGCACTAGCCATTTAGAATAAGAACACTCCAGTGTAACTTTTTGCAATGGGCATCACACGCCAAATTTACAATCAGTGAGAAACTTACCAACAATACCCAATGAAGAAATCCAACCACAAGCACCGGCACAAAATAATATACCAAGTACAGCGTCTGATAGAGAAGTTTACAAAGATCTTATCCCCAGAACATCTGGAGTTAAACGTAACAACCAGTGTGAGAAGGCAAAGAAAGTCAAAAGAATTAAAAAAATTAAAAAGAAAGTTAAGAAACACGGTTTGCCTAAAGAAATTGATGAGATGGTCTGCCTTGAGTGTCAGTGTAAAATATAATTATACTACTATTTATTTGAATTATATGTTTTATGTATATATATATATATATATATATATATATATATATATTTAATTCGTAACAACAGAATGGATAGAAATACACTCCTTAATTATTTATAATAACTTTAAAGTAAGTTTGTGTGCGTGAATGTGTGTGTGTCTGTGCGCGTGTGTATATATGTATGTATGTGTGTTCCTGAGGTTATGCAATTATGGGAATGCGTCAATTGCATAGCTTACTCGATGTCATTCACATCAACAGGTACCAAGTCACAGTGATTCAATTTTAACATTGGCACTGTGAGTTTAACAGCGAACGCTGGTAATGCGATTGTTTAGAAAGATATTCAACGATTTTATAGAAAAAATGGTAGTCAACTGAAAGCTTTGTTCGAAGTTTCAGGAAAAAATATTATTAAGCACATCGTCGTCATGCACATAACATACAAATTGCAAAATGTTATTTCAAATACTAGTGAGAATTGCTATTGAAATCAACTTTATATTTGTCAATAGAATGTTCAGTTCAATATTGAATATTCAACAGGAAAAGATATATTTCAAAATAGGTAATAATCTCATTTTAGAACAAGAATACAGTAAAATAGAGTAACCAGGTGAAGTCAGGTCAGCCCGATTTTGGAACTTTTTAATTTTAATGATAGTTTATTTTAACGATAGAGTTTCGTTAAGATGAGGGAACGTTTCTCTTCTCTTCTTCAAATCAAGCATCTATGGAAAAAGACTGATAGTATATGTATTTAACAGTACAACTGTTAAGAGAGGGAAAGAGACGTAATCCCAGTCCCCAAGACCATGGAGCCGACATGCGCTATACTCCTTAGAACAAACTTCAGTGGATTTGATGAAAGGTACTATTTGCAATAGAAATAAAAATATTTAGCCTGTAAAAAGACTCATAAAGTGCTAAAAGCCAACATTTCTTATTACTCCAAGATTAGCGAGAATCGACAATGCAATTTTTTGCTTGTTCAAGCACCGGTTCTGATAAGCTTTTTTGTAATATTTAAATGCATTTATTAATATTTCTGCAACGGATTTTTCATAGAAAAAGGTTTTGGTAAAGTGTTTGTCAACAGAACTTCTGTTTTTAAGAAAGAGAAAAAATTCCCGAAGCGATTGCGAATTCATAGCAATCTCAAGGAATATTTGAGATATTCAATGTGGTTACTTACTTACAGTGGTAAGTAATATTTCGAAATTTCCATTTGAATCCAATCCAAGTGCAAATAAATCATCAAATGATACACATTATTATTGTCACTTCAAAACTTTACATTGCATGCTAATGATAGCTGCAATCAACCTGGGAGTTTCGTTAAAAGAGGGAACGTTTCTCTTCTCTTCTTCAAATCAAGCATCTATGGAAAAAGACTGATAGTATATGTATTTAACAGTACAACTGTTAAGAGAGGGAAAAAGAACCAAAAATAAACTGCAAAATTTCAGCGAACATGCGCTATACTCCTTAGAACAAACTTCAGTGGATTTGATGAAAGGTACTATTTGCAATTGAAATACAAATATTTAGTCCGTAAAAAGACTCATAAAGTGCTAAAAGCCAACATTTCATATTACTCCAAGATTAACGAGAATCGACAATGCGATTCAGACAGATTCGATCGATTTTGAAATGTAGCAACACATGCATGTAAACATGACTTGTACAGAATTTTTACTAAGTGTAAATTTTTATACACCCATAGTATTTTTTTAAGATACGATGTAGTAATTTAGTTGCCAGCAACATGTCCTTACAGCATCTTCCTCTTATTAGAAGCAAATCTGTAATACTGTTTTACATCAAACAAACCGTATCTTTGATATTTAACGAAATAAGGTTTTTTTATTTCATTTCCAAAATGTTTAAGAATATACAATGTACTGTTACACATTACATTTTGGAAACATAAATGCAAGTTTATCCAAGTTTAAATGCAATTTCAGGTAAATCACCGAAATGATTTTTTTAAGCTTTTTATTCTCCCATATATTTTTTTCAAGACAAGTCCAGTAATAATTACACGTGTCAGTTATAACATTATTCACAACCAGTAAAGAACTTACCTTACTAGACACGCGACTTTTGGGCCCCAATGCAATAAAAATGGAAGTGTCCTCCTTTGCCTATTATGAAATAAAATGCGGAAATTTAGGACACTTTTTCCCCTTTTTTTTACTTCTATGAGGGTCGTCATCGAAAAAATATTTTGAAATAAAAGAATCGTTTGTGGCCCCCTGGGGCCCCCTTGACTCAGGGGCCCATGCGACCGGATTGATTACATTGGCATAGCTATGCCACTGCACACGACGCTTGCGCCCATCAGGCGTAAGTTATAAGAGAAGAGTTAGAAACAATTGTTTGTCATACTTTTAGCGATTTAAGCGATTTTATCGAGTCACGTGATGAGCGACCATTTTTTTCTGTACAAAAATACAGATAGCATTCAGCTTAATGTTCAGTATGCGAGACTGGGTGAAAATTAATCATCCGAGGAAATAACTCAACGAAACATACATATATCCCGAGAGAATTTATTAATTACCCAAAGAACGGTAATAAAAAAGTTTTTTTTAATAACATGTGGGCAAATAGAACACATGCCAATTGACCACCGCAAATTTTTACACCATTTGACACCATATTAAAAATATTTAGTTGTAATATCTATTAGATATTGAGAATTGCAATATTTCAAGTAGCATCAACAATGGCTTAGGCAAGAACGATTAAAATAGATGCCCGCTTTAAAAATTAAATTAGCGCTAGACCAAAAACCGTCTAAAACTAGAAAAGTTCATCTCAAAAGAACTCGAAACGTGGCCACAAAGTTAATATTATACTTCGCCAATATTATTAGTGAATTCGATTTATACTTAAAACACATAGTTGATGGCAACACTCATCTTCTATAATCTACAACGTCAATGTCACGATGACATTAGTCTGTCACTAAAAGTGGACAACGGTCGGTGAATCTCACCACCATCCTTCACAGTTAGCTACCGTGGGAAAATCTTTGTTTCAGAGAGCACAAGGGATCTGTGACGAGCAACACCTGGCCGGAGAACTGCAACATGTCAAGCAAGTTCTGTGAGACAACAAGCTGCAAGTGCCGCGCCTGCGTCACAGTGACCGAGTGAAACCAGCCACAGTCGAGCGAGTCCCTGCAGTCCTGCCATACATGAGAGGAGTCACTGACAAGATTGGCTACATCTTAAAGCGTGCTTCAATCAAAACTTACTTCAAGCCGCCAAAGAAAATTAGTCAGTTTTACCACCAGTCTCCAAGATGCAGGGGTATACAAACTTGATTGTGATTGTGGGCTCTCCTACATCGGACAAACAAAGAGATCCATTAGAACTCGGGTCAAAGAACAGATAGCTGATGTGAAGCACCGTCGCAATACAACATCTGCAGTCTGTAAACATAGCCAGGATCGCCCAAGCCACTACATTCGCTTTGATAATCCACAAATACTTGCGAAAGAAAGCCGTTATCGCCCCAGGATGATTCGCGAAGCTATTGAAATTAAAAAACATCCAAACTTCAATAGGGAAGATGGCTGGGTACTACCATGATCGTGGGATCCTGTAATAAACATAATAAAATCTAACAGCAAAAACAAAGATAACAGACCTGTAGATGTACACTTGAGAGCAAAGAAATCGCACACCCCCTACATTTTCATTTTGACCGCAAATATTTTTAAAATTTAATGTTGTTTGCGAATACAACTTAAATTAAAATAAAGTACACATTATTAGCTTTCTAAGAACCCATTATGTGTAGCCTTAATCTTCGAAATCATTACAATAGCAACAAAACAATAGAATGACCCAAATTCACTCGTTACAGGTAGCTCGGTTTGTGAGACTTTGAGCAGGTATAAAAGGTTAAGGGATGATTGAAATGATATCATTTGCATACCAACTCGCAGACAGAAAGGTCATTTACCGAACACGTTATCACTCCGAACAAGAAAATGGATACCACACCGAAAGCAGCGTCTCAAGTGGTTGCTCTAATTGAAGCTGGACAGAACCAAAGTCAAGTGGCTCGTCAGTTAAATTTGAGCAGATATGCCGTTCGACGTGTATACCAGCGTTATCAACAAACCGGTAGCTTTACCAGGCGATCAGGAACAGGCCGAAAACGTGCGACAACTCAGCGCGATGATCGTTTTCTTGTGACGGCATCACTACGAAATCGCCGGTTGAATGCAGTTCAACTCGGACAGCAGCTACAGGAAGTTAGAGAAGTGGAAGTTAGTCGGTGGACGGTTAGGAGAAGACTAGCCGAAGGAGGCCTAAGAGTGCACAGACCAGCAACTGGCCCAAAATTGACCCCAGTGCACAGACAAGCGCGCCTTCAGTTTGCACGAAATCACGTAAATTGGACAATGGATCAATGGAAGACAGTACTGTTCTCTGACGAAACCAGGATGTGTCTTCATGGTAACGACGGACGGAGTAGAGTCTATCGAAGATCTGGTGAGCGTTTTGCTCAGTGCTGCATCTCCGAACGGGTCTCATACGGCGGTGGTTCGTGCATGTTCTGGGGAGGCATGTCACTGGAAGCGAAAACCGAACTTGTGTTCATCACAGGGACCGATACCGACCGTCGATCGGGAGGATTGACTTCCCGACGTTACATCGAGGAAATCCTGGAAGAACATGTCGTGCCCTTTTCCGGATTTATCGACGAAAATTTTGTTTTAATGCAGGATAACGCAAGACCACACACCGCCGCTATAGTACGCCAGTACTTGGAGGAGGTTGAAATACCCGTTATGGCGTGGCTTGCTCGAAGCCCAGATCTCAATCCTATTGAGCACTTATGGGACGAACTAAAAAAAAGAGTAAGGGCCAGAAACGCACCGCCTACGAGTCTAAGAGAGCTCCAAACCGCAATTAAGGAAGAATGGGACAGCATACCGCAAGAGTTTGTAAAAAAAATTATTTCTACAATGAAACATCGAATGGAAGCTGTTATTCAGGCTAGGGGGGGCAATACCTCGTATTAATAAACCATGATCTTTAAAAAAATATTGTTTTTTTTGCCATTTATATCTGCTCAAAGTCTCACAAACCGAGCTACCTGTAACGAGTGAATTTGGGTCATTCTATTGTTTTGTTGCTATTGTAATGATTTCGAAGATTAAGGCTACACATAATGGGTTCTTAGAAAGCTAATAATGTGTACTTTATTTTAATTTAAGTTGTATTCGCAAACAACATTAAATTTTAAAAATATTTGCGGTCAAAATGAAAATGTAGGGGGTGTGCGATTTCTTTGCTCTCAAGTGTAGTTAGTTCATACTGTGTGGATCGCTATAACAATGATTCAGATTAATATATATTTTATCTGTGAAGATAGTGTTGCTTAATATTTTATCTTAAAATTACATTAGAAATCTAAATTAAAAAATTTAATTTTCTAAATTACATATAAAACAATAATAATACTTTAATAAATAATTAGTATTTAATAAATAATTAATATTTTGATTTTCTTTGTGGTTAGACATATTATAGTAATAGCAACACTAAATAATATTACATTATTAATTCTTAAAGTTTTTAAAATATTGTAATATTTATAATAATAACAGCTAAAATTAAACAAATAATATTTAATTATAATACTTATTAAACTTTTTAATATTTTTAATATGTTTAGAATTAAAATCAACAAATATTGTAAGGTACTCTGGTGCCATTTTTGAATTTTCAAAATCATTTTTGTAAATTTGTGGGTAGGCACTGTCTGTAACAAGTATATAACGCTTTTGAGATGTCTAATACCTTAAGTCTCTCCCGTGACCATGATTGCTGTAAAGCATTCGAAACGTCGGGAACCAAAAATCAAAATAAAACCGCGAAATAATCCGAAAAGATAGTTTTATTTAAAAATTTTAAACTTTTAAACTCGCTATCTACACTAATAATATTATAAAGATGAAAGATTTGTATTTTTGTATGTTTGTAACGAATAAACTCAAAAAATATTGGACAGATTTAGATGAAATTTGGTAAGAAGATAGTTTCAGACCATGGGAAGGAAATAGGATATTTTTTATTCCGAAAATCAAATTTAAAGAAAACTTAAAAGTTTAAATTTTTAGTTTTAGTTTTTAGTTTTTCTCGCTTTTATATAAAGGCGGAATTGCTTCCGTCCTTCCATCGAACATTTGAAAAACGTGTGTTATACAAATATTTGATTTTGAAATCAAAGTAAAATACCATTTCGTGTCATTAAAAAAAGCGTTTTTAAACCAGACGCATCCATACATCACATGGGTATCGAACCTACGATCTAAATGGTATGCTTAAAATACCGCCCTAAGACAATTTTGTAACTTTTGGTAGCAATATAGATAAGAAAAAAGAAATCTTTCTAGAATTAGAACGAGCAATGTTCTGAGAAATGGATAACCAAAAGTTAATGAAAAGCCCTTAGTAAGTAAACGTTACAGAATATTCAGCGGTTTCGAGAAATCTATCCTAATCTTATTATATAAAAGGCAAAAGTGATCGACTGATGTATCAACGCACACGCCAAACCCTTAAGGCTAGAAAATTGAAATTTCGCACACGCATTCCTCATATGACGAAGACATCCACTAAGGAAGGATTTTTCAAAATTCAACCCCCAGGGGGGTGAAGTAGTGGATAAAATTTTGTATGAAACTCTTTATTCCTTGGACATATTTACATGAAATTTCGTATTTTTCGTAGTTTGATCGCGAGCGAAGCCGCGGGTTCTGCTAGTATTATATATGCGAAAGCGTTTGTTTGTTTCTTCTTGTATCAGGAAGTTATCGTTATCGTCAGCAAAAAAAAACATAGTTTATGCTACTTTTTATCTCGAAAAGTCAATCAAATATCTCTATGAACACAAACCCGTGGAAAACGAACTGCCGGCTCTAATAACACTTACTTCGTATTTAAATATTTGAATTAGATTTTTTTTGTAATTGAATAAAAATACATATCAATAAATAAAATAAACATAAGGGAAAATAAGAAGAAATAAATACAGAAAATGAGAAATAAAACTTTATTACTAACAAAATTAACACATACGTCATACAGACCAGTGTACAAAAACAGAACCAAAATAAAAAAAACTTAAAACTTTCTTAGATTTACAGGAATATTTAACATTTTAAATAAAACTATCTTTTCAGATTATTTCGCGAATTTATCGTATATGCATTCGAAACGTCTCGAGAAACAAAAATCAAAATAAATCCGCGAAATAATTCGAAAATGATAGTTTTATTTAAATACTTAAAGTTTAATTGTAAAAAAAAAACGAAAAAAGTACACTTATGCATATACGCTTTTATACAATTTGTATGTCCAATACATATTCATGTACGGTATTATCATACAAACGAGCTATAGTTCTTTTTGTTATTAGAATGGATATTTTTTTATATTTATAGTACAACCCTCATATAATGTAACCACATTATATTAATTTATACATGTTATAAATATAAACACCCAGAACTGGAGTACAAGCATTCGTGTTCATCATACAAATGAATGCCCGCAGCGGGACTAGAACCCGCGACCGCTGGCACAGCAAGTAGGGTCAATACAGACAGAACCAAAGATGTCGTCTCAAAACAATAACCTAGTACTTTAGGATGCGACTGAAGTAGGGATTGCAATCCGGAAAAACGGATCCGGTAATCCGGCGGATCCGGCACCATTGAATGTTTACCGGATCCGGTATCAATATACCGGATCCGGCGACCGGATCCGGTGCTAGCAATTTTTGGCAAAATAATAGAGATGTTGCATGTATAAGCCCTATGCAGAAGAGATTCGACCCTGTTAAAGGTAGACGACTTTCGAAGCAAGAGTCAATAGCGCGGCGTTTATAGCGTTACCGACGCCGCGTAAGTTGACTGGTGTCAGTGACGCCTTGGTGACTTTGGATGGCCACGACAGACGTCCATCATCGTACCGCCTTTGCCGCGCCCACCACATCTCGACAGCTCTTTTAACCCTTAATAACCTAGAGTTTCAATTTTGATACTAATATTTTAAACCGAATATTCACATTACTATTAGTTTTTTTTTATATGTTGGCTGTATGTATTTTACTGTTGTATAGTATTCTATCCAACGAAATTAAAAAAAAAAACAAATGTCATTATTGTTTTATTTTATCTGTGACATATTACTTGCGCGGCAAAGTGAACAAGTAAACACATTTTACTAAAAGTTTTGTTGAATATAAATTTGATATATTTTCTTTTTCTGAAGAATATAAATACTTTTGAGGTAAGTGAATACATTATTTTCGCTATGATATAATTATTTTTAGCAAATGCATGTTTTACTTGAAGAAATTAGTGCTTTTTTTTTGGTATCAATATTGATACTTCAGGCATTCCGCCCTACCTAAACCTACCTACTAACTCTTTAGCTATAAAACTTTTTGAACTTTCGTTTCATATTTTTTCTGCATAGCTTGGTGTGGGGATTACTTTTGTTTTTATTTATTATAGAAATTTATCCAAAATGCGGCCAGAAGAGATTGAGAACATATTGAAGCGGTTAGAAAATGGTGAAATTTCGGAAGACGATTCCACCGACAATGAAGATGACATAGACTATTATTCGAGCCAAAGAGATCGTCTGATGGAGCTAGATGATGAAGAGGATGTAGGTAATTTTCCCACTGACCCAAACTTGGATGCAGATCCGCCTGCAGCAAACGTAGATACCGACATGCAACATAATTTAGAGACTGTTGAACGAAACCCAACTCCTACAACCAGCAGCCAGAACAACCTGCAAACTGCACCTTTCAACTCTAGAAACTTAGTGTGGAGAGTAAAAAATATGGATTTAGTCCAAAATGCTTTCCAGTTTGCTGGAAATACTGAGTATTCACAAGAAATTATGAACTTAGACACTCCATTTCAGTTTTTTTCTTATTTTTTCGGTGAAGACATTTTGAGATTTCTAGTGGACGAGTCAAATAAATATGCCTTCCAAAAGAATCCCAACTTTACAGAACCTGTAACTGTCTTAGAATTACGTAAATTTATTGGAATTCTTATTTTTACTAGTGTATATCATTATCCTAGTGTCCGGTCATACTGGTCAAACATTACAAAGTTTGAACCCATAGTACAAACAATGAATCGCAACAGATTTGATAAAATTAGAGAAATTTTTCACATGAATGACGACTCAAACATTTGCCCATTGATCACCCCCAGCACGACCGACTGCATAAAGTAAGACCAGTGATAGACTATTTGAACAAGAAATTTATTACTTTACCATTTGAGCATCGTCTATCACTAGACGAGCAGATGTGTTCCACAAAAAGGAAACATTTTATGAAACAATATTTACCCAACAAGCCCCATAAGTGGGGATTCAAATTATACGTGTTATGCTCTCTGTCTGGTTATGCCTACAGTTTTGAGATTTACTCGGGAGCTAAGGACATGGACTGTTTACCTGGCGAACCAGACCTCGGAGCTGTGTCGAATACAGTTATTCGATTGCTACGACCAGTACCAAGGCATGTCAATCATATAATTTATTTTGACAATTTTTATACGAATATTCCTCTGGTACATTACTTGACCAACGAAGGTATTTATTGTCTTGGAACAGTACAGAGAAACAGGCTTGGAAAGTCGTGCAAGTTGCCGGAGAAACGGGAGATTATGAAATCCAACGTACCCAGAGGAACATATCACGAAAATGTGGCCTCTCACGAAGGCCTAGAATTGTCGGCCACAAGTTGGAAAGACAACAAACAGGTATTATTACTATCCACGTATGTTGGCGCTGAACCAGCGGATACTATAACCCGCTACGAAAAAAAACTAAAGGCCAATATTCAAATATCATGTCCTCGGGTTGTAAAAGAATATAATGCACACATGGGCGGCGTTGATTTGATGGATAGCTTCATTGGTCGATATCGCATCCGCATAAAGTCGAGAAAGTGGACAACGAGGCTCTTCTACCACTTGTTAGACATGACTGTCATCAATGCTTGGGTACTGTACAAAAAGGTAAACACAAGGAAAGGAAAACTTCAGAAGAATATTATGAAGTTAGCAGATTTTAGAACTGAGCTTGCCGATACTTTATGTAGATATCAAAGTCACTCAAAAAATAAAAGGGGCAGACCCAGTACCAACAGTCAACAAGACAATACAGTACCCTCTAAAAAACCCCGGACAGGTGCACAAGTACTACCCCCAACTGACGTGCGTTCCGATTGTATTGGCCATGAAAAAATATTTATGGAGTCTAGGAATAAATGTAAATTTAGTAATTGTAGGAAACTTACCTCCTGGTTCTGTAAAAAATGCAAAGTATCGTTATGCGATAATAAAAACAATCGATGTTTCGCATTATTTCATGCATAGGTCATTTAAAATTTCTTTATGGCCATAATGCCTGAAGTATCAAAATTGATACCTGTTTTTTTTTTTAATAAATATGTAAAATAAATATTGTGATTTATTTAGCTATTTTTCCCTTCATCTAGACCCTCAAGCAAATACAGTAATATTTAAAAAAGAAGACTCGCGTAAATCAGGCTACTAAGGGTTAAAAGTATTTCCGTCAGTGACGCTGCGCTCGAATGTCGTTCTCTACGTTTACATAATGCAAGCGTCAGTGAGATCGCGACAGGGCGGCAGATTAATGCACTATGAATATGTAGGAAACGACATTCGAGCGCAGCGTCACTGACACCATGTCAGTGTCGCTGCGACTGTGATGTTAGACCCTAGCGTTACTGCAGCGCTCATGTTCGCAGTGTCGCCGCCGCCCACGTGTATTTTGAGGTATTTTCAATAAAAAATCATAAAATGGCATCTGTTGAAGCGTTTACTGAATGAAAATGATGAAATTTTAATTACACTGGTGTCTCGGCATCCATTGCTTTATAATTTATTTTTTATATTGTTTTATAATTAATAACGTAGAAACCTTCATTGTTTCGACTTTTTGATGAAAATTGGATGAGTGGAAGGCCCTTTTTACACTGAGATAGTATCGAATTAAAAGGTCATCATCTTCTTCCTCTTCTATAATCAATTCAAGATAATCCATAATGAAATACTTTTATAAGAGCTGTCGAAATGTGGTGGGTGCGGCAAAGGCGATGAAAGTCTGTCGTGGCTCCAAAGTCACCAAGGCGTCAAAGTTTGTTGTTTTTATATATGTGTTATTTTTTATGAACTACCTATATTAAGTACAATGACACTTGATTAACTTACTAACAGTTCATTTTGAACCGAAAAGCGAAAATTATCCTGATTTAATACAGCCATACAGACACATCCCCCCCCCCCATACCCCTCCCTCCACTGTCACTCAGCATTCTTTTCACGCGACGAGATCTATACATAAATAAACAGTATATCCCAGACATACCCACACTGTTTACTTCACACAAACCCGTCCCAATTTGGACGTACATAGCTGTCACCCTATTTGTACGTATAATGGAAACATGTAAAGAATTCAATGAAGACGTTACAAACTCGATTATTGCGTCAACAATTTTCTTCACTTTGAAGCTGAAACATAGAAAAGGAGAAAAAGTCTATCATCAAACTCCACATCTCTTAGCTATAGCGTGAAGAAAACCACCAAAAATATTTTAAAAATTGTGGTAAATCACTTCCAAAAGAGACGAAGGTCAGCCTCAACTTCCAATAATGCCTTAAACGTGCAGAAAAGCTCATAAAGCAAAAAGATGTTTTTTTTTTCTGGAAACCATCGGGTAAATAAGCCCAAAGCTCTTTAGCTTAAGCTCTAAAGAATAGTCTTTATCAACCTCAACCTTAAAATCGACACCACAGTATGTCTCACACTCCGCACAAAGAAAAAATCTCTTGCACCGTGAATAAAACCACGAAACACATTACCCTCCTTTGGCATCGCGCAGTCGGATATAAATATGTTAAGAAACGTGGCAAATGTGACCTTACAAATAAGAAGACGAATTCATTAACTTCACAGAACTTTCAATAATGCCTCAAATGTGTAGAAAAGCTCACGAAGTAAAAATATTATTTATTCTTTATTCAATAAGTCTGAAAACCATCGCTTAAAAAACAAAAAGCTCCAGTTTTCATCAACAAGAGTCCACTCAACTACAAGAGACGGGAGACTAAACAAAAAAGATCGCCAAATTATCTACGAATTGGAAGAAGAAAATTATGAATGCGTCACAATCATATATCGAGATATTCAATGTGTTTATCGATTGACATGAAAAACGTGAAAATATCATCAAATAGATGCACAAGTATCAGTATAAAGTCAATGCAAAAAGGGAAAATGTTATTAAAAAATGTATGTATCAAAGAGGCGCAGAGAATGCACTCTGGTTTCCACTTTGTTTTTTTTTAGGATAAAAAATCCCATGAAAACGGATAAAAGTAGTAATTTAGTTGGATCAATAATCTTATGTAGTAAAATACTAGAAAATGCTATTTTACAAGACACGATAGTGCACATGCACGAAGCATACTTGATTATCCAATATCAGTCAAATAAAAAAGTATCAAAACAATGGTTTCAAAAAGTTCCAAAAAACAATATAAAACCGTCGAGTAGTACCGGGATAGAAAAACGCGGTCGTAGAATAAAAATCCGGACACGAGGAATAACCTCACATCAAAAACAGGAGAGAAAAACTAACACGTACTCTCAGGTTGCATAACACTGAAAGCTATCCCGTGTAAAATCCTGTTGGATATAATTCACGAATATAAAAAAAATTCCACAACCGCAAATACACGTCCCGGACACAAAAGGCAATCCCGAGGGATCACTTCATATGAAAACTGTTAGAATAAACGTGCTAATTTCAAATTCCCTAGCACAAAAGTGAACTGAATCATCCTATGCCTTCATCACGATGGATGAAATTTACGGATAGCAAAGATATAAGGACAAAGCGAATACAAAATGCTATACCTAGGGATCACTTCATATGAAAACCATTAGAATACCAATCCCTTGTTACGTAATCCCGTTATTCGTAGGATAAACTTCACGGGTAATTAACATACCAGGCCCACGCATAGACTAATTACTCAACAAGGCCCAAAAGGGAAGCTCAAAGGCTGATCTTGGAAGTTATCAATGCGCGAGGCGACACACAAAATAAGCACAAGACGTGTAAAAATACTAAACTTTACGTTTAAATATTGTATCTTCACGTCGCTTCCTTGTGTAACTATATTACCACAGAATCGTCTACCCCCCCCCCCCCCCTATTCTTCCATCTCGTCTGCCCCCCCCCCGCCCCATCTCCTCTATTCTCCCCTATCTCCTCTATTCCCCCCGTCTCCTCTATTCCCCCGACTCCTCTATTCCCCTCATCTTCCCTATTTCTAATTGACCGAGCGGACGAAGCATCTCTGCTTCAAGTCTGGCAAAATTCCCTTCCCTGTCAGTTTGTTGGTACTCCTCAACAGGTAGTATTTTACAACCGATCTGGACGAAAACTGGTATACAGGTTTTATAACATTATAGTTTTTTTTTTTTATCGTGGGAGATATTTGGAGGGTATTTCCTCTAAAAATAAACAAAAAGGGGGGCGGACTGGATATATCCGCTTTATGAGATCCGATTTGGATGGTCTTTTATTATTGGAAAGATAAGTAGTAGTAGTACTTTAAGGTTGGTCTCATAAAAAATTGGTGAAGATCTGATGAGGATCTTCGATGTCATGAGCAGAACAGCTCCTCAAAATGCAGTTCGTGCTTGCGAGGTCTGCTGTTCACAGAACTACTAGTTTAAATGTAAGGGAAGAAGAGGATGGTCACATTCTTTGTGGAGTATCCAAATTATCACTTGCATAGAAGCAATACACTCCCCGCAATCCCCCCTCCATTTCCATTTCTAAAACGGAAGAGGGGGGCAGTTAAGTAAGTAGATGTATCCAGTCTCTTTTCCCATTCAAATAGATAAGAACCTAATACTAATCATATACAATAGAACAAATTATTTCACCAACAACGACTCTTAAGTTCCTAAACGGGAATCGAACTCGCTACCTTCAAAAATCATTTAAGAAAAACTTATACTAACGACAAAATGAATGTCACAAAACAATATAAACAATTATTATTTTTTTACTTTCACAAAACTTTCTTTTCCCATGCTCTATAGAAGATTCTCCATCGATCAATCAATTAATTCAAATCTCCTGTCAATATTACATGGAATGGAGAAGACACGAAAGAGATTTGTCTAGAAAATAAGATTATTATACTAAATTAAAAATTAATGTGCAAAAAAACCTAACCTACAACAAAAAACCAATCAACTCAAAAGGTCTTCCTTTAAATTTTTCTACCTTTTTACATCTTTTATGAATATATCGTCGTGTCAATGCTTATTTGTCCAAACGACAAATTCACCAAAGGAGTTTTAATACAAAATTATTGATTTTTAATGTCAATTCTATTGGTATTAAGCACACGTTTTACTTTTCTTTTTTTTTTAAACGAACAAAAATATTTTATCTACATGCCATAAATATTATAAATGCAAAAGTTTAGTTGCATGGATGTTTGTTACTCACGCCAAAACGGCTGAACCGGATCTAGATGGAATTTGGCACAGAGATAGATTATAGGGTGGAATAGCACAAAGGTTACTTTTTATCCCGGAAAATTACAAAGTTCCCGTGGGATAGATTTGTTTTTGTTTTTCAGTAGATGTTACAAAAAGGATTGGTCGTTCGAACAAATAAGCACTGAGGCGACGAATTTTAACGAAATCAAATCGACAATCAAAAGTAGCATATTTAAAAAAAATGATTATTACCTATAATTTATAAAACCACCGCTTATTCTAATCGAGTAGAAACGTACTTACTAATAACATAAAAAAAAAGAATCAACATAAAAAAAAAAACAAATGTGTCTCATATTTGCTTAAATCAGTTCTAAAATTTCTTCCTTACTGATTTTGTAATTAAAAAAAAAATCTAAGCAAATTCAAAAAAAGCATGACCCATTATTTCAACAAACGGACAAGACGAAAAATCACATAAACATAAAAAAAAATGTCAATACAATAGAAAAAAAAAATGTCATACTCTCCAAGAAAACTGATATTACTTTCTTAGATTTACGCGAATATTTGACATTTTAAATAAAACTATCTATCCCAATATTAAGCAACTCATATCAACTCCGGGGTGTTACTGAGAATTACTTGACAGAAAAACCTCAATAACTAAACCTGACCCGATCCGGGATCCGAACTCGAGACCTCCGGATCTCTAGCTGTACGGCTGCAATTCCGGAGGTCCTGGATTCGGGTCGGTCGTCGGTCCTGCGCCTTAAATCTCACCGGTTGTATCGTGTCATCCCACTGGTATGAGAGTGACAGGGACAAAGAGTGCACTTGTTGTATATATCTCTCTCTCTCGCACGCTGCATTATAATATTTCATGCGCAGTTGGCTAGTCTCAGTGAGATTCGCCGCCGTGGCCAAAAACGGTCATGAAGACATTATTATTAACCTTTATATATATTTGCCAAATATTATTATTATTAGATAAATATAATAGAAATGCAAGCATTACAAACAGACGGACACAATTCTTTTTATATTAAGAAATAAGAAACTAAAAAGTCAAGCGTGAGCTGTTATTTAACATGTCAAAATCAATTTATTTAACATTAGTTTTGTGGTTTTTAAGCAGCCAGTTTAATAATCAACCTTTATAATGTTATATAAAATGGAAGAAATGTGGATCATAACCATAGTAATGTCTTTATGTGTAAAATAAGAACAATTTATTGTATAATCTGGACCTAAACGTCAAAGTCATTGCAAATATCACTGTCATTGTTACGTCACTGGGTGGAAATGTCATTGTATGTTTAAAAAATTGGTTTTATCACGGTTAAGTACTGTTCAATACAATAAAAATATATAGAATTCAATGTATCCTAGATAAAAATATAAAAAAAAGCTGTTCTAGGAACTATATTAGTTAGTTTGTCCATACCACTCACAGGGGCCGAATCACCCAATTACGATTACTAAACAAAAAAAAACTAATATATATGATATATACATCCCCCACAAGAAAATGGTAAAATTAATACCATACAAAAAACACGTATAAAAACCCATACAGTAGACGATCAACCATTGCTTCCTTCCCTTGTAAATCGCTTAAGCACCAACCCTAAATCCATCTCCCGACTGACATACAGAAATTTCTAAACCAGTCGGGAACCCCCCCCCCCCCCCCGCACTCCCCACACAATTACCCTATCCAAAACCTTTACTGTATAAATTAAAATACTGTGGGTATAACTTAATATCATATCTTTTAAACTCCCAAAGCGGCGAGCAGCTCCGGCGCGTCCGCCTCGTACATGCCGAGGCCGATGCACTCGCAGTTGCGCACACGCAGACGCCCCCGACCCTCGTCGTCACCCTCCATAAAAGCGTACGCTTTCGCCAATATCTCGTTCGGAGCGTCTTTCGGCATACCTGTGGAAAAAAACGATGTTTGTTAGTTCTCTCTCTCTCTTTCTCTCGACGACACGTTTGGCTCAGTTTGTAGTGACCCAGACAAACAAACAGAGAAACAAAAAAATTGAAAAAAATCTGGATTTGTTTTATTTCTCTTCTGACATCCTCCTGACTTGGTTCTTAGCATTTTTTTTTCTATGTACAGACATTCAACCTCTATAATTTGTGATTAAACGAACTTACCTGTAAGTGAAGTTCTATCGTAATTATACTCGGCTTGTCCGAAGAGACTAGATCTGACGCGTGTTTATTATATATGTAGTTACGTATAGTGATCGCTATTCGTTTGCACTATTTTGAGATACCTTACTTTTATTTTATTTCTGATACATTTTTTTTTTGTGGGTAATTACAACTTACTCGGTCACTACCATTCCCTTATTCGTCATTTAGTTTAGAGCTCTCATTATTCGTTAGGCAATATTTCACAATATGGGTGGGATTTATTAATCCAGACGGGAGGGTCGCTCTAGTCTCTTCGGACAAGCCGAGTATAATTACGATAGAACTTCACTTACAGGTAAGTTCGTTTAATCACAAATTATACTCGGCGTTGTCCGAAGAGACTAGATCTGACGCGTGTTTATTATATATGTAGACCTTTAGAGCTTTTTGTGAAATATTGACGACTTCTCTCACGGCGAAACAGCAGATAAATAGAAGAAACAATTTGCAAGAGAAATTACACAATTTAGTTTTAAGAAGGCTTATGATAATTATTGCATGGGCGAAAGATTCACCACTTGCAACGCAAGTATCTAAAGACCTATACCTAATAAAACTTAAAAAAGGTATTAAAGGCGACCAGCTCCAGCCAACCATCTTTTTTTTTTAAAATCAAGGCTGACTCCTGAGAGTGAACGCGCGTGACAGCGGCGTGCCGCGTGTTGTGAGCAGCGAGCGCCACTGGCACGCCTCTGTCATGCAGCGTGTTTCTGATCTAACGCCTCAACGTCTGGCTGGAGACGTCGGCGTGCGGATATTTATTACCTAGAAATAGTCTTAAGCTTCCTACGAAGAGGTTTTGTTTTTGACAAATAACATTGCAAAGTTCTTGCATGACATATGATTCTCCGAATTTTCATTATGAAAAGGTAAGATCAAAAAACCAGTTGAGAAGTGCTAACTTTCGATGTTTTAAGCAAATCTTTTGTAAATATAAGATGAAATAATAGAAATATTAAGAGTATTAATCTCTGCAAAAGTTTGCACTCTGTAAGCTGTTACTAAGGCTAAGAAAAAAAAAGGGTGATTAATTTCCTTAACAAATTCTCTATGAAGATTTCTTCCAAGGAATGAAATGTTTCTAGAAAATTTAACACAATATCAAGATTCCATGTGGTCTCATATTTGGGTGATGGTAGACGCAAGCGATAAATGCCATTGAAAAAAAAAAACGTTTTATGTTTTCATCTGAGCTCACATGGTCTCCTATAAACGAGCAAAATGACAAATACTGAGAATTATATACTGAACTCATTATACAAAGTAGCAAGAAAGGCAATAGTGCCAGATATAGAGGGACTATGTAAATTGATCCTGTAATCCTTACAATAGACGGTACCACTTCTTTATGTAAACATGATATTGTTTAATAGAATTAACTAATAGCGAAGCAATCATAACATCTAAGCTCCTTTAATCTGCTAGCAAACAGATCTATTTCTGGGCCTACATTTTATTCTTAATTTTATTCTTTCACTAGTCTTTGAAAAGCATCTTCATCAAAGGTGATAAGACCGACTCAATATCTGTATGAACTCTTCTAGATACAAAATCCGCCTCACATTTATCTATGCATCCAATTACCAATATAAGAAGCGTAAACATATAAATTATGGTCTTTACACCACTACCACAATATTTTAGAAACTTCTGTTAAATGAGGGTACTGAATACCTCCTATACCTACTATAAGAGATAGCAGTCGTGTTATCTATTCTCAATAAAATCTGACAATGGTATAAATTCTTTGTGAAAATTAAAATAATTTATCTGCATAGTACGTTCTTGTTAAGCCCATATACTACCAGCCCTTTCATTATCGCAAACGCCATCCCATCCCGTGGTTCCGAAAAAATCTCCAAGTCATAGCTGTCATGTTTTCTTTTATTAATCGGAACAGAAATAGCCCGTTACCACATTCGAGATCAAGTTCGGTAATGGTTGAAACTGTCATATATTTATCATTATTATTGTTAACATTATTCTTAATGTTCAGATATTTAATTGAGTCAAAAAATCTCGTGTATAACCCGTCATACTCCATAGCTGGAACTATACACGTGGAAACGAGCAAATTTTCTTATTTTACATCTACTTATCGATTGTTATTATTTTATTTATTTTTATATTTATTTATTTCTTTTTGTTTTTTTTTTTTAATTTCGTTTTTGATTTGACATGCTTTTTCTAATTTAGGAAGGCTGACTTGGAAATTTTTCGAGTCAATGTTATAACCAAGAAAAACAAACGAGTTGCTTGGTATAACAATGCTTTTCTCCTGAATTATTACAAATCCTAAAGAAATCAATTAAAATTTAATCTTTCAAATATTTTCAAAGTAAAGCTCATTAGATCTTGCTATGAGAAAACCAGTCTAAGTACACAGTAGATAACTGGCTTACTGTACGGTAGAACATTAAACTCATACAGATTTTCTTCCTATTAGATGCATAGGTATTCTCTTGAATCTGCATAAATTAACATAAAAAATAGGCATTTTCAAGATCAATTTTAGCCGTGAAACAATTTTAAGTGACAAGCTTTAACGCTGTACGAAAATCTTCAATTTTAAAATGTTTAGTAGCAACATATTTACTTAAATTTTTAAAATCCATACATTCATACTAATATTATAATATAATATTATAAACAAGCAACTCACCCCCGCTTCGCTTGGGTTCGTTTTTAGTGAAAAATATAAAATAAATCTATCCCACGGGAACCGTGCATTTTTCTGGGATAAAAAATAGCCTATGTACTATTTAAAACTATATTCTATCTCTGTGCCATCTAGATCCGTTCAGCCATTCTGGCCTGATTTGGTAACAAACAATTCCTCCCATTCAAACTTTCACATTTATAGTACTAATGGGAAATTGTGTATGTTTGTTTGTCTCTCTTTCACGTTGAAACAGAGTGACAGATTAGTTTTTTTTTTTTGCACGGAGATAGTTGGATGGCTAGAGAGTGACATATAGGCTACACATATTGCTAGTTCAATATAAATCTCATTTTGCCGTTTGGTTTCGTTACTAAAACCGTATTTGATATAAATTGTCTTTCAAAAAGGATTGACAATCTTAAATAGCTTAGATCAATAATTAATTAATTCATCAATAGTCTGCTTTTACTGAAGCCTTTTAAAACTAGATTGATTTCTATTTATTTATTTATTTTTTGTTCATATATTGAATAACTGAGTTGGTAAATTTTGTAGCCAGTGAGATAAAATGACCAGATCATTAGTGATCAAAGTCCATTGTTTATAAAGATGTCACAATCTATCAGAATAATTCACCGGTACAAGCGGCATCGGCATGAAAGCGACACAGCAGCTACTAAAACTTTGTATCCGACCGAGATTCGATCTCAAATACACCTATTGATTTGTTAATCTTGCACCTTGGTCGCTTGACCACAATGCCTATATCTGAGTGTAAGAAATTATCGAGCATATTCTGCGTAGCATAATGCAAAAGAAAACTGCATGAAAACTCGAAAACACGCGTTTTCCCAGACATGAGACTAATCTAGATCGATTTTGTCGCCCCCGAAAGCCCTCCCATACCAAATTTCAGCGAAATCGTTAGAGCCGTTTCCGAGATCGCTGGTATAAATAAATAAAGATATAAAGATAGAGGCAGTTCTATACCTACAAGCGTCCCGAGTCGGGCCAAGTTTAGTTATTGAGTATTTCTGTATAGTAAGCCTCAGTAACAGTCCGGAGTTGGGAAGTTGGCAGTGTTTCACCCCCGTGCCTCGGAGCACGTAAAGCCGTCGGTCCTGCGCCGACACTCTCATCGGTCGTGTTTCGTGTCGTCCCACCGGAGCATGAGAGTGACAGGAATAGAGAGTGCACTTGTGTCTACACGCACACCTGTGCACTATAATATCTCCAGCGCAGTTGGTCAGTCTCGAAGAGATTGGCTGCCGAGGCCGGAATCGGTCAGGAGGACATTATTGTTATTATTATATATATACAAGCGTAACAGATCGGTATTTTTATCTTTTAAAGATAAAACCCTCTTGATAGCTTCAGCGAGGCTTGAAACAGCGGATTCCATTGCGGTCTGTTTCGATTCTACTGCCTTATCTCGGTTGGTAACTATCTCTGGTAGCACGACCCTCATATCTGGATTCAAGGTCTGTGCAGAAATAAGCTTCAATTGCTGGGAACCTTAAATAAGTTTATTTAAAAAACTCCTTACGATCACATTTCATCAATCCAGAGGTTCGTTTCAAAAAAAATTTAACCACCCTGTGGTCAATGTTAGATAACAAAAAACTTTATAAATGTCCACTAGATGTTAAGTTAGAAATTATACAATGAAGAGATAGCCCCTCAAGCTACCCACAACATAAGATTTCTATAATGCTAGAAAATCGCATGCTCATACCTAAAGGTAAGGTAATATAATAACGTGAGCAGTGATAGTGAAGAGATAGCCCCAAAAGCTACCCACAACACTATAAGTTGGCACGAGACAGCCCCAAAAGCTGCCCACAATACCTAAGCAATTTTCATTAGCAATTTCTCGCGATCGTATGTGTGGTTAGAACTAAATCATTAACAATATTATATAGGTACTTAGCAAATACACCAACCTTTCAGTTCCGACAGTCATTCAGGTAACGATTCAGATGATGAACTGGATAAGACATGAACACGTTTTCGTTTCACTCCACTATCACAACGAATTTCTTCTTGAAAAAATTTTAATTTCTTATGTAAATTTTCAAACTTTAAATCCTTATACTTTCTTTTAAGCATCTTAAATAATATATTTATTTACTACAGATAAATTTACTTTAGAGTGTGCGGAATAGCTGAGCACTAAAACGCTAATGACGAATAAGGGAATGGTAGTGACCGAGTAAGTTGTAATTACCCACAAAAAAAAATGTATCAGAAATAAAATAAAAGTAAGGTATCTCAAAATAGTGCAAACGAATAGCGATCACTATACGTAACTACATATATAATTAACACGCGTCAGATCTAGTCTCTTCGGACAACGCCGAGTATAATTTTATTATATGTATAGATAATGCGCTTTAGTGCTGTAATTGGAAAACAGGCACATTCTTATACGGTACGAAGTACTGCATACATCTGGCTTGAGAGACCATTAATTAAATAAATAAATAACACACAGTTATGGATACCAGATAGTTGATACACTACACATATATAAGTTTAAATACACACATATTATAAATATAAACACCCATGACTGGAGTACAAACATTCGTGCTCATCACACAAAAGAATGCCCCCAGCGGGACTCGAACCCGCGACCGCTGGCACAGCAAGTAGGGTCACTACAAACAGAGCAAAATGTGTCATTACATATAATATCTCCTTTTTAAAAAAAAAACCACTCATCCGGACACTAGTAACAGAGCAATATGAACTAACACTAACCCCGTATATCCACGTGAAGCGCGAGCGCCGGCAGGGCTGTCACGAACCACCAGTATAGGCACTCTTTCATTTTTAATTTCAAATTTCTTTTTTTTTTAAAAAAAAACCTACTCGTCCGGTCACACGTAACATATCCATATGCAACTTGGCGACGGGTTTCAAATTCCTTTTTTTTTTTTTTTAAATAACCTTCTCATCCGGTTACTCGTAACAGAACCATATGCAACTTGACGATGGGTTCCAAATACCTTTTTTTTTTAAAAAAAATAAACCTACTCATCCGGACATAACAGAGCCATACACTAGCGCTCACCCCGGACATTATAGTTATATGAACTAACACTAACCCCGTATGTCCACGTGAAGCGCGAGCGCCGGCAGGGCCGTCACGAACTCTGGCAGCATCTTGCGCACGCTGGCGACCGGCACAGCGTCCAGGTTGCCGTAGTCCAGGTAGCACACTCGCAGCATCGAACCTCCAGCACCGCCCACCTGCTCGCACAACACCGCACGAAACCACTGCGGATCTGTGGGGATTTACACATAATATAAATAAATATGTTGGAACATTAACACACAGCACCATCTGTTGAAGCACCATTTAATATATTTTAAAGTTAATTTTAAGCAAAATAACATAGACCAACGTATTGTTCTATTTTCTGTCAGGCGTTCTGTCATATATTATCATATGTGTAGCACAGACGGTGAGTTAAAAATTTCTCAAATAAATCGTAAGACTGCGTGCAGTTCAGTCATCAAAGTTTTTAATTTTTCATTTATAAATCCCAGTAAAACCCCCCGATACGCGCACACCATCTAGTTCCATGGTAAGCTACGAGGCCTGTGTTATGAATACCAGATAGTTGATACACTACACATATATAACTTTAAATACATACATATTATAAATATAAACACCCATGATTGGAGTAAAAACATTCGTGCTCAACACACAAATGTATGCCCCCAGCGGGACTCGAACCCGCGACATCTGGCACAGCACACTACAAACTGAGTCAAGCGTGACGTCAATAAAGTGAAACAACTTACATGGTGGACATAAAGCAATGCATAACTCTTCAGGCTTCGGCAAATACGGGTCTTTACCCAGATCACTGTTACAATATTCCTCCATCTGCGACAAAATTACATATTAACAAGGAGATAGAAAAAAACTAAAAGTGAAAGAAAAAAGTAGTAAAAAAAGAAGTAAATCAAAAGTTTTGTACTAGATTAACACCAAAATATATATTCAATACATATATGTACGTATATAATATTATAACTAGCCTTGCATACATTTCTTTTACAATCTCCCACTATAACTCCCTCTCTCTCTCCCTCTCCATCTTACTTCGTTCTTCCTCAAATTAACAGTATGATTTATAAAAAGAAGGCGTATATCTATACAAGTCTTTGTCTAACATCCCCAAAAAGAAAACATTCCTCAGATTCTTAAAAAAAATAAATACTTTTCATTATTGTTGTTAATAGCACTGAACATACTGACTGGCTGGCTGGCGGCCATTTTGAAATTCGACATCGAAATACACACTGTGTCAACTCTCTACCTATTACGATTCATGAGACACATCCCACTGACAGACGTACCGACGGATCCAAATCTGACTTACCCTGTCCTGTCACACCAGATCCTCTCCAAACCCTTACTTACCCTTTTCGTAAGCTCTTCCAACTTGGTCTCCAGGTCGGGCTGGCGAGGACGAGCGTTGACTGACCCTGACTTCAGCACTTCCAGGTCTATAAACACGTCCAGGTCACACCCAGTCCGGGGCAGTTTCAAATAGGCTATGTCTTTCAGCATCAACCGTGGGGTTTCTGTATGGGAATGAATTATCATATTATAGGGACACAAGCAAAACCAAAAGTACAAAAAAAAAACAAAGTTTTCTTATCCTTCTCTTCACAATAATGTATGGAAGTCTGCCCAATTTGTTGACATTTATGATTACTGCAATTTAAGATTTATACCTGTCAACTCCTCAAAAAATAATATTCAAAATCTTACAAAACCATCCCGTAGGATTCTAAGTCTACAATCTCCACTCACCGATAACATCTCCACCCCTCTCCTCCAACTTCTTCCACTCGGGAGTGGACAACTCCGCTATTTTCTTATTCACCGACTCGTTAGTCTTCACTACGTGTAGATTCACTTCTGCTCCGCTTGGCGCTGATGATGAACCGTCCACGAGGGTCTGTGGACGAATGTTTGTTATTTTAGGATGATTGATTTTGATTTCGATGACACGTTTGGCTCAGTTTATAGTGACCCTACTTGCTGTGCCAGCGGTCGCGTGTTCGAGTCCCGCTGGGGGCATTCATTTGTGTGATGAGCATGAATGTTATACTCCAGTCGTGGGTGTTTATATTTATAATATGTATGTATTTAAAGTTATATATGAGTAGTGTATCAACTATCCGGTATCCGTAACACAGGCCTCGTAGCTTACCATGGAACTAGATGGTGCTGTGTTCAATGTCCCGACATATTTATTGGGTTGAGTGATAGCAGTATTGTGTGGCAATAGTCCAGTGGTAGGTAGTCCAGTGGTAACGCGTTTCACTTGGGAAACCGAGTGAAGCGGGTTCAAATCCCGGGTCTCGCGCCTCTGATATTCGCATAATGAATCAATCCCAACATGATTACCGCTCGACATGCCATCGCCTCAGTGCTTATTTGTTCAAACCACCAATACTTGTGGTACTTTACAGTAGAGAGTTTTGTCTATTTTATTAAAAACATAGCTTTATATCTAAGATTTATATACAATATATATATAAAGTACGCATTTTTGGATTTTTTAAAGCGAAATTTGTATTTAATACCAATACAATTGACATTTAAAAATCAATAATTCTGTATTAAAAAAAATCTTATAATAAACTAGCGACTCACCCTCGCTTCGCTTGGGTTCGTCCCTAGGTACGTTTTAACAGTTAGTATGAAATATAAATCTTTGAATTTCTCGGCTTTTCTGTACTATAATATGCATGTATTATACATATAAACCTTCCTCTTGAATCACTATCTATAACTGAAAACTGCATTAAAATCCATTGAGTAGTTTAAAACAGCAGCGAACAGACAGCGGAAGCGACTTCATTTTATACTATGTACATAAAGATTAGTCGTTTGAATAAGCCTGAGACGACGTTATAATGGAGGTCAAACATCACGAGAGACGCTGCATGTCTGAGAGAACCTAGCAAGTGTTAACCTAGCACTAGGCCAGCGTGGTGGAATATAGCCTGGTTCCTCGTATTGAAGGTGTTAGGTAGTTTGAAATAACAGGTATATAATGTGTATTGTTTACACATTATACACCTATTATTTCATACTGATATGTATTGTAGGCAGTGGTGGCCCAGTGGTAACGCGCTTACTTGGAAAACCGAGTGAAGGGGGTACAAATCCCGGGTCTTGCACCGCTGATATTTTCATGTGCGAATCATTTCTCACATGATTACCACTTGCCTTACGGTGAAGGAAAACATCGCGAGGAAACCTGCGTGTCTGAGAAAACCTAGCAAGTTTTCGAAAGACATGAAAAGTCCGCTAATACGCACTTGGCCAGCGTGGTGGACTATGGCCTGATCCCCTCGTATTGAAGGGAGGCCCACCCCCAGCAGTGGGACGTTAAAAAGGGCTGAATACAATGTGTATTGTTCTTGATGGCTAAATATAAGTTTATTTAAATGAAGTTAGTCTATAAACAGTGCTCGTGTTGTTATCATAGAAGTGGACTCCCACCACCAGCAGTGGGACGTGGGACGTGGGATGCGACACTCACCACGACTAACTCCACCAGGCCGTCGCTCAGCGTGCGCACGTACTGCGCGGCGGGCGGAGCGAGGGCGGGGGCGGCGGCGGGGGCGGCGGCGGGGGCGGGCGGGGCGAGGCGCGCGCGCAGGGCGGGCACGGGGCGCGCGGGGGGGCGCAGCGCCTCGGGGCACGGGTACAGGTTCTCTCTCGTGCTGATCTCTATGTTGCCTGTAGGAAGAATTGTTTTTATATTAATACTAGCGCTTCGCTCGGGTTTGCCTCTGGGTAAAACAAAAACCAACCTATCCCACGGGAACCGTACATTTTTCCGGGATATAAAATAACCTATGTGTTATTCCAGACTATAATCTATCTCTGTGCCAAATTTCATTCAGATCCGTTCAGTCGTTCTGGCGTGATTGAGTAACAAACATCCATACTCACAAACTTTCACACTTATAATATTAGTATAGACTAGCGCACTACTAGCACCGAGAGAACGTTTTAACGGTTAGTATGAAATCTATACAGATAAATAAAATTGAAGTGTCTGTGTGTAATGTCAAAATAACAGCTGTATACTAAATGCATATAATTATATACGGTATTTATAAGAAAAACGCAATTTTTAAAATTTTTGTCTGTCTGTTTGTTCCGGCTAATCTCTGAAAAGGCTGGATCAATTTTAACGGGACTTTCACTGGCACATAGCTGATATTATAAGGAGTTACTTAGGCTACTTTTATTTTAGAAAAAGAATTAGGATTTCATTCAATTAAGACGAACCCGAGCGAAGCAAGGGTGAGTCGCTAGTAGATTATATATTATATATGGTAAACACATAGGTACGGTAAATAAGTATGGAATGTATATACTATGTATTATATAGTATATATGTACATAGGTATGATGAGTTGTTGTGGGTCGTATTATAAATATGTTTTCCTATAGGAATAAGGTAATCTCCCACGTTCATGTCATATGTCACTCTCCAGCCCTCCATCTATCTCCACACAAAAAATCATGCCATTCCATCTCTCTGTTTCGTCGTGAAAGAAGGACAAACAAACAAACAAATGAACAAATAAACTTTCACATTTATAATATTTATAACTTAAAGATCTTCGCCCAATATCTATACTACCGGTTTTATCCAAAGTCTTAGAAAGGGTAGTATTAAACCAGATCACTAAATTTCTAGACGAACGTGATGTTATACCTAAGTATCAATCTGGATTTCGCAGAGGATACGGCACAGAGACAGCACTTCTACATATAACAGATGATCTGACGGAGGCTTCTGATAAAGGTCTGAGTAGTATTATGATCCTACTTGACTACTCGCGTGCATTTGATTGCCTCCTTCCCGAATTATTACTGGTAAAACTTCAGCACTATGGTTTCTCAGCAGATACTTGCCAAGGGTTTCGCACCTTCCTATTGGATAGGGAACAAATGGTTGTTACTGAAGGTAATGATGGTCAAAAGAAATATTCCGCCCTGAAACCAATAACGCGTGGGGTCCCACAAGGATCCTTATTGAGCCCGATACTTTTTACGTTATTTACTGCAGACCTACCCGACTGTATACATTTCTGTAAATACCACTTGTACGCCGATGACACTCAATTGTACTACTCATTTAAAGGTGAAAACACTAAATCAGCCATACAAAACATAAATAAGGATCTGGAGCGCGTATTTAACTGGTCAACCAAAAACTCCCTCGCACTGAATCCATCTAAGTCACAAATGTTAGTTCTAGGCACGAAGCGCCAAATTGAATGGGTTACGAAATGTAGCGATAAGATAAAAATGAACGGTACTATTATCGAGCAAAAAAATGCTATTCGAAACCTTGGTTTAATTATAGATTGCCATCAAAAATACACGGAACACATTAATACAAAAATTAGCAATGCGTTTTTTAAACTCAAAACCTTGTATAAAATCAGGCCATACATAAAAGAGAATCTACGTCTGATGCTCGTAGATTCACTTGTGCTCTCTAATTTTAACTACTGCAGTTCTGTCTTCAGCACTAGAATAACCTCTCACACGCATAGAGCTATCCAACGTGTGCAAAATGCCTGTACCAGATTTTGCTACGACATACCCAGAAGGGAATATATAACTCCGCACCTAAATCATAAGGGAATCCTAAACATGAGGGCAAGGATGCAACTGCAATACGCTTGTTTGGTTCAAAGAGTGTTGTGGAATAAAAGACCAGAGTATTTGTTTGAAAAACTCACCTGGATAAAAGATGGCTTTAGAAGTGTTCGATCTTGCACAGGTAACCTACTAAAAATACCGTCTCACGCCACATCACGCTTTCGAGGTTGCTTTAGGTTTGCTGCAGCAAGAATATGGAATGATCTTCCCCCACCACTACGGCTTAAAGTGAGTGCAAGTAACTTTAAGAAAACATACAAAAAAGCCTTATTAAAAAGGCAACTTGCTGCAGAAAACCTGAAGTACTCCTATGCAGAAGGAATGAACCTAAAACATTACTTTTAACATGGGGTCACATCACGAACAAAGTGAAATTAGTTAAAAAAAATGATAATAGATGGTGTTGTATGTATCGATTTGTTTTTATGTTCATGTTAAATTCAAAATTTGAAAAAAATTAAATGCGAAAAGCATATATTCTAACTTAAAAAAAAATACCTAAAGTAAGAAAAAAGGAAGTAATGGACAAAAGTATAATGATTTTGAAGTTTTATAAAATTCAATAATATCGTTATATTTCTGGCGGCAATAATGGGTACTACATTGTGATAGCACGATCTTTGATAATAATTATGTAAACTTTGTTCATAGATGGCGCTCAATATAATAAAAAGTTTTGTAGCACTCAAAGACAATATCTCAAAAATATAGTTTGTAATTGTCATAGTAGCCTTGAGAAACCTTACATAGTTACCTACAACATTGCGCAGCGGCAGCTCGGGGATAGATACCCTTAGCTTTTAACGCCATCTATCATTTAGAGTTGCTAGATGTCGCCTTATTTTTAATTCTCACTTGCGCCATCTATTATCATTTTAGGACAAAAAAAATAGTGTGTCCAATAGCGTGAGTTAGCGATGTCCAAATATTTGTATGGGATGCACTATCTGTACTCTATATATGATCTGTGCTTTTAATAATAAAATCATCACACTTAATTTAATAAGCCACTTATACATTCATCCTATTGTACTCTCATTTACTCGCACACTAAAGCGCGCACGCACACATACTAACATACACACTTGGGCCACATGCGCACACACACACTCACACACACACACACACACACACACACACACACATACACGGACGCACACACAAACACGCACACACACACACACACACACACACATACATTTTTTTTTCTTCTTTTTTGTTTGTTAATTTTTTTTATTGCTTTTTGTTTAAATTGGTAATTTTATTATTGGTATTTCTGTGACTCCTGTAGAGGTTAACTGGAGGAATAGTCCTCTTGCCTTACTTCCCGCTCAACACCCTAGGGAGCTGGGTGTAACTGAAAATCAGCGCTGCTTGAGATTTTGGTCTGAGCGGCATCAGCTGAGTTATTACCCTTTGCTATAAGTTACTTTAAGCGTTTACTGATTCTGTTACTTTTTTTTTACTCTTTTTTTATGGCAATAAATACTTTTTTATTTTATTTTATTTATAATATTATAATGGAATGGAATGGAATGGCACTATAGTGAATCTTCATGTCTGATATTTTATTTAATCCTCGAACGGAACTCAGAAACCCTGTGACCTTTCCACGGAACCCTAGGGGTTCCGTGGACCACAATTTGGGAACCTCTGCTTTTAAATTTTAAAATACACAAACAAAACATACCATACTCCAGATACTCGAGCTGATATTTGTTCTGTGCTGCGTTGGTTCGTTTACACAGAGCTCTATACCACAATCCGTCTGTGAACTTCGCTATCACGATGTCGCCTTTCTGCGGCGGCTCTTTCAGGGGACTCGCTGTAAATTATTTTAATATTACTTAATTAATACTTTCTTAGATACTCAGACGACCGTTTGGCTCAGTTTGTAGTGACCCTACTTGCTGTGCCAGCGGTTGCGGGTTCGAGTCCCGCTGGAGGCATCCAATTAGTAACACAAGCCATCTAATATTTGAAAACGATACATGTAAATAAAATTAAAGTGTCTGTCTGTGTTTTCAAAATAACTATGTTTTCTCAAGTACGTAAGAGTTATATATACATATGATACCACTACCTAAACAAACTTTTTTTTAATTTTTGTCGATCTGTTTGTACAGGGTAATCTTTGACTTTTTTGGAATAGGACTAGAGGAGTTTGTAGAGCTACATAAAGGGTATGTTTTAAACTGAAAATAATCAGGAAAATTATGCAAAATTCGAATTTATGATATCACGAAAAAGCCCGTCATAGCATGTTTGTCTCACACCAAGGTACACTTACAATAAGTATTTTTATCTATAATGAATATAAATCCATACTAATTTAATTTGTATTCAGCCCTTTTTAACGTCCCACTGCTGGGCACGGGCCTCCCTTCAATATAGGGATCAGGCTACAGTCTACCACGCTTGGTCTACCAAGTGCGAGCGGACTGAATATGTCTGCAAACAACTTGCTAGGTTCTCTCAGACATGCAGGTTTCCTCACGACGTTCATCTTCACCGTAAGACAAATGGTCATCATGTTGAAAATGATTCACACATGAAAAACTCAGAGTTGGTATCCGGGATTTGAACCTACGTCACTCAGTTTCCTCAGCGAACGCGTTACCACTGAGCCATACTAATTTAATATTAAAAAAAAAAAGCCTACCGTCCTTAGCATACAACAACACATCCTCTTGTATAGCATCAAACTCCTTGCACGAGTCAATATCAGATGGACGAAGGATGATACGGTCCAAACTGGTGCAGTCCACGAGATAAACCTTCATGTTTTTCTTTATTGGGGGACGTTCCACCTCCGGTATGACTGTTTGAGAAGGAGATTGTTTAACGAGATGACATTCTAAAAAAACTTTATAGAAAACAAAACGGTATTATAAAAATGGAATAATCTATACAGATAAATAAAATTGAAGTGTCTGTTTGTAATGTCAAAATAACTGCTTTATACTAAATTCATATGGAATTATATACGGTACTTATAAGAAAAACAGAATTTATAAAATTTTTGTCTCTCTGTTTGTTCCAGCTAATCTCCGAAATGGCTGGATCAATTTAAACGGGACTTTCACTGGGAGATAGCTGATATTATAAGGAGTAACTTAGGCTACTTTTATTTTAGAAAAAGAATTAGGGTTTCGCTCAAAAAAATTAAAACGTACCTAGGGACACACCCGAGTGAAGCGAGGGTAAGTCGTTTGTTTTCTTAATAAAAAATAAGCTTAATAGTTAATATGCGTGATTTTTTGAACAATAGCTAACATAGTTATATAATTGAAAAAAAAAACCAGCTCCAAAAAAACAAAAATTTAATATAAACTTTTTTTCAACAACTTTGGAAATTTTAAAAAATTTTGAGCGATCTCTTAAATTTTTTTTTTTTTGAACTGCGCATTGGAGGAAGCTCTTAAAACATGATAAACTAACATATTTTCGCAAGAGCCTCGAAAAAAAAAACATTGTTTTTTTTGGGTCATCCTAAGGAGTATATTATTATTTATTCCTATCCATGGACTTAGAATGTATATCTATAACATGTGTGTATATCTGTATGTACATATATAAAAACTAACCAGGACTATCCAACCCCTCAACACGGGGCCTCCATCTTGATATCTCCCCCTCAGTGACGGCGCCCGTCTCCACTTTCTCTACAGACACCTTGCATTTGTCACCAGCCTTCGATATTATCGTACATTTTAGATTATCTCCGACCTGTAATAAATAATAAATTAAAGTCAAAAGCTTCCAAAAACAAACAAAACCACATGTTTTGGTATAACAACCCTACCTCATTAAATCTTTACTTTATACACATAAGTAAAATTGAAGCGTCTGTTTGTAATGTAAAAATAACAGCATTTTTTAAATGCATATGAAATTATATACGGTACTCATAATAAAAACACAATTTTAAAATTTTTGTCTGTCTGTTTGTTCCGGTTAATCTCCGAAACGGCTGGACTAATATTGACGGGACTTTCACTGGCAGATAGCTGATATTATAAGGAGTAACTTAGGCTACTTTTATTCTAGAAAAAGAATTAGGATTCCGCTCAAAAAAATTGAAACGTATCTAGGGACGCACCCGAGCGAAGCGAGGGTAAGTCGCTAGTTTGTAATAAAATTATCTACATTTTGATACTTGTTGGTTCCAGAAAGCGATACGAGCAATTAACTACTTCAATTTACAGATTTAAAGATTCAGGAGGACATTACTCCATACCTTCACACCCTGGTCCTCCAGCACACGGCAGAACTCCGGTACCTTGGCTAACTTGATCGACATACGTGCACACACTTACCTACTCCCACGTCAATGGCGGCCATAATAGGAGACGACTCTTAGAAGAGAATCTTTCTTAGCAAAGATTCTTCTTAGGAGATACTCTTTTTAAGAGATACTCTTCCAAGAAGAGACTATTCTAAAAAGAGTGTGATCCCAAGCTTCAAGCACTCAGCAGAACTTCCCTTATCACTGCCGAAAGCCGACAAGCACGCTCACCTCACCCCCTACGTCTCCTAACCTTGGAGCTGATGAAAAGCAGCTGAAGAAGCAGGTTGACAAAAGAGATTTTCCTTAGAAGATACTCTTTCTTAGAGAAGAGTCTCAAGCACACAGCAAAACTCCATCGGCATCAACGAGAGCGATCATGTTGAGAGAAAAAAAGACTCTTCTTAGAAGAAGAAGAGCGTTTCACTCAAGAAGATAAAAATCACTCCATACCTTTACATCCTGAGCCTCAAACACAGCAGAATTTCATCATCATCGACGATCGGCCAATTTGAGAGAAGACAACTTAGAAGAGTATTGTAATCAAGAAGACACTCATACCTTAACATCCTGTGCATCTAGAACACAGCAGAACTCGGGTATCTCTGCATATTTGTCCGATATGCGAGCACACCTCCCCACCCCCACAGCCTCAGACCCTGGTGATGAGAAGGTGACGAGACGGGCAGCGTCGATGAGGGCGGCCAGCGAGGGAGACACGCGGCGCGCGCGGTACCAGGCCTCGTCCGCTGGGTCGCGGTAGGAGAACAGCTCGCCTGGTCGAGGTCTATGTGAAAATATACACGTATCAATTTAATGAGATATTGAAAAATAAGCGTATGGATACCATTTTAAAAAGAACATATTATATATTTCAATTGCAATTTTAGGGTTCCGTACCCAAAGGGTAAAACGGGACCCTATTACTGTCCGGTCGTACGTCTCTATGTCTGTCTGACCGTCTGTCACCAGGCTGTATCTCCTATAGCCAGGCCGTGATAGTTAGACAGTTGGAATTTTCACAGATGATGTATTTCCGTTGCCGCTATAACAACAAATTCTAAAAAACAATAATAAAATATTTAAGGGGGGTTCTCACACAACAGACATGATTTTTTGTTTTTATAGGTAATGGTACGGAACCCTTCGTGCGCGAGTCCGACTCGCACTTGGCCGGTTTTCTAATACCGTTTTGAAATCAATAAGAAGAATTTTAAAATAATAAGAATAAAACTTTTATTCCAAGGTTCAAGTATGCAAAAGTATCAAAATGACAATCAAGGATAGTTTCTCCTTTAAACATACTAGCAACTTATCCTGCGCTTCGCTGGAGAGAAATTGAGAGAGGAGGAAAGAGAGAGAGGAGGAAAGAGAGAGAGGAAAATAGTGGGAGAGGAAAAAAGAGAGATAGAGAGAGGGAGAGAGGAAGAGAGACGGTACTAACACGTATGTGTCGCCATCCCGCTCGCACTCAACGCCGTAGTCGGAGCAGAGCGCGTCGTAGAGCGCGGCGCTGGCGGCGTGCAGCGCGAGGCACACGAGGCCGGCGCCGGCGCGGCACGCCGCCGCCGCCGCCTCCGCCGACAGCAGCACCGTGTCGCCCGCTTGCAGGGTCTCCACCATGTAGCTGTCACACACAAACATACATAATAATTGACGACACGTTTGGCTCAGTTTGTAGTGACCCTGCTTGTTGTGCCAGCGGTCGCGGGTTCGAGTCCCGCTGGGGGCATTCATTTGTGTTATTAGCACGAATGTTTGTCCAGTCTTGGGTGTTTATATTTATAATATGTATGTATTTAAAGTTATATATGTGTAGTGTATCAACTATTTGGTATCCATAACACGAGCCTCGTAGCTTACCATAGACCTCCTTTTGTTATAAAACTCAATACCAATTATATTAAACCAATTAAAATGATAAATAACACAGGACAACAGCATATATGTTGCATGAAGTTTTGTACATGAATCTGAATAGTTTTTCTACGCTAATTTCAAAAAACTAAACCGTTTTCATGTAGCAGCTCTAGTTTTACAGATATGAGGTGACGCAATTTTATACTAAAATGCACATAGTTTCAAATATAAAAAAATATTAAATATACTTAGTCTGAATAAAATTGTCTTTTATATGATTTTATCGCATGAGGTATGTTAGGCGTATTATTCTGAATGTTCCAAGAATAATCAGTCTTCATATTTACGTTCTAGTAATCCTGATATCTCTCCTCCATAGTACTAGTATCCTGGTGAAAGCGCGTTCCTCTTTTTAACATTTTTGTTAACGCCAGTTTTATATGCAAATATTGTACGATCTCTGGATACTAGTAGAGCAATAAATAACTACTAAATTGTTTTCTTCAATAAAGAAATAAAACTGTTTTCCCTGTTACGGTAATACGATTATTGCGTTTCTTTTGTCAACAGATTTTTTCTTTCAATCGGGAAACTAGAATTTCTAATGCAGGCTTAGACAGTTGAAGGTTCCTTATTAAGTCATTTAGATCGTGTTAGCTTAGTGGTCAAGGATAACCGAGGTCGTTAAGATCACTGTCGCCACTATTGTCGTCATTATTGGTTTGTTGGTTGCACTATTCTGGATGTTCCGAGGATGTATGGTTGCTGTGGGACTAATGTATCACTAATATTTAGGACCAGTCTTATAGCAGATTGTAAGCTGGGATAAATCTATTTAGAACAATCTTTACGGTTCATTGGTATGATTTTCGAAACACCAGAAATAACAGTGGTCATGATGATTTGATGATTCACGCCAGGTTACTGCAGCTTTGTAGTTGAAAGAGGTTATTTTTTTGTTAACTCATAAATGCAAAGGCTCAACACAGCTTTTACACACCAAAATAGGTATCCAGAGCTTGGCGTTTGTTGGCAATGGAAACCCGAAGAAGTCAAAATTGCTTTTTTTCACGAAGTCGGACACCTTTAAGTGCAATTTCTGTACATATATTCGTCACAAATAACACAAAAATAATTTAGAATATTTAAAGATGTCCTTCTTGAGGAAGTCATAATGAATATTATACAGAAACTAGTTTAGTTGACTGCTACTGATTGAAATTGTCGACTACTTATTTTAATTTAAGACGGTACCTGTATCTCAAAAACTAGAGCTGCTACGAAAAATCTGATGGTAGATTTGAAATCAGCGCACCAAAATTAGTAAACAACAGTAGAAAAACTTCAGGCAACAAAAAAATAAGTCGATTTTGTTGTCCTGTGTTGACAATTATAATTGTATACAAATGAAAAGCCAAGCCTACATTAAGCGTAATATTCTTAATTACGATATCAAATTAAATCTAGAAAGTTTTGAAACAGAAAGGGAATGGAACTTGTAGCACTACGAAATGCATAATTAAGATCTCCACAATCCAGATATGAATAATAAATTGGAGATTCTTTTGAGTTGTGAAACTCTGCTTTATTGGGGCTAATAAAAGTTTAGGGCAGAGCTGAGTTGCGACTTATAAAAGTACTTTTGCTTTCACTAGATGTTGCTGTGTGATAATGTCCCAACATATTATTATCTCTTTATTTATTTCAGCACTGTTACTATGGGTACTGAGTATACCTGTGACCATGGGCGCTTGTAACCATGCCTAAACATCGGGAACTGTCAAAAGTAAGAGCTAAGCATGGTAAATATCCCGTTTTCCATCTTATTATTATTGTCAGTGACCGTGAAAGTTTAAAGACAGTCTTATTCTGAGTTATCATCATAGCAATTTATTTATTTTTATGTATAGATGTATGTATGTTACTCTTTCACGCAAAAACTACTGAATGGATTTTAATGAAATTTAACAATAATATAGCTCATACATCTGAATAACACATAGCCTACTTCTTATCCCGGAAAAATGTACGGTTCCCGTGGGATAGATTTGTTTTTCTTGATCATCAAAATCGGACTACACTGTAAAATGTTATGCGTGGCCAAACATAAAAAAAAATCGTATCAAATTGAGAACCTCCTTTTTTTTCGTCGGTTAATAAAAATAATAACACATCCAATACTCACTTCTTAGGAACTATATTTTTGACAGGTGTCGTGTCTGCTGCTGATGGTACTTTGGGTTCAAACTTGACCGGTGGAGTCATCGCTGGTTTGGGTGGAGGCGGTTCTTGCTTCACTGGTTTGGTTTGTGGTTGCACTGGTTTCTGAGGTTTGGTTTCTGTGTGAAATGTGTTAATAAATTGGTAAATATTCATTAAAAAATAATTTATAAATCGAAGAACCTTATAAAACTTTCTTAGATTTACGCGAATATTTAACATTTTAAATAAAACTCTTTGAAATAAACACTATCTGTAACAACTATATAATGACCTTTGAGACGTCTAACACCTTAGTCTTTCCCGTGACCATTTGCGCTGTAAAGCATTCGAAACGTCGGGAACTAAAAATCGAAATAAATCCGCGAAAAAAAAAACGAAAAGATAGTTTTATTCGATAAACCCTTTTTCTATACTAATATTACATAGAGGAAAGATTTTGTTTGTTTGTTTGTACCGAACAGGTTCCGAAACTACTGAACCGATTTAGATGAAATTTGGTAAGAGGATAGTTCGAGACCCTGGGAAGGACATAGTAGTCTTTATCCCGGAGATCATCCCTTAAGGAGGTGAAAATGGGGATGAAAGTTTGTATGGCGAATCAAAGCGAGGATGAGTCGCTAGTATTTAATAAGTAAACACTTTAGAAAATTAATAATCTCCAAAATAATATATATCTCAAGGGATGTAGTATAAAGGTAACATAAAAAAAACTATATATACCTGGAATCTCAAAACTTTCTTCTTCATCTTGAACACTCTGGTTTTCGTTCACAATCTTCGGACGTCTCAGATTGTTGTAATTCTTGAAATTTGGATTTCTGTTGACTTTCTGACCTGGTGGATTCTGGAAGTTCTGGGAAAAAAAACCCACATGTATGCTTTAATCTCGGGAACTACTAGTGAGGATTGAAAAAACCTATTGTATTTTATAAGCTATTTATTGAGATAAGGGCATCGATCAAAAAAGTACTAGATACACAATCAGCGACAAAAAATGTCCTCACCGAATGAGCGCTCATTTGAACATTTGAGCGCACTTTTAATAGCTCGTTTAAAAATTGCAAAAATCACACATCTAGGACTCTAAAAAAGAATGGAGTTTTATATTTTCGGTAAGTATCAATATTATCTACACTAAAATTAAAAAGAGGAAAAATTTGTATTTTTTTGTTTGTAACCAATAAACTCAAAACTGGACCAGATTTAGATGAAATTTGGTGAGAAGATAGTTTAAGACCCTGAAAAGGATATTTTTTATCCCTTAAGGGATGAAAATGGGGATCAAAGTCTGAGAGAACCTGGCAAGTTGACGATAGACATGCTCGTGGTGGACTATGGTCTGATCCCCCATATTGAAGGGAGGCCCACCCCCAGCAGTGGGACGTTAAAAATATTAAAACGCTGTGATAGTTTGCAATCAACTGAACTTTAATTTAAAATTATTATATAGTCATCACCGAGTGGTTGAATACAATCATTCATTATAAGTTTACTACAAAGCAAAAATAGATGGCGCTAGCAGTAATAAATTGGTATTTTGTTACACTTATTTAACACCCTGACCTAACAAAATAAACCAAATTCCAAAAAAGAAATATAAAAAACAAAAAATAGTAGGTAAAATTAAATGTTTACATGACACAATGACATATGTTTATACTCAACACACTTTTGAAACACCCATTAGACTTAGGAACCTATAATGTTTATCCTTACATAAGCTTTTGGTAAGTATATCAGCTGGCATATTATTTGTTGACACATATTCAATTTTAATTTTATTTTCTAACACACATTCTCTTACAAAGTGGTGCCTTATGTCGATATGTTTGGTACGCTTATTGTGAAACATAGGATTACAAGCTAATTTAATAGAACTTTGATTATCACTATATAAACATAGTGGCATATTTACACATTGAATAAGCTCACTTAACAAATTCTTTAAATAAATACCTTCCTTACAGGATTCAGATAAGGCCATGTACTCAGCTTCGGTACTAGACAGTGCAACAGTTTTTTGTTTCTTTGATTCATATGAAATTACAGAACCTGACATAATAAAACAAAATCCAGTGTATGATCTTCTATCTAAGGAACAAGAAGCCCAATCAGCATCCACAAATCCATGTAAATTATCAATAGATTTCTTATATACAAGACCATACTCTTTAGTCCTTTTTAAATATTTCAATAAACGTTTTAAATGCTTCCAATGTGTCTCATTAAAGCAATTATTATACTGACTTAAGAAACTTACACTGAATGTAATATCTGGCCTGGTTAATACAGATAAGTACATTAAACTGCCTATCAATTGTTGGTATGGGTATTTTTTATCAGAGTTATTGTTAACATTTTTTTCAAATTTTAAATTAATTTCCATAGGAGTATCACTACATGAACAATCTGACATATTAAATCTCTTTAGAATAGTCTCTATAAATTGCTTTTGGTCTACAGTAATACAATCTTTATATACATTTATATTCATACCTAGACACTGTTTCATTTGACCTAAATCTTTAATTCTAAATTTTTTAACTAACTCATTTATCAGTTCTTTATATACATTATTACAATTGTAGAAGATAAAAAAATCATCCACAAATAAAGCAATATAAACTTTAGTATTTTTATCACATTTTATAAAGAGACAAGGTTCATAATCTGACTTTTTATAACCTAATTTTAACAGACAATCCTCAACTCTAGTATACCAAGCTCGAGCTGATTGTTTGAGACCATAAATTGCACTTTTAAGTTTCAACACTTTGTTATAACAATTTTTAAATTCTGAACATTCTGGTACTTCCATATACACAGTTTCATTTAGAAAACCATTAAGAAAAGCTGTTGGTACATCAAGGTGATTCATTTTTAAATCAAGTTGAATACTTAAAGCTAATAACAATCTGAATGTGGAATATCTTAAAACTGGTGAAAAAGTCTCATTAAAGTCAATACCCTTTTTTTTTGGGTAAAACCTTTGGCCACAAGCCTGGCCCTGTAGCGCACTTCACCATCACTGTTAAATTTCTTTTTAAACACCCACTTGGTTCTAACCACTGTTTTGTCTTTTGGCCTATCCACTAACTCCCAAGTGTCATTTTTACTAAAAGATTTTAACTCATCTTTTATCGCACACTGCCACTGTTCCTTTTCAGAACTATTTAACACATCACTTATAGTAAGCTGTTCACCTGACATTTCCGCACACATGTTTGCAAAACCATAGTAGTCTGGTTTGTGTCTCACACGTTTCTCAGGCACATTTGTATCACATTGTGTAGAGAGGAGATCTACGTCTTCTGGTGATAACGTCTCCGAGTAACTGTCATCAGTGTCACTCGAACTATTTGGGATGAATGTCTCATCCTTCTGGCTTTCACTAGTATCTTGCGCTTCACTGACAGAAACTTCTTCGCTCTGTATATTTTCAGATGACTTGTCTTCATTTATGGTGATGGTTGTCATCGAGCTGTCATCTATATTCTCCATGATCACGACATCTCTGGCTACGATAACATTCTGTGCTACTGGATCATATAAGCGATAGCCCTTGATATTTTCGGAATATCCTACCAGGAACATTTTCTTCGCTTTCTAATCCCATTTTTTGCGTTTTTGCTTAGGGATATGTACCATGACTGGACTGCCGAATATTCGCAGGTGATTCAACTTCGGCTTTCTGCCCGTCCATATTTCGTAAGGAGTAGTATTTTCACTAATACCTGCAGCTGGTGTATGATTTTTAATGTACACAGCTGTATTCACAGCCTCCGCCCACAGGGATTTCTGAAACTGAGCATCAAACAGGAGACAGCGTGCTTTCTCGACTATTGATCTGTTATATCTCTCACAGAGTCCATTCTGCTCCGGTGTGTGACTATTTGTTTTTTGATGAACTATACCACAATGCTTCAAGTAGTTCTCCATTTCTGCCGAACAGAACTCACCTCCATTGTCTGACCTTAATATTTTAATCTTTCTTGACTGCTGGTTCTCAACAAGTTCTTTATATTGTTTAAAATATTTGAAGGTTTCAGTCTTCTCTCGCAGAAAATAGACAGTGCACATCCTACTAAAGTCATCCACAAACAATAGGTAGTATCTGGCTTTACCTAGTGATGGGTTCTCCATGGGTCCACATAAGTCTGTGTGGATCAGTTCCAGGACTCCAAGACTTTTGTTTGCACTGTGAGGGAATGGTTGTCTCGTTTGCTTCCCTTCACAGCAAACTGTGCAGCTATTCTTGCTGATGTCACACTTGTCATTGAAATTAACACCTTCAACTACTCCATTCTTCAATTTCTGCATATCTGTGGCATTCATATGAGCAAGACGCCTGTGCCAAGTTGTACTAGACACTTTTGCAGATGCTGCAAACACTTGCTCAGTTTTCACATTTAGTCTGTATACACCATTTTCTAATTTTGCTACACCAATACATTCATTCTGTGAGTTATAAATTGAACAACCATGCCGATAAAATTCGACTCTGTTTCCGTTGGCAATTATTCTACTCACTGATAGTAAATTGGTGGTGAGGTTTGGCACATATAAAACATTGTTTACATTTATTTCATAATTCTTATTTCCGACACATGTCGTAATCTGTACATCTCCTGAGCACTCAACAGGCACTATCGTTTTATTTGCCACGATAATCTCCTTAATCTTGGGTTGATAACAAACATTTGACAACAAATTCAAGTTGGAAACCAAATGAGTACTTGCGCCGGAATCCAAGTGCCAGTCGGTTTGACTGTATTCTTTTGTAAGAAAAACTGCACTAAATGCATTTGTCTTCGCTTTTTCTGTGTATGGACATCGATTTTTAAAATGTCCAGACTGCTTGCATTTATAACAACGGATTATTTTTGTTTTTGCTGCTGTATTATAACCGCCTCCACTGACATTGACAGTTGACGGATCCGTTCGGTTTCCGTTTGTTCCGCTGCCGCCGCCATGCTGTGAGTGAGCAGTTTGATTTTTGTAACCGCCATATTTATGCACATAAGAATTTTTTTTGCGATGAATGCACCTTCCGATTTAACCTCAAAACTCATATCCAACAACTTTGTTTTTATAGCGTCCGCGTTTATGTTGATGCCTGAATGTTCGATTGCCATTATCATTGGCTCGAATTTCTCAGGTAATCCGGCCAACATTAGTGATCCAATCCACTGGTCATTTATTTCGAAACCAGTTCCTTTTAGCTTTTGTGCGGTTTCCATAAGCTGGCTGACATAGCTGGTCATAGAATCGCAGTCCTCTAGGCGTATACTGATGAGCTTTCTAAGCAAACTAATTTTACGTGTATATCCAGAATCATCGAACATATTCTTTAATGTTCTCCACAAATCATATGTCGTTGCACATTGCTTGATATGAACGTACAAAGAAGCGTCGATTGTTAAAACTAGTTTTGCTTTCGCCTTCATATCTTCTGCCTTTTGCACCGATGTAGCCATTTCTGTTAATGGCTGCTTGATAGCGTCCGCCATGCCTTCTAACACTAGCACGTTTTCCGCCGCAAAACACCAATCGTCATAATTTACGCGACCTTTTAACTTCGGGACGTTTGCTAAGTAATTAGTCGACATTTTCAAACCAATTGTACTGATCGATCACTAAAAAAAACAGATATTTGCGAAATCTGGGCCCATAACCTATTAAAACGCTGTGATAGTTTGCAATCAACTGAACTTTAATTTAAAATTATTATATAGTCATCACCGAGTGGTTGAATACAATCATTCATTATAAGTTTACTACAAAGCAAAAATAGATGGCGCTAGCAGTAATAAATTGGTATTTTGTTACACTTATTTAACAAAAAAGGGCCGAGTATAAATTCTATATTCAATTTGACATATCTATATTTTAATCCTACTTACTCGTTTCGGCCGATCAGAGTTATTCACGTTGTCCTCACGCTTATCATGTCGTTTCACTTGTTGATTCTGGTTGGATATCGCAGCTGGCTGTCTGAGCGGAACCGGAGACGGTCTAGTGTAAAAAATAAAAAATATATATACAAAAACTGCAATAGACATGTGTCTTTTTAGATAAAACTATTTTTGGATTATTCTCGTTTTTAATTTAGACTTTTTTGTTCCCGACGTTTAGCATTCATTACAGTAAATATGTTTGCTGTAAAGCTTTCAAATTCTACATAACATTGGCGAAATAATCTGTGTTCAACTTGTACGCCTTGAAGCCATTAAGAAGAACCTTGAATTGAATTGAAGGCATTGGAAACATCGGAAAACAAAAAAATCCAAATAAAAACAAATCCACAAAATCGTTCGTATTATTTAAATAAATAAATAAATATGTTCGGACAAACACACAGCACCATCTAGTTCCATAGTAAGCTACGAGGCTTATGTTATGGATACCAGATAGTTGATACACTACACATATATAACTTTAAATACATACATATTATAAATATAAACACCCATGACTGAAGTACAAACACAATCGTGCTCATCGTATAAATGAATGCCCCCAGCGGGACTCGAACTCGCGACCGCTGACACAGCAAGTAGGGTCACTACAAACTGAGCCATACGTGTCGTCAAATACGTTATTATTAATAGTATAAGCTTTACTTACATTTCTACAGGTTTAGGATCTTTGGCGCGCACCAGCTCTGGGCCATCCTTTCCACTACATAAGAACAAAATAAAATAAAAAATATTAAAACCAAACAATTTAAAAAAAATATATATTTTTTATTTATATCACTTCTCTCAGAGGAACAAAAAAAAAGAAAAAAAAAGAAAAAATAAAACATGCAAGATTATAAATACATTTTATCTATACAACTTTACCATTACCTTTACCTAAACCTTTACCTTTAACTTTACCTTTAACTTTACCTTTACCCTTTACCCTTTACCTGTATCTGAACATTAAATACAAAAGAAAAAAAAATACCAATCGAATTGATAACCTCCTCCTTTTGGAAGTCGGTTAAAAATACTATATACCGTCTCTTCTGTGGTCTGTCAGCTTCATCCCTATAAAACCTTAACCTTAAAGCGGTCTCTAACAGTCTAAGTACACTAACCCTGTTGAATATTATAACCATAAGCAGAATCAATACAAACTTACTGTCACAAATTATGAGAAACAAGCCTGCATTGCTTCTGCAATGCCGTCTATTGACATTTCTGGTTGCAATATGGCGCAGTACTGAACGACTCTTCTGCCAGATCATCTTTTACTTAACCCCCAATATTCCCAATCAAGAATCTCAACTATCCGTGATAGATTATAACGTATAGACCAGCCTCGCTTTGGTAATTTCGTCCGTTGACAATTCTGGCTGCAGTACGGGGCGCAATACTGAACGACTCTTTTGCCAGACCGTGTGGGTTGGAATTTAAGGGTTAGGTAAAAACCTAACCCTTAAGTTCCATCCCACTAACTCTCATCACCATTATTTATTTATTTATTTCATAAGCACACTTACAATGTACATATTTGACATATACACACTAAATTACATGAAAAGTAACACACTCACTGATATGTATATCAATAACAAGTGTACATAACATTCATCAACAAATACATGTAAAACATTGAGAGGGAGAAAAGGAAAAAGAATAAATATATATATATTTTTTTCAAAGTAAATGAGGACTCACCGATAGATGATCGGTGAGTTTTTTTTAAATACAGCATAAGAGTTGTGGAAAATGTCAATGCCAGGCAGAGCTCGAGATATTTTATTATATTTAGCACATATGCGGGCCATGGGAGCTTGCTTACCAAGATGCGTTCTAGTGAGAGGTATGTGGAATGTTTTACGAGATGAATTGCAATAGCGAGGATATCTTCTCGGTGCTGATAGGGGAATCCGTTCAAGCAGCTTACTGCACTTTACTTTATAATGGATTATTTTATGCAAAAAACACAGATCAAGTATCTCCCGCCTACTTCGAAGAGACATCATTTTAAATTCAGCCAATCTCTGATTATAGGGTTGTCTGTGTGAGATATCAGGAGCATGGAATGCAAGGTGCCTTGTAAAAGCGCGTTGTACGGTTTCAATACGTTGTGAATGTATGTGATAGGAAGGATTCCAAATGATACTGGCAAACTCGAGGCAACTCCTCACAAACGCGTTGTACGAAATAATTTTAGTTCTGCGGGTGAATCCTTTTGTGTTGCGTCTAATGAATCCGAGGAACTGTGTGGCTTTTTTAATAATATTTTTTACGTGTGATAAAAAGGTAACTTTCTGTCAATAGTAACTCCGAAGTCCTTGATTTCTGGTAACTCTTGTAATACTACATTATCAATCGAATAACTTGAGACAAGTGGCTTTTTCTTTCTGGTATATTTTATATGGAAACATTTGTTAACATTAAGAGACGTACGTATCGTGCTCTTTTCCACGCTTCGGGAAATACGCCTTCATCGAGGGAATGATTGAAGATTAGCGTAAGAGGGAATGCAAGGCCTGAACCCCAACGTTTTACAAAAATGGGCGGAAGACAATCTGGACCTGTCCCCTTTTGAATATCCAACGGTTTAATTTTTCTTGATACATCTGCCTCTAGGAATTTAAACTTGGATAACTGTGGAATGTTACTATTTTGGTGTAAATTAATAATTGGATATTGACCAGGCGCTTGGGTATAAATTGAGGAGAAATGATTCGCAAATAGATTAGCGATATCTGTACCAGTACTAGCAGCTCTGTTGTCAAGTTTCATTGATGCGAGAAAAAATGACTCATATTTCTTTTTCTGTTTAAAATAATTCCAAAAATACATTGAGTTTTTGGAGATATTTAACTCAGCGTTGTGTTTATAATTATTGTGACAGATATCGTAGAGCTTATGGCAGCGGCTTCTGGTAATTTGGAATTCTAAGTAGCCCCGGGGGTTGTTGTACTTACGGATTTTTTTATGAAGATTGTCTTTTTCTTTTAGTAACTTAATTAATTTTGAATTGACCCAAGCAGGGTGTTTTGCTGACTTAGACTTACTTTTAGAGACTAATTTATCAATTATCTTGTAGAGATAATTATAAAATACGTCGACCATGGCATTGACATTCTTACACTCAGAAAGTATCTGTAACCAATCAATATTCTTAATTTCCTTTACAATACTAATATAATCTGCATTAAAGTAATTGTAATCGATACGACCTTTGGAACTTAGGAAGGATGTGTGTGAAAAGTCAATTCTTATAAGCAAGTTTGGGTGGTAAGTATCCAATTTGGTGAGTAGATCAGGTTTTACTGTCGTAATATCAGTTAGGTTACTTAATACTAGGTCCAAGTGTCCATCATCACAGTTACCTATACAGTTAAATTGATGCAGATTGTTTATAGACATAAAATCAATTACTGAGTGTCCGAGGGCATTATTATGATTACACGGAGACATATATGAACAGTTATCATTAGCACACCATTTGATAAAACTCATATTAAAACTCCCCAATACTATTAAATCATGAACATGGTTAGTTACATGTCCACAATCTCTAGGAACTTATTGAGAAACTCATGCTTGACTGGAGGAGGTATATAAACTACACAAAGCGCTATCCTTTTTTTTATTTGTTTATTATTAGTTTCCAACACTAGCCATATGCACTCAGCATCGCTTGTCTCCCAACTAATAAGCCGAGAAGAAGGTATCTCACGTGAGATAGCAACCAGAACGCCTCCTTCATCGCGTTTAGACTGATTGGAACATTGAGCGATCTTTTCGATATACGATATAACGCGAATCGAATAGTTCGTTATCAAAGACACTAGAATTTAGCCAAGTTTCGGTACAAGCAATAATTTTATAATCAGTAGTCAAGATATTCTTAAGCACATCGTTGGTTTTGGTTCTCAAACCACGCACATTTTGATAATAGATATCGAAGCCTGTAAAGATGTAAGAGCCATAACGTTCAATTTATAACAATTACTGTTTAAACAATAAGCTTAAAGACTATCTTCACTCTTTATTAGCAATGCCTGGCTAAATTCGTCTTTGCGGACATAAATTTTGCCATTCCTAATCCAAGTAAAGCGATATTTCATTTGTTTGGCTTTTATGCGCGCGGCAGCATGTAAAGATTTGCTTCCTGGGGTTAAATGTTCCTGTAGAGAGTTAAATGAACTTAATTTATTAGTAGGGTTTTTTTGTTAAATTGCGTTACAGCAGCCAGAAAAGCATCGCGGTGTTTTGTGGTACGAAGTTTGACAATGACAGAACGTGGCTTATCAGAGTTTTTGTTTAGCTTTGCTACACGAGTTACATGCTGAATGTCGTCCGAGGATAGAGGGTTTTTTACTTGTCCTAGCTGCACCATAGTGTTAACCAAATTCTCTGTCCTATGCTCGGGTATGCCGTTTACTTCGACGTTACATTCTCTCAAATGGGATTCGACAATATTCAACCTAGTGGTGAGGTCTTTAACCGTCGAATTCAGTTGATCATTTTCTTTTTTTAGATTGTTGATGATAGTTGATTTTTCTGCCATTGCCGCTTTCATTTCTTCAAATTGTGTGTTTATGAAAGACATGCACTCATGGAATCCCGTTATATTTTGTTCATTTATTGTGTTTAATTGAGTTGTGACTAGTTCTCTAATCGTAATTGACAATTCTTGTTTTATTATGCCGTGTAGGGTGCTCTCTGTCAAGTTGGATGTCCTGTTGGCATCAGTGCTGGCAGCCATTGTAAGCGATGGTGGCTTGCTAAGTTTTATTCGAATAGTGATATTTGAATCTGTTGGTTGTTCTTCGTTATCAGATTCATTGCTGCATGTCAGATTTGTGATGGCTGCCCTGAGGGGTGTGTTGGTATTGCCTGTTTTAGGCCGTTTACTACAACATTCCGGACATTTCCAACTGATTTTTAACTTCAGGTCCATTTTTTCGAATTGTTTTTGGGATATATTTGCACATTCACAGTCGTACTTCGATCCGCAAGTCGAGCAACTTAGATATTCCTTCTTTGGCAGGTTATTTTTGCATCCAGCACATACTTTTGAATTTAAAGAACTTGCCATTGTCTATCTTAGTTGTACAGTGAATTTTAAAATGTTTAAGAAATGAAAAAAGTCGATGTTGAGGTTTGAACTCGCGACCACAGCAGCGCAATCCACTGTTTGTTTAATTGCGCCAGAATAGCAGTTAGTTATTCAGGTGGAAATGTCTTATAGTTTGGAGGACAATGTTAGTTTTTTTGGAACTCGAGGGTATATCAATGTTTGCAATAACAATGTAAAAGATCACTGATACACACTATTATTGTTAAATGTTAGTGAGCACTATTATAACTTTTGGAGCTGTTTAACAATTTAGTAACACTTTAGCACTTTCTCCATTTTACACATTGTCTAATTACCGCTGTAGATTCAAGTAAGGTACTAATTTTGGGTTCCAGACGTTAAGGGCGTAAACGCGTATTAATTCAGTTTGTAATCAATTGTACGTGATGAAAACACTAACAGAGCAAATTTATATTATGATTTACGTTTTTGATAGGCATTTAATCACTTTATTCTATTTTTTTAATTTAAAATAAAATTTAAACAGGAAACTACGATTTGACATATTTACATGACGAGATTAATATTCCCAATTAAGAATCTCAACTCACCCTGACAGAATATGACGAACAGCCCGGCCTAGCTTCGGCAATTCCATCTATTAACATATCTGGCTGCAGTACGGCGCAGTACTCAACGACTCTTCTGTCAGACCACCTCAATCTAACCCTTAAGTTCCAACCCACTAAGCCCTCATCACCATTAATACTCCCAATCAATAATCTCAACTCACCGTGACAGATTATGACAAACAGCACGGTGACGCCTCTGCCAGTCCTCCTGCTGACATTTCTGACTGCAATACGGAGCAATACCACACCTACCGCAGTACGAGTCTGCTGGCGACCCGCACGTGAGGCAAATGTGACGCTGGAGCGCGGGAAGCGACTGTGTTACGGTGGATATATATATTGTGTTAGACTAGTTTTTTTGTGTAGAGTGGAATGGAGTGGGATCGATGAGATTAGAGAGGAGTGGAGGGTGAGTTAGAGTGGAGTAGAGTTAAGGTGTGCTGTTATTGTGGATTTGTGACGGTAAATTTAAATAACTTTATAATATACAGTCTGTAGTAGATTATTCACTGGGCGTGGATAGCGAAATCTCATATTTACTATAAGCATCGAGTATGTTACTTTTCAAAATTTGATTATTGTTGTGTGTATTCTCAAACAAATCCATCATATTTCAATCAATTTTCGCTATTCTGTATAGCTTCCAATTTCACCATCCACGCCTATTCGTAAAATTTACACATTGCACATATAACGTAATAGTTAATACATAAATATATTTTTTATTCAAATTTATATATCAAATAATTTTATGGCATTGAATAACGCAATAAAAATCACTGGTTCGATTCCCATACGACGCAATTTTGTATCAAACATAGACATTAGCCCTATAATTTGGTTAAAAAAAAAGTAAGTGTTCTTTTCTAATAGACCATATTAACCGTTATTAGATGAGAATCGTTGCTTTAGTAGGCAATCAATATACAAATAAATATAACTCAAAAATATTTACAAGCAAACCCAAAATAACTATTTCGTCAATTTCCTTCCAGATAGTCACAGACAAAAAAAAATGTATAAATGAAAAAAAAATCAAATGTCAATAATCGCACTTTATTAAAAACAAAACGGGCATGCAATAATAAAATTAAACGCTACCACAACGAAAAATTCACAAATTAAATACTAACTTAACACAATAAACGTAAACTAAAATAAAAAAAATAATATTAAAAAAAAAACATTAAACCGTAAAATTAATTGTCACATGTCAAAAAACTTAACACGACCTTTCCTAAACAAAAAATTCTAATACATAACTATTTTACCGACTTCAAAATGGAGAGATATTCAATAAAATACGCTGTAAGAACAATTCTATTCGTAGGAGCGGAATGATTATTTTTTAATTAATTTTATAGTCGGCTAATTGAAAATTAATTATTTATATATAACGCAAAAATATTACATTGGATCAATAAATAAATTAATAGTAAAAATGGAATGAATTGATTAAAATTGCACTCACTAACTAAACTAATACTTTCAAAGTAACATATACAGATAATAAATGCTTAAAACGGTGGTATAAATACGTGTTAACTTAAAATTTTTGATGGCAACATTGTGGAATAAAAAAAAAATATTCGACAATTATTTGGAATTTTCGTAAATAGATTAATATAGTCACGTCAAAAATGTAGAAGAATTAAAGATATTGAATAAAAAATACAGATAGAATAAGAATAATATTCATTATTTGACAGATAACTGAAAAAGTAAAGATTTCTTAAAAGAACTTTTTAATTAATTATTTTTTTCTTTCATATTTAAAATATAATATGTTAAGAATAAAATACTAATTAAGGTTGCTTTAAAATTAAAAAAAAATAGATTAAAAAGTAAAGTAGAATAAAATAACGTTATAGATTAAAAAAACCTAAACAACAATCATGAAACTACAGCAGTCATTACAGAAGCCAATAATATTCTGTTAGCCATTGTTCTAATCTATGGGAAACATTATGGGGTGAAGGTACCAAAAATAAAGTCAGTGGGTTTTCTTAATTTAAAAAAAAAACTAGCAGCCTATGAGGAGTTACATTCTCCTTCTGGCTCTAAAATTAAGACAGATTGATGGTACATTAGTAAAACTAACAAAAGACTATTAATGGCACAAATCTTCAGATCCTAATATAAAAAATAAGACTAGACTACTAATAAGAGTGGAAAATATAAAGTGACATCATCTATATAGCTTAGTTTTCCAAAAATTTAATACCAAACCAGCCAAGTCAAATGACGCAAAATATTTTCGCTGAAGAGTTAGAAATGCCTCACGTGACATGTTTCCGGATATAATACGACGTCTGTATTTGCAAAACTACTACGAATCCCTAGTAGTATTATGAATCCCAAGTAGTAATAGTAGTAGTAGTAGTACTAACTACGAATCCTAAATACTTTCAAATAGAACAAAAAGTCCAAAAATCCTAAAAAAATTGGCCTAAATTTGTTATTGTATCACACTTTGCCCTTTCCAAATAAAATTTCAACTGTCCAAAATCGACACTTAGAATAAAAACTTCAATTTTTCCCCGCCCAACGTGGGATCAAAATTCGGACCTTTTATAACGGACGCAGATTGCTTATCGATTAAAATTGTAATTCTCTATGATATTGCGATCGACTTCCAATTTTCCACAATTCTGTATTTAAACCTGGATTTTTATCTTCCAGCAGATCTAAAATAATCTCTAGACCATCGTTAAAATCTGGCAAAATATTCGTAGGCACTTTCATGACCACTTTGCAATAATCATTCAGATTATTGCTAACAAAACTTTTTAAAGAACTTTTATCTGATTTATTCTCCATTGTATATAGAAATGTTTTACTTTCACCACTATTAAGTTTGAATTCATTAATTTTAGAACAATTCTCATCATTTTCTTTATCATACACCGTATTGGACTTATTTTTATCATTCTCAATTTTGTTATTAAATACAACCTTCTCCGTTAGCACCGATTTACTATCTATATTTTTGACATCGTTATTTTTCTTCGCAGGTGTATTTAAATCATCTAAATTTAGTTTCGGTTTGAGAAGTGATTGCAAATGACCCAATTTGAATTCAACTACATTCCCATCCACAGCACTATCAAAACCTTTATCACTTATCACTTGTGCTGACAATTTGTCTATTTGCAATACAACATCTAACTTAGATCGAGTTTGCACTTTGCTGATCTTTCTCCAAAACTTAGTTCTTAGCCTTGGATTTTGATTTTGCAAAATGTTAATAACTTCTTCAGTGCTTCTATTAGTTTTTGCTACCATACTAACAATACCAACTGCTCCGCGAAATTCTGTCGCTTTCAGTTGGATCTTTAAATTAAAATTGACATTTTTTATGTTCTTCTCAATCCAGACACGTGATGTCATATTGCGACAGATAATAAAAATGACCCCATCGAATAAATACATATCGTGAATGATTGGAATGAAATCAAAATCATCGCTACAAGTTTCAAAAACGATACTTTCTAGATATTTCTTTATAGAATTGAATTGTATTTCATCGATACGAGTTTCGGGATAATTGATGGGACCAACATACAATTTCAGATCGTCATCAACTAAATCTGAGTAATGATTAGCTCTTATACGAGTCAAAGGTGCATTCGTTATATCCGGATCTATAGGACTGTACATACACTTAAGCAGTTTCTCCTTAATTTTTTTAAGTTCTATATCGTCATCTACATTATTAGTAAAAGTTTCATCGCCACTAACATTTTTCCTTCTATCAATAATTCGAAAATCAATCTTTTCTCCTTTATATGTAGCATCAAAATCATCACTTTTAAGTGCTTGCAATGATTCTGGATCAACGCCAAATTGCCTTTTCTGTTTCCCGGGAACATCTGAATAGAATTTCCAGCAATCTAATTTTATATTGGGATATCTATCTTGAAAATAGATCAAAATATCATGAGACTTTAAATGGACAATTTCTTTTGGCACCCTCATTACCACTCTCGTGTATCTTACTAAATCAGTAACATTTCTAAATGTCAATTTTAAGCCAGTAGAATTAATAAATTTTGGCAACAGCTCGGTTAAATAATCCTTAGTTTCTAAGCTATTACAAATATATATCACAGCACCATTAGACAGATACACATCTTGGAATTTCGGAATGATCAAGTTTGGGAAGCGTTGCACTTTCATGTCTTTATGGAGAGAATCCTTGAATAAATGTCTAAGCCTCCTTATGTGGGAACCCTCCAACTTCTCTTGCGGATAACCCTCTAAAACTACAGCAATTTTCAGTTCATTTTCAACATGCAAATAATTCGTACGTCTGTAGTACGCCATGCCTCTACTACTATCTATATTCAAATTGCTATTTCTACCAACAATTACGTCATTACTCTCTGCAATGGACTCTGATTGCTCTGACATGGCGATACCAGATGTGCTAGTTTCATTTATTTCGACCTCGTCAGTTTCCAATTTATCCGGTCCAATATCTAAACATACATTATTATTTACATTATCTAGCACGTTTTCCAAATCAACACTTTTCGTTACTGTCACATCTAAGACATTTTTAACTGCATTTTCATTATTTACTTCCTCAATTTGAAACGTCTCTTCACTTTTATCTGGCACATTATATTCTTCGTCTTTTATATGCTTACACGTTTCATTTGTACCAACGCTATCGTTATCCGACTTGTTTCTTGGTGTATTTTCGTTACTTTTAAGCTCATCTAGCAACTTCACTCTCGACGCTACACTAGACAAATCCTCCGTCATATCCGAAAGGTAGCAATCATAATAAATTTCAGTATAACCACTAATCTCAAACTCCATTTGTTTATAATCTATGACATTTTTGAAATTTGGCCCACGAATAATTTCACCGGAGACCCGATCTATTATAAACGACGTACACTCTACATCATCGATCGATTTCTGAGCGTATACTTTCCACAAGTGAGTTTTTAAAGTGGGATTGAAATATTGCAGGAGTTTGAAAGCATCTTGAACGGTGGCTGGCCAACAGGATTTGGGAATTTTGATCATAGCCAGACACAATCTTTTCACTTTAGCTTTCAGCAAAATCAAATCACAGCACATGCGCTCTTGCAATCCTGGATAAACTCTAACCATCCAATCGCGACTGTCAACATCCTTACATATACACACAATGGCACCTCTATTGAGATAATAGTCCAAAAACGACGGCGTTTTCTTTAATAATCCACTTTTCGCTTGCATATCGACAATATCATTTAAACATTTTCGGAACAATTCCATCTGCTTCAAACGCGTTTTTGTTTTCGGATAGCCAGACAGAGCGATTACAATTTTAAGACGATCTTCTACTATATCTACATAATCTACGTTTCTCAACTGTATGAGTCTATTGGTTTCATCGTATTCGTCAACACTATCGCTATCGTAATCACATGTTACTTTATCCTTTCTAACATCAGACCGTTTTTCACTTACTTTAGTTATATCTACAAATGATTTAGTTACTTCTGTCTGTCTATCTATCGATGTAGTTACAGTACTGACTGAATACCTCTCAGTGTATCTGAACTTATCTTTATCTCCGGTGGGTATATCCATACTTGAGGTAGTGGGTTCTATCCAGGCTCGGTCACAAGAGCATGTAGTTGTGATCTGTCGACAAATTGTCGATTTTAAAGGCTCTTGATTGCTAAATGTAGTATTTAATGTTAAGCTGATCATGCAAAATGTATAATAATATAGGGAAAAAAGTCGATTGTACTATTGTATATCCTAATCAATTAAACTGGGAATCAAACCCGCGACCAACTGCTTATAACCCTAACTATCAGGAAGGAAATTTTGACGGAATTAAAAAAACCTTTACGCGTGTAACTTTAGTTACTTTTTTAACCAAATATCAATCAATTTCAACATTTTGCGAAATACATATAAAATAATTTTCAAAGGGCTTCTCGACAATATTTATTCAACATTTTAAATAAAACTATCTTTTCGGATTATTTCGCGGATTTTGGTTTTTGGTTCCCGACGTTTCGAATGCTTTACAGCGCACATGGTCACGGGAGAGACTAAGGTGTTAAACATCTCAAAGGCGTTATATACTTGTTACAGAAATAATCCGAAAAGATAGTTTTATTTAAAATGTCAAAGCTACAGATGTGGGGAATAAACAAAGTATATATTTTTTTAAATAAAATTATCTTTTCGCGTATTGATTTTGATTTTTGATTCCCGACGTTTCGAATGCTTTATAGCGATTATGGTCACGGATATGTCGGAAACCAAAAATCTAAATAAATACGCGAAAAAAAATCCGAAAAGATAGTTTTATTTAAAATCTAAGTAAATATTATTTGTTATTAATTTAAAATATGTATATTAAAAAATAATATAAATGAAGAAAATAATGAAAAATTATCAATAAATCACCATCATAATTTCGAACACTTTTATCGGTGGATGTACTTCCAAAAAATATTTAAAAAAGAAAAAGTTAATTTCAATAGCAGCACGTTATATAATTTTTTTTTTTTTCATCTAAACGAAACGTCACAGAAAAGGTTTCTTAGACAGAAAAAATACAAACATTGCCTCGCACAAGAACCGAACCTCATTCGTTATAATCAGTGCCAAACGTGTAACAAATCAATAAATAGAGACCGGGTTATATGCAATACAAAAACATCTAAATATACAAAAAATAATAGGGAATACGCGAGTTTTTATATATAATACCTCAAAACGTTAAATAATTGTAAAATAAAATCCAGCTCCAAAAATCTAAAATTTAGTATGAAAAATAAATTTAAAAAATCATACCGATACGTATACTTTAAACGCCCGCCATTTCGCGCGCTCGGCGTGACGTCACAGTGTGATATACACAGAGACATGACGACTCAATTTGTAGCGACAAAATCGCTAATCGCTCTGTTATGATATACTCTGACATCACATTCGGTCTGACCAATAACAGAGCGCTGTTTAGTATTTGCGATTGGTACTAACAATCTAGACCTGCTCATTCGTTGATCGCAATCTTGTCATAGACTATGACGTCACGCGCAACGTCAAAATGGTGGGTGTTTAAAGTATCCGTTTGTGATATTTAAAAAAAATATATACTAAATTTTAGTTTATTTGGAGCTGGATATTTTTTTTTTTTCAATTATATACGATCTAAGTTATTGTAATACAAAAAAAATAAAACAAACAAAAACAAACAAAAACGCATATTCCCTATTATACCTGTCGCAACGCCTTCGTTAGACGACTGTATCGTTTATTAGACTGTGGTATATATAAATATGTTGGTACATTAACGCATAGCACCATCTAGTTCCACGGTAAGCTACGAGGCCTGTGTTATGGATACCAGATAGTTGATACACTACACATGTATAACTTTAAATACATACATATTATAAATATAAACACCCACGACTGGAGTACAAACATTCGTGCTCATCACACAAATGAATGCCCCCAGAGGGACTCGAACCCGCGACCGCCGGCACAGCAAGTAGGGTCACTACAAACTGAGCCAAACGTGTCATCGAACTATAGAAAAAGAAACAATATAAAGAATAAAACTTACCGAGTCACCAGCGGCAGAACCGAACGCATTGTCACTTGGCCTGTAAATAATATTATAGTAAATCAGTACATTCATGACATTTATTATACCCTGTACAAGTTAGCTTGATCTTTTTGACAGACGGGCTAGTGATGGGAAACAGAAAATATCGAGTAGTACAAAAAAATAACGTTTTAAAATACTTGTAACTGTGACGAGATGGTGTGAGTGTATTATGTGTGAAATTCTTTATTGCACTAGACATATAAAACATTGGGTAGATAAGCGACGGTGGGTCATTATTCATAATAAGTACCTATTTAATATTACAGGGTTATTTTTGGACCTCCCGCCAAATTTAAATAGGTGGTTCAGACCATGAAAGTAAACAACTTTCCCAAAGAAACACGGATCGAAAAGTGAAAAAAAAAATTCAGACCTTCCATACGAAATCGACCACGTGATCGAGCAGTTTTCTATAGGAGGGTCGATTTTTTTTTTCACTTTTCGACCCATGTTTCTTTAGAAAAGTTGTTTAGTTTCATGGTCTGAACCACCTATTTAAATTTGACGGGAGGTCCAAAAATAGCCCTGTATGTAAAAATTAAGGTAGAAAAATAAAATAGTTTTATCTTTAAAACAGTTTTTATTAACAACTTAACAATGATCTTTAATAATGATTTATTGTAATCGATATTTGTAACAGTTACTGGCTGTTATTCGTGTCCCATCCGTATGTACCGACCGATGTAACATTGTACAAGCGTCTATTATTTTCAGTGTTCCTATTTAAATTTTACTTTGAAGCAATAAAAAGTCTTAAAATTTTCGGATAAGGCTTGAATCTTTAGGGACTTTTGTGTTATATGTACTTTTTTAATATTTTTTCAATTTTTAAAATCATTAAATTAAGAAAATAATATGTCCGTCATTACAAAGTTATGTCGATCAGAATTTATATCTGTCAAAAAGAACATGCTAACTTGTACAGGGTATAACATTAACCTAATCTATTCCAAATAGCTTTCTCAGAGATGAGATATTTTCCCACAGTAAAAAGTATCCTATATGTTGACCCGGATAACCAGCTATCATCATACTCAATTTCATCAAAATCTGTCCAGTGATTTTCTCATGATACGGTCACAGACAAACAGACAAAATATCTAAAAACTATACATTCGGCCTCTGTATCGATAATAATGACTATTTCAATAAGATTTTCCAAAAAATATTTAATGTACAGATTCGACTCAGATTTTTATTATATATATAGATTACCGGTCACTATCGTTTTTAACGACGATCCTGCCATCTGGGAGTATGCACATGTTGCTTAAAGGCTTTTGCGTCTGCAACAAACAAAAAAAAACATTTAAAAAATTGCTATACAACATACAAAGGCAGTGGTAGCCCAGTGGTAACGCGCTCGCTTGGGAAACCGAGTGAAGCGTGTTCAAATCCCGGGTTTCGCACCTCTGATATTTTCATGTGCGAATCATTTCCAACATGATTACCACTTGCCTTACGGTGAAGGAGGATCGTGAGGAAATCTGCATGTCTGAGAGAACCTAGCAAGTTTTCGAAAGACGTGTGAAGTCCGCCAATCCGCACTTGGCCAGCGTGGTGGACTATGGCCTGATCCCCCTCGTATTGAAGGGAGGCCTGTGCCCAACAGTGGGACGTCAAGAAAGGCTGAACACATATAACATACAGAAAAATCTTTTTTTTTTTATTTATAATATTGATACAGATTATTACAGAACTAACGAAAATTCTCTAAACACAGTTCCAATTGTTACTTCAGTATTATACAGGGTGGATTTTTGAGACGGGACAGTAAGTACCTTAACAGCTATAGTTACAGGAAAACGTTCCTAAGAGACCATCCATAACTTTTTGAGATATCCTGAACTGCATTCACAGATTTTGGAAAAAATGTACAGTCAGCGAAAAAAATACTAAAATACAAAAAAAATATTATATCAATCGATCCTATTTCATGTAGGTATCAAGACTATAGGACCATTTAAGGTATGAGTACTAGAAATGACAGAAGTCGCCAAAAACTTTTCCCATACATTTAGTACGGAAAAATAATTAATCAACTCTAAATATTAAACGGTCCTATTTCTTACTGTAATCCGAAGACTTATTAAGACCAACTGAAGTTTGAGTACAGAAACTACAGTATTACTGTCATAAAGTCACAAAACGTATAGTACGGTAAGTTACGGGTCTACACGCAGGTATTATTTGCCTAAAGAATTACATAGGAGCCCACCAATTATAATTTCAAAGTCAAAAACAGTAGCTTGATAGCTGTTTATGCTACTACCCTCGATTTTGCCATACAGATCGTTTACTTTATGTAAGGTATTAGAATAAAGTATGAATAATAAAAATAATATTATATTGATTGATAGGCACATGAGAATATCCCAAGAGCGAGACCCGGAATTTGAACCCGCTTCACTCGGTTTCCCGAGCGAGCGCGTCACCACTGGGCTACCACTACCTATAAAAAAAAATCTTTGGCACAGTAGGTACTTACAGGTTTCTTTCCAGATTTTTTCAACGATATTAAACGCTGCTTGCATTTTATTTGTTCCGCCTTTAGTTCCAAATACTTCAATTTCAAGTTGACTTGTTCCAATTCAGATTCTGTGTCGAAGGCATCTTCGAGACCCTGCAATGTTATAAATATAAATAAGCATATTGGGACATTAACACAGCACCATCTAGTTCCATGGTAAGCTACGAGGCTTGTGTTATAACTTATGGATACCAGATAGTTGATACACTACACATATATAACTTTACATACATACATATTATAAATATAAACACCTATGACTGGAGTACAAGCATTCATGCTCATGAAAAAAATAAATGCCCCCAGCGGGACACGAACCCGCGACTGCTGGTACAGCAAGTAGGGTCACTACAAACTGGGCCAAACATGTCGTCGTGTTATAATTATTTAAAGCTATTATTAATATTACAAAAATCCTGTTCAACCTCAAATTTTTTCTTATCTTATATAACTGAGGACATGTTTGGCTCAGTTTGTAGTGACCCTTCCAAAATACTTGCAAGAATAAATATTAGCAAGAAGATACATTTAGTTCTTGAGATATGGAATGTTTTACATTTCACATAATCAGCCACAAAATTAAGTTTTTTAACATAATAATCTATACAGATAAATAAAATTGAAGTGTCTGTGTGTAATGTTAAAATAACAGCTTTATACTAAATGCATATGGAATTATATATGGTACTTATAAGAAAAACACATTTTTTTTTAAACTTTTGTTTGTCTGTTTGTTCTGGCTAATTTCCGAAACAGCTGGAGTGATTTTGACGAGACTTTCACTGGCAGATAGCTGATATTATAAGGAGTAACTTAGGCTACTTTTATTTTAGAAAAAGAATTAGGAATCAAAAAAATTAAAACGCACCCGAGCGAAACGAAGGTAAGTCGCTAGTGTGAAATACAAATTATTTAGGTTGGCAATATAATGAATGTGTATATATTTTATTTTACTTCTAACATAACAAATTCTTCTAATATAATAAAAGTAGAAATGTTCACAGTTGGCAACACTTACCAAGTCATCATCATCTATGCTTTCCTCCAAGTCATTGCTCTCAACCAGATCCTCTTGCTTTCTGCAACAAAACGAAAATTTAAATTATCAACAAAAATTGTATCAAAATATACAATTATTATTTTTAAGTTATATCATTAATTCTGCTATAGCTCATCAGCTATCTGCCAGTGAAAGTCTCGTCAAAACCAGTCCAGCCGTTTCAAAGATTAGCTGGAACAAACAGACAGACAGACAAAAAAATTAAAAATTGTGTTTTCTCGTATAAGTACTGAAAATTATTTCTTATGTACATATTTATAAAAAAGTTGTTATTTTAACATTACACACAGACACTTCAATTTTATTTATCTCTATAGATGTATAGATCTAGATATCAATTGAATAACTAAGAAACGGCTTTGGCTTATATAGCTTTTTTTTATTTGACACATAGAAAAAAAAATTATAAAGGTAGTATGTCTAATTAAAATATTCGAGTTACTGGTTATAAATCATTTTGCTTGATAAGATACTGCTTAGTTTCTATAAAGAAGTATATTATACTAGCAACTTACACTCACTTCGCTTTGGGTTCATCCCTAGACATATACATATCTATCCCAGGGGAACATTTTTCTGGGATAAAAAGTAACCTATGTGCTATTATAGACTATAATCTATCTCTGTGCCAAATTTCATGCAGATCTGTTCAGCCTTTCCGATGTGATTGAGTAACAAACATCCATCCGTTTCCACAAACTCACATTTATAATATTAAGTATAGATAGTCAAACTTCATTTCAAATGGTTGACAAAATCAAAATAAAGCCATATCTGTAGTTTCCAAAATAGAACATTGTATTAAAGAGATCTGTGAGATAAAATACAGACAACCACAGATAAACAGACAAAAAATCTAAAAATTCTTTAAAGATCTGCAATAATAATTTTTCTCAAAGATCTTTAATGTACAGACAGTGATCAGTTACAATTTTATTATATGTATAAATTATCTCTTTTCCCTACAGAGATATCTACATATCTTAAAACAAACTAAATTCATTATGAATGGTTTTTACTCATCATTATTATAAAAGTACCGTTGGAACAGTTTATTCATTAGAAAAAGAATCGGTAGACATACATTCCAATTTATTACACTTTCAACAACTAGAAACTTTTGAATTTCTGTTCATCCCAAATGTTAAATACACTTTACAGCAAAGTTGTGTTTTCCTTTATAAAACCAAAAAAAAATATAACTAACAAATTCATTATATGTATAGATTAAACACTTAAATTAATTTAAATTAAAATATATCCTTCTATAACACTACAATCGGCTCAACTTTATAATGAGGAATTAGTAGTAGACTCTTGATTTTTTTTTTGTGCAAAGTACTTATTATTTTAAGTAAACCCACAAAGTTTCAACTTAATAGGGTAAATACTTTCGGAAATAAAAAATATCAAAGTTTGATAAATATAACCTCAATCTGCATTATTTTATTGCTTTTGACGTAATTTTGACAGTAGTGTTGCTATTTTAGGGAATTTTAATTATGCGTTTTGATTTTTAAGACAGAAATGTTGCCATTTTAGGAACTTAATTATGCGTTTTAATTTTGTAAATAATAAGTTGACGCACTTTTTAATTTTTATTTGAAGATTCTTAATGTTTTATTTGGTTTAATAAGTCATTAATTTTGACTAGTTAGGTAAGAAGTTTGTGGTTAGGTTAGGTTACAACTTAGGTAATTATCATCAGATTTTGGTTAGGTTAGGTTAGAACAGATTTCATAACACATAAACTCTAAATGTTATCTCTAAATGTCATAAACTCTAATGTTATAAAACTAGAACACTAGAAAGATCAAATTTCACGCAAAATCGAAGTACACACTTAACAAAACATAACCTCAAAATAAGATTTTTAAAAATTCATAAAAAAAAATATATGCATCCTATTAACTTGTATTTTTTGGGGGGTGATTTACACCCCCTACCAACCCCCCCTACCCCAAAAATATATAGATATTATTAATTCCTCTTTCAAAAGTCCTTCCCTACAATCATTCACTATAATGGTTTTACTTAGTACTAGCGACTCACGCTCGCTTCGCTCGCGTTCGTCCCTAGGTACATTTTCATGGTTAGCTATGTTTACACATAAATAGTAGCTTGCTATTCCTAAGATATTCATTTAAATTATATAGTGATTTACCCTCGCTTTGCTCGGGTGCGTACGTCGTACGCGGATTTTGTTCACAATTTCATGGGTTTTAATTTTTTTCACGGAACCCTGATTCTTTTTTTAAAATAAAAGTAGCCTAAGTTACTCCTTGTAACATCAGCTGTCTGCCAGTGAAAGTCCCGTCAAAATCAGTTCAGCCGTTTCGGAGATTAGCCGGAACAAACAGACAGACAGACAGACAGACAGACAGACAAAAATTGTAAAAAATGTTGTTTTGGTATGTGTACCGTGCATACATCCATATGCATTTAGTAAAAAGCGGTTATTTTGATATTACAAACAGACACTCCAATTTTATTTACCTGTATAGATGTATAGATTTAATACAATAATTAAAAACTATTGAATGAAACAAAAAACCAAAGAATTATATCAATTATATCGGACAATTGTAACGAAATTTTAAATAACATAAAGTTATCGTTGATTTATTTACAGAATGTTATAACTAAATAATATATAAGTGATAAATGTATATATCTACCCGAAAACTTTCTCAGATAACCGCCATTTTTGTGCCGCAAATAAAACAATAATATTACAACACAATAGAAATTTCAAAATGAGAGACATGTTTAAAATGTGCTTTAATTATTTTACACAAAGTTAGATACAAAACACTTATGTAATATAAACAAAAATTTTATTTTACAACTTAGTAACTTACGTTTCGATATCAACTTCCTTCAATGAGGCAAAATACTTATTCAACATGATATTTATCGCTGAATTCACTCACTAACTTCAAAAACAACTAATTTTATTTTAAACACACGCTTTTAACACAAAATATTTAATAAACTCAACGCAATAACTTGTTTTAGAGATTCAAAAACACGAGGAACTCTTCGTTCAAAATTTGAAGTAAGCACTAAGCAAAATGAGTTGTGATTCAACATTTCAAGCGCTTGAAGCATGTAAATCGGTATAGCGTATTAGACGATTACTTTAGTACTAAACTTGTTACAGCGCTTAAGCGCTTTAAGCGCAACAATGACGAAATCTGATTGGTCGGACAAACAAAACAAAATTGAAAGCTACCATTATTGGTAGAAAAATTGTTTATATTTTGGGCACATTTTATTCATCACTTGTTTCTATTACGTAATTAAAACTTAAAAATCGATTTTAATCTAATAATTATCTACGCATACAATAAATTTCTGAGCCGAATCTGTACATTAAATATTTTTTGGAAATTCTTATTGAAATAGACCTTATTATAGATACAGAGGCCGAATCGATAGTTTTTAGAATTTTTGTCTGTTCGTCTGTCTGGAAACGCATCACGAGAAAACCAGTGGACAGATTTTGATGAAATTAGGTATAATGATAGCTGGTTATGCGGGAAGATATCTCATCTTTAACAAATCTATACTAAACGTTAAAGTTAGGGACGATCCCGAGCGGAACGAGGATGAGTCGCTTAATTTGTATTTAACTCTAAAACTTTAATCAAAAGTTCAAAATAAGCAAGCGAAATTCAAAGCGAAACGCATCACCATCGCTTGAATAGAAGCATGACGTCACATGACACATAGCATGTTATGAACAGTGTTGCCGTTTTAGCGACTTTGTCGCTAGATCTAAAATACCTGCTTTATCTGGTGTACTTTGTATTTTGGCATTCCAATACTAGACAATATCTATAAAATATATAAAGTAGATTTTTCCACTATCGAAATAGTGATTAAAACCAAAAATCCTTAACTAATAACTGTCTATGCATATAGTAAGCAACACTGAACGCGCCTGTGACATCATCTTAAGCGCGCGAAAAATGGAGGCGTTCAAACAGGTCAAATTTAATCAGTATCTTATATATTATTTTAAAAATTAATTCAAGCACTTTCAACTGTATTTATATTTTTAACTACATTATAACGGAGTAAGAAGTGAATTAAACAAATATAAAAACTGATGAATATTCCATATTATCGTACCTATTTAAAACTTTATAGCTATGTAAAATATGACAAATGGTAGGTATAACATTTAATACACATATAATATTAAATGTAAAAGTTTGTATGTATGTATGTATCTAATATATTTAAACGAGCAATTCTTGTATATTTATTTATTTGTTTATACTGGCGATCTCAGAAACGGCCCTATCGATTTCGGTAAAATTTGGTATGTTGGGGCTTTCGGGGGCGAAAAATCGATCTAGATTAGTCTTATATCTGGGAAAACGCGTGTTTTCGAGTTTTAATGCGGTTTTCTTTAGCGTTATTCCAAGCAAAATATGTTACTAATTTCACACACATGGCTATGCCGTATGACTATCGTACTCAAGCGGCCACGGCGCAAGATTGACTAACACAGATGTGTTCGAATCCCGAACGGATACAAAGTTTTTACTTTTATTTTTTTGTATTTATTCAAGTTTTTAGTTTTTTTTTTAAAGCCAAATTAAAAAAAAAATACTTTTAACCAAAAACTCCGAACGAAGCTCGGTCGCCCAGATATTAGGTTTTTATTGCTTTACGCAAAAACGGCTGGACAGATTTGGATCAAATTTAGTATACACCAGCGACTTACCCTCGCTTCGCTCGGGCGCATCCTGTACGTTATAAATAGATTTAAATAGTTATTGCGAGTGTACCTTAGGAGAAAAACTTATGCCATTGTATATTTTTCTGTAGGCATCTTTTAGACCTACAATTTTCTAGTACATTGCTTTCATGTATCTCTTAAGGTTTAGCCAGCGTTAAGCCAAATAAACTAAGGTCGACTCGATAGAACCAGTTGTGTTTTTCCGTGGGAATGTTTTTTTTTCCTGTAGTGTAAGCTATCGTAAATGTTGACATGAATAATAAGTTATCACTACACAAAATTTAGTTAAAATCGATTCTGTAATTTTATGTGAAACGCGCACACACAAACAGACATACATACAAACAGACAAAAATTTTAATAACTATTATTTTTAGGTCTATATTCTGCACACAATACGTTACAGTCATTGTTTTTAAAAAATATTTCATGTACAGATTCTGCTCAGATAGTATTTTAATATATTGAACTAATTTTTAATATAACGAACTACCTGCAACCTAAAACGATTTCATTTTGATAATTTTCGCCAATAAGTTAATATTTTTAATATTATGTAATACCTAAATGATTTATAAACTTCCTAATATTTGCATGCTGTATCTGCCTTAAAAGATAATGTATTTAGAATTAAGCTATACTGTATTTATTTTTACTCAATATTGTATTAATGTGATTATCATTGGTGGATCTAAATAAATAAATAAACAATATCTATACTAATATTATAAAGCTGAAGAGTTTGTTTGTTTGTTTGGTTGAACGCGCTAATCTTAGAAACTACTGATCCGATTTGAAAAATTCTTTTTGCATTAGATAGCCCGTTAACCGAGGAAGGCTATAGGCTATATATCGTCCCGGAAAAATGTACGGTTCTCGTGGGACAGATTTGTTTTCGTCTAGGGACGAACCCGAAGCGAAGCGAGGGTGAGTTGCTAGTGTATAATAAAATAGTATCTGAGCGAAATCTGTATATGAAATATTTTTTATAGATAGTGACCTGTTACCACATGGGCTACTGTTAGTAATTAAAATTACCAAAAAATAGCACTACCTGTATATATAATATTAAAAAATACAAAAGGCTCCCAGAGACGAATCCGAGCGAAGCGAGAAAGTCGCTACTATACCAACAAACTTATTAAAGTTACATAAACATAAAATAAACGAGTAAAAGCATCAAATTAAACTCAATTTCAATATTAAGGACCACTTAATAATAATAAAAAAAGTTCCAGCATGGCGTCCTTGATATTGTTATACAAAATTCTTCAGTGAGATAGAAAACTAATAATACAATTTATAGCCATACACTAGCGACTTACGATTATATTCACGATTTCATAGGTTCCAACTCGCTTCGCTCGGGTTCGCCTCTAGGAAAACCAAAAACAAACCTATCCCTTGGGAACCGTACATTTTTCCGGGATAAAAAGTAGGCTACTTTTACTTTCACGTTTATGTACGTCATGGGTGTTTACTGTTTATATTTATAATATGCATATGTATTTAAAGTTATATATGTGTAGTGTATTAACTATCTGGTATCCATAACACAGGCCTCGTAGCTTACCATGGAACTAGATGGTGCTGTGTGTTAATGTCCCAACACCTTTATTTATTACTTACTTTCAAGATGGGGGGTGCAAATATAATACGCACGCGCAAAAACGCCCTCTATACATCTCAAACAAACTATTCACTCACTGCGCAAGTTCATTTAACTGAAGCGTCATTTTGAAATAACATGGAGACGGGTGTGGTCGGACCCGATAGAAGAAACGGTGAGTCACAATTGAAATTACATAAGAGTAAAATATTAAGATTTATTATAAAAGTACCGTTAAATATTAGAAAAATTGAAACCGGCTTTGAGCGTAATTATAAAAACCTGCATTTGCTGTGTTAATTCTAAGTACCTGGCGACCGAGCTTCGCTCGGAGTTCTTTTTTGTTATATCGAATTTTTTAGATTAAAAAAAAACTAGAAACTTGAATAAAAAAAAATGTAAAACTTTGTATCCGATCGAAATTCGAACTCGGACACACCTATTGATTTGTTAATGCTTGCACCTTAGTCGCTTGACCACGATGCTTATGCCCGAGTATAAGAAATTATCGAGCATATTCTGCGTAGAATAATGCAAAGGAAAACTGCATGAAAACCCGAAAACACGCGTTTTCCCAGACATGAGACTAATCTAGATCTACATTTCGGCCCCGAAAGCCCCCACATACCAAATTTCAGCGAAATCGTTAGAACCGTTTCCGAGATCGCTGGTATAAAAAAAAAATAAATAAATAAAGATACAGATATACAAGAATTACTATTAATACAAGCGACTCACCCTCGCTTCGCTCGGGTTCGTCCCTACCTTGATTCCTCATACAAATTTTCATCCCCATTTTCACCCCCTTAAGGGATGATTTCCGGGATAAAAAGTATCCTATATCCTTCCCAGGGTCTCAAACTATCTTCTAACCAAATGTCATCTAAATCGGTTCAGTAGATCCAGAGATTATCCCCTACAACGTCACAAAGTCACAAACTTTACCGCTTTGTAATATTAATAAAGAGGTAGAGTTTGTTTGTTTGGTTGAACGCGCTAATCTCAGGAACTCCTAATCCGATTTGAAAAATACTTTCTGTAATACATAGCCCGTTTATTAAGGAAAGCTATAGGCTATATATCATCCCGGAAAAATGTACGGTTCCCGTGGGCTAGATTTGTTTTTGTCTAGGGACGAACCCAAAGCGAAGCAAGGGTGAGTCGCTAGTAATTATATGTCATAATATATTAGGTAAGACAATTAATATTACAAAAAAAGGAATACCTGTATTTAAAGAAGAAGGTACCTTCTGCAACCGATTATTCTAAAATCTCCTTCAAAGACTAACTCACTTAAAGGAAATGTTCACCTTTTTTGTATTTACCCCTTTTGAACGTCCCACTGCTGACTCCGGCTCCCCTACAATACGAGGGGGATCAGGCCATAGTCCACCACGCTGGCCAAATGCGGATTAGCGAACTTCACATATCTTTCGAAAACTTGCTAGGTTCTCTCAGACATGATGGTTTCCTCACGATGTTTTCCTTCACCGTAAGGCAAGTGGTAATCATGTTAGAAATGATCCGCACATGAAAATATCAGAGGTGCGAGACCCGGGATTTGAACCCGCTTCACTCGGTTTCTCAAGCGAGCGCGTTACCACTGGGTAACTGGGCGCGTTACCTTATTTGCTATAATTAACTACAAATACGAGAAAATTAAATCAGAATATAGTAGTATGCACGCGCCCGCCATCTTATCACGCCTGACTATCGACTGACAATGCTCACAGCGTAATGCCATTCCAGATTTTATTGATCAACGTCCAATGTATATAGGACATTTCTAGGACTTCACATGCCCATTTCAGCCATGACATGGCAGCCATTTTGATTTAAACTGGAACCATTGATATTCTCGGTGCAACTCACCATCTCCTACTTGCTTCATATATTACTTTAAAGCACTCGTAGAGGTATGCGAAATAAAGGTGTCAAAAACATCTAAAATCTTCAAAATTGATCATTCTTGAATGAAAACTTCCATTACTTAAATTGAATACAATGAAAATTTAAAATCAGGATAACAATATGCAAGCGCACTGCATCTTATCACGTCTGACTATCGACTGACGATGCTCCCGGCGCGATGCAATTCCAGATTCTATCGATCAACGCCCACATCTAAATATATCTAGGTCATTCTAAGACATTGCATCCAGGATTTCACATGCGCATATCAGACTCTACATGGCAGCCATTTTGATTTAAAATATGACCATCGATTGTCTAATAGGAGTGTTCGTTATATTAGATAACTGAAAAAATAATCTATTATTTATAAATAATCAAATCGCCTATTATTTATTATATCAGGCAAGCGTTATTTTTTTAACGTTATTTTTATTCACAACTGCCTGCCGACCATTCGCGCACGACACTTTACACAGCACACTTGACTCAAGTTACGGTGAATTTCTCCTAGCCGTATAATATTATTGTCACGAGCTACGTGTGCCAAATTATGCTCTAAGACAACTGCGTATGAACTATATTGAAATCAGTGTCTAGTAATGAAATGAATATATTACTTATTAAATATTAGGTTATTATGTTCCGCACTAATATATGTGTTAGGTTATTTTTTAAATAATATTAGTGCGGATTTATATTGCTTAAATAATAATTGATATATTATTTTATAAACAATAACTTCAGTCAATGAATTTATTTAAATAATTAAATCGTTTTTTTTTTCATCGAACAATATAGGAACTAACGTTTTTTTTTTACTACAATAAATATAAAATAATAAAGTGGAACTAGAATATAATATCCTTCATTAAATAAATACTGCCCGCTAATCGCTTAAACAGCAGCTCGAACATATTCGTTATTCTTAAGTTCATAGCTATTAATTATTTATTATACGTAATGTAACGTTTAACATACGGCGCGGCGTACTTTGCAACGATAATCAAAACGCGTCGTTCTACTAAGCGAATATAATATATAACGTATAAATATATTATAACGTAAAAAATAATAGGCGTTTTAAAAATAGCGTATCGTTATAACGCGTTTTCAATATATAGCCGTTGCGAACACTCCTATTGTCTAAGACTCAACCCTGAATCTTCTTGCTTCCACATTGCTTTCAAGATGTCAACGAGACAAAGTTTCAAAAGCAACATTAGGATTAATTACTACGCAGCAAAAGATCGAGACACAGAGCCCAAATTTGAATCACAATAGTAACCTATCTCCAAGCCAACAAAATATTCATTGGAAACTTTTTAGGACACCATTGCGTTTTTTGTCTATTTGACAATAATATCGAATGAATCCACTATTTTCGATTATTTACAATGTTGTAAATTAAGAGTAAAATATATAAAAAATATAAAAATAATACATTCATTTACAAAAAAAAAACTTCAACCAACAACTCTAAAATCTTCTTCAAAACTGATCACTCATTTGAAAATACCGAATGATAACTAATATTGAATCACTTATAAGTTTAATTTGAATAAAATAAAAATTTAAAATCAAGATAACACTATGCAAGCGCACTGCATCCTATCACGTCTCACTATCGACTGACGATGCTCCCGGCGCGATACAACCCCAGATTCTATCGATCAACGCCCACATATAAATAAATATATCTAGGTCATTCTAGGACATTCCATCCAGGATTTCACATGCGCATCTCAGCCATGACATGGCAGCCATTTTGATTTAAAATGTGACCATCGATTGTCTAGATTCAACCCCCCCAACTTCTACTTGCATTACCTTCGAGGCATCAATAGGACAAAGGGTTCAAGTGCAACATTAGGATTCATTACTACGCAGCAAAAGATTAAGGCCCAAAGTGTATATTTATTGTACGATATTATTTGATTGACATTGATTTAGAATGAGGTAGAGAAATAATAAATAAATAAATATGTTGGGACATTAACACACAGCACCATCTAGTTCCATGGTAAGGCTACGAGGCCTGTGTTCTGGATACCAGATAGTTGATACACTACATACATATTTATATTTACGGGACTCGAACCCGCGACCGCTGGCACAAACTGAGCCAAAGTGTCGTCAAGTTTTTATCTGTGGTTGAATTCTTATTTTAGCAAAATTTTACTCCAAGTTCAGGTGCAAGAAATAGACATAGCAATATAGAAGCCACCTGAATATTTCAAGCATCTACCTGTTGCCGTTATCAATATCGAACAAAAAAGTCACGTTTGTTGTATGGAAGCCCCCTTAAATATCTATTTGTAGTATTTGCTGTTATAGCGGCAACAGAAATACATCATCTGTGAAAATTTCAACTATCTAAATATCACGGTTCATGAGATACATCCTAGTGACAGACAAACAGACAGACGGACAGCGAAGTCTTAGTAATAGGGTCCCATTTTACTCTTTGGGTACGGAACCCTATATTTATGTATATATTTATATATTTAGTCTAATATTGACGAAACACCACAGTACCTAACCTTAAAAAATTCATCGAAACTTTTTTGCAAGGAAACCCTAATCCATATCATATATTTTTATTACATAAATAACTTAAGAGTATACATCCATTTTAAATAAAACTATCTTTTCGGATCATTTCGCGGATTTATTTTGATTTTTGGTTCCTCCAAACCAGTGGTTTTGGGGGATATATTGGGTCAAATATTCGCGTAAATCTAAGAAAGTATTAAGTATACATCCACAAAAAAAAATAGTGAAAATCTATATCTATTTTTGTCGAAGACTCCTCTTTATCTCAATGCCGGATAAATTTAATATAATAATTGCAAAAAGAGATTACTATTATGTCCGAATTACCCCCCCGAGTCTTATCCCGGCGCGTAGCAACCCCGTATCAATTGATCAACGCCCACGTCCAATACATCTAGAACATTCTACTAGCTTTCATCTAGTGCGCATGTCAGCCATAGAACGGCAGCCATTTTGATTTTAAATGAGACACTATTGCGCATGTCAAGCCATGACACGGCAGCCATTTTGATTTAAAATAAGACCATCAAACAACGCCCACGCCTACTAACTAAATTTGGTAAGCCAAGAGCACGAGCTACATCTTGAAAAGCAAAATTTTTGCATATCTTGGAGTATTGTTTGAATATGTAAGAAGGTACACAGTTATGGTTCCCATAATTTAAAATTACTTTGTTACAAAAAGTAAGCCAGTTTAACCCCACCATCCCCTACGGTTAACTTATACCTTTAAGACACTGGTACGCATGCGCAAGGAGAAGAGGTCAAAACGACACTAGGACGTACACACACACATGTACAAATTACAAAATAAAATATAACTACAGGCGAAAAAAATGTCACTCTCATGTGAAACAATTATAATAAAATAATTCGCTTACTGCGCTTTAGCTTATACAACATAATATAATAATAAATATGTTGGTACATTAACACACAGCACCATCTAGTTCCATGGTAAGCTACGAGGCCTGTGTCATGGATACCAGATAGTTGATACACTACACATAATATATAACTTTAAATACATACATACATATTATAAATATAAACACCCATGACTGGAGTACAATCATTCGTGCCACACAAACGAATGCCCCTAGCGGGACTCGAACCCGCGACCGCTGGCACAGCAAGTAGGGTCACTACAAACTGAGTCAAACGTGTCGTCAAATATATGTCGTTTATAATATTGGTACAGACGACACAAAATATAAATACCAAATTGCATCCGCGGAATGCCTAGGGCATAAGTTAGGTAATAAATCAATATGCAGAACGCTTTCGCACATGCCTAGACTGGATGCTGTATTGATTGCGCGGGACAGTATTTAAAGGGGAGAATGGGGGTGTTACCAGGTAACGTTGCAGGGGAGGGGGGGGGGGGGGGGCGTTGCAGTGGGAGGAGATGCAACAAATTGCGCAACTCACACGATATCATAGTGGGATGGGATGTACTATTGATTTATGGTATATTTTTTGCGTGCAAAATACCAAATATTTCAAATAGCATCTATTCTATCAAAACTCCTTTTAAAAGTGAACATATTAAAACAAAAGTTTTAGATATATTTTTTTTCTTTTTCTTGTATAATTTGTTTTGTCACATACATATATTTACAAAATGACTTAAAAAAAATATATCTATACAGATAAATAAAATTGAAGTGTCTATTTGTAATGTCAAAATAACAGCTTTATACTAAATGCATATGGATGTATACACGGTGCATACATATACCAAAACAACATTTTTTACAATTTTTGTCTGTCTGTCTGTTTGTTCCGGCTAATCTCCAAAACGGCTGGACCCATTTTGACGGGACTTTCACTGGCAGATAGCTGATGACATAAGGAGTAACTTAGGCTACTTTTATTTTAGAAAAAGAATCAGGGTTCCGCGAAAAAAATTAAAACCCATAAAATTGTGAACAAAATCCGCGTACGGCGTACGCACCCGAGCGAAGCGAGGATAAATCGCTATATAATTTAAATAAATACCTTAGGAGTAGCAAGCTACTATTTATGTACAAACATAGCTAAACGTGAAAACGTACCTAGGGACGAACGCGAGCGAAGCAAGCGTGAGTCGCTAGTTATAAAATGTAATACCTTGTCTCTTAAACTTACAATTAGTTAAAAATGTATTCAATTAAATTATTCAATTAAAATTACACAGTTAAAAATAAAAGTAATATAAGTTTATTACAAACTAACACTCACCGATTATTCCACCCCTTGCTGCTAACACTCTCGCTGCGGTCTCGCTGACTAATCGGGTAGCTTTGCCTTTGATTGTGAGAATCTTGATTTTTTTTCTGTTTCAAAAAAAAAAGTCGCTAAAAAAACTTATCAGATACATACACAGACAGACACACACACGGATTTTAACAACCTGTTAAAATTATGATTAAAAGTATGCATGAGAAGGGACTACATAATTACTTTTTAAAAACCGGCCAAGTGCGAATCGTACTCGCGCACGAAGGGTTCCGTACCATTATCTAGACAAACGGCAATAAAATTATTTTTGTCGTATGGGAGCCCTCTTAAATATTTATTTTATTCTGTTTTTTAGTATTTGTTGTTATAGCGGCAACAGAAATACATCATCTGTGAAAATTTCAACTTTAAACTATCACGGTTCATAAGATACAGCCTGCTGACAAACGGACGGACAGACAGACAGACGGACGGTTTTACCCTTTGAGTACGGAACCCTAATAAAAATTGTACACGACCTATGTAGCATAATAAAAATATCTAATCATCTATACATAGTATAATAAAATTGTAACTAAGCTGAGTCTGTATATTAAATATTTTTTGAAAATCTAATTGAAAAAGACATTGCTATCGATACAGAAGCCGAATCTATAGTTTTTTAAAAATTTCTGTCCGTCTGTCTGTACTTTTTACTGCGGGAAAATATGTCATCTCTGAGAAATGTAAACTAAACGTTAAAACATAAGTAGGGACGAACCCGAGCAGAGCGAGGGTGAGTCGCTAGTCAAATGTAATAAAAATATCTAAATCGGGCAATAAAATCAATTAGCTCTCATTAGCCCTCCGTCCGTCACCATGGCACCAGAACCCCATCCCTTTCCATCAACAACATAACTTATAAATAAATACGTCTGATCCTTCCCACCCTAACCTCCCCATTTCATAAAAATCCACGAAAACATAAAAAAATAAACATTTTTACCGACTTCAAAAAAGAGAAGGTACTCGATTCGATTGTGTGTTTTGATTGTCTGTGTGCATATTTGTATGTTTTTTGTATAGGTATATATGAGTGCATTAACTGCCTCGGTGGTCTAGTAGCTAGCGTGTACGGCCGCAAATCCGGAGGTCGTAGATTCGAGTCCCGGGTAGGGTCAAGCTCAGTTATTTAGTATTTTTGTCTGGAGCTCGGAGTTGGGAAGTTGGCGATATTTCACCCCCGTATTTCGAAAAGCACGGGTCGCGTCGGTCCTGCGCCTTAACTCTCACCGGTCGTGTCTCGTGTCGTCCCACCGGAGTGTGAGAGTGACAGGGACAGAGAGTGCACTTGTGTCTGCACTATAATATCTCCTACAGATGGCTAATCTCAATGAGATTGGCCGCCGTGGCCGAAATCGGAAAGGACATTATTATTAGTGATGTGTATAGTATTTTTAGAAGCAAATTTCATTTAACTATCAACTCCTGGCTCCAGCATCAGACCAGCTCGATCGCAACAACAAATCAATACAATAATTAGAACTCGATTAAAATCGACTTCCAATACTCATTTTCATAGTAACAAGTGAACCTAACAAATCCTATATATATATATATATATATATATATATATATATATATATATATATATATATATATATATGTTTGGAGTCAATGACAAAAAAAAATCCTTACCTTATGCGCCACACTGATAACCAATTTCAATGGTTCAGTCTTATTGAGTTTCATCATAGCCAGCTTCGCTTCCCTACAAAAATTTCAACGTCTTAAATCTATACATATAATAAAATTCTGAGTCGAACCTGTACATTAAATATTTTTTGGAATCCCTTATTGAAATAGTCATTGTGAGGCCGAATCTATAGTTTTTAGAATCTTTGTCTGTCTGTCTGTGTGCTTGTGACCGCATCACGAGACGACACGGACAGATTTTGATGAAATTTGGTACGATGATAGCTGGTTATCCGGGTCAACATATAGGATACTTTTTGCTGAGGGAAAATATCTCATCTCTGAGAATCCAAATAAAACTGATCTAATTCCATGTCAAACCGAAAAATTAAATTAGAATATTTTTAAATCATCAAAATTAACAATCAACATTAAATTTTTGGCTCAATTTTTCTATATAGTAGGTACGTTATTCTTATCTTAAAAATCGTTCGGGTCGATTTCAACCATTGATCGATTTGAATTGTATTTAGTCCTTTTTAACGTTCCTCTGCTGGGGATGGACCTCCCTTCAATACGAGAGGGATAAGGTCATAGTCCACCACGCTGGTCATGCAGGCTGGCGGACTTCACAATCCACAAGTCCTTCGAAAACTTGCTAGGTTCTCTCAGACATTCAGGTTGCCTCCCGATGTTTTCCTTCACCGTAAGACAAGTGATAATGTTAGAAATGATTCGCACATGAAAATATCAGAGGTGCGAGACCGGGGATTTGAACCCGCTTCACTCGGTTTCCCAAGCGAGCACGCAACCAGTTTTTTGGTGGGTTCCGTCTATATTATCCTTTAGTCTGAGATAGTATACATATATATTCCTATGAAAACTTACCCTGGTGTTTCAAAGGTGGCTATCGCGTATCTCTTCATGGGGTCCCTACTCATGTAGACCTTCACATTCGACGCGTACTTCTCAAAGACAGTGCGCAAACCATCTTCGTTTAGAATTTTCGATATGTTCTTCACATACAGCTTACAGTGATCTAGTTGCACCTCGCCACTACATAAAGAAACGATATTTGTTTAAAACTATCAACTTACCCTTGCTTCACTTAGGTAAGTCCCTAGGTACCTTATAGTACCATAGTACTTATGATATTTGTTTATTTAAATAAATAAATATGTTGGGATATTAACACACAGCACCATCTAGTTCCATGGTAAGCTACGAGGCTTGAGTTAAGGATACCAGATAGTTAATACACTACACATATATAACTTTAAATACATACATACATATTATAAATATAAACACCCATGATTGGAGTACAAACATTCGTGCTCATCACACAAATGTATGCCCCCAGCGAAACTCGAACCCGCGACCGCTGGCACAGCAAGTAGGGTCACTACAAACTGATTGTGAGCCAAACGTTTATATAAGCATAGTTACCTTTTGGCCAAAGTAAAAAAAAAACGGCTGAACGGATTTGAATAACTTTTTGAGTAAAAATAACTTAAATATAGTTCAATATAGTAGTAATAATACACACACTTCTTTTTATTCATGTACTACGTAAGCGAAGTTACGAGCAAAAGCTAGTAGTTTAAAAAAGCCTCTAATGTGAACGGAACCTTAGCTTTAATTAGGGTGTTGTACAGACAAGGGGAGGATGGGGAGGAACGGTATATTACCGTCCAATATGAAAGTTTCAATGAGAGTGCATTTATTGATTTTATACTTGAAATAAAATGTTTACAACTTTAGACGCATATCTATACAGATAAAATTGAAGTGTCTGTTTGTAATGTCAAAATAACAGCTTTATATAATAAAAAAAAAAAAAAAACAATTTATATTTTTGTCTGTCTACCTGTCTGTCTGTTTATTTGGCTGGACCAATTTCGACGGGACTTTCATTGGCAGATAGCGGATGTTATAAGGAGTCACTTAGGCTACTTTTATTTTAGAAAAAGGATTAAGGTTCCGTGCAAAACATAAAACCTATGAAATTATAAACAAAATTGTATGTAGCGAAGGTAAGTCCTTAATAATAAGTATGAATATTGGCTTCAATAAAAAGCCACTAAGAAACATGTATCCAGAGATATGTATGTACACATATATACTTATGTGGAATTCACTGATTTGAGAGTTTTATTTATTTATTTTTTACTTGTTTTTTTTTTTTTAAATGATGAAAAAAAAAGATCAAATTAATATTAATTGGAAATGTAATTAAAATGTAATAGAGGAAAGCCTCAGAAGTCTTTTGAAGATGTTGAAGCGCCTTTAATATTTCTAAGGAACTTTATGAAAACCTGCAGCAAAATTACATCGGAAAAAGCAAAAGTAGAAAATAAAAAACGCAAATTAACAAAACTATAGTGTTTTTCAGTATTTATGTATGTATGTTTGTATTTATGTTTGTAGATATATGTAAAATATGTAACTATAAGTTCAAACAATTATTATTATTATTTTTTCTCTTATAGTTTTTGTATACATTGTGATGTTCTGATTTTACAACAAACTGCTCAATTTCTACATGTAATCAATCCTAGTGTTTTTTTCTCTTTCTTACAGATCATTCTATATATAAAGTGTCTTCTCCATTCTATGTGACATTGGCAAAGTAAATTGTGCCCAAATGGCACGCCTAGGAGTCATTGAACAAAATTGAATTAAGTTTACACTAGCACTTACTCTCGGTTAACTTGAGTGCATATCTAGGTTAACAGTAGCCTATGTGTTACTCCAGATGAGAAACTATCTTCATACTAAATTTCATCAAAACGCACAAAGCCAATACAATGTCAAAGAACAATAAACATAGACATAAATGTTTTCACTATCCATACAAAGTTATTATTACTACCTCATAAAACATAGTTATTTTGTTAAACAGTTCAAGCATTTTCAACAATTGGTTCGTCATGATAGTTTGTCTTATGTTTGAGTTTCGACGATGAAAAAAAAATTAACAAAGAGAATAGAAAAAAAAAACTATAAGGATCATAAAGAATCCATTTTTTACGGGATTATATATAGATATCATGAAGTTGAGAAGAACATGTACACCTACAGCACTTGAGCGGGTTATTTAAATAAAACTATCTTTTCGGATTTTTTCGCGGATTTATTTTGATTTTTGGTTCCCGACGTTTCGAATGCTTTACAGCGCACATGGTCACGGGAGAGGCTGAGGTGTTAGATGTCTCAAAGGTATTATATAGTTGTTACAGACAACCTACCCACAAATAACAAAATGAATTCAAAAAACTTGAAAATTGGCACCAAAGTACCTTACAATATTTGTTAATTGTAATTTTAAAACATTTTTATGATGACCGTGATTGCTGTAAATCAATCGAAACGTCGGGAACCAAAAATCAAAATAAATCCGCGAAAAAATCCAAAAAGATAGTGTTATTTAAATGTCAAATATTTGCATAAATCTAAGAAAGTATTGACCGGATTAAGTTAACAATAAAGAAATGTTGCTTTTGCACAATTAAAGAAAATGAAATGTTTGATACTGTAATGTGAATAATGTTAAATAATTATAATATACTAGCGGCTTCCACTCTTAAAATAAAAAGAAATTAATAGAATAAAAAGTAGCCTATGTGCTATTCTAGGCTATAATCTATCTTTATGCCAAATTTCATCCAGATCTGTTCAGATGTTCTGAAGTGATTGAGTAACAAACATCCAAACATCATTTAAATTTTCACATTTATATTATTAGTAAGATAATAATAGTTTTTATTACTATACAGACAAGTGTTAATGAAGAAATCACTAAGCTAAGCAAAAGATTACTAAATTCGCAATGCTCTTCAATATCTGAAGAAACACATTAAATATAACAATAAAAAGAATAGTTACAATCCAAAAGTAAATAAAAAACCTGACTGCATAAAAGCTAACTAAAAAGATTAAAATAAGTTCATGAAGGACTATAGTAATATGCAGTCGGAGACATGTTTTAGTTATTTTTTTTATGTCACCTATCTAAAAACACTTGGACTAATGAGACAAATCTAATGATACCTTAATTAAAGAAATCCATCAAGTGGTTTGGAAGATATGAGGGAATAAAGAATATTACAAACATACAAAGATAGGTGCGAAAAACATAACCCTTTCCTTGCAGTCGGGTAAAAATTGTTATATTTTAATATTAAGTTTATAAGATTTAATGCTGTACTGTACCTACACCGCTCTAAATTAACTTATTTTCTCACTATTGAAGGGTTTCTGGAAGAAATCTCTTAAAGAGATAAGTTATCCTTTGTCGACATTCTGTTACTTTATTTTGTATAACATATATTTTATGGTAGGTAATTGGCGTAGTTTTTGGCTTACACACGTGTTAGTGAGATCGGTGTTCTTTTTATATAAATTCTTGTCCCTCTTTTAAGTTTTTATTATAATTAAGTGTCAAAGGTGTAATCCTCGTAGTGAATTAAGTAGTTTATTGGTGATTGGTTTATATTTTTATTTGTGTGTGTTTTAAATAAAGGTAGGTTAGACTTAAGCATGGATGGTGATCCACCGTCGGAGCCCCCGGATCCCGGAGGTTTTACTTTGTTAAGCTCTCAGGGTGTTTCTCGTAAACGCCAAGGGGAAGTCTCAATTTCCGATTCAAATTCGGCAATTAAAAAAACCATACACAATCCTGATACTGCCACCCTGTCAATCCAAAATGTGTATATAAATCCCTCTATGTCCGAAGGTCCTCTTTCCTATAATGACGATGACAAGGGCCCATTTATAGTTTATGTCTCCAGGGAAACTCCTGACCCTGCAGCTGGAACAACCATAAGAGCCATCAAGTTCGGTCAATTCTTGCATAATAATAAAATTCCCAATATAATCAATGATGGAGTAAAAAATGTCGGCCGCAACAAAATCGCTGTCCAATTCTCCTCTGCTGAGGCTGCTAATAACTTTTTAAAGAATCCAGTTCTCAGTATGTGCAAATATGTAGCAGTTATTCCCACTTTTAATATTACTCGAATGGGTCTTATCAAAGGAGTCCCTGTTGACTGGGCTATGGATGAATTTATCGAATCATTAGAACTCCCTCCTGGCTGTGGTAAGGTCATGAAAGCGAGACGTTTGAATCGTAAGAATATAAATGAAGGCATTGTTACCTGGGTACCGACTCAGTCGGTTGCAATGACATTCAGGGGACAAATGCTGCCAGAGAAAGTGTACTCTTACCACACTTCCCTTCCTGTCGAGACATATAAACTTCCCACTATACAGTGCCTTAATTGTTGCCGCTTTGGTCACATTAAAGCTCAATGCAGATCTAAGCCAAGGTGTTACAGGTGTTCCCAATCACATACTGGGGATGCATGTAATATTACTAAGGAGAACTCAACATGTATACATTGCACTAGCAAACATTTTGCCACAGACAAAGATTGCCCTGAATTTCTTAGACAACAATCAATTAAGATGGTAATGTCGCAAGAGAATGTTTCCTATATAGAAGCATCCTCCCGTTTCCCTACTGTGCAGCGCTCATATGCAGATGTTGCTAAGGAGATGTTCTCTCTCCCTGCTTACACCAACGCTACCTCTAGTCCAATCCAACCTCAACCCTCTTCCTCTAGAACATATCGACAAACAGTTTTCCGTTCTCCACGTCCCCGAGCTCCCTTAGCGAAAGGATATGATAGACAAGCTCATCAAGCAATTGTTAGCAATTGCTCTTCCCCTCTTCCTAATGGCTGTGCCCTTAATAATGATGATAATCCCTCCAGTCCTAAAAAGGATCTCCTTCTAGCTCTCATTGAAACCCTCATTTCTATTATATCTTCCTGTGATGATGTCCCTCTACCGTCCAACGTTGCCCAAAAATTAATGCAAATTTTCAATATAGTTAAAAATGGCCCCACTGAACTTCCTTCAGTGGAATTGTAAAAGCATCCGTCCTAAAAAACACGAATTAATCCATCTTATTTCCTCACACAATCCTGTCATTATTGCCCTCTCGGAAACATGGTTAACTCCCGGTTCCCGTTTTCGGGTGCCAGGTTTTGCCTGTTTAAGGGAGGACAGAAGTGATGGGTATGCTGGTAGTGCCATTCTTATCCGGTACTCCACTCCTTATTCTCTTATTTCTATCCCATCTCACAGCCAACAGATTAATGCTGTTGCTGTGAGGGCCTTCAACATATCATTCCTCTCTGTATATATTCCTCATCCTTCTCCTTCGATTTTTCCTGAGCTTTTATCTATTATCTCGTCGCTTCCCAGTCCTGTACTGATTATGGGAGACTTTAACATCCATCACACTTTGTGGGGATGTTATTTTAGTGATAGACTCTCTCCTCAGTTGGTTGACATGATTGATGATACTAATCTTTGTATCCTCAATGATGGCTCTCCGACTAGAAGGGTCTATCCTAATCAAAATCCTAGATCAGCAGTAGACCTCTGCCTCTCTTCTCCTGCTCTCGCTGCACTACTGTCATGGAACGTCCTTCCCTCTTCCTATGGTAGCGATCATTTTCCTATCCTGATTTCTTTAGTCACTGGATATATACCTTCCTCTTCATATTCCTATTCCCTTCTTAAACATAATTTAAATAAAGCCAATTGGTACGATTTTGCTTGTTCTGTTGATCGTATGGTGGACTCCCTTCCTGAATCTATTGATAGTGAGAATGTCATTTTTTGTTATGATCGGTTTGTCTCTGCTATCATTTCTTCCGCAGATCTTCACATACCGAAGAAGCGCTCCACACAGAATCAATTGCCTTCCAATCCTTGGTGGGATCAGGAATGCACTGATTTTGTTAATCGGCGTAAATCTGCCGAGATGTCATATGCAGCCTCTATGACAGTGGAGAATTTTAATGTCTATCAGCGCAATGATGCAAAGTTTAGAAGATTGGCTCATAAAAAGAAAAAACTTGGATGGATTAACTTTTGTGAATCTCTTGATCCTCGGTCGCCCTCATCTCTAGTGTGGACTAATATTAAGAGATTTCGTCGTTCTATTAACTTTGTCCCTAGTCCTAACTCCAATAACCCTTCCGTATGGCTTAATGACTTTGCTGATAAATTAGCCCCTCCATTTGTTCCCCCACATGATTCTCACTCGTACCCTATGACACCGTCTGTAATTAACGAAATGGACCGTCCTTTTACATTTGAAGAACTTGAGAGCTCCTTAACGGATCTAAAGGATACTAGTCCAGGAGAGGATGGTATTCCATATTCCTTTATTGGAAGGTTGAACAATAGATCCAAAAAGTATTTCTTAAATTTAATAAATGCTTTATTTGTGTCAGGTATTATCCCAGAATCATGGAAATCCCAAATAGTAATCCCTATCCTCAAACCGGGCAAATGCCCATCTAATCCAAATTCCTACAGACCCATTGCGCTATCATCTACTCTAGCGAAGATAACTGAACGGATTTTGAAAATTCGTCTCGAATGGATAGTGGAAAGCAGAAATATCTTAGCACCCTCTCAGTTTGGCTTTAGAAAGGGGCTGAGTGCAATAGATAGTCTCAGTATTTTCACTACAGACATTCGTTTAGCTTATGCTCAAGGAGAGTATCTGGTTGGTGTTTTTCTTGATGTTGCTTCTGCTTATGATAATGTTCTTCTCCCGTTGCTCAGGCAGAAAATGCATCATCTGAACATTCCATTGAGGTTGACACATTTCATAAGCCATCTGCTGACCGGTAGAACCATATCTGTTAAACATCAACTACTTACTGTACCTCCCAGACTTGTTTGGAAAGGTCTCCCCCAAGGCTCGGTCCTCAGCCCTCTTCTGTATAATATATATACTCATGACCTCGAATTGTCTATAAATAGTTTTTGCAATATACTTCAATATGCTGATGACATCGTCCTCTATTGCAGCTCAAAATCTGTAGAGGACATTAATTTCCGGATAAATTCTGCTTTGCATTATCTAGGTCAATGGCTTTCTGAAAATGGTTTATCATTATCAGTGGCTAAGTGTCAGGCAGTTGTATTCACTAGAAAGAGGACAGTCCTAAATTTACAATTCACGTTTGATAATCATAACATCAGTCTAGTAGAAAAGGCAAAATTTTTAGGCATCGTTCTTGATAAAAGACTGAATGGAATTGCTCACACTGAGTATATAACTAAAAAATGTGAAAAGGGCATCAACGCTCTACGTGCGGTGTCCGGTGTGTGGTGGGGTGCACACCCATATACTCAAAAACTGCTGTACAATTCCCTTGTGCGTAGTCATATTGACTACGGTACATTTGTTTTAGACCCCTTTAATAAGGTTCCCTCAGAAAAGCTCGATCGAATTCAACATAAATGCCTGCGAATAGTACTAGGTGCAATGAAGTCCACTCCTACCAATGCTCTTCAAGTTGAATGTGTTGACCCTCCATTCCCATTACGTCGCCAATACCTATCCGATCGATTTGTTGGTAAGTCGTTACAGTTATCGTCCCACCCTCTTTGGCCCAGGTTAAGTCGGCTTGCTGACTTTATTTCCTCTCAAAGACCCTTATCCTTTCTCTTAGAAAGTTTCCTCAAGTTTACTAAGCTTCCTCACCCTTTATCCCGTTATCGTTTAAACCCCCTTTTTTGTACTCCTTATAATGCTCTTACTTTCTCTCCTTCTATTATCTTGGATCTTGGTCTGATCAAGGGAGCTCCTGACACCAGCACAAAATTTCAGAGTCTAATTCATCAAAATTGGTCGAATTACCTCCTTATATATACTGATGCATCTAAACTATCACAGGATGGTTGTGTTGGTGCAGCTTGCTGGGTTCCTAAATTCAAAATTATTCTACAATTTAAATGCCCTCCAGAATCATCGGTGTTTACAGGCGAGGCTGTTGCTCTACTAGAAGCTATCCTGTTCACCCTTTCCCATGACTTTAAACAGACAATTATACTGACAGACTCTTTCAGTTGCTTAATGGCTATTAGGGAGAATCCGTTTCGTAGCAAATTAAGATCTTCTATTATTTTAAGGATTCGTGAAGTTCTGTTCCTATGCCATCAGAAAGGTTTGTCGGTCCGCTTGGTCTGGATCCCAAGCCATTCTGGTATTCCAGGTAACGAAACTGCGGATTCTTGTGCAAAATCTGCTATTTTCTGTGGTACGCTTGATCATTTTAATAACTCAGCTCAGGATCTGGTATCTGTTGCTAAAAATCATTTAGAAAAAGCTTGGAGTAATAATTGGAATCTATCAAAAACTTTTAAAGGTAAGCACTATGCCGCCCTTCAGGCCGAGATTCCAAGGCGCCCTTGGTTTCATCGTCTAAAACTTGCGGAACGTTGGGTCATAACTACCATTTGTCGCTTGCGACTTGGACATGCATGCACACCTGTTCACCTAGCGAAGATTAGGATTAGGGATCATTCCTTATGTGAATGTGGCCTTGATGAAGGTACTCCCTCTCATATCCTCTTCAGTTGTCCGAGACTCCTCCATCCTATTTATGATGTCCTTCCCCTCAAAGTTCCCCGTCCTATTGATGTTAATTGTTTATTAATGTTTGTATTTAGTCCTTTATGTAAATTTTTGTGTAAATATATTAAGTGTAATGGAATTAGACTATAGACTAACATCTTTGTGAAATAACTAGAACTTACTACCAATTTATTATTTTTAATTTAGGTTTTTATGTATATAGTAATTGTGTTGTCTTTTGTTGTAGATACAGGATCCATGGAGTTGCTCCCTTTTTGCACACTTTTTAATTAATATACATAGTCTTATAATCTGATTTATTGTCGACAAATCTCCTTCGTGTGTTCTCCACTCTACGTGACATTGGCAAAGTAATCTGTGCTCTATTGGCACGCTTTGAAGCCATTAACAAGAGAACTGAACTGATATTTTATGGTACATAAATACATAAATAAATAAATAAATAACAGGACACTCACTTGACTTTATCATCAGGATATTGTAGGTCATAATTCTTGTCATTATAGTCATCTCGCATTGGATCCCAGTCATGGGACTTGTTGTACCTTCCCCGAGCTGTCATTTCTAAAAAAAATATATATATTTCATTAAACTATTTACTAATAGATATATCAATTACATTTCGGTGTTAAATTGTAATAATAATATACCTGAAAATGAGGTAATATACTGTAATAAATATCTTAGATCAATAACATTTAGTTTTATTATAATAGTTGACTACACTCCAGTTAGAGTATCACACAGAAAATGAATTCACGGACGCTGGAAAAGGGTAGAGGGGGAAGGACACCAAAGGGGGTGGCATTTATGTAGGTTGTGCACTAGCCTGAATCTACCTTTGCCTAGGATTAATATTGCTATCTCAGTCTAGATATGTCTTTGTCTTTTTGGAACTAAATATAATTAATAATTATAACTCATATATACAATTATATGTATTATATTTTATTGAATAAGAAAGCTAAATAAAAATTAGATTTACAAAAATTCAGTAATTACAGATGTTTTTTTTTCGAGTTTGATTATGTTTGACTATTATTTTAATTTTACACAAATTATACATTTTAATTATTACGATAATGTCATTTAATTATAAAAAATCCTTGCCTTGATAAAACGTAATCGAGCAAAGAATTCAATTCAATTCAACTTTTTATGCTTTTACTGTTTTTACTTTTTAAATACAAAATAATCTAAAATATAAAGCGTCTTTACCAAATATTAAATAAAAAATCTAACCAAGAATAATTCTAGTAAATCTTCGAAAAAGAGAATGTATACTTTACTCCATTATTTAAATTTTTGAAATCGTTACAAGACACGTGAGAATCATAAATGTAAAGTAAAGAGAAATAACTAAGATATTTTATCTAAATTTAACTTTTTGAGTTAATGAATATTGCACTAACCTTTTAAAAAATATTAAATCACTATAAAAATCACAAAATCGGCGTAAAAACAAAAATCCAACGACTGTTTTTCAATATTCAAGAACAGAACAAAGGCCGACTGACAAAAATAGTGCAAAAACTAAGCTTGGCAAAAAATATCGATATATAATAAGAAATCGATATTTTTTCAGAAATTAATAATATATTATATAGTCGATATTTTTATTCTCGATATATCGATTTTTGATATTTATTTCAATATTCAATATTTTTGAAGTAAAACTTCTTTAGGCGTGACTGAGGGTAAGTCAAATTTATTATCCTCTCATTTGTGTTGCCCACTTATGAAGCTTTATGTCAAAAATGCAGCTTAGTGTAGGGTGGTTTTAAACAACCCCTAAAACTTTCTCGCGGGTGTTTAAAATGACGACATCTGTAAAGTTTTGTATGGGAGCTATAGTAACTTATATCGTTGGAATCGTTATGAAATAACCTAACACATTAAAAAAACCACAATAAAAACTGCCTTACAATGTATTAGTAAATAGACCTGGAACTCAGGGAACCCGATGTTACCCAAAAATCTACCTAAAAACCTTTATAACTTTTTAAATAAAACTATCTTTTCGGATTATTTCGCGGATTTATTTAGATTTTTGGTTCCCGACGTTTCGAATGCTTTACAGCAATCATGGTCACGGGAGAGACTAAGGTATTAGACATCTCAAAGCGTTATATACTTGTTACAGACAGTGCCTACCCACAAATTTACAAAAATGATTTTGAAAATTCAAAAATGGCACCAGAGTACCTTACAATATTTGTTGATTTAAATTCTAAACATATTAAAAATATTAAAAAGTTTAATAAGTATTATAATTAAATATTATTTGTTTAATTTTAGCTGTTATTATTATAAATATTACAATATTTTAAAAACTTTAAGAATAAATAATGTAATATTATTTAGTGTTGCTATTACTATAATATGTCTAACCACAAAGAAAATCAAAATATTAATTATTTATTAAAGTATTATTATTGTTTTATATGTAATTTAGAAATTAACTTTTTTAATTTAGATTTCTAATGTAATTTTAAGGCCGGCCGCACATGTACGGAATTCCGATTCGGAATTCCTGATTCGGAATTCCGGAAGACTAGCGTAGACGTTAGGTTTTTTGTATTAGGAATTTTACTACTGGCAGTAGGTAGAGTAGTGATGTTGGCAGTGAAATAAAATATCGATATATCGACGTATATGTATATATTTATTAAAATATCTATATTTATTAGAATATCAATATCGACCTCGATATCACGAGGAAAAAATAACACTATATCGGTCAAATTTTCCTCGATTTTCGGTTTCAAAATAATAATGTATTTAGTTCAATCTAGCTCGATAAAAGCTATATATATATATATATATATATATATATATATATATATATATATATATATACATATTTCGTTCCGATACATCGATATTCATCGATCGACAAAATATTCAATATCGAAACCGTATCAAAAACGTTTTTTTTTTTAATTTATTAGCGGAATATTTAACAGAATTTATAAAGCCGTAAAAGGTAGGAACGAACGGAAAAAAATTACTGTATTGTCTATGACTACTATGTTTTTTATAATCTAGTAAACTAATACTTCAAAATAACTTCGTTTTTATTAAAATTCTCATGCAATAAAATAATGTGCATTTTATATAAAAATAGTATTATCTTTCATTGAGCCAGACTGAACTAAATACATTATTTTAATTTTAGACGTTTCAAAGCCGTTAAATACTTGTTACAAACAGTGCCTACCCTATCCATTACTATTATCAAATATTCGCGTAAATCTAAGAAAGTATTAAATACATTATTATTTTAAAACTAAAAATCTATGAAAATTTGGTCGATATATAGATATTTTTTCCTTGGGATATCGAGGTCGATATTGATATTTAAAATAAATATCAATACATCGATATATTGATATTTTTTTTCACTGCCTACATCCCTATTCTGAAGGAAAATTTCCGTGCGTGTGCGGCGGATCAGCAAAAATTAATGCGAGCGCTGCATTCGGGATGACGTCATTCGGCTTTTTCCGTTCTGAATACCCGAACGCACGGTTTGTTTCCGAAACGAACGTCAGGTTTTTTTTCCGAACGGAAAATGTACGAACGTATGCGCCTAGTCGAACAATTTGTATGTAAGGCATGCATTCGGGTCTCCGAATCTGAATTCCGAATCAGGAATTCCGAATCGGGATTCCGTACATGTGCGGCCGGCCTAAGATAGAATATTAAGCAACACTATCTTCACAGATAAAATATATATTAATCTGAATCATTGTTATAGCGATCCACACAGTATGAACTAACTACATCTACAGGTCTGTTTTCTTTGTTTTTGCCGTTAGATTTTATTATGTTTATTACAGGATCCCACGATGATGGTAGTACCCAGCCATCTTCCCTATTGAAGTTTGGATGTTTTTTAATTTCAATAGCTTCGCGAATCATCCTGGGGCGATAACGGCTTTCTTTCGCAAGTATTTGTGGATTATCAAAGCGAATGTAGTGGCTTGGGCGATCCTGGCTATGTTTACAGACTGCAGATGATTGTGGGCTCTCCTACATCGGACAAACAAAGAGATCCATTAGAACTCGGGTCAAAGAACACATAGCTGATGTGAAGCACCGTCGCAATACAACATCTGCAGTCTGTAAACATAGCCAGGATCGCCCAAGCCACTACATTCGCTTTGATAATCCACAAATACTTGCGAAAGAAAGCCGTTATCGCCCCAGGATGATTCGCGAAGCTATTGAAATTAAAAAACATCCAAACTTCAATAGGGAAGATGGCTGGGTACTACCATCATCGTGGGATCCTGTAATAAACATAATAAAATCTAACGGCAAAAACAAAGAAAACAGACCTGTAGATGTAGTTAGTTCATACTGTGTGGATCGCTATAACAATGATTCAGATTAATATATATTTTATCTGTGAAGATAGTGTTGCTTAATATTCTATCTTAAAATTACATTAGAAATCTAAATTAAAAAAGTTAATTTCTAAATTACATATAAAACAATAATAATACTTTAATAAATAATTAGTATTTAATAAATAATTAATATTTTGATTTTCTTTGTGGTTAGACATATTATAGTAATAGCAACACTAAATAATATTACATTATTTATTCTTAAAGTTTTTAAAATATTGTAATATTTATAATAATAACAGCTAAAATTAAACAAATAATATTTAATTATAATACTTATTAAACTTTTTAATATTTTTAATATGTTTAGAATTTAAATCAACAAATATTGTAAGGTACTCTGGTGCCATTTTTGAATTTTCAAAATCATTTTTGTAAATTTGTGGGTAGGCACTGTCTGTAACAAGTATATAACGCTTTGAGATGTCTAATACCTTAGTCTCTCCCGTGACCATGATTGCTGTAAAGCATTCGAAACGTCGGGAACCAAAAATCTAAATAAATCCGCGAAATAATCCGAAAAGATAGTTTTATTTAAAATGTCAAATATTCGCGTAAATCTAAGAAAGTATTATGTGAACCTTTATAACTTAAAAATAAAACCATTATTTCAAATTTTTGTTTTTTTATTTCATAAGAACTGTATTATCTCACATTAATAAACAAAAAGAACACACCTCTCCATATATTTTTTTCACCACACAAGCTTTAGAAAATTTCACCCTTTTTTTTCACCCGCGCGAGTGAAATAAAATAATAAAATCCTTTACTTTTCAATATCGAAAACACTGTAGGTCAAGTGGCTTAGGGTAATAACTTTTTATGTAATACGATCCACATACTTGTTACAGACAGAGTTTCAAGTGTTTGAAGTGTTTAGTTTACAATAAATCCTAAAATACTATTTATTGACATCCTAAAATATGATTATAATGACAATGTTTTAAGCACAACGATAATATTATACGCTTCCATATTGAAATATTTCTAAAGTAAACAAATAGAATACCCCATCTGTGTAGACATCTTTTAAAATATGGTATTTTTTTATTACAATAATACGAATTATTTTTACATTTGTTTTTAAATTAAATGTTTCGTAAAGATCATAAAAATAATAGACTACGTGTATAATATATTATATATAACGTATATAATACACAATGTTTATAATAAAGTTAACAAAAAATATCGACGAGAATGACGCCATTTTGCCGCGAATAATAGCGGCAATGTTTGTTAAAACCACTATTTCTATACAAAATCTTATTCAATTGTCCTAATCATGTAATTAATATTGATCTTTACTTACTTAGTCATAATGTAAATCCATTTTACGATCACTTTCACTCCACACACAATAGATATTATCACAAAAAGAACACGCGAACAATGCACACGGCTCGCGCGTTTCGACGAAACCGAGGGGCGACTTTGTATAGATTATATCTCAATAATAGTGTATTTTATAAACTTTGTCTTCAGTCTTATGCTATGCTTATTTATTTGAGTATACTGTGTGAAAATTAGAGCGATACAAATAAGATTTGAAAAATGTTATTCACTTACATGGAGGATGCGGAATTTGAATGATAAGCTTGGCCTAATAACGTGTTCTCTTGGTGAACGAAATGAAGCGGCTCCAAATCTCGGGTCACGCCTTCCCCAATTTCATTTTTAGTTTGCAGATAGCCTCTTAAAAGAATATCTTAATCATCTCAATCTTCATAGGTTTATAAGAATAAACTTCCCAAAATCATCAAAATCGGTTAAGCCATCTCTTTATTAGTTTCTTTTACTATACGTAATATATCGATGCTGTTAATAAATATCTATACAATATATCGATATTTTTTTTATTTGCCCATCTCTACAAAAAATACAGATTAGAAAAACGTGTTACTAGTGTTGTAGTAACGACGATATCGCACGAATCGCATGCTACTATCCAATATTGGGTTAATTTATCGCCTCTGTTGGTGACAACTCTCTAGTCTGGTTGGCTCATTAGTCACCTAAAAAATCAGCATTGCTATGCAGCGAGGGAATACAGTAGAAGACTTCTTGCCACAATTCCACGCGGACATGACTTGTACAGTAATAAATAAGTATGATGATATACTCCTGACCAATTTCGGCCACGGCAACCAATCATATTGAAATTAGCCTTTGAAGCTTCATATAGCTACAATTACAGTGCTGTGAAAAAGTAAGATTCATATCCAATTTTCAAGATTGTACGTGGAAACAAGTATACACTTTTAAATATTGTTTCATCAAATAAAGGTCACAAAAAAAATTTCTTAGTGTATGTGAGCATTTTTTTTATTCATTACATCTATACTAATATTATAAAGCTGAAGAGTTTGTTTGTTTGTTTGTTTGGTTGAACGCGCTAATCTCAGGAACTACTGGTTGGAATTGAAAAAAATCCTTATGTGTTGGATAGTCCATTTATCGAGGAAGGCTTTAGGCTATATATCATCCCAGAAAAATGTACAGTTCCCGAAAGATAGATTTGTTTTTATCTAGGGACGAACACGAAGCGAAACGAGGGTGAGTCGCTAGTTAGATATAAAAATGAAAGCAAATATTTAATGGCAAATCTTAACTGGGAATAATTATAAACTCAATGTCTTCATAATGTTTTGACGACACGTTTGGCTCAGTTTGTAGTGACCCTACTTGCTGAGCCAGCGGTCGCGGGTTCGAGTCCCGCTGGGGGCATTCATTTGTGTGATGAGCACGAATGTTTGTACTTCAGTCATGGGTGTTTATATTTATAATAATATGTATGTGTTTAAAGTTATATATTGTTAATGTCCCAACATTTATTATTTATTATTATTATTATTATTATGTATATATTAATTAATATTTCGTCGATTTACCCTTATTTTTAATGAATTCGATTAGTCTATCGGGTATACTATCAATTAATTCTTTTTTATGAAATTTTAGCCCGAAATTTCATAATCTGGTGAAATTTTGGTACCAACAACACTGCAGTCTTTGTTTAAGTTGAGAAATATTATTGATTTGCGATTTTTCGTGATCATATTTTTTTCTTGCTAAGATCCCCCAAACATTTTTCATCTGATTTAAATTGAGACTGCATGCTGGCCAGTCCAATAGTGGTATACCAAAGTCCTGGTGCCACTTTTTTGTAGTTGAAGCAACGTGTATTGGAGCGTTGTTCTGTTGAAAAATTATATTTTTGTCTTCAATGACTGTAATGAGTGGTAGAAGATGGTCGTGTATAGCTCTCGATAATTAACAGCGTTCATTCGATTACTACAATTCCATCTTTAAATAAGTAATACCACCCCAGACCAATGAACCTCCATGAGCTCGACGAGAGATTATATTACGTTCAAACCTTAAATCATGTTAAAAGACAGTTCAAATATTTATCTATAGAGAAGTGTGCATTGTTCCATAGAGTTAACTTTTATTCTATATTTTATTTTTTTATGTCTGTGGCTATATAAGAATATTGTCTGTGTCGCTCCTGCTTCTTGAGATGGAATATACGTGTCGTAATTACAAACGAGTTTATTATTTTTCACAATAGGAAACCACCCAAATAATTCAACAGGTTATGGGCCCAGTCACCCTATTGCAGATGTATTTGGTTTCCTAATGCTGAAAAATAAGGTGTGGTTAAAGCATCAAAGTAAAGACGCGTGCCACGTGGTCAAGCGTGCACAACATGGAGGCAATCAATATTAACGCCATCAACGATATAAAACTTCGTGACCCAGCGCAATGGGCGGCGTGGAAGTTCCGGGTCAAGGTTCTTCTAAGGGCGGCAGGTGTCTTGGGCATCGTGGACGGTTCCAGTCCGAGGCCGGTAGAGGCCAAAGAAGAGTTTGCAGCATGGGCAGACAACGATGCAAAGGCGCAAAACATCATCGTAGGCAGGTTAGCAGAAAAAACAATATCACAAGTGCTAAGTTGTACTACAGCAAAGCAGATATGGGACAGATTGCATACTGTGTTTGAACAAAAAGGCAATTTGTCAATACACATAGCTCAGGAAAAGTTCTATAACTTGAGATTCAATGAAAATGATACTGTAGCAAATTTCCTGGGAAGATTCGAGGAGACTTTAGCTACCTTAGAGTCTCTAGGTGTTAAGATCACTACAAGCATGGTAATCACTAAAATAACTTCATCACTTCCAACGTCATATAAACACTTTGTATCTGCATGGGAATCTGTTCCGGCAGAAAAGCAGACCTATGAAGAATTATCTTCTAGGCTATTGGTCGAGGAACTGCGGATGAAGGATGGAGCGAGCTCAACTTCAGAGGCATTTAAAGCAGTAAAGAAGGGACGTAAGTGTTTCAAGTGTGGTTTAGAAGGTCATTATAAATTTGAATGTGGTAAAGGTCAATTTACTTCAAAGAAAAATAAGTTTTGTAATCTTTGTAAAAAGTCAAATCATAGTACTAGTGAATGTTGGTTTAAACATAAGTCTAAAAATTCTAGGCTACCATCATATAATGATAAAGACAAAAGTAGTAATGCATTTCATGTAAGTATGTTACCAGCCCTGAATGCACAAACATGTCAAGGTAGGAATACATGGATTATGGATAGTGGTGCTTCAGAACATATGTGTCATAATATTAAGTGTTTTACAGATTATGAAAGTTTTCCATTGCCAAAACAAATAATAATAGGAGACGGTACAGTCATCCATGCTAAAGGTGTAGGTATAATACATTTACAGGCATATAATGGTACCGAATGGACTGAAACAAGTCTTAATGGTGCTTTATATGTGCCGGATATGAAATTAAATTTATTCTCGGTCAGTTCAGCTACAGATAAGGGTTATGTATTAGAAATGAACAAAGAGAAATGTATTTTCAGGAAAAATAATAAACAGCAAATCTGTGCAATAGCTCATAGAAAGGATAGGTTGTACATAATGAAATTTAGGTACAAGGAGAATGAAATTGCATGCGTAGGTAAAGTCAGTGATAATTTGTTAGAGTGGCATAGTAAAATGGGTCATCAAGACATTGAACAGGTTAAAAATGTTTTGAAAAGGAGTAAGATTAGTGTGTCACCTAATAGTGGTAAGTCTACCTGTGAAGATTGCTTAAAAGGTAAGTTACATAAGCAACCATTTCCTTTGAGTGAGGTCAGAGGTCAACAGCCCGGTGAAATTTTACATATGGATCTGTGTGGACCCATGGAAGTTAGTTCATTAGGTGGCGCATATTACTATTTGTTGATAAAGGATGATTACTCTCGTTTTAGAACAGTTTATTTCTTGTCTAATAAATCGGATACTGTGAAACATATAAATAAATTTCTAATGTATATAACAAATAACTTAGGTCACAAAGTAAAAATAATTAGATCTGACAATGGTAAGGAATTTATTAATCAACAGATGCAATTCATTATGGATAAAATGGGTATAATACACCAAACAAGCTGTGCGTATACTCCAGAACAAAACGGGTGTGCAGAAAGAGAAGTAAGGACAGTAACTGAGGCAGCTAGAACTATGCTGTTAAGCTCAAGTTTGAATAAAAATTTATGGGCTGAAGCTGTCAACACAGCTGTGTATGTTTTAAATAGAACAAGTAAGAGTAGGGTCAAAGATGTAACACCATATGAATTATGGTTTAATAAAGGCATATTTGACATTAAACAATTAAAAGTATTTGGGTCGAAAGTTTCTGTTCATGTTCCACAACAAAAGCGTCTCAAATGGGATTCCAAATCTGAAATAGGATATTTTGTAGGTTATGGAGAAAACACAAAGGGCTATAGAGTTTATTTTCCAGATAAAAATGAGGTTTTAATTAAAAGAGAGGTTATATTTATACAACAAAAAGAATATTATAACACATCAAAAGAGCATATACCAGAAGAAAATGAATGGCCTGTAGAATATCTAGAAGAAGAACATGAAACAAGGCAAGACAACGAATATCATAGCTTTTATGAAGAGGATACCATGAGCATGCATGATCTTATGATAGAAGAACAAGAAAATCAAGAAGAAATAATACAGAAGGAAACAGAATGTCTTCCAAGTGATAAAAAGTATTTAGACGAACCAGGGTGCCTACAGAGCAGTCATGAAATAGAAGAAAGTGTCCAGAAGGAACAAGAAATTAATAGGCCATCCAGGAGGAAGGTAACACCACAGTGGCTCGATCAATATGAAACAGGTTTTGTAACATATAATGAACCATTAACATATGAGGAGGCCATGACAAAGGATGATAAAGATAAATGGAAAGAAGCAATTAATAGAGAAATGGACACATTAAATGCCAATAATACTTTTACAGTGGTGAGTAAAATACCAAAAGGAACAAATATTATATCTACCAAATGGGTTTTCAAAATTAAAGATACTGATGAGGGGAAATTATATAAGGCTAGGTTAGTAGCACGTGGCTTTGAACAAAGAGATGGTATCTCAGATGTGTACTCACCTGTTGCAAAGTTAGGAACATTTAGGCTTTTTATGGCTTTGGCAAACAAGTTGAAACAATCAGTTTATCAAATGGATGTAGTGAGTGCTTTTCTACATGGGGATATAAAAGAAATAGTGTACATTAAATTACATACAGGAGAGATATGTAAACTTAACAAATCTCTGTATGGATTAAAGAAAGCTCCAAAATATTGGAATGAGAAGTTTGACAATTTCATTACAAAACTGGGATTTACAAGATCCAAAAATGATTCATGTCTATATTTTAAAAGAGAGGAAGGTAAATATATGTATGTTTTATTGTATGTAGATGATATTCTATATTTTGGATCAGATCAACAGGAAATACAGTGTTTTAAGGTTCGATTAAGCCAAAATTTTAAAATGAAAGATCTAGGTTTAGTGTCAACATACTTAGGCATAAAAATTAAACAGAAAGACGGTATAACAACTCTTAATCAAGAAAAATATTTAATTTCAATATTAAAAAATTATCAAATGTTAAATTGTAATCCTGTTTCCACCCCCATAGATCAAAATTTTAATTTTCAAATCTTACAGAGAGAACGGTCTGAAAGTAGTGAAATAGAAACAAAATGTAGGCAATTGATAGGCTCTTTATTATATGCAGCTTGCGGTACAAGACCAGATATATGTGTTGCAGTCAGTTTCTTGAGTAGGTTTCAGCATTGTGCCAGTCAGATGTTATACAAGTGTCTGAAAAGAATATTAAGATATATCAAAGGTACATTACAACTTTCCTTAGTTTACAACTGTAGTAGTGCATTAGTAGAAGGATATGTTGATGCAGACTGGGCTGGTGACATGCATGACAGGAAATCTACATTAGGATATATATTTAAATTATTTGGATGTACAATCTTGTGGTATAGCAAGAAGCAAATTTGTGTAAGTCTTTCTTCAACTGAATCTGAGTATATTGCTTTGAGTTTATGTATTGTTGAAGCAAATTGGTTGAAAAATCTATTAACTGAGTTTAATATTAAATGTAATAACATAACAATTTATGAAGATAATCAATCTGTAATTAAGTTAGCCTATAATTCAGAAAATATCAAAAGATTGAAACATATTGATATAAGATACAAGTACATAGTTGAACAAGTGAATAAAGGGTTAATTTCATTGAAATATATAAATACTTCTGAAAACATTGCAGACATTTTCACTAAACCATTGGGTAAAACAATGTTTGAAAAACTTAGGAATGAATTGTTAAAGTAGGTAAATACTTATATATATATAATAACACTGTGTTCTGCTAAATTGTAATTTGTAAAATATAAATAAATATTTGTTGAGGGGGGGTGTTAAAAGACAACAAATATTTATCTATAGAGAAGTGTGCATTGTTCCATAGAGTTAACTTTTATTCTATATTTTATTTTTTTATGTCTGTGGCTATATAAGAATATTGTCTGTGTCGCTCCTGCTTCTTGAGATGGAATATACGTGTCGTAATTACAAACGAGTTTATTATTTTTCACAATAGGAAACCACCCAAATAATTCAACAAATCATGCCAATAATATTTAAAACCGTCCGCACCGTCACAATTAAATTTCTTTTCATCAAAGAAAATCACGTGTTGCCAGAAGTTTTACCTTTTTTGATATATTTTTCTGCAAATTTTAGTCTTTTTCCAACAAGCAGTACTTTTATGATGGGTTTACTTAGGTACTTCTGATATTTAAAGCGTCTGAACTCTTGTGCCCTCTTTCTCACGAGACTAGCATCACAGTTTAAATTAAATCTACGCACTAATGTCAATAGTGATGCTTGATAATTTTCTTAATATTGCTCATTTAACAGTAGGAGAAAATGTCGGCGGGCGTTCTGAACGTTTTATTTTGCCATAGTTTTTGTTAAGGATTATGGGGATAATAAAAGATACAAAATTATAAACATAAAGCGTGCCTTTAATACATTTCTCTCAAAGCCTTAAAAAGAGCACAGAGTCTATATCAATGTTCACAACCAACACAGTGTTGCCATTACAATCCTTTAATATATTCAATAAATCATTGATAATTAACACCTCCCCCCAATGATTTATATTAACAGAACTACCATTACAATAACTTCTAATGTTACAATGAATAAGTAATAACTAACATTACAATTTGTATTAACATAACAAACTAAAAAATACACAATGCAAACTAAACTATTCCAAGCCTAATTTATGTACAAAATAATTATGAGAAGTTTTGTTTAATGGTTTCGTAAAAATATCGGCTATTTGTTGCTTTGTAGGTATATACTTAACACAAATTTCCTTACATTCTATTTTATGTTTAATAAAGTTGTATTTTACGTCCACATGCTTCATTCTTTTCTGATCAGGATTACATACAGAAAATATTGTACTTTTATTGTCTTCATATATGGTAGTAGTATTACAACTAACGTCTAACTCATTTAATATTTTCCTAACCCAACAAGCCTCCAGAGCGGCTTCATTAAGGGAATATAACTCTGCCTCAGTAGTGCTTAAAGCTACAGTGCTCTGTTTTTTGCAACGCCAAATAACACTGTTGTCAAATACTTTAAATACATAACCAGTTATAGATTTCCTATCTTTACCTACAGCAAAACTAGCATCAGCATATCCAACTATTGGTTCGGAATTACAATTCATATTATATCTTAAATTATAATCAATGGTACCCTTAACATATCTTAAAATCCTTTTCAAGCATTGCCATAACCTTTCTGATGGGCTAGATTGATATCTTGCTAAATATGAAACAGCAGCACACAAATCAGGTCTTGAACCTACAACAGCATACATTAAAGAACCTATACAAGCTCTGCATTTATGCTCTAAAGAGTAATCAACCGTACAATCATCAAGATTAACATTAACTTCCATGGGTGATTCACTAGCATTTGCTTCAGACATACCAAAATTTGACAATATAGATTCTAAATACTCTTTCTGGTTAATATACAAACAGTCATTATCTTGAATAATATTAATACCCAGATATTTTAAATTTTTGGATCCTAGATCTTTCATTTTAAATTCTGCATTTAAAATATCTTTAAAATTATTTATCCTTGAATTGTCTTCACCTAAAATTAATAAATCATCTACATATAACAAAATATAAATACCATCTTTAAAATATAAACAATAATCACTTTCTGCTCTTTGAAACCCTTTACTTTTCATAAAATCATAAAATTTATTGTACCAATTTTTTGAAGATTTTTTAAGACCATAAAGTGATTTTTTAAATTTCAAGACATGATTTTTATTTATATTTACACCAGGTGGGGGCTTTAAATATACAACATCATCAATTTCACCATGAAGGAAAGCACCTTTAACATCCATTTGATGAATTAAATAGTTCCTTTGAACAGCGACTGATAAAAGAACTCGGAGAGTTTGTAATTTCAAAACAGGAGAATAAATTTCGGTAAAACTACCTTCCTGTTGAAACCCTCTTGCAACTAATCTAGCTTTATATATATCACCCGGCTTTTTTGTAAAAATCCATCTACAATCAATTAACTTATCATCTTTTGATTTTTCTACAACTTCCCAAGTATTGTTATCCTCTAAAGATTTAATTTCTTCATTTACCGCTTCATACCACCTATCTTTATCATCATAAGAATCTATATCATTATACTTTTCTGGGACATTACTATTAGAATAAGATAAAAATGATGCCATTAATATATCATCTAAATCTGAATCATCAGTGACAAAATCTTGTATTATAAATATTTTGGTTTACTTTTCTTTCTTTTCTCCCTACAATTAACATCATCTGTATCCCTACCCTCAGGTTTTAATGACTCTAAATTATTATCAGAAATTAAAGGAGTTTTGGTTTTCTCAGGACTACTACTATCCTTTTCTTTCCTATCCAAGACAGACTCTACATCAACACTAATAGTTTCAGGGGACTCTGAATATGTTTCTTCCCTAAACAATACATTTCGTTCTATGTGTATTCTCCTTTCATTAGCATCCCATAATCTGTATCCCCCCGGAGCATACCCAACCATTTTCAATTTCACACCACGAGGGTCTAACTTCATTCGGAGTTTTTGAGGAATATGGGCATACGCAGATGACCCAAATATTCTAAAATTAGACACATTAGGACGTCTTCCCTCCCACAGTTCAAACGGTGTAACATTAAGGGAAGCAGTGGGACTACGATTAGTGACATATACCGCATATCGCAGGGCCTCGCCCCAAAGCTCTTTAGGAAGCTGTGAATCTAACAATAATGCACGGGCCTTTTCAGTCAGAGTACGATTCATTCTTTCAGCTACTCTGTTCATTTCGGGATTATATGCAGCAGTATACTGCAACACTATGCCCTTATCATCACAAAAGGATTTAAAATTTTTAGAAATATACTCACCACCATTATCTGACTTTAACTTCAATATACCATGACCAAAATGATTACAAGCATAATTATAATAAGTCTTAAAATATTCAAAAACCTCAGACTTGTCTCTTAATAAGTAAACTGCAGTGAAGTGGGTAAAATCATCTATGAAAGTAACAAAATGTTTATACCCGTCCCATGTAGAAGGGCTAACAGAACAAACATCAGTATGTACAAGTTCTAAGGGTTTCCTAGCCTTATACATTTTCCCATTAAAAGGAAGACGTGTAATCTTAGCAAGAATGCATGGTTCACAATGTCTATTTTCTAAATTTTTTTCTTTCAAATCAGTTAAACCATCAACCATATTTTTATTTACTAAAGTTTTCAAACTAGTATAGCTTAAGTGAGAAAATCGTTTATGCCAAATTTCTACTGAATTATCATTGGTGTCTGATTTTGTACCGTAACAACAATCATTAAATATTACTTTAAATTCTATAAAATAAAGTGACTCTAGTCTATGCCCAACCATAAGCAATTCATTTGTTTGTGAGAAAACTTTAACTTCCCCTTTATTAAAGATGATCTTTAAACCATGCTTTTCCATTTTGGAAACAGATAATAAATTTTTTCTTAATTGTGGTACATAATACACATCATTTAATATAATATCAACTTTAAAATAACTTAAATAACCTTTTATTGTCCCTACACCAATAGCCTCTAAATCAACTCCATTTTTGGCAGCTGAAATTTTAATTGGCTTATCCAGTTTACAATAATTAAAAAATAAATTAATGTCATTTACAAGATGAAATGAACTACCTGAGTCAACAACCCATTTAAAACTATTCTTATTCTGCTGTTCGGTGTCAGGGCTAAAAGACACAAAACTTACAAATTTGTTACCTTCAGTATTTTCAGTGCCTGTAAGAAATGACGGCTCAGCTCTAGTATCCGGGAGGTGCAGTAGACTCTTGGTTTTATTTATTGTGCAAAGTACTTATTATCTTGAGTAATCCCACATAGTTTCAAGTGGAGCAAATAAAAATTATCGGAAATAAAAAAAATATCAAAGTTTGATAAATTATAACCTCAATCTGCACTCTTTTATTGCATTTGACGTATTTTTGACAGAAGTGTTGCTATTTTATGGAGTTTTAATTGTGCATTTTGATTTTGCAAGACAGAAGTGTTGCCATTTTAGGGAGTTTTAATTATGCGTTTTAATTTTACAAATAATAAGTTGACGCGTATTTTAATTTTTATTTGAAAAAACAAATGTGTGATACAAATAAAATTTGCCCTTTAAATTAAGTTATTTATTTTGACAAGTAAGATTAGGTTAGAACTTGGGTAACTGCCGACTGATTTTGGTTAGGTTAGGTTAGAACAGTTAAAACAACGCACGAGCCGAGCGAGCGAAGCGAGCGTGCCGCGGTAGCGGCCGGCGAGTGCCATAAACTCTTAATTCCATAAAACTAGAAAATTAGAAAATCGAATTTCACGCAAAATATAAATAAAAACATGACAAAACATAACCTCAAAATGAGATTTTTTAAATTTCATAAAAAAAAAACTATGCATTTCCTCCACTTTTCTTTTGCATGGGAGTGATCTACAAGCCCTTCCCCACCCTTCAACACCTCTCCCCCCCCTCAAATATATAGATTTCTAACTGCCTTTGTACTAGAGCCCTACCGAAATGACTTTCCTCTACCTCTCCCCTGGGTCTGATGATGAGTTACCTTACTGTCGTCTCGGCCTCCGTTGGGCTCAACTTTAGAATGCCGTTTTAGTAGACTTAGTTAGTAGACTCTTGATTTTTTTTTGTGCAAAGTACTTATTATTTTAAGTAAACCCACAAAGTTTCAACTTAATAGGGTAAATACTTTCGGAAATAAAAAATATCAAAGTTTGATAAATATAACCTCAATCTGCATTATTTTATTGCTTTTGACGTAATTTTGACAGTAGTGTTGCTATTTTAGGGAATTTTAATTATGCGTTTTGATTTTTAAGACAGAAATGTTGCCATTTTAGGAACTTAATTATGCGTTTTAATTTTGTAAATAATAAGTTGACGCACTTTTTAATTTTTATTTGAAGATTCTTAATGTTTTATTTGGTTTAATAAGTCATTAATTTTGACTAGTTAGGTAAGAAGTTTGTGGTTAGGTTAGGTTACAACTTAGGTAATTATCATCAGATTTTGGTTAGGTTAGGTTAGAACAGTTTTCATAACACACGAGCCGAGCGAGCGAAGCGAGCGTGCCGCGGTAGCGACCGGCGAGTGTCATAAACTCTAAATGTTATAAAACTAGAACACTAGAAAGATCAAATTTCACGCAAAATCGAAGTACACACTTAACAAAACATAACCTCAAAATAAGATTTTTAAAAATTCATAAAAAAAAAAATATATGCATCCTATTAACTTGTATTTTTTGGGGGGTGATTTACACCCCCTACCAACCCCCCCTACCCCAAAAATATATAGATATTATTAAAACGGCTTTCTAAAGTCCTTCCCTCCGTTGTACTTCCAGTCGCTACGTCCACGGCCGTGAAGTCTCCAGTCACCAGTCCTATGTCGTGCCTGCTGCGTGCTCCTACACTGGGATTTTTTGTGTCCAGGGCGTCCACATCCATAACACAAGAAGATTGAAGAGTCAAGGGATTTGGTCGCTCCTCTGTTCCGTTTTTCCTCTTCCCCAAGCAGTCTGTTTTTCACGAACTCCATTTTCAATTCCTCCACAGTTTCCAAAGCTGTGATAATGCCTTCATAAGATTTCGGCATGAATAGGAGTAAATAGTTTACCTTTTCTTCCTCCGAGAGCTCACTACCAGCATCCCCGAGTTGTGCAAATAGTTTTTCCATGTCAGTAAAATGTTCCATTAAAGGTTTCCGTTCGTCGAATTTCATATCAGACAGCTCTCTTCTTATAAATAATTTAGATCTTGTACCTTTCTTCTTAAAGCTGTCTTCCATGCTTTTAATCATTTGATAAGCGGATCTGTCCTTTAAGTATTCAAGGTGACTGTCGGCGGTTGCCGCTATTATGATAGCCTGGGCCTTAGCTTCCAATTGCTTTTTATCTGCAGATTTACTAAAGTCCTCCATTTCGATCGCTTCTATTACTCCATTATCCCGCAGGATACTTTTCAATCGGAACTCCCACGCGTTGTAATTGTCCCCCGCGAAAGGAACAATTTGATATTTTTCTTTTGACATTTTCTATCATTTAAGATTTAATCCACTATAAAACGCGATGGCCGTACTGGGCCCATAACCCTGTTAAGGATTATGGGGATAATAAAAGATACAAAATTATAAACATAAAGCGTGCCTTTAATACATTTCTCTCAAAGCCTTAAAAAGAGCACAGAGTCTATATCAATGTTCACAACCAACACAGTGTTGCCATTACAATCCTTTAATATATTCAATAAATCATTGATAATTAACAGTTTTCAACACCTAGTTTCATAAAGGTTTTCATCACACTCTGTGATCTACAAATAATATCAGCTATTTGCCTTTGAGTTTTACCGCAGCTTCTCAGATTCAGGTTTTTTATTAGAACTTATTTTTTTACCGTGAGGCGTCGCAAAACAAAATAAATATAATAATTAACTATGATTAACCCCGAAAGTCAAAGCTGGTAAGTAATGTAGATTCCAAGAGCAATGATAAAAGAAACACGTTTATTTCAGTAGGTTATGTAAATGCAACTAAGTTTATAAATATTCATAGTTCAATTTAGCATATTCAAAACAAAGTCACATCACTTTAATATGAAGAACACGCAAAAAAAAGGATACATATAATGAATTAGGGTATATTGTGTAGTTAACAAAACATAATGTCTTAGATTATTTTGTTATATAAAATTTTTCAAATAATGAAATAACAGTTTGTGTCTATATTTTTTCACAGCACTGTATTTATGTTATTTTACAGCCTTAATTTTCCTCATCTTCCAATTTATTCTATACATTATTATTATAATAAGCAAAATAATATTGTACTACACAGTCCTCTTTGATATGATAATGAGGGCACAAAGTATATGGAAATGCTACGCATACTGAGCAGAGACAAGGAACCAAGAAACGTAGTGCATAAATTTTTCCAACTTTTCCTTTTTTCCTCTTTGATAATCCTCTTTTTTTTAGCTTCCATTTTTTTATAGTTAAGATAATTTTCCATATTTAAATTCCGGCGGTAAATACCTAAAGCTAATTTACAATCCTTTACCGCCTTTGCACAAATGTCATTCCACCATGGAGCAGGGGCTTTATTATCTTTCTTTTTTGTACCATATCTCAATTTGGGAACACATTCATCTTTTAGATTATTTAGAATACTACAAAGTTTGTTGTAAGATCCTACAGGATCTTCATTGGATATCTTAAAATTATTGAAATGACTTTCTGAGAGAAAATAGTATTTTTCCCAGTTAGCTTTATTATACATATATTTATTTAAATTTTTATTAATCTCATAGGTATTTGGAGATGCAATTATATTAGTAAATGTTGGGTAATGATAGCTACCTAATGGATCCTCACCAACATACCAATCGCATAAGGGTACTAACTCTGGACTAACTAAAGTGACATCAATGGCCGATATATTGTCATTTGGCCTACGTACAGTAGTGGCACTACCGGTATTAAGAATACATAAATTTAAGTCATCTATCAAATCATATAGATTTTTACCCCTTGTTTTAGTTAAAGTGCATCCAAATGCTACATGATGTGCATTAAAATCACCTGATATTATATATGGTTTAGGGAGACTGGTTATAATATTTTTTAATTTTGACATATTAATTTTATTTTTAGGTGGACAATATACACACAGAATAGTTAGAGGACCTACTTTTGTATCAACAGAAATGGCAATTGTTTGAACATCTTGGAAATTTGGAGTAGAAAGTTGGACATATTTTATTGAACTTTTAATTAAAAAGGCTACACCACCATGTTCATTTTCAGCATTTTTAAAAATAAAATCATAGCCAGACATGTAAAAGTGTGATTGGGAACTTTTTAACCATGTTTCATTTAATAAACATATATCTATTTCATTTTCAAATAAAAGTGTTTGTAACAAAGGTTTTTTATTATTAATACTTTGTATATTATGTTGTACTAATTTTAAAATATCCATTATTCAGCTAAATTTTTAATTAAAATTTCCTTAATATGAGATGTGGTCTTAATAGATTCAGAATTTCCTAATGCTACTAAAGTTTTTATTATCGAATTCATGAATTTTGTATTATTTATAATATCTGAAATATTAAAGTTATTTGATTTTGATGGAACATACTCTAATTCTTTATTTTTATTATTGTCAAATTTTCCTGTGTATTTCTGAATGTTAGTTTTAGGAAGAGCTGGAAAGTTAATAAAATCTCTATTTAAAGTAGCCATTGCATAAGATTGTCTATTTTTTAATATTCTAGCTGCTTTTATTGGACAATCTTTTGAAATAGCTAGATGATTTCCAGAACAATTTGTACATTTTAATGTTTCAGAACTACAATCTTTGTATGAATGATTTTCCGAGCATTTAGAACAAACCTGTTCACTACGGCATACTTTAGCTGAGTGATTGAATTTTAAGCATTTAAAACATTGTAACACCGGAGGAATATAAGTGTGTACTTTATATCTCCATCCGTCTAATAAAATATATTCAGGTAGAGAAGTACCCGAAAATGTTATGGATACGGTTGTTAATGGGTTTAAATAGTCTTTTTCTCGTTTCATAAATCTTCGAACACCAATGACATCTCTGTCACAACAAATTTTTTCAAACAGTTCTATGTTTCCTATTTCTTTAGGAATGTACCTAATAACGCCTACCCTTTCCACAGAGGATGCAGGAATATATGCTCTTAAGTTATGATCTAATAAACATCGGGATTTCAGGAAATCATTGGCTAAAGCTGCTTGTTTGAAAGATATTTTAATTTTATTTGCATTAATTCTTGCTCGTTCATGCACCCCCTTGATATTTTTAAAATATTTAGAGAGGTTCAAGGGATTCATATTACCAAGTTTTATTTCCATATCTTTATGTTCTACATAAACTATAAATTCCCCATTAGAGCTATTATCGGGATATTGTCTTGTGTATGCATTTTTAATATATGGCTTATACTTATCGATGGTTACTGGTGTCCTAATTTTTCGTTTTTTGCTGGATGTTGACTTCACAGATCTTTCCTCCTCATCTCCATCGCTTTCTATTTGCATTTTTATTATTTAACTATTAAGTTTAATTAAAAATACTATAAAATTCAATTTTATTTCTGGGACGATTTAAAAAAAGGCGCGTATCTCTTCCCGCCAAAAGAGAATCCCACAATTATGATTTTTTTTTTTTTTTTTTTAATTTATTGAGAGCTGGATACAAGTCCTTCGCTCTAAACTGTACAAATCTTTACAACTTAAAGTCTTAAACTAAAACATTAATATTATATAATTATACACAAAATCTTCTACATTTCCAATTTTTCCTTTGTTATATCTTCTCTATTGACGAACGTATAAACTTGAATAATGGTTTAAAAAATCTTGGATTAGCTAGTATATCTTCTGGGCGGCGGGGAATATTTATTTTATTTTCTGCGCAGATGTTATTTATGTCCGAAGCCAGGATTAATCTATGTATCTTCAATGACTCGCATTTAAAAATAATATGGTTTAAGTCAGCGTATGGCTCATTGCATTTAGTGCACTTAGGGTCTTGAATTATTTTTAATTTGAAAAGATGAGATGGAGTAAGACAATGTCCAAATCTCATTCTAGTAATTATGGAGATAAATTTTCTTGAATCATAGCTGATGTTATTATACCAGGGCTTAGTATTGAAGACTTTTTGAATTTTAGCGTACCATTGTCCTTTATTCTGATTTGTTAGAGTCCAATAATCTTTCCAAAGTCTATTAATCCCGTCTTTGATGTTTGGGAAGTAATCAGAGAAAGGAGTTTTAACAACATCTCTGTGGTCCTCATCATATCCATCTCTTGCAGCTTGATCAGCTATTTCGTTACCTGCAATTCCTCTGTGGGAGGGTACCCAGACTAGCACAACGTTAACATTTCTCGCATTTAGATTGTACAGTAAATTTCTTATCTTAAATACTAAATAATTTGTTTTAAAGGTTAATTTACAACTGTTTATAGATAATAAAGCGCTTTTACTATCGCTAATAATAATAACATTTCTAATATTGCTACTGGAATTTACATATAATAATGCCATATAAATTGCGTAACATTCCGCAGTAAAAATTGAACAATTATTGTTTAACAAAACACATTTTGTACAGTCTAAATTACTGTCGAAAAATGCTGCTTTAACTTCTTGGGTATTTTTCGATCCGTCAGTATAAATTTTACAAAAATCATTTTTGAGATCTAATAATCTAAGCAATTCCGATTTACTATTAATATCTAAAATAATTGTAAAATTTCTTTCCAAAGTACTTTCAAATTTATATTCATAAACAGGCCATAGAGAGCTAGAATAAATAGACTTTGATATATTTATCGTTAAATGTAAAATAGCTGACATTTGCGGAAGCATTGCAGAATTTATTGATTGAGCGTTAATAATATTAGAAGACACTATAGCACTCGATAATTCTTCTGCTAACATTAACTTCCTAACAGGTAAAGAAGAGTTTATTGCCAGCATTTTTAGAAAAAACTTCTGGGCTAACATCAATCGTCTTAATATTAAAGGAGGAATACCTGTTTCAATTTCCATTGAGTTAATTGGTGTAGATTTCATAGCTCCAGTAATTATTCTTAATGCCCTATTCTGTATAATGTCTAGTTTCTTTAGCAGAGATGGACTAGCATTTATATAGGCAATACAACTATAATCAAAGTGGCTTCTTACAATGCTTTTATATAAAATACTAAGAATCTTTGCATCAGCACCCCAAAAAACTCCTGCTAAATATCTTAATATATTGATTCTTTTATAAGCTCTTTTACATATACAATCAATATGGCTATTAAAATTAAGTTTCTTATCTATAATTACACCAAGGAATTTTTTTTCCTTTACAATAGGGATGTTTTCGCAGTTATATTTAACTTGAACATTACAATTTGATTTTCCGAATAACATAACAGAACTTTTGGAAGAATTGATATTTAATTTAAGTTTATTATGATAAAAATTTTGCAATTGACTAAGACCTTGGTTTATACTACATTTAGCTATATTTATATTTTGATTAATAGAATACATAACCAAATCATCTGCATATTGTATGATATTTATATTATTTTCCTTTATATAATTTTGGATCTGAGAAGTGTAAAGATTGTATAAAATTGGTGACAAGATAGCACCTTGCATTAATCCTTTATGTGCATACTTAGGCCCATGTATAATATTATTAAATTTTACATATACAGTACGATTATACAAATAATTAAATATCCATCTTAACAGCTTACCAGGTATTTTTAATTCACTTAAAACTCTGATCAATTGAAACAGGTTCACATTATCATATGCACCCTCAACATCCAGAAATACACAGATTGCATTAGAGTGTGCCAGGATAGACTTTTTAATGTCGGCAATGACTGAAACGAAGCCTTCAACTGCACTTTTACCTCTTCTAAAACCTAGTTGATAATCAGGTAATAAAGAATTTATTTCTACAAAATAATCCAACCTTACTTTAATCATGTGTTCAAATATTTTCCCTACACAAGAAGTGAGAGAGATAGGTCGATAAGAGTTATGATCTTGAATTGGTTTGTTATTTTTTAAAATTGGAAGAATACATTGTGTTTTCCACGATTCAGGAACAACTTGAAATGACCATAAAAGATTGTATATATTTAGAAGGACTAATTGTGCTACTTTATGTAACTTTTTAATCATTAAATACGGAAAGTCATCTAAACCAGGTGTCGAATCTTTTCTTGACAGTAAAGCACTATTAAATTCATCCCAACTAAATTGTTTTAGAAGAAATTCATTATTTTTATCTTCTTTTGTTTTAGCAAATAAATTTTCTAAACAAGTAACATTTTCAACTTCGGTCTTTGTAAATTTATCAAAAAATTCTGGTATAAAACTATCATTTTTACTGTTAGAACCTATTTTTAAGCGATTAAATCTTTTTATAAAATTCATTATTCTGCTAATGGGAGTGTATCTATTAAACGTAGTGCATAAATTTTTCCAACTTTTCCTTTTTTCCTCTTTGATAATCCTCTTTTTTTTAGCTTCCATTTTTTTATAGTTAAGATAATTTTCCATATTTAAATTCCGGCGGTAAATACCTAAAGCTAATTTACAATCCTTTACCGCCTTTGCACAAATGTCATTCCACCATGGAGCAGGGGCTTTATTATCTTTCTTTTTTGTACCATATCTCAATTTGGGAACACATTCATCTTTTAGATTATTTAGAATACTACAAAATTTGTTGTAAGATCCTACAGGATCTTCATTGGATATCTTAAAATTATTGAAATGACTTTCTGAGAGAAAATAGTATTTTTCCCAGTTAGCTTTATTATACATATATTTATTTAAATTTTTATTAATCTCATAGGTATTTGGAGATGCAATTATATTAGTAAATGTTGGGTAATGATAGCTACCTAATGGATCCTCACCAACATACCAATCGCATAAGGGTACTAACTCTGGACTAACTAAAGTGACATCAATGGCCGATATATTGTCATTTGGCCTACGTACAGTAGTGGCACTACCGGTATTAAGAATACATAAATTTAAGTCATCTATCAAATCATATAGATTTTTACCCCTTGTTTTAGTTAAAGTGCATCCAAATGCTACATGATGTGCATTAAAATCACCTGATATTATATATGGTTTAGGGAGACTGGTTATAATATTTTTTAATTTTGACATATTAATTTTATTTTTAGGTGGACAATATACACACAGAATAGTTAGAGGACCTACTTTTGTATCAACAGAAATGGCAATTGTTTGAACATCTTGGAAATTTGGAGTAGAAAGTTGGACATATTTTATTGAACTTTTAATTAAAAAGGCTACACCACCATGTTCATTTTCAGCATTTTTAAAAATAAAATCATAGCCAGACATGTAAAAGTGTGATTGGGAACTTTTTAACCATGTTTCATTTAATAAACATATATCTATTTCATTTTCAAATAAAAGTGTTTGTAACAAAGGTTTTTTATTATTAATACTTTGTATATTATGTTGTACTAATTTTAAAATATCCATTATTCAGCTAAATTTTTAATTAAAATTTCCTTAATATGAGATGTGGTCTTAATAGATTCAGAATTTCCTAATGCTACTAAAGTTTTTATTATCGAATTCATGAATTTTGTATTATTTATAATATCTGAAATATTAAAGTTATTTGATTTTGATGGAACATACTCTAATTCTTTATTTTTATTATTGTCAAATTTTCCTGTGTATTTCTGAATGTTAGTTTTAGGAAGAGCTGGAAAGTTAATAAAATCTCTATTTAAAGTAGCCATTGCATAAGATTGTCTATTTTTTAATATTCTAGCTGCTTTTATTGGACAATCTTTTGAAATAGCTAGATGATTTCCAGAACAATTTGTACATTTTAATGTTTCAGAACTACAATCTTTGTATGAATGATTTTCCGAGCATTTAGAACAAACCTGTTCACTACGGCATACTTTAGCTGAGTGATTGAATTTTAAGCATTTAAAACATTGTAACACCGGAGGAATATAAGTGTGTACTTTATATCTCCATCCGTCTAATAAAATATATTCAGGTAGAGAAGTACCCGAAAATGTTATGGATACGGTTGTTAATGGGTTTAAATAGTCTTTTTCTCGTTTCATAAATCTTCGAACACCAATGACATCTCTGTCACAACAAATTTTTTCAAACAGTTCTATGTTTCCTATTTCTTTAGGAATGTACCTAATAACGCCTACCCTTTCCACAGAGGATGCAGGAATATATGCTCTTAAGTTATGATCTAATAAACATCGGGATTTCAGGAAATCATTGGCTAAAGCTGCTTGCTTGAAAGATATTTTAATTTTATTTGCATTAATTCTTGCTCGTTCATGAACCCCCTTGATATTTTTAAAATATTTAGAGAGGTTCAAGGGATTCATATTACCAAGTTTTATTTCCATATCTTTATGTTCTACATAAACTATAAATTCCCCATTAGAGCTATTATCGGGATATTGTCTTGTGTATGCATTTTTAATATATGGCTTATACTTATCGATGGTTACTGGTGTTCTAATTTTTCGTTTTTTGCTGGATGTTGACTTCACAGATCTTTCCTCCTCATCTCCATCGCTTTCTATTTGCATTTTTATTATTTAACTATTAAGTTTAATTAAAAATACTATAAAATTCAATTTTATTTCTGGGACGATTTAAAAAAAGGCGCGTTTCTCTTCCCGCCAAAAGAGAATCCACAATTATGAATGAATACAATGTGTCGCCAACAATTGTTCTTTTTTTTTTACCCTCCGAAAACATTTTTAAAATCTAACTCAAATCTCTAAAACTAATATAATATAACTTATTAACTTTGACTTTGAAATTGTTGAAACTTTTCAAAATCCAGCATCGAAAAACTAATAAGCTTCTAAAAATGTATATTATGTTTAATGAATTTAGCTTTCTCTCGTCGCATGGTTTTCCCCAAATTTAGGGTGAAATTGTTTAGTTGGCCCGCTACGTTCAGCCGCTATTGTACATAATTATACTAGTATAGTAGTAAAAACTTTAGATATGGGCGTGACTTGTGATTGTAGTAGTGGAGTGAGAAAGTAGATGTACACATTCAATTATAGCCCTTATGACGATGATATACAGTCCGGACCTTTATGAGATAGAAGATATGTAAATCCGGTATTCGGCACAAAATATTAGGGTGCGTTTACATCAAACGAGCGAATGCTCATTCTATCCCCACCCTATCAAATTCTTTTAATGTAAACAGAGACAGAGCATTCTTTCGTTGTTCTCTCTGCGTTCGCAAACATTCTATAGAATATTCTAAGAATGCTCACTCGCTTGATGTAAACGGCACTAGAACGTGCGAACAATTGCTTAGAGCGTTCTTAGATGTTCGAACGCGCTCGCTCCCCGTAGCGGTCTCTTCAAAGCGTTCTTGTGTTCTAGCAATTTGAATATTTACGAGTACATACCTACTTATCAAATCATGGATTGGTCTCAAGATAAATGTCTATTAATGTCTATTAATAAAATTTGTCATCCACCAACGTCTCTTTCTTCTTTTCTTTTTGACTGTTTGAGACAAAATAATAACCACAAAATTGACAATGGGCAATGAGCATTCGTTCGGCTGATCTAAACGTCATTGCAAGAATTCTAGTTCTATGTTCTCATTTTGCTCGTTGATCTTTTGGTGTAAACGCTGTAATCGAGATTTCGTTTACACTAAAAGAACAAGAAAGAATGCTCTTGCTCTAGCTCTAGTTCTTTGTTCGTTTGATGTAAACGCACCCTTACTTGAGCTCGTTCGGCCCTGGTTCATAGCGTTTGTGAATTTTGCCGCGAAGACATTGCAAAATTTTTCAAAGTTAAAGTTATTCGAAAATACTCTTAAAATACATTAAAATATTGTGTTAAATTATCACACAGCGTCAAATACGTATACGTATTTTAATTTTATAATATAAAGTAGTGATTTGTAGTAGTGATGAATCCGGAAGAAATCGAGGCGGTAAGTTTTGGAGGTGAACAATGTTCGAAAGTTGATGCATCGGATGGAGATCGGCTTTCGAACAAGATGAGTTCTCGTAACTCGTTATCTTCTTCATCCTCGGAGGATGAGGAGGGCACAGCGTCACCTCTGGCCAACTAAACGAAAAATGTCTTGTAAGTATAAACAGGTTCAGACATGTTCAGACCTGCGAATAGGTTTTCTTATTCAACAAGTATAATATATATCGCAATATCCTACAAGCTTATATCAATTAACACTAATTAATTAATTTGTTAACAACAAGATGATATCTCCATTTCAACATCTCAATTTTTGTCTAATCCACTAACGTTAGATAAATATTGCTTACAGGAGCTAAGTAATCTATATCTACATAAATTTGATACACCTGCTTGGAAGGGCATCTGTTATATAAAAAATATATATATAATATAATATAATAAATATAATAAAAATAAATAAATAATTATAGTAATAATATGGTATTGCTACTTCTGGTTTTATAGGTTTTAATCTTAATGAAGGGTTTTGTCATTTTGATTAAAATAAGGATTATCTTGCCTTTACTAAAGAATTAAAATTTGAATTATACATTTTAATTATTTAATTTAATATTAACTTTAAAATTATGAGCTGGATTATCAAATAACATTTTAGAGCAGAGATGGTTGTTGAGGTCAGGCTTACAAGATTTACTAGACTGGACAGCTGCCAATCCTAACAATATTAATACTAACACATTGTTTGAAAAAAAAAAAATTACTAGTACATTGGCCCGGGTTCACCATAAGAATAAGAATTCTAAAACTATAATGCAGATTAGCTGTGGTAAGAGTTTTGAGTGCATTGAGGTGAAAGGGGACCATATTTTAAAAGTGATTGCTAATCCAAGTTTATGAAATACACTTAAGAATGTTTCATAAGGTCAACAATATCTGTTTAGCTGTGAAGCCTTGCAGCCTGTTATAGCTTCCTTAGGTTGCTATCAGAGATGTCTTAATACACCTTGATATATATAAAATTATATGAGATATATAAAATTATATATAAATATAAACCTTGATATATATAAAAAAAAAAAAAAAACTTAGGAACACCAATATCTCAAAGCAAGAGACATTTTAAATCAAATAATATTAAAGATTATAAATCACAAAAGAAACAAAATTTAAAACTAATCAGCCCTTTCATGGAAATTATACAAAACATACCAAGACACCTACTAGTAGTAACCGAGGTTGACTATTAAGTCAAGAATTTCAATGGAGGTTGCCTGAAAAAGATTGTGTTCATATGTGCAGCTCGGAGCCTGCAACTACATAATGAAATTAGTAATTGGTGATTGAATCCCATTCTCAAAAGAGACTCCTTTACAATACTAGATAACCCTGTGTTAATAAAAAAAAAAAATAATAATAAATATATAACTGAATGAATAGTAATAATACTTTTTACAATTAATAATTTCAACCTCATAGGACTCAATTCTTATGTAGCAATGAAACATTTTCAACTAATTTCACAGATAAATGTAGCAGAATTCTTACAAATAGACGATTGATTAGCTAGTGAAAATAGACATTCACCATGCCTATTTTCACCTGCTAATTGCAGAGGTGCACAGAAGGTTTTTAAGGGTGATGTGCAACAATGAACATCTTCAGTTGACTGCCCTACCATTTGGTCTGTCATCAGCCCCAAAAATATTTACCACAGTCTCAAACTAGGTAGCGGAAACCCTTCTAGTACAAGGGTGCTGCATATTAGTTTATCTGGTTATTTCCTGGTTAATCACAGGTTTCCTGGTGTCACAGGTTGCGGAAACCTTGAGAACATTAGAAACCTTGGGATGGCTTGTAAACTACCAGAAGTCTGTTCTGCAGCCTTCTCAGGAGGTAGAATATTTAGGCTTTCTATGGAACACCAAACAAAACAGAGTGAAACTTCCATCCAGGAAGCAACAAAAATAAAAATATTTCTTTCCAAGGTTTTGAGCAATGAAAGTTCTCTGAAAGATGCTCAGAGTTTATTAGGTTTGCTCAACTTCGCAAACTATGCAGTTCCCTAAGGCCGCTTACACTGTCAAAGAAGGCAACTGTTTCTGACGGAGTTCAGACAAAACCGTATAGGGAAAGAAAAGAGCCTACCATTATCAGTTCAACAGGATCTGAAATGGTGGTTGGAAATGTGGACCACTGCTCATTGCCAATAATAAAAAAGAGTGTCACTCATTATCTAATCTCAGATGCAGCGGATGCAAGCTGGGGAGCAGAACTAAATAACATTTATATTTCAGGGAAGTGGGCTCTACTTCAACAACTTTGGCATTCCAACATCAAGGAGAGGTATGCTATATTTGCAAGCGTAAACAGTCAGCGGATGACTTTAAAAGGTGTACATATTTTAATATAATCCGACAATCGGACTCTAGTTGCATACCTCAGAAACGAGGGGGGGGGGGGGGGACGATCTCTTGCACTTCTCAAATTGGCAACCAGGCTTCTAAAGCTCATGGAGAGACTGCAAATAACTCTAACAGCCACTTACCTCCCGGGGAGTTTAAACGGAATCGCGGATCTCCTATCAAGGGGCCGCAAAGTGCCAGAGTGGCTCCTATTACCCCAGGCAACGGATGCTATATTCAAAATTTGGGGTGTCCCAGACGTAGACCTGTTCGCGTCAATAGAGTCAGCAGTGGTAGCCAAGTACCTTACATTGGAATCCAGAAATGGTTGTGCAATTTTTTGCGACGCTTTCAGCCGTCAATGGGATTACCAGCTGGGCTGGGCATTTCCCCCACCCAGCTTAATACTCAGTCCTTGCGCATTTAAAACAACGCGAAGGGAGTATATATTCTAATAGTACCAGAGTGAACCAAATGCTTCTGGCTCCCCGACCTGCGGTCGAGAGCAATAACAGAACCAATTCCAATAAAGAACCTGCGGAAGGTCTTGATAGATTGGATTACAGGCAACTGTCCCCCACAAGTGGACGAATTGTCTCTGATGGCTTGGAAAGTTGGGGGTGGGCTGACCAGGTTGCATACTGGACTACAGAAGAGCAAAGCTTATTAAAAAGTAGCTGGCGGACATCTACTTTAACAACTTATAATGCCCCAATTAAACGATGGCTATCTTGGTGTTGTAAAAATAAAGTCAATCCAAAAGTACCTGAAGGCCATCAAGTTGCAAGGTTTTTGGTAAAGCTGTTTTAAGTAGATAAATTTGCCTATTGAACCATAATTTGACATAAATCTGCTGTTTCCACACACTGTGCATCATCCGGAGCAGAACTTTCAAAAAAAAAAAAAAATTATTCAGATTTTGAAAGCCATTTCTCTAGCTAAACCTGACGTTAAGAAATTACCAATATGGGGCATAAAAGTTTTATATGATTGGTTAACATATACTGTAAATTCTGGTTCATTATTTGATATTTCCAGGCGAACAGCCTTGATACTTTTACTTGCTTCAGGTTGCAGGATTCATGACCTAACCCTCCTGGATGATGGTCCTGAAAATCTTGTTTTTACAGATAATAAGGCTAATTTTGTGGCCTAGATTTGGGTCTAAAATGGACAATCAAACACACAGACAATCAGGTTGGTTGCTGCGGAGGCATCCAGATCCTCATGTTTGCCCACTCAGACACATTAAGGATCTTATAATTAAATCTCAATTTTACTATTCATTTCCCTGTCAGGAAAGTTAAAGCCAGCCTCAAGGACTGTGATTGCAGGTTGGATACATAGTATTTTTAAAGATGCTAATATTGATGCCCCACCAGGCAGTATCAGATCAGCTGTTGTCTCAAGGTGCTGGTTAGAAAACAGACCTGTACAGGAGATACTTAATATAGGGAACTGGAAAAGCATTGAAACATTCAGAAAGTTTTTCTGTCGGCCAGTAAACAATAAGGATTATGTTAATTCCAGTGTTGATTTGTTACATACAAATTTTACTAATATTTAAGGTCTTTTGGCAGATTTTCTTACTGTTAAATAGTTAATTTAAATATTAACTATTATTAATTAATATTAATAATTATTTATTAATTAATAAATATATATTATTTTTTAAATATTATATACTAAGACTAAGATTTAATGAAAGAACTGATTTATATATCTTTGATATAATTATTATTTAAGAATTATTTTATTGTTGATTTTAAACTTAAAAAGTACAGAATTATTTTTTATTTTAATTCACTATTACTTCTAGTGTTTTGTTGATTTTAAAGATTTTATAAATTAATAGAAGTGGTGACTTATAAGTTATTAAGTGTTGTTTTTTATGTTATCTTAGTTTTATTAGATAATTAAACTGATTTTCTTTAAAACAGTTATAATTTATTTTCATCATAGCGTTTGTGTCTATCACCAGCAGATACCAAACAGGTCTTCATTGTAACGCTGTGTGTTTTAGAGAAACACATAATATTACTGTTTTGCATTACAACAAAACAGGTATTATGTGTTGAATAAAACACACAGCGTTACAGCAATGTTCTTGCTGGTGAGATGAAGACCCTATGAACTGAAACTTCAGGACATGCTTCTGAGACGGAAGATGAAGCCCGCTGGTGAGAGAAAGAGACAGGTATAAAACCATAGATAACTCGGTAAGTTTTACCATAGATACTTAATTAAAGGCAGGTTCACACAATAGCTTTCTTCATTGTAACGCTGTGTGTTTTATTCAACACATAATACCTGTTTTGTTGTAATGCAAAACAGTAATATTATAACCAGATTAGGATATTTCATACCGTCTTACAATTCAAAGAAAGTAAAGCGAAATTATTATACAGATTTGTTGGTAAGGTACTTACATAGCTGTTTTCACATTTTTGAGCTCAGCAGCATAAAAATTTGGGTTATTTTTAAAGTAAACTTCAACCATAATGGCATCGACTTTAGGCAAGTTTCCGCTATCTGCTTTTACAAAATTACTCTCCATGATCGGTAGATACACAAGAACGTAATAAGAAAAGTAAAAAATTACAGAAGACTAGAATATTAAATTGTTTAAAATATCGTTATTCACAACAGCACACCAAGACCAAAAACGCAAGGAAGTTGGAACCATGGATGTGGAACAGCAATGACCACAGATTAAGGAGACTACACTTACAGCAATGACTCTCTTCTTAATCTGTGGGCAATGACAGGCTGGCAATACTCATTGACAGATATTTATTTGATAGCTTACTAGCCTGTGACGTCATTCTACGGTCAGCCAATCCAAATCGTTTTCGATCACGTGATAACAGAGAAAAATAAATTATGTTTTTAGAGGCTTTATTACATATATGATAACATATTTTTTTCAACTAAATGTATGTTTACGCCGTTTCGTCTGCCAGCTGTAACCCGCACATGCAATGTTTCTCATATACATCTACGCACACAAAGGCATTGCGGGCTCCCACTGCCGGACGCAGTTTAACCTTCATTCGCCTTTTTCTCCACGCGCGAGCTACATGTCGGGTCCAAAATATAATTATTGTATACCTATACTTTGTCTAAAGTTCTTATTAAACAAGTAATTAATTTAATGTGGAGTCTTTTACCCCGTCCACCTACATATTCTTCCGAACAAGGAAAGTTTTGGCGACCGTGACAGGACCTGCAAGAATCGGACTTTGACCCAGCGCACGTGGAAGTACGTGGAAGGACACGTAGCGGTCATACAATAGCAGCTTCTTTTCGGATCAAGGGAGGAATTTCTAATAAAAGGAATACTACGCCAGAAGAACTCGCATCTATTTGTAGCAGCCAGCCGGTCTAGCTTAAGCGCCGCAGCATTGGTTCAGCATTTACAAAAAGAGTGAGCTCGTTCCTATATATTTATTCCTTTTCCTAGCTTTGAGTTCTTCCTCGATCTGCTTTATTCTGTTATTGTCTTGTTTTTGCACAATATATTTCAATGTTTCATTTTACAAAATACAGCATAAAAATATCTGATGGAAAATAATATAATATTAAATTATATACAAACTTCAAATCAATAAGAAACATTTATCCATCCTTGCTTATACAAAAAATATTTATTTAATATTGCAAACAGATTATTTGCCGATGTGTCGATTCTACGAGCATAATTTCAACGTACTCTAAACTCATAACTCCTTAATAATTCTAAGTAAAGATATACCTATGTATTGTATGTCTTACATCAAATAATCAACGATTTTTTTTCTTTAATTTCATTTCTATATTGCGTATTTCTAATTCCAATCTGCACTAGCTCTGCTGCCTTTTACGCCTATATTTTCAACTATTTATTTGCATATAATTCTGCGTATACGCATTGTAACATTCCAGTTCCGAGCATCCTACGAGTGCGTCCGAAGTATCATTGAACGTTACGACGTGGCTGCCGCTTGCGATTGACAAATGCACGTTGCTTCCTTGTCGCACTGCTATTAGATTGCAACTGATAAGAGACCCGTTTAGCTACAGCTGACTACGTTCGTCGCCCAACCGTAATAGTGAGGAACGTGATATTTTTATATTATTATTTTTTATCATATAAAATAAAATAAGTTTTTTTGTTTTTTTAATTTTCATAGCTTGTTTGTTAAGTTAATAATGTCGGATCTTAAAGAATTATTTATTAAGCGTAGCTCGATTAAAGGTCGTATAACTAAATTCAAAAATTACTTAGAAGCCCTAGAATCTACAGATAATGTATCGTCATTAGAAATTAATTCGTTAAACTTACGACTAACAAAATTTACTGAATTATTCAACGAGTTTGACGATTTGCAAGGTCGGATAGAAATTTTAAATGAATCTAATTTAAAAACTGAGTTATGCGAAAGAGATTTGATAGAAAAGGATTTTTACTATTGTATTTCTAGAAGTAAAGAATTTTTAGACACCGAGTCTGCTCCCTCGTTGTTTAAGAATGCAAACTCAATACATTCCAACCATCATCATCAAGACGATGAAGCAGTATTTGGTTTTCGATTACCAGTAATTAAAATACCTAATTTTGATGGTAAATATTCTAAGTGGTTGGAATTTAGGGACACGTTTAATTCTTTAGTTCATACAAATAATAAAATTCGTAATATACATAAATTTTATTACCTAAATTCGTATCTCGAAGGTGATGCATCCTTAGTTATACACAACTTAGAAGTTACAGATCAAAACTATAATGAAGCTTGGAAGTTGCTTTGCGATAGATATGATAATAAAAGGCAGCTCATTCACAACCATCTAGTTTCACTTTTTAATTTTGAGCCTATAGCACGTGAATCTGATAAATCCTTAAGATTTATTATTGATCACGTAGCCAAAAATCTCCGAGCTCTCAGTACCTTGGGTCAGCCTACCGATAAGTGGGACACACTTATTATATATTTAATGTCTACGAAATTAGATTCTAACACTATCTTGAAGTGGGAGGAACATAGAAATTCCCTCCAAGATATTCCTACATTAGAAGAATTTAAGGCATTTTTGAAAGGTCGTGCAGATGTTTTAGAGTCTATTCAAGGTAACAAGCACGAAACTCATAAACCCGTTAGGCGTTCAGGTGATAGTTTAACTCGTCAGAAAACTCAGACCCGTTCCTTTGTGGTTTCAGCTCCTGAGCCTGCCCCTTCTAAGAACTTAGAGTGCCTAGTTTGCCACGAAAAACATCGCATATACGATTGTCCTACTTTTAAGGCCAAAACACCCGAGGAGAGAATTTCTCAAGCCAATAGTCTAAAATTATGCCATAATTGCTTGAGAAGAGGTCATGATTATCGCCAGTGTAGACTTTATGGCACATGTAAATTCTGTAAGAAACGTCATAACTCCTTGCTACATTATTCTATTGAGCCGAGCAATTGTAATAAAAATATTTCTGTATCGTTGTCGGCCGCTTCTAATATCGAAACTATATTAAGTACAGCATTAATTCATGTCACAAATCCACAAACAAATCATACTTTGACTGTCCGCGCTTTACTTGACAGTGGTAGTCAGACTTCTTTTATAACAGAGTCGCTTAAAAGAAGACTCAACCTTACTCCATGTTCTTCCAGCGTTCATAACATAATAGGTATAGGCAACATGCTGCAGCATGTTAATACTGAACGTTGTACAATACGCATAAGTTCTAAAAATAGCAATTTTAGTACTAAATTAACTTGTTTAGTATTACCTCAAATTTCAGGAAAATTGCCTAAATGTTTTATTAACATAAGTCACCTTGATTTATCTCCATTTAATCTCGCTGACCCTACTTTTAATATTCCATCTGACATTGATGTTCTGATTGGTGCAGATTTATTTTGGGACATTTTATGTTCTGAGCAGCAGTCTTTAGGTGCAAATAACCCCATACTGCGCAGCTCCAAACTAGGATGGATATTAGCTGGTCCTATGCGCTTCAATTCTTCAGATAAGGGTGCTATTCATTGCAATTTTTCTCATACTGTTGAAATACATAATGACCTAAAGATGTTTTGGGAACTTGAAGGCCTCCCCCAAAAAAAGGTTCACTCTGAAAGCGAAAGGTTTTGTGAACAACATTTTCTAAAACATACTCGGCGACTCGATGACGGTCGCTTTTGCGTTAAACTTCCACTCTTCGATGAGCCTACTTGCTTGGGTGATTCATACCAAAGCACTAAGAAAAGGTTTCTTAATTTAAAAAAAACGTTACAAAGAGTAGTTGCTTATATCTTTAGATTTTCAAATAACTGCAAATTTCCTAAAAATAAATATTCAGGTCCATTACAAGCAGAAGAGCTAAAACGCTCATTCACTGTTTTGATTAAGCTCTCACAACAAAATTTTTTTTTTTATTCACTTTTAAACAATAACAGATGTATAAACGCTAAATCTGTACTATCTTCTCTTGCTCCATTTTTAGATGCTGAAGGTGTTATAAGGGTCGGTGGTCGCTTGCAGGCGTCGAAATACCCTTATGATAAGAAATATCCCATGTTATTACATTCGTCTAATCACCTAACTAAGCTTATTTTTGAATACGAGCACAAGCGTCTGTTGCACGCGGGTCCACAACAGCTGTTAGCCTCTGTTAGGGAGCGTATATGGCCTATAGGTGGTAGGACACTAGCTAGAAGAACGGTTCGTAATTGCGCTATTTGTCGCCGCTATAAGGGACAAGCAATGAAAAATATCATGGGCAATCTGCCAGTAGAACGCTTAATGTCTGATTTTCCTTTTCGTGCTGTCGGTACAGATTTCGCGGGCCCATTTATGATAGCTGATCGAAGGGGACGCGGAGCTAAAATAACAAAATGTTATATGTGTATTTTTATCTGTTTTAGATTTAAATGCATACATCTAGAGGCTGTGAGTGAGCTGTCCAAGGATGGTTTCATACTAGCGCTAAAAAGGTTTATTTCCCGTCGTGGTATACCAAATCAAATATTTTGTGACAATGGGAGAAATTTTACTGCTGCTTCTAAGGAAATAAGTATTTTTTATAAATTACATAAAGATTCGCTATCTGATTTTGCATCGGAAAAGGGCATTGAATTTCGATTTTCGCCACCGTACGCACCTCACTTTGGCGGTTTATGGGAGGCGGGCGTGAAGTCAGCTAAATATCATATCACGCGCATATTAGGCAATAGTCATTTAACTTACGAGGAACTATCATCTTTATTTTCGCAGGTCGAGGCAATCCTCAATAGCCGTCCTCTTTGTCCTCTCAGTTCCTTACCTGACGACTATAGTCCTCTCACACCGGGCCACTTTTTAATAGGCAGACCATTGACCGCATTACCAGGTCCAAATTATATGGAGCACAATTTTAATTATTTAAATCGATTTCAGCGACTTGAGACTATGAGGCAGCATTTTTGGAAGCGTTGGGTCACTGAATACATAGCCGAGCTTCAACAGCGTATCAAGTGGAAGGTGAAATGCAAGGACCTTCAACTCAACGATTTGGTCCTTATAAAGGAAGAAAATCTACCACCTTTACAATGGCGACTTGGAAGAGTGGTCAAATTATTTTATGGGCCGGACAATATACCACGAGTAGCCGACATAACCACTTCACGAGGCACAATTCGACGAGCTATCAATCGCATTTGTCTTCTTCCTTCGGACAGTGACGAGTCTTGAAGGCTTTAGCCTTCAAGGGCCGGGACGATGTTTACGCCGTTTCGTCTGCCAGCTGTAACCCGCACATGCAATGTTTCTCATATACATCTACGCACACAAAGGCATTGCGGGCTCCCACTGCCGGACGCAGTTTAACCTTCATTCGCCTTTTTCTCCACGCGCGAGCTACATGTCGGGTCCAAATTATAGATTGTATACATATATTTTATTCTAAATTGCGAATTAAACAAGTAATTAATTTAATGTGGAGTCTTTTACCCCGTCCACCTACATATTCTTCCGAACAATGTATAAATCGCATTTAAAACCCATGCCCTTTGTGGATGTCAATTAATAAAACAGTATTTTTCACACTGTCAAATAGCCTATTAAAACGTACC